>JASGLE010000009.1:10000-1210000 GCA_030179965.1 Cyperus esculentus | reverse complement strand
CTAGTCCCCAGTCCCCACCCCCTCTCTCGCAAGAGAAGCTGGAGACTCACTCACTCGATCGATCTCTGCCCTTCACTCCCAAATCTGAGCTCCATAGCAACGATATAGTCTCTTTTACATCACCCCCCTGTGGCCCTCTTTGCAATTTTGCACATAACAGCACTGTCAGTTTGTCACTGGTAAGCTTACCAAATCTCACCACTCACTTGGTCATTCAATTGTCTGGCCATTAATTTTCCATATCAACATATTATTAGTAGAAGCCTATTTGCACAGAACACGGGAGCATTGTTACTTTGTCACTGGTAAACTTACCAGATCTCACCAATTGGTTTTTTGATTGTCTGGTTTCATTTTCCAGTCCAACATTTTTATGTACTGCATCAATTAAATTGTGTTCACAACCTCTAACCTGACCAATGTACTGTACTACACATGCCATTTCTCATTTTTTTCCTCTTTTCCCAGCTTCATCTTTTCTCAGCTCACAATCTGAGGTAATTAATTAATGGGTACCCGCCAACTAGAAATGTTTGTGAGGGACCGCTGTAGGTCGGGCAGCCTCACCCTCCGGGAGGCACGTGGCCTCTTCAATGACCTGCTGGCTGCAAAGGATCCCCCGCCGTCCACCTACTCCTTCAATCATATCTTCACTGCTCTCGTTCGCATGCCCAATTTGAGGAACCACTACACCACTGTCTTTACCCTCTTTGACAGACTAAACCGAACTCCCGGTTTATCACCTAGTGCCTGCACCTATGCAATTGTGATTGACTGTTGTAACCGAGTAAACCGGCTCAGCCTTGCTTCTGTTTTCCTAGCAAAATTTCTCAAGGAGGGGCCAAGAGTCCATCCAACGGTTTTCAATCCAGTATTGAAGGGCCTTTGTCGTGAGGATAAGATCTGCGAGGCTGCAGCTATGGTGCTCGACAAAATGCCCAAGCTTGGCTGCACTCCTAATCTTGTCACCTATAACACTCTTATTAAGGGGCTTTGCTCAACTAGACAGACTAGCAATGCCCTTGACTTGTTGCAGAAGATGATCACTGAGTTCGGTGTCAAACCTAATGTAAGAACATACAACACTGTTATTGATGGTCTTTGCAAAGAAGGTGCACTCGTTAAAGCCTGTGCTTTATTTGAAAAAATGCTTCCGGATGGTGTTTCCCCAGATGCCGTGACTTACAATACGCTGATTAGTGGGCAATGCAAGCAAGGGGGTATTGACAAGGCAGAGCAACTTATGCATTGCATGGCTTCTAGAGGGCTCAGACCTGATATCGTGACGTTTAATACTCTTGTGGATGGACTGTGTAGGAAAGGGCTCCTAGAAAAGGCAGAAAAAATGGTGTACTATATTATTTCCAAAGGGCATGAACCCAATGTTGTAACTTATAATACTGTCATTGATGCACTATGCAAGAAAGGATACTTTGAGAAGGGAATAGAATGGTTAGAAACCATGATATCTAGAGGCCACAAGCCCAATGTTGTGAGTTTTAATACCATCATCGATGCACTGTGCAAGGAAAGAGAAATTGTAAAGGCTGAAGTGTTGTTCCGTGACATGGTTTCTATAGGTATAGAACCTGACGTTGTAAATTACACCACTCTTCTAGATGGATTTTGCAAAATGAACAAATTAGAGAATGCAAAGAAGTTACTCCATGAGATGATTGCAAAGGGTATATCACCTGACATCGTGACGTGTAACATTGTCTTGGATGCACTTTGCAAGAAAGGGGGAACCGATGTGGCAGAAGATATACTACACCATATGCTCTCAGAGAGATGTAAACCAGATACCGTTTGTTTTAATACAGTAATTGATGGCCTATGCAAGAAAGGGTTGATGGATAAGGTGGAAAAGCTGCTAAATGTAATGCTTGTTTATGATGTAACACCTAATCTAATCACATATAACAGTGTTATAAATGGTTATTCTAAATTAGGCATCTGGAAGGAGACTATAAGAGTTTTTAAAGGAATGCTTGGTCAGGGCTTAATGCCTAATGAGATTACTTATAATACATTGATGAATTCCTTGTGCAAACAAGGCCAAACCAAGGAAGCTCATAATTTGTTTGATTTGATGGTTGACAAAGGTGTGAAACCAGATGTTGTTACATACACAATTTTACTTCTCGGCTATGTAGTTGATGGCACAATAAATGATGTGATGCAAATAATGGATAATATGGTGCTTAATCAGGTAGTACCAGATTATCTTACCTACAATTCCTTGGTGAAAGCATATATTAAGAAGAGGAAAGCAGACGAGGCTATTTGTGTGCTGAAAAGAATGAAGCAAGAAGGGGTTAAACCAGATTTAGATACATATGCTCCTATTTTGGAAATTCTTTTTGAAATGGGACGAGTTGATGATGCAAAAGATCTCATTGCCAAGACAAGTGAGAAAATTGCTGATGATTGAAGTATCTAGCAGAACTTGGACATAGATCATTTGTTCGTTGTTTTGCTAAATGTTTCGATAATTCTCTGAAATTGAAAGACTCCCTTACTGTTTTATTTTTTCTTACCAGTGTACTCGATTCATAATGCATATATGTGTTTCTGCTGGCTGTGAATTAAATTTAGTTGTTTTATCATGTTTCACTGACTTCATTATATTTCATCCTTGACCAGATTTGGTTGTTTTTGTCAACTGGTACCAGAATATGCCTCCACCTGACCTCAGAGCTACTGTCTACATGATAGTGAGTATCAGTTTTAGGTGCTGAGAATTGGTTATATATTTTGCATTTTTGCTGTAAAATGTTTGGAGAGGTTTCCTGTCTCATAATCTATGAAACCCATGTTCCATATGTTGAACAACTCAGCACAGCATCAGATATGATTCACATAGTGGCATGGTAGTCCTCAGCTAATTTTCAGATTTATATAATATACTTTGATATAATATACTATAATTTGAGCATAATTAAACAATTGACTGAAAAATTATAATTTTGCCCATGCAATTGTCCTTGCTAGTTAATTAAATATGCAGCTTCTTACCATATACTGAATATTGAGAATTATTAAGAACCAAGGTTCTAAATCGCAACTATAGCTGCATAGCGTGCTATAGCAAATAATCAGGTCTTCGGAAAAGCTATGGAAGTCTTGATAGTTTCTCATGAAATCAAATAACACTCAAATCGATTGACATTTGAAATACGATCAATTAAAGTATGTAAACATGGTTGTAAACAGGAGTTAGACTATTATACTAACGTTAACGCCTCAAATTTTATGTTATCATGTCCGAAATCACGATTTATGGTGCTCAATAAATTATTTATATGAAAATATTGGGGAAGACAAAAAATTTTTTATTTTTAGAGTTTCCTAATTATTTCTTTTGAAAACAGTGTACCAAATGAAATTTCTTGAACATAACAGAAACTTGATCAGTGAAGCTTGCATAGTGTTAACAGAGATAAATTGAGAGAGAATGATTTGAGTTTTGATAATTGTATATTAATTCATTCTAAAGTTACATATTTATAATGAAGGATTACAAAAAAATAAAGAAAAGTAATAATGCTGAATCACAAAATAAATAACATAAAACTCATACAGATTTTCTAATCTATAAACTAGAAAGAGGGGTAACTCTCCAAGCATCTCAACTATGCCACATCATCAATATTATTAACCATTGATTTTGTTTAAATCTCTTCATCTACTTTGATCCAATGGTCTATATTTATTCTGTCTCCCTATTTAATAAGATGATATGATATGTCTAAGACAAACTTTAATTCTTAAAGTGGTCCAACATTTATATACTATTATTTATAAATTATACATCATCATCATCATTACCCACATCAAAAATTTTAAAATTATGTTTAATTTTTTTAAAATATATATTTTTATTTTATAAGCTTTATTATTTTCTGTTATCATATCTCAGGGCGAAGCCCGAGATACAGCTCTAGTATCCTATAATTAATACTAGATTCCCTAACACAGAAATTGCCAGTACCTGTTTCTGGATTAACAACATTTGTTTTATTTGAGGAAAAAAGAAGGATATTTCTCAAATCTGAAAGACAACGTGTAACTCATTTGTTTCGTCGTATTTCTCCAAAAATCTTGGGTTCACCTCCAAACAGATTTCTGCCAATGTACTCGTCAATTTGTTCATGAACAATGAACTTACACACGTTTTAAATCTATTCAAATAATCAAAATAGAAAAAATTCTCACCACAAATATGAAAAGTCCACAACGGGATTGGACCTTCTTACATCAGACAAACAATTTCAGTTCACCAACCCTCCACAAAATGTCCAAATTACACATGCAAGGAAAGAAGGAATTTTAGTTTGATTTGATGGACACCAAGCAAGTGTTTTAGCATTACATGGCTCAAGTCAACTAAACTCGAAAATATTGTCAAAACTGCATAAATTTTTTCCATGCGATGAGTACTTTTAATTCACAATTGAAACTGACTGAACGCAAACGGACGAGGATGAAGTGTTGTTCCGTTGAATTTTTTTTGGCTCCATCCCACTTTCTCTGCCGAGATTAAATCCAGAGAATTTTTAAGTATTTCACTGTTTCAAATCATTCATTTGAAATTGCTTTGTACCAGTGAATTTACTAATTAAGAAACACATTTACAGGGCAATAGAAATTATCCTTTATGAATTAAAGTTCCAAAATGTACACTCCCCTAATTGTTTATTTCCACTCTGTGTTTTTTTTAAGCTGTAATATCCAGATCACACACTTCTGATCATGTACCATTTACAGATATATAATATTTGGAAGCTTTGACTTCCATCTATTTTATCAAAAATATATATATATATATATATTTCAATTCAATTTTTCACCAGTCACAGTCTCATATAAACATGCATGCTATATAAGCCCACCCCTATCATAGAAGTGTTACAACCACTTTGCTTCAAAGGTGTAAACCTGCACAAATTTAGCTACTTCTTGGCTGTGTATGGGCTCAGATACCAGAATCAGTGGGAGGCCTGAGTTGCCATGTGCCGCATGCCGGATGCTTCACCGGAAGTGCAGCCGCGACTGCATCCTCGCCCCGCATTTCCCGACAGATCAACCCGACAAGTTTTTGATGGTGCACAAAGTATTCGGTGCAAGCAATGTTGTCAAAATGCTCCAAGTAAGTAGAGCCCCAAATCTAGTTTTTACTTGAACTGTTAAACTGTTTGCCACTTGTATAGGGACCAACAAGAAAAAACGACATGACTGTTAACAAGCAACTAAATGTAAAACAGGTAAAATGAAGTACACCATAGTATGATACTATTAAGGCTTGTAATCTTGGACTAGAGCTCTTCAAATCAAGAATGTTTAAAGCGTCAATTCAATCTATTCATTTTAGTTGTTTTTTTTTCCTCGAACCAGATAAAAAATGCATCCAACCATCAAATTGTGACCTTAGAAAGTGGCAAACTAGCAATCAGGCTGCTGTATCTATTGAACTGACATTATCCTTTGCCAGCCGGCTCAGCGCTATATATACTGGTACATCCTGACTGAGATTGTACCAGAAAACCGCCAAACTAAAAAATCGATTTTGCTGTATTGATGGTTTGATACTATGTGTCTGGCAATTCTAATTTGATTGTCGAGTCAAATATTACAAGGAAACTCACAAAAAGTGAATGCCGAAATGTATATGATATGGTAAATGTCTTTATATGTCAGTATATTATTGAATCATTCTCAATGTTTAATAGCCTTTCTCTTGGGACTGACATATTTGCCTGTGGTGGTACATATGAGATGTGAGTAACAAAACATTTCATTTAGCATTGATCAATAAGAGTAACAATTTAATATGAGCTGTTCTATAAAGTCTAGTAGTGACCACCAATTCATATCATATCATGAGATTAATTATGTAGTTACCTGGATTAGTTGCAAACAGTAAATCTAACCTAGATTTGTTTGAAATTATCCTCTACCAATCAGATGGTTGCCGAGGCATCAAGAGAGGATGCAGTAAAGAGTTTGGTGTATGAAGCCAAAGCAAGGCTCCAGGACCCGGTCTATGGGAGCACGAGCGCTATCAATTACCTGCAAGACTGCATCCAGCTGCTCCAGTCACAGCTGAAAACAACCCAAGACGAAATAACCAAGTCACAGGAACAGAACAGCCATTTACTTCAATTCCTCATGGAAATGTCTTGCACACATCAGGCAAGTGCGAATAGCTCCCTGATCAGCAGCACAGACTACAGTACCGCCAGCATGAACAGCTGTGAGATGTACGACATATGAAGCGTCTGTCTGTCAAGCCTTTTATTCCTGAGAAAACACTTGACAGTAAATTCATTCAATCACATTATATGCATGGAGATGTGAATTATATAAAGCATGTTTATCAGATGGTAGTTAGATTACTTGGGGTAACATAAAACGCTTGCTTTACAATCTTCTAGCGTATCTACTATCTGAAAGCAAGTTACAGAACACAATACCTTAAAATGCATGAAGCAAGTCAGATATGCAGCAAATACAACTAGACAACATCTAACTGTACATCCAATGCTTGTACAAATTACAAATAAATATTTAGCCATACAAGAAAAACCTAATCTTACAAAAACCGACAAAATATAATTTACAGTTATGACAAGTAAAATTTTCACTCGTTTACTCTACCAGTGCTCTCACAAGAGCTCCCTAAATTAACTCCAACATCGCTAACCAATAGACGAACAATTCCATTTTTACTGGAGACCCTTGCAATCTCCATGCACTCTTCCAAATCAGCATCACATGCCAATTTGACCCATTCTTGATCATCATCCAAGTACTTTATTTCAAAAGTACCAATTTCAAGCTTGAGCCTACCTGATACCTCCTCCCGTAACATCATAAGACTTCCTGGTACACCGAATCGAAATCTTATGATATCATCCTTGTAGCTCGCTTTAATAGTTACGGTAAATAAGCTGAGTAGGGGAACCTCTCCACAGAGATCCTTCAAATCCTTGGAACTGCCAGAGTCTTCTAGAAGCATCCTACCCAATTGTGCTTGTGATTGTTCAGGAATGGGACATGACCCTTCAGTCGTGCGAGAATTTATACTGTCTTCTCCGGACGAACTCTTAGACCTAGAAGGTTGACCGGGTGTATTATCGGTATTATTAGGTGCTATTGAAAGATTATTTTGAATTGGCAGGCTTGCTTCTAAATTGCTACCAGGAATTGTGAGTGGGTTCGGGAGAGAGGGGAGAGTGAATGCACCATGGGTCCCGCCTTGCTCTTGGACTGACTCAATTACTTGTTTGAGTTTCGAGAGGGAACGGTTAACCTTGTTAATCTTGCGTGACGGCCAACGTGTGATCCCGTGATGCCGGCATATGCGCTTCATTGTTGTCGGGCACACTGAACCAACAAAAGAGAGAGAATAAGAACCGTTAATAATATTGTGGACAAAAGGAAATTGAATTAACTTAATATTATCACCATTATAGCAGAATTATAGGAAGGTCACATGGTTATATGCTCAATTGCATTGCTGAAAAGCAGGACATTGCAAAGATGCATACACATAATGGCACCCATATCAGGCACTCATCTATGAATAAACTTATGTATATATCATGTACGAAGTATATAGTGTCATCCTTATCAAAATATGATTAATCATTTGATTGAAGAGATTAAAAAAATACTCCTTGGTATTAGGAAAGCTAAATTTGCTGCTTTAGCGATGGGCAATCAGAGGACAACATCCACATTCTGTAGTGTATGCAGTGTGTCATATGCCAACTTTTACATGCAAGTCAAAGGGAAGGTAATGATCTTGAAGATGGAACTAACAACCAACGTCATAGGAGCTTAATTTTTATTTTCTCATTTTAACTTCACTATAAATTTACAAAAGTTTCTCAAAGACAGTTTGTTCTAGAATAAATATTGGGTGCCCCAAGCTTTGTCCCCCCCATTTCACCTACTAATTATGTTTTTTATATTTATGAAGAAACGTGCTAAGATCAAATATAAGTACAAGAATAAGTAATATATAGATGGGCTAGAGACATTACCCCCCAGGCTCTTGGCAGCACTTTTTAGGCTTCCCGAAAAATATTGTTGAAGAACCTCCAAGCTGATCATTTTCTCAGCCTTTCCCCGTTTTTTCCCACTTTTCACTACTGAACCAGGTGCAGAAGCCTCTTTACCATTTGCCTTGATCACTTCTTTACTGTCATTAGGATCCAACAAAATTTTCCCTAAGGTATCATTAACTACACTATTTGCAGTACTATTTCCAGTACATACAGTACCATTACAATCTTCACTTTCTAAGGAGACGATCTCAATAGAATCAATTGACATCATAACTCCATCAACGGGCTTTAAACTACGAAAATGCTCCTTCATATCCCTAATGATCTTATCCAGGAGATTCATTTGCTCAGCCTCCTCTTTACATTCTGTGGGGAGAAAGAATTCAAGAACATACTCATCTGCACCAGTTTTATCACTCTGCAAACAAACTGCAAAGCTCGCACCCAGCCCAAACATCTTTGCATAATGCACAAGCGGATACTCCACTTTAGAAAACTTAGTCACATCTCTGACAAAGCATGGTTTCCGAGTTAAGAAGGCTCGACCTGCTGCACCCTGACCTTTCTGTAGATGGTGATCAATACAAGCATCTCGAAATCCCCATGAGTGCGCATCAATGACTTGGAATGCTATATCACTGGCTGACATACATACTTGACCACCATTGCAGGTGTTGTCTATGCTAGAACAGGTCTTGTGTACGCCACCACCATGAGCTAGGACACTGCGGTCCTGGCATGGGACCCATGTCTGAGCCAGAGGTAGCTTGTGTGACTCACAGACGGTTGTTAGGGTTTCCAGTATTTCGACCATAGCTAATTGACGACCTTCATTGCATATCTGGTCATAGAAATAGATCAAATTAATGGTGAGAAATTTAGACATCTACCAGTTTCACACAGCCCGATGAGCATACCAATATTGCAAAATATAGAAGACTTAAATAAGAAAGAAATCAGAGGAGGGGAGATTATAAGCTTACCTGAACATTAGAATGATCGGCAATCTCTGTACTTTTCAAATCCACCGACTGCAATGATGGAAGTAAATTTGTTACCAATCAATAGATTGAATTTGCAATTTTTCTACCAAACAAAAAGTAAGATCTTCTATCATCAAGAAGTTCTTGAGAAACCTATACTCCTCTAATGGTCGCAAAAATTATCACATAGTTCACATTGTTGGACAAACTCAACAATACCACCACAAATTTAATCTTTATACCATGGAACTTAAGGGGGAAAAAAGAACTTTTGGAAGGCCAAAAACATACAATTGATTTTTCTTTGTTTTTTTGGTGTGGAAATTTGACAACCTTATTCTTATACATTTTGTCAATTTAAGCTTCTTATAACGCTCAATCAGATGGCATTAGAACAAACAAAAGCATTAAAAAACAACCTCAAGAGCCTTGCAGACTTTATCGACCTCACTCGTATAGTTAATCTTTGGAGACGTCATTATGAGCTCAAGCACAGCAACGCAAGCCAGACTGGAAGGCTCAAACACTGGCAATGCAACTGTACCACGCACGTTGTAATTGACAGCATGGCTTAGCCTCGGATACTCCTTGACACTATAGTACTGCACATCAGGGGTCCACTCAGGCACCTTCTGCCTGTATACATCACAAAGGAACTTAATCAGTGTTCAATCATAGACAACAACCTAGACCGTATGAAGATGTACCCACTGGTACATGCTGGTATTGAGTCTCACCAGAATTATATAAAAGGATATGGTGCCCCAGGGTTTTTCCATTTTCCAGAATATATATTCCTGCAATAAGCATAATTAGAGTAACGAAACGTAACATTTGCCAACTATAGAGGCTAGATAGCAATTGGCACGTATCATCACAGACTAAAAGGTCCTGTATCACTATACCATTTCAACATCAACCAAACCAAATCCCCGACAGTAAGATTGTGCGCGGAGTACGTGCGTAGGGAGTAATTAAGGTGGTCCGAAATAGAACTATTTACAAATAAAGAATATGAACTAGAAAGTTATGGAAAAACTAAAGACATAACACCGTACCTATACACTCGGCCTGGAAGCCCAAGATCAGCCGTGTTCTCTCCATCAACCGAGAAAACATACGTGAGCGACACAGTCCGGTACTGGAGGAGTTCGATGCTCTGCGAGTTGAGAACGAAGGGCTGGCCGGAAGTGGTGAGCACACAGCGGTTGCCTTTCCTGACAGGGGCCCAGACCTGGACCAGTATGTGCTGATCCGTCGACTCCTTGAAGAAGCGGAGGGCCTGCGTCAGCTTCTCCTTGATCAGGTAGGAGTTGTCCGACACACTGTCGTCGATCGTGAGCTGCCGAGGCTGGTTTTTGCGACTCGTCGCCTCGTTCTTTCTTTCCGTCGAGTTGATTGTACCTTTTGGTAGGAAAGCAATAAATTTTCACAAAATTGAAACAAATCCTAATCAAGCAATGTTTCCAAATGATGCATGACTACTATGTTTATTAATTTTTTTTTTTTGAAAAAGACATTGTGCACTAATTACTACTAGTTTAGAGCTCACGCCTAGCTTTGGGCTGAAGTTATTATATCTTATAATAAAGGGCCGAAAGCTCATCCTTGTGAGGAAACTGATACGGGCCGGGACATTAATGTACGTCAACGGTAGTGATCAATCTAAGTAAAAAATCAACGACTGAGGTTTCTTCTTTGGAGAAAGATAGAACTGTCAAAAAATCTAATCTAATCTCCTTTTATTAGGAGTAAAGGATTAAATTAGTAATTGAGACTAACTTCTACTTTGGGGTTTCATAATGATTGCATCAAGAGGCAATATGCAGTGTATTAGTTATTAAATAAACCAATCTCTAAGCAAATTGCTTTTGGCTTAATTACTAATCAAATCAGGGATCAATGCAAGGAATTACCTGTTCAGGTAAGAAGAATAACAAGATTCCTAATTTCTGAACTGAGAAACAGAGCAAACGAAAGAAAGAAAGGAAGAAAGTACGTACCGAAGTCAAACTCACCGGCGAGAAGGCGGGAGAACTCGAGATCGGAGCTGGAGGCGTCGAGGGTAGTGGGAGGGGGAGGAGCGGCCGCGGCGGCGCGCTCCTCGAAGACCCAGAGCGGCGAGGGCGGAGAAGCGAGCTGGAAGTTGAGGAGGCTCTGTGACGGAGTGGCGCCGAACTGCAGGCTGAGGAAGCTCTGCGACGGCGAGGAGGCGAAGGCATCGAACGGCCAGGCCGCGGCCACGTCGTCCCCGTCGACGTCCATGATTGATCGGTCGGTCGATGGACGGACGGGATTGATCGGCTGAGTGATCGGACGGACGGACGGAGGAGTGGAAGGAAGGAAGGAAAACGGAAAATAACGAAATGGGAGAATGAATGGAAATGGAAATTTGTTAGCGCTTGTGGGCGGAATGGTTTTATTGGTGCGAATGGGGATCTCATCACTCACCGCGCGAATTCATATCCCCTGCTGTACTGCATCATGCAGTTCACAACTCAGCCGTTTGATTGTCTCGAGATTCGTTTCAGCGCGGATCTCGAGACGATCCAACGACTGGAGCTCTGAACTGCACAATGCAGTAAGTCGGGGGATGAACACTCCTGATCGCGAGAGGCCTTCCTATCGTCTACTCCGCAATAAGTTAGTTCTCACATTTCTAACCGTTCGATTTGCTTTACGATTCGTGCGGATGAATCTTGAGAACGTCTCCCTGTTAATCCTTCCCGTTGAATGGCTGCACGGGAGAAGGATGCGGAGTAGAGGATGGGGAGGGGAGGGAGAGCGGAGTCGAACTAGTGGACAGGAGCGGGGGCGCTGATTGGTGAAGCGCATTAACCAGGCGACGTGTTGGGATGTCATTGGGCTGAACGCTGTAGCCTGGTCTGCATGATTGTAACGGGTCGGTGCGGCGGGTCGGGGGAGGGAGCCTGCCGTAGCGCCGCATCACAGCGACAGAGTTATGACTTATGGCGGGTAATGTAAAGCTAAAGAGACGCCTGATTAAGAGGGTCAGGGGCTTCGCTGCTGCTGCTGCTGCCCGACTTGGTCTTGACCTCTCGCCATTATTTTTATTCCCACCTTTTTTCTTCTCTCTTTCTCCGTGGCACTAAGTCACTAACTATATGCTATTTTATTGTTTGACAAAACCAAAATATGAAAATACTACTTTGGTTTTTTTTTTTTTTTTTTAATGTGGTCGGTAACTCGGTGTGCATTATTAATATTTTCGAAATGATGTTTATGGAGTATGAGAAAGTTTCCATATATGTTGAGTTTAATTTTTGGATTTTTTTTTTTTTTTGGAATTTAAGTAATGGATTTAAATTATGATTGTTCAAGTGGCTACAAAAAATAATTATGTGCAAATATGTCAGTTAGAACTAACGAATCCATTATTTTATTGACTTGGCTTATAACAAATTCTATTAAAAAAAAATCATAAAATTTTTACATAAACTTAAGCAAAATCAATGATTAAATTCTGGACCTATAGCATTAATTCTCCGCTGCATGTGAAAACTCGGAGATTCTCAGATTCGCCTGTATGATTGATTGTTTATCTCAAAGAATTAATTATACTCAAGTTAGTTAGTTTGTTTTGTCCCAATTCCGTACATGTTCTATTATATTGCTGTCTCGTTCAAAAGTTAAAAGGAAAGATCAAAGATGGGACAATTTCTTTAGCAAATTATGTGCTCTCCAAAAAATGACAGGGGGTCCCAATTTCAGACAAACGAGATCACCTACCGCACTGCACATTCGGCAGTGCGATCCGACGGTGCAGCTTACGTCGGGATCCGTAAAAAGTAATGAGTTCGGATCTCGACGTAAGCTACACCGTCGGATCCGTGCTGCCGAATGTGCAGTGCGGTAGACGATCCTTACTCAATTTCAGAATCCCTGACTAATTAAATTGATGCTGTTGAAATTCTGGATTTCTCTAGTACTATATAGGAAAATGGAAGGAATCAGGAATGGTAGGGAGGGAGAGGATTCAAAGGAAGTGCTTTGTGCTGTTTTTTAGTTGACTTTTGAAGTGCCTCAGCCTTTTCTTTTTGTCTTCTCTTTTCTTAGATTTGAGATCTGTACTTGTAAACTCTGCAATTGGTTGGTCTTGGGTCGTACCCTATTATTAAGAGCTCAAACTTGATCAAAAACCGGTATTTAGTCTAGTGGCTAAAGGCAACGTTCTCCGTGTCGGAGGTCGTAGGGGTTTGAAACCTGAATGGGGGTTCTTATAGACATTTAAAATTTTGAGTTACTTAATTCTCATGTTTATCTAAAAAAAAAAAAAAGAGAGAGAGCTCAAACCTGATCAAGTTTAATTAATGATATCATTTGTTAAACTTGAGATAATCTTTTGAGCTCATCTTACTTTCTAAGACCCTTCAATGGAGAAACCCTTGTGTTTTCTTTGATACACAATTAGCTCTAACTCACCATCATCCAATATCTAGTAACAAGATTGAGAGCTTGCTACTGATTAGGAATAGATCGAGTCGTAGTCGGGCTTAGACTTATCTTGCATAAAGAGCGTGTGACTCCAATCAACAATTCGATCTCTCTGTTGATTGACGTAAAGGAAAATCACATGAGCATTACTAGATGTTTTTGTTAGTGGATCTGGCGTAACCCTTCATCTAGTTGCGATATAGTAACAAGATTTGCAAATAACTAGCGAATTATTCATATTTTGACAGCCGACGCACAGAACCACGAATAATACGCTATTTCCTGAAGAATACGTAAAGTTCGCGAATTATTCATGTATATTACGAATAATACGAATATTTCGCGTATTATTCGTTTCATTCGGCTAAGAATCTGTATTCCTAGGAGTACAAAAGTGTGTTCACCTGACCAAGAAAGCAGAGAAAATGGTACATTGTCGTTAGACGTTCAAACAAAATTGATTTTTTGTGGCATGGACTTAGAAAATATAGGTGCCCAATATATTTTTTCCATCCTAATTTTGCATTTGTAAGATTTATATTGCGATTTTAAAATATGTATTAAAAAACTGTAAAAACGAACTATTCCCGAATTATACCCGAATTATTTCCGAATCCCAAATTTTTGATCTCGCTGAACGAATCCCGAAGTATTAAGAATTGTTACTATGGTCACGGAGTCTAATGGAGTAGGCAAAATAATTTTATTTATCAGATAATTATGATTTGTTATTCTGATTTTTTTATCATATTATATATATAAATATATATATATATAAATATATATATATATATATATATATATATATATAATATGTTGTATTTTCCACTTTTACTCGTTTTATGCCATTAATCTTGTGATTAATTAAATGTACGCACCCTTTTGTTTTAAACGGGACGGTTTAGAATCAAAAGGCAAAATCCTACACCAAAAAATAAAAGGAATTTTCTAAGCGTTCTCATTTTAACTACCCACACGTCCACACATACACAAAATTTGTAACTACTATCTCAAATTGTGTTACGTACAGTACTTCACTCAAATTCTGTAACAATATAAACATGAAAGCCAATAATCTTTTGTGTGTACTCACTCAAATTTTGTGTTACAGTATTTCACTCAAATTTTGTAACAATATAAACACAAAATTTTGTAACTACTATCTCAATAATAATCTTGAGAACACTACATATAACCCTAAAATAAACCCTCGTGAGTGTGAAGCACTCGAGTATTGCATACCTTTTTACCTCATTTTTTATAGTAAGTTGGTGTTGGGTGCATGTATATAGGAAATAAAGTTACCTCTAAAAAGGTTACAACAACTACAATTTTTTTGGACCTTTTTTTTTTTTACAATAATCTCATTGGAGTGGATGACTTGGTGGATCCCATAATTTTGCTAGATTTTGCCTTGGGGCTTTTTTTCTACGTTGGAAACCAATAAACCATGTTTCATGCGTCTTCTATTATTAGTTTGATTGGAAATGCTTAGAATGCGATATAATGTGATACAAAGTAAAAAAGAAAAATAGAAGTATTATTATTAGAATTTTACTCTAATACTCTCATAAAAAGAAAATTTTTTTTCAATCAAATGATTATAAATGAGATTCATCTTTAACCAATAAAATTATCTAGGTGTGAGTATGAAAGCAATGTCCTTATTATTATTATTATAAATGATGTGCCATGCGCGTACCGTTAAATTCTTAGAAAAATAATAATAAAATGGTGGTCTAAATAATGCAGAAAAATATCGGAACTTCATTAACGATATTTAAAGAGGAATAAGCACATAAACATATTTTACCTCGAGATATTATAAAATTTGGATTTGCCATGATTTTCATGGATACATGGATTAACAACAGAAACGTACAAATGGTTAATTAAAATCCCATATTTAGAGAATTTTTTTTATATAAAGATGAATGTCAAGCTACTCAAATTTAAATACATATTGGTTTAGGGCCGTCGGTACTGAAACTGCTATCGCAATCCTTGAAATTGATCTTGTCTTCTTTCAAAATGCATTCTTATTATTATTTGCATGTTTATAAAAGACTCTCCATCCAGGTTTTTATATGTCCATCATTACTCTTTGCTTATTCGTGGTTAAATTAATAATAAAATCCTTACATTTTTTTTAGGATCATTTTAATCGCATATCCGCATAAATATAAAAAATTACGAAATTTTAATTTTGATTCCAGGCTTGTCAAGGGAACTAAATTAAAGTTACAAATTTTTGGTTGATGAAATTGTAATGACATCAAATTGATGCAATTTTGTGTACGCGTGTACATGATATATCTAAAATATTTCGTTAATTAGTTTTTTAATTGTTAAAGAAAACTTCTCGAGATTTTTATTTAATTAGTACCAGCAGGGCACCAATGAGGCAATGACAGATTGACAATTAATTAATGGGATTGAATTAATCTCTCCTTTTGAGTAAATTAATTAAGATTTATTGACTTGTAATCCTTCAACTTTAATTAATCAGGCAGCTAGAATCGTTTGTTAATTACTACCAAAATATTCTATAAAGAACCTCTATTCAAAACTCTGAATCTAAAGAATATTATTTTCATGTACAATGAGAGAGTTTATATTAATTTCATATTGGCAAACAATTTGGAGCTCCTTTATATTGCTTGACAGTCATTGACTGGTTCTTTAATCCTTATACCTTACCCCTAATAAAAAAGATATTGGATTTTATTGACATGAAAGTTCTATCTTCTCTAAAGAATAAAACCTCAGTTGTTGATTGTCTACTTAGATTGATCATCACTGTTGACGTATATTAATGTCCCAGCCCATTAAAATTTAAGGCCCTTATTAGTTATCTCACAAGGGATGTGCTTTCAGCCTTTTATTATAAGATATAATAATTTCAGCCCAAAACAAGACGGGGTCTCCTTACTAGTTCTTAATATAAGTCACAATACACTGGAAACTATTGCACATTTTCCTTCTGTTGTGCAATTGTCTTTTTCAGGGGAAAAAGAAATTAAGTGGTCACAATTAATTTGTCACTAAACAGCATTAATCATTTGATAGACAAACATAATTAATGGAATGTTGTTTAATTACATGAGGAGAGAAAAGTAAGAGAGGCAGTGTACCACAATTGATAGTTATTTATTGAAAATCATGTAAAATCTATCCTATAAAGTAGGCCATGCACCCCTCTTTCACAATCTGACACACCTACATGCACTTATGTGCTTGTCAAAGTTGCATAAATATTTACTAAAAACGGTAATGTATCTGTTTACTAGAAAATGATATACGTTGATCGGAAAATTATAAATGCCCATTGAAAAATGATATTTGTTCATTACAAATACAGTGGACCGATGAATAGATAAAATGGGTGGTCACTAGCTGTTACTCTTATTTATTTTGTGTGTTTTTAATGTTAAAGTAAGCACGTTTGTTGGATTGTTCTTAATTAATTACTCATGATTTTGACAGGAGTTATATAGAAAGGTTTGGATAAGTTTCAATTTTCAAACAATGCAAGTTACAATACCCACAGTTCAACTTTGAGTTCTATGCGTATAACAACCGTTGGATCACCAATTTCGCGAATCTTGATGCCATCTAACGGTTGTTAGTCCCTTGGATCTGAATGTTGTCAAATGAGCGTTGGAGCTCTTATCAACACGCAACGAAGTACAAACTTGTCACTTGTTTTTTTTTAAGGAGAATTCGGTTATTGGTTCTTGTTAATATTCTGAATCTCAAACAAACACGCTACGAACTACTGACCATGTATTTATTTTATTTTAGGAAAACTCAGTATGTATTTAGGATAACAAAAAAAAGGAAAGAAAAGGATAGGGAAAATGTCTTATTACAATTTACAAGAATGAGCTAGAATATTCAGATCCTCATATTGGTCCTATTGTCATTGTATTTTTTTTTTTTTTTGTCTTTTTTCGATTGGTAGCCGCTACCAACCCTTAAATAATAAAAAAAAAAAAAAATTTACTCTCTGGTTCTCTTTTTTTCTTTTTTTTTTTTTTCAAATTCAAACAAAATCTTCTTTCTTTCTTTCAATTTTTAAATTTGTCAAATAGTCTGTGCAGGGCCTGGATATGACATGTATATATTCCTCTTTCTTTATCCTTGAAATGGTGCTTCAGCTAGCTTCACAGAGACACAGATGACAGACCGTCGTCTAATTAGTAATTAGTGATTAATGATGAAAGGGAGAGACAGAGATTGATGAGGAGTTGAAGCCCCAAATTTTGATCTGGCTTTGCTGCTGCTGTCTTACTCTTACATTTCATTCCTTTTGTCTACCCCTCATCCTTGGAGAACTAACTAATTCTTACTTTCCTACTAGGAGTGTAAATGAGCCGAACCGAGTTAGGCTAAGCTCAAACTAGGCTCACTAAGTTAACAAGCCAAAACATAAGCTTAAGATTGGCTTATTTAATTAACGAGCTGACCGAGCTGGCTCGTTAAGCTCATTTTATTTTTTAATAATAAAATTTTAAGTATGTTATATCAAAATTTATATAAAAATCAACCAAAGGACTAACAAAAATATGTTCTTACATATTTTACATAATAATTTTATATACATTAGACCAAATGATGTATAATAGATTATTAATCTACTATAAGAGCAGTACGAATTGCAACTAGTAATAATTTATCGAGCCAAATGAGTTTAACGAGCCGAGCCATGCTAAGCTCAAACTCGGCTCATTAGCTTGACGATCTTAACAAGTGAGTCTAATTTGAGTGAACCACGAGCGATCCACGAGCTCCGTGTTTTTTTGCCGGCCCTACTACTAACCTCGAATATGTACAAATTGAGATATTTTAGATCCGATATCGTGATCTTTATTAATGAAATTTGAGGGTTTAACCTCATCTTTTCTTATTAAAAAAAAAAAAGATAAAAGACAGGAGGCATATATAAGTACACATTGATCCATATTACAAATCTATGATCTCTCACACGTATACAGAGCACATTCAGTCTTATGTCTACACCAAAAGCTAATTCTTAACAACAAAATAAAAAGTTTTAATGAAACTGGTGGAGTATTCCACTTTCTTAAAAAAAAAAAAAACAACAATCTATATCATTTATCAGAGTTAGACTATTGCGTTAACGTTAGCATTTCAATCCGAAAATGCTAACGTCTCAAAAATTATGTTATCGTATCCGAAATAGTGATTTATGGTGCTTAAAAAATTCATCATATAAAAATATAAGGGTAAACAAAAATTTTCTATTTTAAAAATTTCTTTGTATTTATTTTTATTTTTGAAAAAAAAAATATGAACAAACATCAATATTTTATTATTATTTATGAGCTTTTTTCAAAAATTCAAAACAAATAGTTAAAAAACTTCAAAAATGGAAAAATTTATATTCCTTAGTATTTTTATATAAATAATTTATTGAACACCATAAATCACGATTTCAAATACGATAACACAATTTTTGAGACATTAGCATTTCAGATCGAAATGCTAACATTAGCACAATAGTCTAGCTCCATTTATCAACATCTATTATCAAAATAATTATATAAGGTGGTAAAAAATGTCAGAATAAAAAATGTACTTGAATTGTTGCATGCATTTATGACCTGAAATTTTTTTAAACAAAAGTCCATAAAAATAAAGGGCATCAATTACGAACAATCAAATTTGATCCAATTCAAAAAAAAAAAAAATTCTAATGTATTAACGTAGTATATATAGTAGCAACTAATTAGTTTTAACAAAATTTCAAATCTAAATTGGATATTGATTTGAAATATTACAATTTTGAAAAAGTGCATTATATATATTTGATGTATATAAGTAGCTAGCTCTAAGATTTAAATACAGGAAAATACCGAGGTTTAATTTATATATTTAATTATCCCAGCTGGTACAATATAATTATATAATGTATGATGTTTACTAAATTTCTAACAATTTAGTAATTTACCGTCTTTTTTTTTTTTTTTAATTCACGCCGTCTCCGTCTTTGCACGATCCTAAACAAATTGAAAATGCTGTTAAATTCTAAATAAAAAAGTTTTCTTTGGCAACTGACTCAGAATCAAGAAGGAATCCACAGGTCATCAATCAGCAAGATTATATGTATAAACAAATTAAACATTACAAGGAAAGTGGAGGTAGAAACTTAAGGGACCTACTAACACATTCATAATGAATTCTGAGTTTCTGAATTATTGGGGTTCAGTTAGCCACTTGGTCGTTTTATATATATTATAACTTGTAATTATTTGCAACTTTGGAGTAAAAAATAATGCAGTAAGTCTTTTGTAATTTTAATGGGAATTCAGCAAGCACTTATGTAACTTTAAGTTTTCTTTTCGAAATGGTCACGCAATAGTATATTAATTTTTTTGAAAAAAAAAAAGGATTTATATTGGTAGTACGTAAATCATATGACATAGAGAGGGTACCCTGAGAAAACAGAAATGTAATCGATTAATTATGTTATTTTGCAACTTATCAAATCATGTACATTGAATTTTTTTTTTTTCCATGTTGTTAAAACATGCATATCCCTACTACAAATTCAATTAAATATCAGTCGTATGATGATGAAAATAGTTCTGGTCGTTCAAAATTTTATTGCGTATTGTAGCAAATCTTTTTTTGAAATATATACAAATTAATAGTTCTGGTTGTTTAATTAAATATCAGCCATAAGAATCAACATTTCATTTAGTGGCTAAGGACAACACTCTCTGAATGATTTGGTTAATTTCGTAATATTCTGCGTTCTTTTGAAATTTAACTATTGATTTTTTTCAGTCAATTACTAGGATGAGCTAAGAGTATTTAGATTCCTATTAAAATTGTCAGAAAAAATTGAAATCATACAATAGAATATTTTTAATAGAATACTAAATAATCCTTAATTTTTTGTATTCTGAATGACCATCACCATCAGTCTACTCTTTTCCCTTTTTTTTTTTTAAATTTATCATAAAAATTGTTGTCAACCATCAAAATTATAAAAAAAAAAAAATCAACTTGGAATTTGGAGCTTCCATTTTATACAAAAACATACTTATTGACATTGTCAACAATCTCGTACTTATCCTGAAATATTATATATATGTCGAGTAAATTGTATATATAAATCAGAGAATTAAAGACATGGGTGTCTGTTGTCGAAGATACAACTTGGAGCTTGGAACTTCCATTTTACAAAAAAATATTATCCAGGTACAAAAAAATGTTTATTGCTAAACAATCTGTATTTTATTTTATTAACAAATTAAATCAACTGTGCTTAAATTCTATTTCATGCTCTTAAATATATGAATAATGTTATCAAATAGAATTTTTTTTTGTAAATGACCTGGTAGTTTAAGTGGTAATTAATTAGGATAATGTCTGGTAGTTTAAGTGGTAATTAATTAGGATAACGTCTGAGAGTTCATCGGTTCAAACTTTAATGAGCATAAAATGAAATTTTATGAACAAGATTTCCATCTTTCTCTAAAAAAAAAAACAATATCAAGAAGGATCAGGAAGGAATCCATTCTGAAATCAGGTGCTTGCAGGACCCTGAGATCCTAATCCGACGGTTCTGATTATTTTAAAAAACCCACCTTAAAAAAATTACATCCATCAGACCTTGAGATCCGATTTGGATCGCAGCAAAAAAAAAAAAACAAAAAACAAAAAATATCAAGAAGGATCATGAAGGAATCCGTGCTGAAATCAGCTGCTTGCAAGACCCTGAGATCCTAATCCGACGGTTATGATTATTTTAAAAACCCACCTTAAAAATCACATCCATCGGATCCGGATCTCAGGACCCTGAGATATTCCTAAGCCAATTGTTCAGGCAAAAACAACACTATATATGTACTATTGGCAGCAGCATTCAGCTACATACATAATGATAATATGAACAAAACATTGCAAGGCAAGTTGTCAAGTGGAGGTGGAGATTCAAGGGATCCACTTAATAAATTTGCTGGTAAATTCCAGATAAGTACGAGATAAAACACACATAACATTACAAAATTCTGACTTGGTGGACTTTTGTTTTGTGGTCGGCTGCAGATGCAGTGCAGTCTTATCAGTAAACCACTTGCCCAGTTAAACAAGTTTTTTTTTTTAAACCTTTTTGCTCAGAACTTGTGCTTTTGCCAATAAGAAAAGAGTAGCAGGAGTGTCCACCTTTTTTACTTATTCAATGTTCCATCGTATTTTTAATGAACAAATATCATTTATCAGTGAATATTTATTTATATCTTTGTAAAGAATGGGTATCATTTTACAGTGAGCAGATACATAACGGTTTCCAGTAAACATTTATGCAACTATGCTAAGCACATGGATGCACATGCACGTGGTGTGTCAGAACTGTGAGAGGGGGTGGATAGATAACCTACTATATAGGGTGGACTTTACATGTTTCTCATAAGAAAAAAGAAAATGGGTACACACATAATACTGACAAATTTCCCTGTAAGCATTTGTTACTAGTGGCATAAATAATGGCATTAGTTAATTATTGGTTAATGGATATTGCATAGAGGTGGCAAATTTTGACCCGACCCGAAAAACCCGCCCGACCCGCCCGACCCGAAACCCGACCCGACCCGAGTTTCAGGGAAAGTCAAACTGACCCGAACCCGACCCGACCCGACCCGAACCCGACCCGACCCGAGTTCCAGGGAAAGTGAGACTGACCCGAACCCGACCCGACCCGACCCGAACCCGACCCGACCCGTGTTCCAGGGAAAGTCAGACTGACCCGAACCCGACCCGACCCGACCCGAACCCGACCCGACCCGGGAATAAAGGTGCAAAATCTGACAAAAAACGACCAAACCCGAAAACCCGCCCGACCCGACCCGACCCGAACCCGACCCGACCCGAAAAAATGCAGGCAGATGTCAACCCGATACCCGACCCGACCCGACCCGAACCCGACCCGACCCGAAAAAAATGCCGGCAGCCGTCAACCCGATACCCGACCCGACCCGACCCGAACCCGACCCGACCCGACATTTCCAATTGGTCAAACTGACCCGACCCGACCCGACCCGAACCCGAACCCGACCCGACCCGGGAATCTGCCACCTCTAATATTGCACATGATTTTGGGGGGAGGTTAATTAGGAAGGCACCTTTGAAAGTGAAATGAAATATAACTCATGGGACCAATGACAGGGAAATTTATTTTATTTATGTCTTTATGATGATGATTTTGACATATATATAATAATAATGGACCACACCAATTGCTGTGGCTTGGCATATTACAAAAAAATATCTCTGTTTTTTTTCATGGTTTTTCTGTGGTTGGTATGATGGTATCTGACATATTAATCAAGAATATATAATTTTCCAGGGATAAAATAAAGGCAAATGTTTGGATATGATACTTTGTGCCACTATGTGGTATATTTGGAGATAAGAATCAATAAAGTCATGTGTTCCAAAATTCTGATCCTATATAATTAGTCCCAAATTCTCTTCACTGGAATTGGCAAGCAACAATTTGTTTTTTCAGCCATTAAAAAGGTTTGAATTCCCAAAAGGGAAAATTGGTTGTTGCTCATTTGATTTGAGACAAGAACAAAAGGAGAGGAGACAAAAAAATATGCACTGTTTTTTTTTTAATTTGTTCATGATCTGAGATGCTGTATTCCCCTCAGGATTCTGGTATCATTTCTCACAAAAAGAACAGGATTCTGGTATTCTGGTATCCTGTTATTCTATTTAATTTTGTGTTGGTGCACTTCAGATCACATATTACATAAATGGCTTTGTAGACAAATATTATAACTTGGAGCAAGAGTACATAATTTTTTTTATTGATTTTTACAATTTAAATTTCAATCCATTGAGAGAAATTAATAATTCAAAAATATTTTACCAATGATCATCAGTTTAAACTTTTAACCATCTGAAATCTTCAATATAAAAATAATCATTAGATGGAGTATTAAATGTTATTACCTAAAGGCCTAATTACATGATAGTCAAAATGCAATCAATTTATAATAAGCTCAAGAATATTTGTCAAAGCTTCTTCAATATTTAAATATCTTAGGATAATTTAAGAATTAGTTATCATGATTATCAAAACTGTCAAAGCTTATTCTATATTTAAATATTCTCCCTTAAACAAATAAACAGAATTTTGATTTTGGTAATTCTCTCGGCCCATTAATTTCATGCAGTGATAATGGCTCAGATGAAGGCCCAATTTGAGTTGGCTCTGCTTGCCTGTTAATTTGGGCTTGAACTTGCCATTTTCTTCCATTAATAGAGCTAAAATCATCAATAAACAGACCTCCTTGATCTTTTGTAAGCCATTTTAAAGAAAAATGTAGGAAAATTCAAAAGAAAAATGTTATATATACAAGAAAGGATACAAAAGTTGATATCTTTTGTGTTAGTATTCATATTGAATGGGTTGCTATTCATATTAATGAGTGAATTATGCTACTCATTTTGTACACTACCATATATATTTTACAAAATGAGTTAATGTAGATATTTACTCATTAAATATGAATATTAACATGATGGTATTAATTTTCGTTTTTTTTGGTATGTCCATCATTTTTCAAAATGAGTTAATGTAGATATTTACTCATTTTTGGTGAGTTGTATCAGCTCCCAATTCAGAATTGTACATGAAAGAAACCCAACAACAATTTCTGATTTTTCGGACAAACTGAACCATACAGAAGATTTCTATTGACAATTGAAAACATATGCATCGAAAAAAAAAAAAAAATCGGAAAGAATAACGACACAAATATTACGAAAAATTACAGGAAACATTTGTACCGGCATCAATAAATCTTGTTAATACTCATCTAGGTAGCTATACAACGACTCGTCGGTGTTCTTCGACCGACGCCTAGTTAGCAAGGATTTTAGGAGGCCTTTGCTTTTATTCGGGTTCCTTTCCATCTCCTTCTGATAAATCCTCTCAGAGTGCAGTACTGATCTTTGACCCTCCATTGAATGCTGGTGCACCATCAAAAACACACCAAAAGCAGAAAGAATTAGTGATTGTGATTGCAAATATTGGTTGATACTAAATAGGCAAATAAAACCAAATAAAGCTTCGCCAAACAACAAGGAATTGCATAATTCCTAATTTTTAAAATTTTCACATTTTGAGGTTTGTTTCGCACATATCTTCTACTTATTACTTAAAAATGTCTAAATAATTTAGACAAACAATACAAGGGTAAATAAGCTAAACAAAGTTATCAACGCAACATATATGCTGGATGGATCTGGCTATGGAACAATTTAGAAGCAAATGATAGAGCTAACAGATATCTCTACTAATACTCGACATCATAGTGTGCCCAGAGTGTTAAAGACCATTTCTTCAAGTTAGACAAGAAAAAACAGTATAGACTATAGACCAACTGGGCAACTGGCATATCCAATAGGTGAAGCCCACGACGCCTCCATTGTATCAATATCTAATGTCTCATACGAGTATGGTGCCTAAGTATGTACTTGATACATAGGTTAAATTTATTTCTTAGATTTTTGGCCCAAAATATGGCTTGATCCGCTGATTCGTAGATTTTTATAGTCCGCATTATAATTTATAAGTATTTCAAATAAAGCCTGAAATAGTAAAAATGGTCCCTGTTATTACCCTCCGTCCAAGATTTCTGTTTGGAGAAGCAGGCCTGCTTACAAGCGAAGCAGCTCGAGACAGCAGCCTTGAAGTTGGTAGAGGTGATATCGATCTCTTTTCTGTAGATTAGAAGCCATAAACATAAAATTAATTTATGAAAGCAAAAAAAAGGACATACGTACAGGCCAAAAATTTTATGGCAAGTTGCAAAATATTTTCCATGTCAGTCCCTAATATTCATTTAAATTGCTATTTTGTTAAAAATTTAACAAACAGAATAGTTGGCACCATTTAACTGTTTTTCTAGTGTATACCCAGTCATGAAAAATGCAACGCTTTGCCACACAACTGGAAGGGGAGATTAGTAAAATTGCAAGATGTATAATACAAATAGTAATAAAAGATTGCATTACAATCAGAATTCACCAAAGGGAGACCCAAAATTGAGAATATCCAACATACTAGCCCAAAAATTTGTCTCAATTTTAGACCGTGCAGTAGTACGGAAATGATAGAAATCACAGAGGACACAGCAAACTCCAAGATCATACAAAAATACATGGAATCTACTGAATATTTGCATACTGAAGAAAAAAAATATATATATGTGGGACTTTGGTGACCTTAATTGAAAATGGACTTTCTCTGGTACAAGACCAATTTCAAGAAACTTTTAAATTTGAAACAACGTAGAGAATATTTTATTGCTTCTACAAGTAATAACCTGTTCTGTTACCTTTTGAAGATGAATTCATAGTCTGGGGCAGAGAAGGCGCCCGCCCCTTCTTTGAAGGAGATACAGACCGAGCCCTTGGGCTGTTGTTAGAGCTCGAAGCAGAAGACGTATTAATTTTGCTGTTCAAAAATAAAATAAAAAGAGAGGTCATGTATCATGTCAGCACTTCAATGATCTCATTACACAAGAAAGAACAGCAATTACCTTACTACAGGAGGTCTTTTTATCGGTGGTGATATAGCTGTAATGTACAACATGAATATTCAAGGGTCAAGATTTGCATTTAAAGAGAAGTTATATATTTTTTCACTTAAAATAAGAAAATTCATTACCTGAATTCATCTTAGTTGAGTTGTCACTCATAGCAGAATGATTGGGTCGTTGATATGTTTTTATTGTTTGGACCCCCAAGTCAAGCAAGTTGGTACCTTTTGTAACGAAAACAAAGACAAATTCTGTTGAAGTCATCTGAAAGCGTAACAAATGGAAAATAGAAAGGGTCTTACAGGATACGAAAATTACCAGGAACAATATAATGTTTGTGAAACTTCGGCGCTTTAATTATGAGAGATTGTTGTGACCTTCCTTCTTGGTCTATTACCTCTTGGCATGTCCTTACTCTCTAATTTAAATCACAATAAGATGATTATAAGAAACATGATATATCTTAACAGTTCATCGCTCTGCAGAATATCGTGGTACAAGAGCAGAGGCACAATTAGTAATTTCCATTTTCACATCAGTCATTTATTTTTCACATATAACCAGCTTTATATGATAGGGTATGCATTCAATTAGGTATACACATCCAGTTGAACCAAATATAGATGTCAGGTTGCATTAAATGCTAAGATTAATGTTGTAATATTTGTTTGTCTCGAACTAGGTATGAGTAATCAGTTGTATTGTGTTAACAATTGCAGATACATGACCTGTTGTATAATGTTTATGAAGAAACATTACTGTACCTGCTCGACAGTGGAAACCATAAACTCAGCTTCAGATACTTCATCGACCTTTTCGGTTAAGAGATTATTCACCTTATATGAAACAAAACCAAGGTGGTCTACAGTGCTAACAAGGGCTTCAACTGTGTAATCTCTCAAGCCATTTATCATTCTACACCAAACCAGGAAAACAAAATTTAACAAGATAACTTCATTGATACGCTGTTTCAGTAAAGTACCAGTAGTGGAGAAAAACATGCAATTCAGTGTCCCTTTTTTATTCCTTTTGCAGATTATTCCAATTCTATATAGTTACATACATAAGAGCTGCAAAACCAACATACTGATTCAAGAAGAAAAGGCAAAAAGAAAATTCCAAAATGTTCACTATTTTTACTTTTGTGTCACTTTTACAGACTGCAACTTAACTGGTCACTAGGTTAACCTGTAAAAAAACACCAAGTCCCTAAATTTCGAGTCTTAACAAATACAAACAACAACAAACTTCCATTTTTCATAGCCAATAGCATTCTTCAATCTTTTGTGCGTATTATGTAATAAAACAAGCCACTGACATTACCGTGTCAGAAATTTATTATTTGTAGTTAACTTGGCATAAGCAACTTTCTGAATAAAACAAGTTCTATTTAATGGTTTCTATGAAATCTGCCAAGCAAACCAGGTATTGCGGTTACAGGGTTGTAAGATGCATTTAGCGATATGTGTAAAAAGTCAACATACCCAGTTTTCTGTGAATTATTTCTGTAGAACATCTCAAAATAATCAGCAGCCGAGTACAATTGAGACCTCAAGTTCTTCAAATCCTGCAAGTAAAACTCAAAATAAAATTAAACAAAGAAAATGTCAAGACAAGTCAATTACTAAACTTTTATTCATAATGGAAATAAAATAGGAAAACCCAATTTAAGTAAACAAGTTCATTTGTTATCCTCACTGGAACACAAGTTCAATTTCATTAAACAATACAATTGAAATTTGTAGAATTCTGACCTTGAGGCTGTCGGAGAAGAGCAAAGCCTCTTGAGCTGAAGCCTCATCACTTGTTGAAGGCTCCATTAAACAGAACTCAATCAAATAAAAATAAAAATAAAACAAACAAGGACCTCCACCTCCCAAATCAAACAATGAAGAACAACTGCTAAATTTATCTACTCCTTGACCAAAATCCAAGCACCCAATTCCTTCCTAACCACAACTAACCAGAACCCACAAAATGTACTCTCCTGTGGAGACAGGAGAGGTTGCAACAGCTGCAAATTTGTTCTAAAGGGACAGCAGCTGAGGCTGGATAGATGGTGAAAGGGAGAGATACAAACAAGCTCTTGTGAGTGAGTGAGGACTTCTGGTTAACCTAACAACAAACAATGAGCTTCCAAAAAGGCTAACAATAATAAAAAAAAATCAGTTGGAGAAAACCCAATTTTTGTACTTGCTCAAAAATTATACTGGTAAAATAAAAAATAAAAACTAAAAAACCCAAAAATGGGGGGGTTTAAAGGTAGGTGAGAATCGGATTTGTGAGGGAAGGGAAAAGGAAGGTCCTGTAAACCCCTTTTGGGTACCAAGTGATGAGGCCCAAAAGAGGAATTTTGGTTGTGGGAGTGTGAAAAGGGATGGAAGGGGAGGTACAGTTCACAATTTCACAAAGATGGGTTCTTTCTTTGGTTTGTTTGTCTCTAGTAGCAAACCAAATTCAGTTCATCCATTCAGTGAAAAATTGGTGATGAAAATCGAAATTGGTTCTGTTATTACTTGGTAAGGTAATGGTGGTAAAACTAGTAATGGTGGTTGTGGGCTTCTCTCTCTCTCCAATTGCTTGAAGGAGCCATTGATTCACAGTTTCACACTGAATATTTTACATTTACACAGCACAGGAGAATGGAGAATGGAGAATGGAGAATGGGGATGGAACTTGCAGCACCTGGTTCAGTATTGGGTGTGTGCACAAGAACGGCCTGTTCTTCATTGGATGTAGACTGGCTCAAAATTATGGTTAATGGTTGATCGGGTTTATGTGAATATTCATTAAAATTGATGGCAGTGCATTTTACTTATCATAAATAAATGAATTCTGAAAATTTAAGAAATTATAAAGTACTTAACAAGTGGAAGGATATTATTGTTTATGTCATTTTATTATATCATGCTCTATGTTGGTGACAAATTTTGAATTATATATTATGTCAAAACAGAAGATCCTATGCACTAATGTAATGTCATGTTTTTTAATATGTACTTGTCACACATTAGTGTCGTGCTTTTAATATATTCTCTAATTTAATTTATTTCTTTTGAATAAATTAATGGTAATATATATACTTTTTGTTTCATAATGCCACAAATATCTTTGATGTCAAAATACTAAATAAACAATTTTTAACGCCCAAAACTCATAACCATTAAGGTTGTATATTTTCTACATATTTTTTTTTTAGTGCGGAGCGTTTTTTTTTTTTTTTGTTCTTGCACATCAACATGGATCTTATTTGTATCGGTCAAACTGGTTGTGATGTGCTATCAGTTATTACTCTGTAATTGTTCATTTAATTTTTTTAATAAAAATTTTAATGTACTTTTTTATAAATATTGCTCATAAGATATATTTACTTAACATTTCAATAAAAAAAATGGATAACATCTCCTTAAAGAGCACCTCCATGCAACGAAGCGCGGGTGCATACCGAGTAGATATAGTATTGTGATGAAACTATTAATTACAATTTTTGTCTACAAACATCATGTTGTTAGTTTATACATTTAAATATGAACCAATTTACTACTACCTCTGTCCCAAAATAGATGGATTTTTTGTAGTTCATTTGAACTACAAAAAATCCATCTAAAATGGGACAGAGGTAGTACTTAAAACATAAATTACTTATTTTCGATGGTAAATGAGATAGAAAAAAATATATAAAATTCATATTTATTTCTATTATATATTTCCTTGAGGAAAAAAATTACAATAGTGGACCTGGACCATGCAGCTGGTGGGAAATGTACAGTCTACCACTTTTATTTTATGAGTAGTGGTCACTTAATTGTTCTTTAATCTTGTAGTGGGACCGTCATTAATTCAATCCCATTAAACCTTATTCAAGTATGGATATATAGCGTTAATTTTAAGAGAACCCTATCCATCCACCCTTCTCAAGTTCTGACACACCACATACACCCATATGCTTAGCACAATTGCATAAATGTTTACTGAAAACCGTTATATATCTGTTCACTGAAAAATGATATATACTCATTAGAAAGATATAAATGCTCACTTAAAAAATGATATCTCTTCATTGAAAATACGATAGACCGGTGGATAAATGAAAATAGTGCAAGCTATCTACTATAATTTTAATTTCCTAAACATAACTTCTCGGAGCACGAAGACATACATTTGCCTCATTGCATTGGTCCCCTCAACATCACTATGTGCAACGTTTATCCCCAATATTCCGGAGCATGTTTTCTATTTCAAAAAATAATAAATTAAATAAAACAGGAATCAAAATATAATTAAAATTTTATCCTAGCTTAAAAAGGGGGAAAAAAATCTAAAGACACTCCACTCATTTTAAAATCGTTGCCGGGGTAATATATATTAAATTCTAAAATGCTGCTAACTGCTATTCAAAATAAAACTGACCATTGCATATTAATTATGATTCCACAACAGAAAACATATAATATCGCTAGCTCCAATATTATGAGTTCTTTTACTTTAAATGTAAAAGATAATCAGATTTTTATCCCACAATATATAATGAAATATTTTAAATATATAGTAGAAATCATTGCTTGGCATTTTAAGTTGAGAAACCCCTTGCGTCCATAGATGGATCATCCATTACAGACACAAGGGGTAACCAGTGGGATCCACCACGTGGCGACCCTGTATCTGGATGATTCATCTATGGATGCTAGGTCTCACTTGATCTTTTAAGTTCTAATAGTTTGAAATCATTCATAGTATGAATGTCTAATGTCCCATGGACGACTTCAAATTCGTCACTATTACCGAACCACTCACTGAACTCATATCCCATATGCTGTACTGCATTGTGCAGTTCACAACGTCAGCCGTTAAATTGTCTTAAGCCTTGTGCCAGTGTGGATCTCGAGACAATCCAACGGCTGACGTTGTGAATTGCACAATGTAGTAAGTTAGGGGATGAGCACTCACCATCCTGTAGTGGCTCTATCGCATGAAAGTTTTTGTGTACTCTGATCTATAATAAAATTTACGGCTACGTTTTACTAGGATACTTTTTATAACTTTATTTATGCCTCGAGTGTTTTTTTGATAAAGTTGAGGATATAGTCACTTAAATTTAAACTTCAACAAAAGATCTCTTATATATATTTGGGTTCCAAACTACGACATCCCACACATAGGGGGTGTCAAACGGACGAAACGATCACGCAAATAGATTCTTACGTCTTCCGTTGTGTTTAACAGACACAAATAAAATTTCTTGCGCGTTGCGTTGCGTTAATTAAACGAAAACAAAATTCCTTGTGTCTTCTGTTGCGTTATATAATTATATTAAACGAAACGAAATGCAATTACGTTCAAAGATGCAAATTTTTGTACAGTTTTTTTTAGAGGCCAATTTGCATATTATTGTATGAAAAATGGAAATAAATACATAAAAATTATAATAATAATCGAGTTGCACTAAATTTTTCAAACCTGCATATATTTTTCATACCATATAACATGATATAACACAAATCAAATAGCTAACTAGTCAAATTACAACTTACCTTACATATTTCAAGTTTACAACACCATTTCTAATACAAAATTACATAGCCAATAACTTAACATAGAATGAAAAAATCACAAAAATCACATGTTCACAAGTCACAACTAATTTCATGCTTAATATATAGCCAACATGCCAACAACACAAATAAATAACAGATAACAAATTAACCAAGTGTCAACCTAGTTAATCAAACCCCCCCAATCAGTGGCGGAGCCAGAAAATTTTCAAATGGGGTTCAAGTTGTCATATCAAATGTCAATATTAGTATACTAGTTATATAAAGCTTAAATATTATAATTATGGGGGTCAATAGTATAATAATTCTTATATTTTATAGGGTTCAAATATACATTTTTTTAAAAATATACTTATGTATCATTAAAATTACTATATAAAAATGTTCATTTGGGGAAAAATATGGGGGACATTGTCCCCCCTTCTCTCCATTTAAATCCGCCGCTCCCCCCAATGCTCCTCTGCAATCTGCTATATAGCAGATATGTAGAATTTATACGAAATATGCAACATAAATGAAACACACTGATCAATTGCATCTTCCATTGCGTTTAACAGACGCAAATAAAATTTCTTGCGTATTCCGTTGCGTTGATCAAACGGCACCAGAAATCCTTGCGTTTTGCAATTCGTGCAAACGAAATGCAACACAAAAAACGTAAATTTGTGTTCATTTGACACTCCTACCCACACAAAGAGCATTGCCCTTAGCCACCAAACGAATGACCTATGTCTTAAACGTGAACGGTGCAATTCACAATTATCTGAAGTGTCATCCAAATGTTTAACAGGGGTTGAGATCGTGTACATAAACGATCGACGTCGTTAAGATTAAGATATGAACGATGTTGTTCACATTTTTAGGTATAAACATATAAAAATATACTTAGAAGGAGAGTCCGTATCTGTTATTCTTTAAGAAAAACATGACCCTGTTATTCTGATCTGCTGTTATTCTTTATAGGGGGCCTTTTTGAAATTAAACTCATCCATTGAGGATTTTGAATTCCTCATGAAGATACTTTTGTTATAATTTCCTGAGTTACGGCCAGACAAAAAGTTCCAATATATCATAAGATGCGTACCATGTTTTCCGTGTGCTTCGTTGGAGTCCAAAAACATTTTTAATGATACTAACTAAAGTGGCATTAATACCCTTTCGGATGCACTTGAGAGCAATTTATTTATGAGAAACATCTTGTATCCACTGAAGAACTGTCCATACGGAATATAATAAATACATGTTGAAATGTAACAGATACATTCTAAAATATAACCTATAGATGTTGTGGATGATTTTCTATAAACACTAAGTATTACTCTGATTAAACTTATATATCGGTAGGGCCAATTTTTATAAGGCCCATAAATAAAAACAATTGCACTTGAGAGCAAGCTTTAAATACTCTTTTCCGATGCCATTATTTGTTAGGTACGTAATTATAGTACTGAAAAAAGAATAAAAAGTACATATTGTAAATATAATAAAGAAAATTAACATATTTTGAAATTTTGCAACAAATCGATCATAAAGGAAGAAAGAACACGAAGGAGAGGTTACAATTTTGCAACAAATCAATTCAGGAAAGGATCATCAAACAACATGGAAATGTTCAATTTAAGAAATGTGCATCAATTTTGTTGTGTAAAGAAGTGCATTAAAGATTCTCACTCTAACTAGCTAGGATTAGGGGTGCATAACGTTCAAAAGGCAATAAAATTGAGTTGTTTCGTTAATCGTTTCGTTTCGTTTCGTTTAACGAAACAAAAAATTGTTTCGTTTTCATTTTCGTGAACGAAAATAATCGTTTAACAGTAGTATTTTCCTGTAAAATTAGAAAACGAAATGAAAAAAATCGTTTCGTTTTGTTTTGTTTAACGAAACAAAAACCGTTTCATTTTCGTTTCGTTTGGGACGAAACGGAACAAAATAATGGAAAATGGTCTTCCGTTTGCACCCCTAGCTAGGATACTTAGTACTTACTTAGGCTATGCTCCAAAAAATTTGTAGAAAAGAAGATTATCTAAGTAACATCCTGTTTGGTAATGTAGTAAAACTATAGTAAGGTGATTTAAGTCGCCAAACGGGAGTGGTTTAAAGTGTAATAAGTTAATGCAATTATATAAGTGTAGTAAACTAAATCACCAACTTTTTACATCTTTTTTATACATTCTACCAACTTTACTTCATCTATTTTACTTTATTACTACCAAACACTATCACTTTAACTTACAACGCTAGCCAAACGGAGGGTAAATATCTAAGGGAATGGAACGGAAAAGGATGAAATAACATAGAAACAGACGCTCACATCTCAATTTGGAGGGAACAAGATTGTCAGCCTATTGTGATTTGTGAGAGAGAGATGGGGTGATACGGAGCAAGATGGAGAACAGGAGAACTGTCAAATTTTGAGTTGGGCTTTGCTTTCATATCTTAGTTATTTGTTACTTCTTTGGGCTGTGAGAACAATAAATGGGCTGAAATTTATAACTCCATGTGCAGGTCATTGGCTTAATTAATAGCAGGTCACGTTTTCACTCATTTGCTTTGTTATTTGAGTAATAGTTAGCTACCACCCCTTTTATCTATCCACCGGTCCACTGTAATTTTAGTGAAGAAATATCATTTTTCAGTGACCATTTTATATATTTCCGACCAGGATATATCATTTTCTAAAAAACAGATATATTACGGTTTCCAGTAAATATTTATGCAGTTATAACAAGCACATTGGTGCATGTGGGTCTGTAAGATTGTGAAAGAGGAGTAGATGGGTGGTCTGCTTTATAGGGTGAACTCCGTATGTTTTCCTTGTTATTTTGTCTAATATTTGATTTGTCCGGTTAGAGTAGTGAGTTAGTGTATTAAATGAAATCAGTATTGCCTCTTTTCCATGTTTTATATCCAGTTCTGATCTTATATATCCAAAAATCAACCAAAAACACAACAAAAATCTAGAAATTAAAATACAAAATCAGTTTCTCAGTCTTGGATCATTACAAAAATCTATTATTTGAGGAATAAAAGAGGTGGCTTCTTATCCTTTCCCTCTTTATTTTTTTGTGGAGGAAAAGTTCACTCCCTCTTTCACCTCCTCTTCTCCTCTTCATCTCTTAGAACAACCAAATTCATATATGACCTTTGTTCATAGTTTTTTTGAAGGGAACAAATTAAACATACCCAATTATATGACTTTTTTCATAATTAAATGTTTCTGTTTTCTTCTTGATTGAATTAGATCAGGGGCTCTTTCTGACACTACTGCTGAATTTTTTTTTTCTTAAAAAAAGATCAATGTCTGATTACAACCTACATGGTTACATAATATGTAAACAATGACTTTAGATAGGATCACCATTTTTCATTTACAAATGAAACCACATATTATAAGATACGGATTATAATATCAAGTTTAAAGCCATATTATAAGATCACCATTTTTCATTTGAGTTTTGAAAATAGAGATTCGATGGCGGTGCAAGAACGTGTCTTGCACCATGGTGCGCAGGGGCGGAGGCAGTGCCCACCCCTGGAATTTTTTTTTTTAAAGTATACCCTTAAAAATTTTACAAAAGTAACCCCTTTTTGAGAAAAAATTACAAAAATATACTCAATTTTTAAGAAAATTAACAAAATTGGCCCTACCCTGAAAAATATTAACGCAAATGTACCTCTAAAATTTTTAAAAAATATACCTAACTTCATTAATAGTTACAAAACTAGTTCTACTGGAAAAGTTGGACCACCCCTGCTTCGGAGTCTGGCTCCGCCCCTGATGGTGCGTAATATGGTAATAACATATCTCTCTCTATATATATAGATTATGGAGAATGATTATGGGACGAACTCGTATCAATCATTTGTACAATCAATATAACAGCGCTAATCAATTGTATTATATATATGAAAACAACACAAATATAGCCGAAAACAAAAGAAAGAGAACTTCGTATAACGATTGCTCGAATTCAAATGCCATCTTTAAACATTCACACAAGGCCTCATGCATCGATCCTTCATTGCATTGGGGAAAAAAAAAAATCGTTCGAGGTAAATTTCTCGGAATTCACTCAATTTTGCATGAAAGTCGCTTTTAGTTTTCGAATTATCCAATCTATCCGTTATTTGTCACTGAATTACAACACTAATTATATATCAAATTTAATCCTTCTGTTAGAACTTCCGTCGATCCATTGAAAATTTCCCATTGTTCTTTCATGCACGATTTAATTTCTTAACCATCTCAAAAAACTTACATTTCCAAAGATGATTCAATTTCAAACCTCCGTCTCTCTTACGACTTCGTTGGAGAAGCTCTTTAATTCTCTGTCTTTCTCAGCTGCTAGCTGACTTTGTTGTAATTACAAATGCAATTTGCTTAAGTTGTAGCCTCTATCGATCCATGACTTATTCCTTGGATACAGTTAACGACTATTGGCCGACCATGATTAGACGCCAGGACATATCTGGCCAATGGGTATCTGGCGGCAATTTCAGTTACATAATTGTTTTTTTCTGATGGGTTAGTGAGATTAGTATGGATTAATTGATGCTGGCGAATCCGTTATTCTGGCGCCGGCATACCCTACTTCATGATTTTCTTTTGATTCTGTACGTATGTACGTACCGTGTAATTTGTGCAAAAAAGTGTTCATCGAACAAGTTCATTTTGTAAATTTGCACCAAATGACAACTGTATGCTATTTTCTTGATAAAGTACTGGTTCTGTTTTTTACTCGTTGCTGATGTATTCTTTAGGCAATAATGTTGGTGTTTAGTCCTGATACATTGATTATAGTTCATCGACCGTGGACTTCAGAAAATCAATCTAACACGACACATTTAACTTGTAAAATAATAAAATACACTGTAGTTGATATAAGAAATAAAAGCTGACATTGCTGATAACATGTATATATAGTTGTTATATGAATTAAAATGCTGACCTGAACCAATCAGCTGCTCCAAAGAACAATATGAGCTAGATTGAGCCGGAACCGTCCCAATCAACATAAATAAATATCCAATAATTCTTAAGATCAATGAATTGTATATTAAACATTGAATTTTCGACATACGACTTTGGAATGAAGCCTCCATTTAATGCTAAATTCCAATGGTTGACTATAAAAAAATATACTTTGTTTCTCATTCTGCTCGTCGTCATCGTTATTTTATCTTTCAGAGATCCAAGGAACAACCTGTAAAAGTACAAATTAATGTGAATGAGGAAGAAAAAGACAGTTAGAAGAGAGAGAACAAACAATTAAACAAATACAACATAAAGTTACCAGAATTTGCGAACAACTGACCAAAAAAGCAGCAAACGACAATTATGCAAACTTGTGAAAATTGATTCTGACAAGTCAATAAGTTCCGAAAGTACAACAGATTGTGGTGTTTTAAAAGTTTCAACACACAACTAATGAATCCTCAAGAACTTCGCAATTCATTTATGATGAGAATTTGTAAGAAATGCAGCAGTTTCAAAAGACATATCAAAGATGATGATGTATGAACTCAAATCTATTTGGCACTCAAAACCGTTATGACTCGTATGGGCTAGTCATATACTTGTTTTTTGTTATCCACATTAACTTTTTCAGCCTTAATTTATCTGTGAGTGATTTCCTAATCAATGCCATTACCGAGAACTAAGACAGAAACAAGAGAACTTTGTATGTGGAAGGCAGCAGATGAGCAGCTTCAGACAGACAGACAGAAGGATATAGGGGAGAGAGAGCAATCCACTTAAATTTAATTGTATCAATTCTATTTTCGACGGCATACACTAGCTGAAAGCACCTCTGCAGAAGAAATCTTGGCCGTTCGCAAGTTCCTATCGCACGTACGTTTCCTATTTAGGGGCAATATATGTGGCTGGTGCAAGAATACTTTTATTTTAATCACCACCTCATGGGGTCAACTTAATGAGAGCTTAAAAAACTAACAAGTACTATACAGTTGCTTGCTGGTACAATGTGTACTACAAATCTGTGAGGCATGGTACTGATTAGTACTAATTCTAAATTACAGTGTTACAACTTACAACTTCTCCATCACTTTTTCGAACGCTCATCCTCTGTGGCGCTGCATTGTGTAGCGTAGGATATGAACCGTTAGATCATCTCTAGATTCGAGCCAGCACAGATCTCGAGATGATCTAACGGTTTACGTCCTGCACTGCACAATGCAGCGCTACAGAGGATATGAAATCCACTTTTTCACTCATGTCCAGCCAGTGAAAAATTTATAGTTTATATTATGTCCTAATAATAATCATTTCCTGTATCAAATTAAGCTTGCTATATATTGTCTGATAGTTATCAACTATTACCAGCCAGAACTATAAGATCAACTGCCATAGTTAGCTAATGACAGATATGGGACTCACAAAGAAGTACCTCTCCCCCTATCACTAAAATATGATCCATTAAAACATATTCAACGGTCTGTATCAAGTATCGAGTATCGACTATATATTATTGCAAGAATCCTATATACATAGAATTCTATGGCAGCAGATACATACGGACCCCACCTTCAAGCCGGACCCATACATAACACCGTTATATATACACAGTATATTGAGTTCCTTTTTGTGATATATGTGCTTAATTAATAGTTAATAGTGCATAGATCTCTTTAATTTCTGTCTCAACATTTGTTGAACAAATTAAGTTGAAATTCAATTTCAAATATACTGAAAGATATATCGAAAAATATAATTGATTGTACTTATGCCTCATCTCCCTAAGAATGTGTGTGTGTGTCTAGTGTGATATTCTGCACCTTTCTTAAAGTAAGCAAGAAAAGATTCCCAGATGGGGTGCCAGGAAAACATCCGTTCGTTCTTCTTCGGTTGTTCTAATTTTATTGGAGACAAACTGATCTAGTAATTAAATGTTAATCCCAAGCTTTTAAATATAATAGAACTTCTGTTATAGAAGTACTGGTATCATGTGCACAGTAGTACACCATCCAAATTTTCATTGCAACCATCCCATGTAGTACAATCAAAAGAACTTGTTATATTGGACGAGGTCTCGATGCGGTATGCGAAGAAAAAGTACTATTTAACAAATAAATTAAGTTCATCATTTACGAAGGACGAACAACTTGCGGCTGTTCTGTTCACCAGGTAATCAAGAAAACTGCAGCGGGAAAATGGTTTTGAAGATTAGCTTGTGCGTGCCATGACCAAATCCTACGGATAAGAGAGAGTTGAAGAATTACATATCGCTGTCTTGCCACGATCGATCGATAGTGACAGCTTGAAGGACGACATTTTTCTATATGGATGGATGGATGGCCCGAAGCATGCCATGTCGCCGTATGAACCCTATAAAATGGCACACCATCCTCAAAGCACGAGCACCGAAAACCAAAGAAAGCAATTAGGGCATAAAAGATACAGAACTGTAATCCTGTAAACATGAGAAGTAACACAGGGACAGCCACCTCTTCCATTCGACCTTCAACGCAAAACGTCGACAAAATAATGGTTCTGAAAGTAATGAAGATATTTCTGGGACTGGTATTTGCTGGATGGATTGCCCTTTGGGCTGTAAAGGCGTGGCGTGACTGGTGGCCGGTGTGGCTGCCAAAGCTTAATGATGATACTGACTCTACTTACTTCGGATCACAAGGTTTTCTTTTGCACCTATAATTTCTAATCATTAATGTAATACATGTACGCCCAAAAAATTTTCAACGTGACATTTCGTTTTTCATATGACAGGGGCACAGATTTTGCTCTTCATGTTTCCTATGCTGCTAGTCGCAGTTCTTGGGTGTATTTATCTTCACTTGCGCGCGCAAACTGGCTACAAAGACAATCACAGGTACATGCAAATATATATACAGGACAGATTTTGCTATTTATCAGTTCTATTTCCAAATTTGATCAAGTGGAAGTGTGTTTTAGCATGAAGAAATAATTAATGCTCATATATATATACACACTATTTTGTTTTTTTTGTTTTTTCGGTGCGCTCGTGCCTTATTTCTTAACAGAAGGTGGTACAGTTCGTATTTGGCGGCATGGAAGAGGCCGGTTCTGGTAAGGGGACCGCAAGGAGTTGTTTCAGGAATCGAGCTAGCCTTCGCTGTTATGTTTCTGGCACTTCTAATATGGACCTTGACAGAATACTTGAAAGTTAACTTGGCAATGTGGAGAATGTATGCGAATGGTTCCGAGGCGAGGTAAAAGTTAAATAACGATCAGTTGTCTACTAAATAAGAATTAACAAATCCAACAAAATGACCATCGAACAAAAAAAAAAACCCGAGAAAGAACATCGTGAAATATTGCCAACGACTAAGATTTTGCTTCTATTCAAGATACTAACTAGCAGCACAAGAATAACTAAAATGAACTGCATGCAGAAACCATATTAATCATATATACATGTATATAATGAACTAATCAAAGGTTTCAGCTTACAAATCTCATTATATTATGTTCCTAATTCAGGTGGAAAGTTCAGGTCGGAATCGTGGGGTTTTATTGTTCACTGGCAGGCCATCTATGCTTCGCCTTCCTGTTTTTTCCGATTACCAGAATCTCCTCCCTTCTGCCATTGATTGGCCTCACATCGGACTCGAGCATCAAGTACCACATATGGTTGGGGCATATTGTTATGGTACTGTTTACTGCTCATGGCGTCGGCTACTTCATCTACTGGGCTTCCACGAACCAGTTAGTCGAGGTAATTAACCGGGACAAATCAAATAGCAATATATTTCAAGATTATATTTACTTATTGTACAGTTACATTTTCCTTGCTTTAGTAACATTTTCAATATGAAATTTTGAATGATCGAACCGAGAAATCACCGATCAACTTTTTAGTAAATAATATCGAACATTAGTGAAATTTATTCCAACTAAACTACAGTTGATAAAATGGAGCAAGACTCATATCGCTAATGTTCCCGGAGAATTGGCCTTGCTCGCCGGCTTCGCCCTGTGGGCAACCACCCTGCCACGCATAAGGCGCAGAAAGTTCGAGCTGTTTTACTACACTCACCAACTGTACATCGCGTTTGTCTTCTTCTACGCGCTTCATGTCGGCATGAGTACCATCAGCCAGATTCTCCCGGGAGTTTACCTGTTTATGGTTGACCGGTACTTGCGGTTCTTGCAATCACGAACCAAAGTGCAGCTCGTGTCTGCCCGGCTCCTGCCATCTGAAGGAATCGAGCTCAACTTCTCCAAGAGCCCAGGCAAGAATCCTCTCATCCTTTTTAAATTGGATGGAGGATTATTTTTCTATATTTCTTGCAAAATATATAATTAATTAATGCATTAATTAACGTGCCAATACTGCAATATATATCTTCACATTAACATATTTTTTGGGTACTTAATTCCTTAATAAGTTAATATAAAATAGAGTATATTGGCTAACTGATTTGGTGATTGTAGGGTTAAGCTACAATCCCTTGAGCACAATATTCATCAACGTTCCGAGTGTTTCGGGTCTCCAATGGCATCCGTTTACTATCTCTTCGAACAGCAACCTGGAACCGCAAACTCTCAGTGTCATCATAAAAAAGGAAGGAAGCTGGACACAGAAGCTATACAGAATGCTTTCGTCGAATGACACCCTCGACGTCTCGGTTGAGGGGCCGTATAGCCCCGTCTCAGCTAATTTCTTGAGGTTCTTTACAAAAATGTATTCCTTTTTTATAAGATTAATCCCTGCACTTTGTAGTTATAAATAATTTATATGATTTGTTTGTGCAGTTACAAGTCACTGGTGATGATCAGCGGCGGCAGCGGCATCACTCCTTTCATCTCGATTATAAGGGAGTTCATCCACCGAAGCAATACTCTCAATATCGCAACCCCGAATCTCGTATTAATATGTGCCTTCAAAAATTCAAGGGACCTCACGATGCTCGATCTCCTCCTACCAGTCTGTGGCAATATCTCTGATCTTTCGCGCCTAAATTTAAGGATCGAGGCTTACGTTACGCGAGAAAACGAGGCTCCCGGCAATGACGACCAGACAATGATCCGCACCGTCTGCCCGAAACATGATCCGTCGACACAAGCACCAATCGTTGCGGTCCTTGGTCCGAACAGCTGGTTCTATCTGGCTATGATTATCTCCTCTTCCTTCGTTGCTTTTCTTCTGCTACTCGGCATCACGCACCGGTTTTACATCTACCCGATCGACAAAAATACCGGGAAGGTGTATTCGAGGAGCGCAATGACGGTCTTACAACTGCTCTTCATGTGCGTTTGCATCGTTGTTGCCTGCACTGTACCGTTCCTCAAAGTGAAGAGCGAGAACTTGAAGGAGGCCAAACAGATTAAGGGCTTGGATGTGCCGACTCCTACGACTTCCCCAAGTTCATGGTATCACTGCTCTGACAAAGAACTGGAGAGTTTGCCGCAAGAATCGCTCGTCAAAGCGACAAACGTGCATTACGGCAGAAGGCCTAACCTTAAAAGTATACATGCATACAATTCTCATTTTAACTAATTGTTTGACATAATATGAATTTAATCACCTCTAAATTTTACTGTAAATATACTGCAGTGATTCTGCTGGCGATCGAGGACGAGGATGTCGGAGTCATGGCAAGTGGGCCGGCCGGGATGAGGCATCAAGTGGCGGCGGTCTGCTCGTCGGGGCTCGCTGATAATCTTCACTTTGAATCTATCAGCTTCAGTTGGTGATCAGTGATCACAAACAAATGCCAGAATTTAAGAGTGTTTATATATTGGTTTCCATGTCTAATAGCAACTTAATTGTCATTTTGGTTTGCTTTCTCTTTTTCTTTTGATTTGTTTGAACTGTTATATATTATTATGTATGTATTAATATCATCACTTGTGTAAAATTTCGTTTTGAAAGCTTTGTTTAAGTTATGAAATTGATCATTAAATATGCTGCATCTTTCTTTGCAATTTATTTCATTATTTCCTTTCAATTGTTATCTCTTGTTTGAAGGATTGGTAGAGAAAATAATGAAAAGAAGGAAATAGATATTGAGAAAAAGAAATGGAGCGAAAATAGGAAATATAACAATATTACATTAAAATGGACTGAAAAAATATATAAATATCAAACAAATTATAGAAGGAAATACTTGGTATGATGAAATGTTGGGAGGGGGCAATATAGCAAAACTAAGTGAAATCCATACATCCGTTGGAAAAAAAAAAAAAAAAGATTGAGGACTTTATGGACAAGATTAAAATTTAAAATTTATGTATCCGAATTAACAACTCCATCATAAGTACTTTAACATGCTTATAAAGCAGAATATATCTACGTTAATTCAATAATAAAATTCGTTACTTACATATCATACAGAAATAATTAAATATACATTGAATACAGAATTCAGAGTTTATAAACATCAAGCCAACAAACCAGGAGAAAAAAAGGAAGAAAAACCAAACAATTAATTAATACTATACAATCACATCACAAATCTGATTGTATCCATGTACAGTAAACCAACATATATACCAGGAAATCTCAAACAGAAAAATCAAACTGCATGCATTATATATACACATCATAAATTCATAGTATATATATAGCACATGATCATACTTAAGATTCTAAATAAGATTGATTACTTATGCTGTTGCAGGTTACGTTTACTTGGGCGGAGCCGGCGTGGAGCGCGGAGGCCAACCTCGGTTCCGGCCGACGAAGTAGAATGCAAGGGCTACTACTATGATTATTATGAGGATCACCAAGAGAGGAGTCCATACCATCCCGAAATCATCCCCTGGCATGGTTTCAGCTGTCTTTCTTTGAGTTTGAGTTTGGTTGGTACTTAGAGGAGTATTTTGGCCTGGTTAAATGTTAATTATCTGGTGGAATTAATAGAGCAAAAAATTATGTATTAGAAAGTGCTTAAGTGAAGAGATAATTTATTAATTATTAATTTATTGTTATATATATGTGCTTTGAGAATCAAGATAAGTAACAGTTTATTTGCACCTAAGTGATACAGAAAAAATGGATTTTGTATCACCTAATCAGCAGAGAGAGATATCCAAAAAAACTCACACACATATATATACACAGAGAAAGAAACTAATTAAACCGATATGTTATACGTATATATATAGAGCTAAACTAATGCGCTGACGTTAGTATTTCGATCATAAATGCTAACGCCTCAAAATTGTTGTTTTTGTGTCTGAAATTACGATTTATGGTGCTCAATAAATTCTTTATATGAAAATATTGGAGAATACAAAAATTTTTCATTTTTAGAGTTTCTAAATATTTGTTTTGCATTTTTGAAAATAGCATGTACAAACATCAATATTTTATTAATATTTATGAGCTATTTTCTATAATTCAAAACAAATACTTAGAAAACTCTAAAAATGAAAAATTTTTGTATTCCCTAACATTTTCATAGAAAGAATTTATTGAGCACCATAAATCATGATTTCGGACACCATAATATAAATTTTGAGGGTCCGAAATGCTAACATTAGTATAATAGTCTAACTCATATATATATTATAAGAATGGTTTTGTTTTTCTTTGTTTCTTATACAGCTATTACAATCTTTATTTCAAAAATTGAAAAAGAAAAAATATATACGTAGTGCAGAGATTAGATCCCAATTAATTGAACATAAAGAAACAAAAACAACAGGCAAACAATATAGAAGTAAATACAAGCACAAGTTAAAGGGCAAATAAAATTTCTATACTAGTATAGTCAAAACTAAATAATAATATTGTTCTAGAATACATGTATGTATATCAACTGCCTTAGCTAGGTATAATATAATATGGTCACTCTGCTCTTGCTGAATATAATCAATAGATAGCCAGATATTGTCACTAATTAAATTATGCACAAAAAAAATGGCGAATTATGTTACCTTAATTTGGAGAAATTAATCTAGGATCTGCAAACGCTGTGGCAGTGGTGCATGGATGATAGAAAGAGAGAGAGAGATTTTTTTTTATACAGTTTTGTTTTAACTTCTTATGAAATAAATAAATTGTTGGTGAGTAGCTTCTGCCGAGTTTTTCTCCAAATAAAACAGGGAGGTTTTTACTTCACCTTCGGGCAGTGACTACTTACCTAAGTAGAAATAAATAATAAGAAATTTTTAAGCGTCCTCATTTTAACTATCTATACGTCCACACATATACAAAATTTGTAACTCTGATATCAAATTATGTAATATTTCAACTCAAATTTTGTAACAATATATATAAACATGTCGACACTATATAAGAACACTAGATATATATGACCCTAAATAATATGTCATATGGAACATTTTTTTATGACCTAGAGTTGCAAAAGGTCAAAAAGTTTATTTAGAGAGGCTAATTCTCTTCTTCTTCAATCTTCTGAACCATATATGCACACAAAGTTGGTGTGCATGGCAAGTTATCAACACTATATATTACACTAACCCCTGATGCCGTTTTATACATCCATCAAAATGCTAAGAGTAGCAGGTAGCGTCCACTCTTTTCACTTATCCACCGGTCCATCGTTTTTGCAATGAATGAATATCGTTTTTGCAATGAACGAATATCGTTTTTCAGTGAACATTTATATCTTTTTAATGAATAGATATCATTTTCTAGTGAACAGATACATAACGGTTTCCAGTAAACATTCTATGCAACTGTGCTAAGCACATGAGTGCACGTGTCAGATGTGTGAGAGAGGTGGATGGGTAGCTTACTGTATATGGTAGACTTTGCATATTTCTCAAATGCTAATTATTTAATTCAGATAATGCACACAGCAAGGAGTAATTGATTTACAGTTTGCTTCCAATCATCACACCAGGGAAAACAAATGAAAACAAAAACCAAACAACACTATAGTACTCAATTGACACACCACAAATCTTGTATATATGTTCAGTAATTAAGCCAGGATACATAACAAGAATCCTCAAAAAAAAAAAAAGAAAAAAAAAAAAAAGAAATTGATCACCAATCTGCATTATATATATGCCACAACATTTTCATAATTCAGATTGTGTTACATTACTTGGGCAGTGTGTGTGCAACCGGTGGAGCTGGCGCGGTGTCGTACAGCGTCACCTGCTGAGCCCGTCGACTTCGGCGGCGGCCGATCAGGTAGCATGCAAGTGCCACTATTATGATGAACAGAACCACAGGTGGAGAGATCACCAATGCAAGGTACGTCATTGTTAGTGTTTAATTTCGTCCCTTCTTTTTGAGTTTAATTTGGTATGTTTTCAAGTGTTTTGGTACTCTTATCTGTAATATAAAATAGGAAAAAAAAATAATAACGATTAGAAAGTGCACACATAAAAAAATATATATAATAGGGAGAAACCTCGAGATAATCTAATAATTGGTACAAGGGAACGGGTACCCTGATGTCAAAGAGTCTGTATCTGCTGTTATTCTCAAAGAAAAACAGGACCCTATTATTTCATTGTGGGCCATTAGATCAAAATAGACAGATCCGATCAGTCTGCTTTAGATTTTAGGGGATCTTTTTCAACTAGATCTGATCCGTTCATTTTGATCCAACGATCCACAATGGAATAACAGGTCCTGTTTTTCTTTTTAGAATAAGAGCCGATTTGAATTCGATGTCAAAAATGATATCAAATTCGGTACAGACTGTATTTACTGTATTAGTTTTTAGCTGTATTCTACGCTTGCATGCAGGATATATATATACACAATAATCATGAATTACTAAAACATAAGAAATTAAAGAAGCAAAAGACAATGAAAAAACATAATACTAGAAAGAAACTGATGGGTTAAATCAAAAAAAAAAAAAAAAAAAAAAAGAAACTGATGGGACATTCATTAATTGAATCGTAAGTAACAAGTCAAGCAGGTAATTAATCAGAAGTATCTACTACTACACATCAACCGACTTGTGTAGAAAATTCAATTGTTGCTGTTGGTTAATTAATTAATTAATTCACATGATCATCAGGAGATGACTACATAATAAAAGGTCAATTTTCCACACAAGCTAATAATTTCTACCAACATATATATTACATGTACAGACCATTAATTTCTCACCATCATGTGATCAAGTATAATTAATTTGGAATTAAAATTCATTAGCAAGAATATATTGATTTGTACCTGTGCTGGTGTTGGTAGCTAAATTTCTTAGAATTTTGGAAACGCAGTGTTAGAGGTGACCAGCTGAGATCAATGGAGAATGAAGTAAAGAGAAAGAGAGAAGACAGACAGAGAAATTGTTTGCTAGCTTAGCTAGCTTCAACTTCATCCTGAGGAGGCAGTGACAACTGAACCAAGCAGAATAAATAAATAATGTGTCAAATAAAATAAATAAATGATGTGCCAGGTGGAGTAATAATATGCCGCGTGGAACTTTATTTTGACAGAGGGTCAAAAAGCATACCGACTATGTTCTTTAATTTCTTCTCAATTTTTCATGTATTATTTGTCATCTTCCATCTATTATCTTCTTCAATGTTCTGGGTCATATGAAATTCTCTGGTTGGTATTCTGGCCACAAATGGTGTGGCGAGTTATAAACACGACCCATATTTGGGTTATAGTATTATATATATATAACATTTATCAAATGGTGAGCAATTTCTATAATTGTTTTAATTAATTTTGGCACAAAATTCAATCTGAAAGTCTTTTATATCATCGCTATAGAATGTAGAATGTATATGAAGATCAATAATTATATTATTTACATACCCTTAATCGATCGTTAAGTATGATAATAATTCATCATAAGCAACAATTATTAATATAATTACTTTAATAAAGCGAGATTCCTTTAGTTGGTTCAAGAATAAAGAACAATCTATACTGGCTAGACAAATGTTCGCATGGAGATGCTTCTTGATCTTTCTCAATCGTAAATTATCATGCATATATTAATATTAATTGTTACTTAATATGTTTTTGTACGTAACACATAATGTTTTATCCCCGGTGCAACTTCAAATTAAATGCTTTTTTGGTCAACTTTTTTTTTTTTTTCATAACAAGGGTAAAAAACTGAAATAGGTCAATTAATGAGTATATATTGGAGCAAATTAAAAGTAAATTAAATATGTTTTAATTAGTATAAGAACGACACTTGGGATGACTAAATCCGGCACATTTATTCGAAACAAACAAATTTCAAACGAAAATACAGTAGTTGACTATTGTTACTTAAAACACATTTTGATTTGGTCAAAATTGAATAGCAACTGCATGCGTGCATAAATAATTAATAAATTTACGTCTTAATTTAATTTATATCGAAATAAATAATATGTGTGTACATGATATCATAGTCAACGTTGACTTCCTTAATACAATGATTAAACTTAAACATGTGTGCGTGCATTGTCAACTTTGACAACCTTACTGAAATAAATATGTGTATGCATCATCATTAATAGGGTGTGCATTGACATTAATTACTACAAGTTTACAAATGAGTGTGAATTTAAAGGTGCTTGAAGAAATTGTTGGATTTTATTTTGGTGGTTCTAGTTTATGCATGAGGGGCGCGCTAGCCACATTAATGAAATTTAATTTGTGTTTTATATAAATTTCAGCTAGAGCTCTCTTAACCTTTTAAATACTGCTGCCACTACCACAGAGAAAAGCATCAACAGCGGTTATTTAATGACAATTCCCAGCGGTTCAGTGACCGTCTGTAATACCGGGGTTGCTAATGCTTACTAAAGAACCATTGTTGATACTGTTAATCAACAACGGTTTATAAGAAGGAACCGTTGTTGATGATGGCAATTCCCAACGGTTTATAAGAAATAACTGTTGTTGATTCTTAAGAATTAACAACTGTTTTTTGTAAATAACCATTGTTGATTCTTAAGAATTAACAACTGTTTTTTGTAAATAACAGTTGTTGATTCTTAGAAATTAACAACTGTTTTTTGTAAATAACAGTTGTTGATTCTTAGAAATTAACAACTGTTTTTTGTAAATAACAGTTGGGATGATGATTTTTTTTTTAAAAAAAAATTGTTTATTTATAGAGATCAGCCCTTTGCTCATTCAAATTAGATATTATATACCATATTAACAAAAAAAATGTACATTAAAAAACTAATAATAAATTCTAATAATACCACAGATTAATTACCAAACTAAAATCCAATATAATATCATATTCATATATCCAACAAAATTAAAATCCATCATAATATAATAGAATTTCTCAAATCCTAATAATATCCGTATACATCAGCACCTTCTCATAATCTTGCACCATCACTTCCTCCTGATCTTGCACCAGCATCTCCTAATCTTGCATCGGCACCTTCTCCTGTGCCCGAATCTACAGGGAGTACAGTGAGTTTGCAATAATATATTTTTTTGCAATATCTTAGAAACAATTTCGTACATGAATTATTTACAATTCAGTTTGTTAATTTTTTTCTTGACTTTAGGGGAAGAAAGTTTGACTACGATTTGTTTGAACTTTGAGAGAGCAAGGAAAGGAAGTGCCGGTGCTACCTTGAGAGAGCAAGAAAAGAGCAGTGATGGTGCTGCCTTCGCTGTCGGAGAGAGCAAGGAAAGCGAGGGTTGGTGCTGGGCTTCTTTGTGCGGAGAGCAGGGAGAGTGAAGTTGGTGGTAGCCTCCGTTGCGGGACCTTTTCGCAGAGAGTTGGTGCTGGCCTCTATTGCGCCGCCGTTGCCGCTATCAAGCAGCCCTCCATCATGCTCCATGAAGAGGGAAGGGTTTTAGTCGGGTTTTGAAATTGGGGGAAATACAAATTGACTAAGGCCTGAAGTTGAAATTATAGTAGAGCAAAAGACGAAGTGGTGGGTGAGTTAGTGACATGATTCAAAAATTTTGTCTTTGAAAAGAATCAACAACGGTTTCATATAAAAAACAGTTGTTGAAAGATGTGGAGGCGGAAAACTAGGGAAAACAATCACCAACGATTGTTAAACAAAACAGTTGTTAAATGGGCCATAAGAAGGAATCAGCAACTGTTATTAATAAAAAACAGTTGTTAATTCTTGCACATGAATATTTTATGTTACCCAAGAATCAACAACGGTTATTAATATAAAACAGTTGTTAAATGGGCCATAAGAAGGAATCAGCAACTGTTATTAATAAAAAACAGTTGTTAATTCTTGCACATGAATATTTTATGTTACCCAAGAATCAACAACGGTTATTAATATAAAACAGTTGTTAAATGGGCCATAAGAAGGAATCAGCAACTGTTATTAATAAAAAACAGTTGTTAATTCTTGCACATGAATATTTTATGTTACCCAAGAATCAACAACGGTTCCCAATGAATAACAGTTGTTAAATGGGCCATAAGAAGGAATCAGCAACTGTTATTAATAAAAAACAGTTGTTAATTCTTGCACATGAATATTTTATGTTACCCAAGAATCAACAACGGTTATTAATAAAAAACAGTTGTTAAATGGGCCATAAGAAGGAATCAGCAACTGTTATTAATAAAAAACAATTGTTAATTCTTGCACATGAATATTTTATGTTGCCCAAGAATCAACAACGGTTTATACTTTAGAAACCGTTGGGAATGCTGTCCCATTCCCAACGGTTCTTTATAGTGAACCGTTGTTAATTCTTGCACATGAATATTTTATGTTACCAAGAATCAACAACGGTTTCTATTTTAGGAACCGTTGGGAATGCTCTCCCTTTCCCAACGGTTTTTTATTGTGAACCGTTGTTAATTCTTGCACATGAATCAACAACTGTTTCTTCTTAAGGAACAGTTGGGAATGATATGCCTTTCCCAACTGTTTTTTAAAGGAACAGTTGTTGATTCTTTTTCAGATTTCGGGCAAGTCTTTCCCAACTGTTCCTTCTGATAAACCGTTGCTGATGTGTTTTATTAAATTTCCAAAATGCCACTGCCACTTTTCAACAACGGTTTTCTTGATAACAGTTGCTAAGTTGGGGTTGCTAAAGCCCATCTCTGTGGTAGTGTGCTGCATATATAACATGGAATGTTATCTATGTAATTTTCTTATGAAAACATGTAGAGTCCTTTTAGGTCACTCATCCATCCTCTCTTACAGTCTGACACATGCACGTGCATCTATATGTGCTTGTCATAGTTAAATAAATGTTTACTAGAAACCGTAGTATATATGTTCACTGGAAAACAAGCTTTTAAAAAACTTAGTTTTAACTTCGTTTAAACCGTTAAACCGTTTTTTGGACCCTCTTACGTTAAGTATTTGTAAAAAAAACCGTTATTTGTAGAAAAACCGTTTTAACAAAGTTAAAACCGTTAAAATCCGTGTTATAAAGGCGTTTAAACGCCGTAAAAATATGTTTGCACATTATTGACGGTCTAGAAGTTCACAATAATGTTTATCCTATGCATATTAACAATTAAAAATTTTAAACTCTTTATTACTATTTTCTTAAAATTTTCCATTAAAATTTTTTAATGTTATAATTTCTGTTTCATAAGATTTATAACTTTTTATGTACATAATTAGTTTTGTAATTGCTATTTGTACTTAATTATTAAGTATAATGTATGAGAGTGTATTGTGTAACCTTTTTAAATTTAAAAAATATATAGAAAATGAGGACCCATTTTTTTAATTTAACGGCCGTGTAATTCCGTTTTAACGTCAAACCGTTAAATGGTCAGCTCACCGTTAAGAACCGTTAAATGTTTTTTAAAAGCTTGCTGGAAAATGATATTTATTAATTAGAAAGATATTAATATTTACTTAAAAAATGATATTTGTTAATTGAAATATAGTAGACAGGTTGATAAGTAAAAGTGGTGGTATGCAGCTATTACTCATTTTATAATTATATCACATATCCCCTCTAATTCTTTAAGTTCTTTCAAATCAACCCATACAATATTCATAGACACAATAATATATGAGTTAATATTCACTAATCTATATTTAAAAAAAATTACCCACCATATATATCTCATTTAATTTCATATTTATCCATCAACGTACTATACATTATTGTATTACGTATACGATGTTTTTGAAGTGATAGATATTTACTTTCCAAAAAAATATTACACTTTTTTTATACTAAATAATAAGTCACAAATTATAGGAAAAATTGGGTTCGGTTCAAATCGGATAGATCAATTAAACAGTACAATACAAAATTAATTAAGTACAAGTATGGCAAAGCCAAAAGCTAGCTCTTTTTTTTCCTTCGTATTTCATATATCTTACTCCTAATAAAAGATTAGGAGATTAGATTTTTTGACATGAAAGTTCTATCAAAGAAGAAATCTCAGTCGTTAATTATTTACTTTGATTGATCACTACCGTTGACGTACATTAATGTCCCGACTCATTAAAATTTAAAACCCATATTAGTTTATTCACAAGGGATGAACTTTCGATCCTTTATTATAAAATATAATAATTCAGGCCAAAGCAAGACGTGGGATCTTTACTAGTAAAAAAAAAATGCTTCAATACAAATCATCACAAACTAGTAACAGATACAAGAACATGCATAGCCTAGTACATTTGCACTTAATTAGCACATTCTTCTCTTGCCATGATGCCATGATCAACAGTATATATTATCTAATGAGAGTGTGAGATGTGTTCTAGCCACCAAAGCTTGCTCCATGCAGAATTATATTGTCAAAATGACTGTAATTAATAGGAAAAAACAAACAATTAATTAGTGGGAATTTTGTAAATAGCTATCAAATTAAAGTTGCAGAATTATATACATACATACATCTCAGATCAAACCAATTTCTCTTATGGTCCTTGAAATACACATATATAATATCAACATAATTTATTAAAAATTTTGGGCACCATGTTCCTTGTAATTCTAATATATATATATGTCACAGTGAAGTTTTCCAAGATATAAAATGCTACTTATTTTTTGTTTTTTTATCTAATTCTGAATGAAAAAGAAGAAGAAAAACACCATTCAAAAGAGCAATGAAAACATGAGTGGCATAAGGAAGAATTACCTTTGATACAAATGGGATGCAACATGAGTGATGTTGTAGCAGATGAACCACATCAGGGCCAAAACCAATATATCTGACAAGAGTCAAGAAATAACATGGACATGTTTCATTTTTTGCAACATACACTTTTGAAAAACAAACAAGTTATAAAATCAGCAAGTCAGGTACAGAAAAAAGTCAAAAACAAGTGAATGGCAAAATTAAGAACAAGAACAGTTTCCAAATTTCAATTCTGTAGTGGAAATGTGTTGCCAATAGCTAGCACTTTGTCAGTAACTTCCTGATTCAATTCCTCTACTTAGTTGCATGATTGCAGTACTCACTATCCATCAAAAGGATAAAAACCAACTACAAGTATAGCAGAAAAGTTGAAATAAATTAAGCAGGAGATCGAAGGCAAAAGGATACTGATGATCAAACGCTCCCACCAGTCGAGCACGTAGAGGCCTATCGTGACGTTGTAAAGGTAAATCTTGCGACTAACCCAGTTCATACTTCTCACTTCTTGTTCTTGTTCTATAAGAACACGAGGTACTCGACTATTCAACCGCTATTGCGCGCTCTCTCTTAGTACAAATTGGATGACTTTTCTGTGACTTGTTTGTGGTTTTAATCTTGGGCAATTTCTTCTATTTATAATTGAACAAGATAAAGAAGCCCAAGGTGACGATTCCTGTTTACATTATTGTGCTTAATGCACTTTGTTTTAATTCATTTCCATCACTCTCAATCTGTTGAGTGCTGACTTTGTAGTTTGTACAACATTTACTGCTTGCCATGTTTTCTATGAAACTGAATAGGACAGTCAACAGGAACATGCTAATTAGGAAAAAAAAAATTAATTTTAGTTTCAGGTAATTAAAGGAAGATTGAATCAACTGGTATCTCATATTTATTAATTAATTAATTATATGCTTGTGATGTTTAAATGCAGAAAGTTACCATGATCACTGAATAAATCTTATTAGATGCAGAAATTTTACATAGTATGCATTCAATTAAGTAGAAATATGAAAAACTCAAATGTTTAGATTTATTCTCTTGTTTAAGAATAGATAAATTTATTTTAAAAAAAAAATAATCACAAACAAGATTCATTCTCTTAGCATCAACAATTATCTTCTGAGAAGTATCTTGCCACCAAATCAAAACTTGCAGCTAGCATGCAAAACTTTGCTATTAATAAATATGGCTCCTATAACATAATAAGAGAAAAATAAATCTAGCCGACTATATATGTAAAGTGTTTACACAAGTCAAAATATACCAATTACAGAACCTGAAAGGCCTGAGGAAATATGCATTTCAGAATGAAGAAATTTCACTGATGGGTCCTTGAAATACATATATACCAATGAAATTTACTAAAATATTTCAAGTTATTATTTCCCCTATATTCTACTAGGTAAAGTTTAATTTGTGTGGAAGTAGAACTTGAAATGAACAATACCAATTTAACCAAATCAACCAAAAAGAAACTCTATTTGTTGGTGGCCTCCTGTTATATAAATTAATTAACCAACAAATAGTTCCTATTTTTTTTATCTGCTCTGAATCAAATAACACCCTTCAAAAAGGAGAAATGAGACCAAGTGGTGTATATAAGGGAAGATACCTTTCACATGTATAAATTTGTGATGTTAATTTGGGGCAGATCACACAGCAGGATCAAAACAAATATGTCTAACAAAAGTTCCTATATATTTTCTGTGCAATACAATTTCTGATATAATAAATTAGTGTATTGAGCGAGTTAATTATGTACAGAAAAACAAGTAAAATAGGAAATTGAATAAGAACAGGAATAGTTTGTTAATTGGTACTGTTTCTAATAAGTTGGTGTACTCATCAAACATCCTTTTTGATAATAAATTTTTTCAACAACTTCTTGATTCAATAACTCTACTTTAGTTGCATGATTAATTGTACTTAGTACCCACCATTTTAACTTGTAAGGCCTGTAAGAATTCCTTCTAATATAACGCAAGCGACGCGATTCAGTTCAATGCGAAATTTTTCAACAGTCCGGCTGAAACAAGTAGGTTGAACTTGAATCTATTTCTCAGAAGGTATGTAATGTTTGATGCTTCAAATGATTTCCAAACCCTGTAAATTAGTGTATGTTTGAATAAGTAGGTTGAATCTATTTCTCAGAAAGTATGTTTGAATCTACAAATGAAAGCACAAAATAGATGAGTTCCATAATGAAAAATATTAATCTTAAGGGTGGTCCTTATACTGTAGATAATATGTAAATACAGTAATCTTATGTTGGTCCTTCTGCTGGAGACAATCATGGATGAACAGTATGGGCAGTAGTATACTAGTTTAAGCAAATTTGTTATTACTATACTTAATTGACTTGATTTTTTTATGTTGTAAATCTACATTTTAGTTATTCTTAAATTGAACATGGTCACAGTCAGTTTTGCCTACAGCAAAATGATCAACTGCTACTTTTTTTTGTGATGCTACTAAATAAACATCAGCCAAAAGAATTTTGAGTAGCTGAAGAGGCATCCATCGATCGTTCATATAAATCGAATGTCGATCGATTAACAAAATTTGCAAATTTTGATCACTTTTAGGAAATTCCATATCATGCTCTAACATGTTTCCAGACCTTATTCCAGAAGGAAGGAAAAGGACCAGCAATGTTCTCATTTAGCAGATCACAGTGGAGCTATAGATGAAGATAGAAATGAATGCAGGAAAGAACAAGGATACTGATGAGATACCGCTCCAACCGATCGAGCATGTACAGACCCATGCTGACATTGCAAAGGAGAACCTCGCGACCAACCCGATTCATTTCTCACTTCCCTTTTTTAGTTTTTTTTGCTTTATTATGGAAAGGCGCTCGGCATTTCTCGCTTTCTCCCTGCCTTTGTTCTCCTATTTTTATTGAAAAAGTGGAATGCTCCACCAATTTCATTGAAACTGAATTGAGAATTACATCCTAATTGTGTCGAATCTAGATTCTAGTACTAAACATCTAGTACTGAAGAATCAGAAACAAAACAAAGTACTTATCTAAAAAAAAAAAAACAAAACAACAATAAACTAACCAACAGCATAACTGGACCAAAACAGTGTAAATTTCAACAATTACCCTTACTAAAACTAGATTAAGTAGCAACGCTAACTCAAAATATTATAGGAACTGCCGTTGTTCTTCTATGATCTGATCTAATACATGATGGCTCAAACTAAATACACAGATAAGTTAAACAATACAGAAGAATAAGTCACTGGTACCAGAAACCAGCAGGGATGCAATGTGAGTTTTATCCTGCTACTTTCAAGCAAAAACTAAAAGTATTCCTTTTGTTGTTGTTGTTGTTGTTGTTGTTGTTGTACATCCCGAAATGTAACCTATGAACACTATGGATAATTTCTCTGTGGACACCAAGTATTAAGGTGAACCCAAACAGGCTCCATCAATCAAATTTCTTCTATGGGCCTAAATTTTAAGGCACATAGAAGAAAGAAGTAACAGAAAGGCATTTTAAGGCCTGAATTCATTCTTACGTCTCATACATTATTTTATGGGCTGTGATTAAAAAATGTGTTGGTGCGTGGTGCTGGTGAAGACCAATTTTGTAGGCCGGTGGTCAAATTTGATATCAAGAGATTAACATTATATGGGCTGAATATTTTTATAATTTTGTTCCAAAGCCCACAATAACACCCACCAAAATCTTCCCCTTCCATTCACTTCAAAAGGAAATTATATTATACCCAAGTAATTAAGTAATTAATTAACCCAACTTTTTTTTTTTTTTGAACACTCAAGGCCTGTAGGCAACTAATTCCATTCACTTAAAAGATTACATCTACGAGAAAATAAAATAAATTGTTTCTCAATCTAAATCCAAAAGACACAAAATAACAACCAAAACCTTTTACAATATAATTTTCCCGATAAATTAACATAGAGAGACAAATTTTGAAGAAGCACACAATTCATTTTTGAAGTTACCGTCTTGGTTGTGATGAATTCATCTTCTTTGTAAGAATTGAAAAATTTGTTAAGCACTCCGCATATCTTCATTTCTTGAAGCACTATTTCTGTTTGTTGAAGCGGGAGCAAAATCCATTCTCGTGCGATTCATAATATAATAATCTTAAATAAAGAACAACGAAAGACCCTTCTTAGAACAAAAAGGGCGACGAAAAGACGGACGAAGAAACGAATGAACTAAACTTAAAGATAATCAACAAAGAAGAAGTAAACGAAAGAGGGGTGGTGGGGGAGAGGCGGTGTGCCTCTCCCCACCGGAGAATTTACTAACCCAACTTTTGATCTTCAACTTTTAATCACTCTCTTTTTATATATTATTATTATTGTTATTAGACAGGCATATCAGGCATATCTGATATCTTGACTAAGTTATAATTAAATAACAATTAACCTCCAACAGAAACTAATACAGAACCATCTTTTGATTAGGTGCACTTTATTCCCTTGATCCCCATTACATTACATGCCATATTGCCATGGCACAGCACAATAGCATGGGATACCAGTAATTAACCAGTTCCACAGTCGCACGTGTGACACACACCAGCCCCACCACTAAACGACAAGTGGAGCAATGAGAGATCTAGAGCCTCCCTCCATTCTTTCCTGCTGGTCTAGGCTACCCTCTTTTTCAATGTTTAATTTAATTTAATTTAATACCTCTATATATCCTTACTAATAATAAAAGTATATTGGAAAAAATGACATGAAAGGGCTATCCTCGTATTTGAGCTGTTGATCATTTTATTCGATAGATCAGAACCGTTGATGTACGTTATTGCCCGTTGACGTTCTCAGCCCATTAAAATTAAGACCCATATAAATTATCTCAAATTAAGGCCAATTACATATTATCTTAAAAATTATTATAAGAAATAATAATTTCAGCCCAAAGCAAGGAGTGAGCTCTTTACTAGTATATATATTATATATAAGAGGAAAGATCCATTGACAATGCTTATATTGACAATTTTGACAATGGTCATTTTTAAAAATTCGTAAAAAATCATAAAAAATCTTAAAAATGGAAAAAAAAATTTATAGATGCATCAGTTAACTTATAGATTGATAGTGTTTCAAATTTCAATCAATTTGAACATCGTTTGATGTTCTTATCAAAATTTTGTGAATTTTTTAACGGTTGTAATATAACGGATTTTAAAGAGCTATGAAATATCGTCCAAATCGAATATAATCGGAAATATAATCAATATATAAGTTAAGTAAGACTTCCATAAACTCTTTTCTATTTGTAAGATTTTTTATGAATTTTTATAAATTTTTTAAATATAGCATTGTCAGTATTGTCAAAATCACTGTTGTCAATGGATCCCTCCTCTAAATATCTCTCTATAGTCTATACTAGTAATATATAATTTTTTTTCTTAACTATCTCTACTCTCAATTCGTTTTTTAGAACTATCCAATTTATAATCTTTTTTGAAAACTATCTCTACTTTTCAAACGCATATATTCAGAAACTTCATCTCAACACATACGTTTATAAACACGTGTTGTAGGGATAGTTTTAAAAAAAAATTAAAAACAGGAATAGTTCTCAGAAAAGAATTCCAAATAGGAATAGACAAGAAAAAAAGTTCAATAATATAATTGTTCTATGGCATGCTACTATAGTGCCTAAACCCTAGCTCACATTAATTAACTTCATCCCCTCATCTCCTTTTTTCAACCTTAATCTATTATATCTATTATGCATTACCAACTTTGTCTGTGTGACCATACATTGTTCCTGGAAATTCAACTAGTTAATTTATTATATGTATGTATTAGTACAATTAATTAAGCTTGCTTCATTGCCACTTAATTGGTACTTAATTACTGTGTATTTGACAATGAACCACTAGCTTAAAACTTCTGTTTCTTTTTAGTTATAGTTATTGAATACTAAAAAATTTATATGGTTTCCCTCTTTCTCTTCTTCTTCCTCTTTTTTTTTTTTTTTTGGAGGGAGGGGGGTGCATAGTGAGTGATGCTATGAAAAGTGACGACCCAAGTGACGTCAATGGAGTTTTTTTTTTTTTAATTACGATCCAATAAGCTCATTTTTATTTTAGTGTTTCTATTCCTTGACATGCCCATTGCATCATTAATAATCAAGACAATTATGAGGTGGGATTATTTTATTTATGTTTGAACAGGGAGTTAATGTAAGTAAATATATGGGCAATTAATCTATGCACCAGTTAATATTTTTGTAGGACATATATAGATGTCACAAGAATTATCAATTTCCGTGCTCAATGTTTTTTAGTATAGAGGATAATGAAAGCCATGAACTTATAGCTAATTTGATTGATGATTGAATATTTGCCACACAAATTGATTTTGGTAACATATATATATAGAATATTGTTTTTAATTGAGATAGAAATAAATTGACTTATTAAATAAGTGTAACCGAGTTTTAAAACAATAAATTAAGAGGCAATTAATTATCCCTATTTTTATACTAAAAGGTCATTAATTAATTCTTAACTTCCTTGAATGTCTATATAATTATTTTTTTTTGGGGACCTTGATTATTGAGTAGCTGCTTATTTATTTATTAATTTATTTTTTTTATTTTATTATTATTATTATTATTTTATTTGCATGAGAGATTCATAGAAACTTCAAGTTAGTTAGATGCCATGCATCTAATTTACCAACCATTTCCTACAAGAATTATACAACTCCAGTCTCCAACTGCTAGAGGTGACCCTGATCTTATTAGAATTAAGCAACTTGTTAATTATATATAACACAAACAGTTAACAGATTTGCTGCTCCGTTCAAAAAAAGACAAGATATTATGCGAATAATTAATTAATTAATTAATTATTACCGAAGAAACAAGGAAAGACAAAGTTGATAAAAAAGATTCTTATTCTAATGGGTAAAACAAATATAAAAAAAAGTTGTAGCAAGGTTCTTAATTATCCAAAGACTGCAGCATTTAGAAATAGCCAATTAATTTAGTATATCGTTAATTTAATTGGGGCTTTCCTTGTCAATAAAAAGGTTTTTCACATGAAAGTATATATCCTTCCTTGCTTATATACTTTTTTAATTTATCCTATATATTAGCTAGTATATCATATATGAATGGAAGACACTTCAAATGAAAGACTTTTCTCAAAAAAAAAAAAAAAAAAAAAAAAATGAAAGACTTTTTTTTTTTAAGATAAAGATGAGGGTCAAGCAACTCAAATTTACATGTCTATCAAAGGCCCTCCATCAGGATTTCGAACACGGGACCTCTCACACGGAGAACATTGCTTTTAGCCACTGGACCAAAGGTTGGTTCTTGAGATAGACTTGTATTCAATTGTTAATTTATGCAGACTACTAAATTATTCTAATTAAGCGATATATTTTATTTTAATTTTGGTAGTGAGATTGTGAGATATATCATATATATATATACAACTTCAAGTTTGCAAGACATCTAAAAAAAATGTCAAAATTAAACTAAAAAAAAAGATATAATAACCTCTTATTTCCAAAAATTATTTTTAATATTTTCGTGGATTTAACATATGTTTCAATCATGTGAGGTCCACCCAAATCAAATTGGACCTAACTACTATATATATGTGTGTGTATATATAATTAAGTTTGCTCTTCTCTACAAAAGAAAGGTTCTCCTCGTCTTTTATAATTATATATGAATGTATCTTTCTACAAATGCAGGCGCATCAAATCTATACTGATCATGCTCGCAATAATCCGCCATAATGAGATTAAGGTAAAAGCATTCCTAATCAGTAATCACTGGTCTTGAGGGAAACTAATTAAAAAGAGGCAAATCTATAAACTAGAAAGAGGGGTAACTCTCCAGTCTCTAAGCATCTCAACTATGTCGCATCATCAATATTATTAACCATTGATTTTGTTTAAATCTCTTCATCTACTCTGATCCAACGGTTTATATTTATTCTTCCTCCCCATTTAATAAGATGATATGATATGTCTAAGCCAAATTTAATCTTTAAAGTTGTCTAACTTTTATGTGCTATTATTTATAAATTATACATCATCGTCATCATTATTCACATCAAAAATTTTAAAATTATGTTTAACTTTTCTAAAATAAATATTTTTATTTTATAAGCTTTATTATTTTTTTGTTATCATATTTCAAGGCGAAGCCCGAGTTACAGCTCTAGTGTTGTAATAAATTCGGATGTAATCCATGTAAGTACTTGTCTTTTTTTAAAAAAAAAAAAATTGAAAGTATGTATATATATTTTGTAATCTAAATGAAAATTCTTTTCTCCTCGTATATACTTGGAATTAGCATTGCACTGGCAACCAGGGCAATGAAGCAAGCTCAATTGTAGACACTTAATTAATTGTACTCGGAATTAGCATTAGCATTGCCACTTAATCGGTTCTCTTCTTCTATTTTTCCCTTTTTTTTTTTTTCGTTTTGCTCATCCTTGAATCGTTTTAATCAATATACTAGTAAAGAGCATAGGCCTTGCTTTGGGCTGAAATTGTTATTTCTTATAATAAATTTTTAAAATATGTAATAGTCTTTATATTGAGGAAATTGATATGAGCCTTATATTTTAATGGGTTGGGACAATAACGTCAACGGGGCATTAACGTAAATCAACAGTTTTGATCTATCCAAGAAAATGATAAACGGCTCAGGTTTCTTATTTAGAAAAGATAGCCCTTTCATGTTATTTTTTCCAATATGCTTTTATATATAATAAGGATATTTCATCCATATATATTGGCTAGGTCTACGTAAAGTGTAAAGTTGTAAACTAATTAATTAATTACTAGTTCTGTCATTAATTCTGTGTTGTTAAGTAAGTAATCATTGTATATATGTGTTCCTATATTTATATTGAGGAGGGATCCATTGACAATGCTTATGTTGATAATATTGATAATAGAACATTTTTAAATTTTTTAAAAATCTATAAAAAATCTTAAAAATAGAAAAAATTTACGGAAGTATTTCTTAACTTATAGATTGATTATGTTTTTAATTATATTCAATTTAAGTGACGTTTGATAGCTTTTCAAATATCCGTTAAAATATGACCGTTAAAAAGTGCACAAAATTTTGATAAGTCATCAAACAATGTTCAAATCGATTGAAATTTGAAACGCTATCAATCTATAAGTTATATAATACATCTACAAACATTTTTTCATTTTAAAGAATTTCTATAAATTTTTGAAATATTTCATTGTTAAGATTGTCAAGATAAGCATTATCCCTCCTCATTTATATTTACTAGAAACATACCTGCACGCTGTTGCGGGCAACTTTAATTTCATTAAAGCTAACTGGGTTGAAAGAATCGAAGATAAGAGATGAGTCAGTTACTTTAGTGGAGTGAAAATGTCAGTCAAACACTTCACCACTTCGGTTTGTGCTGACGCATAAATGGAGAAGAGTACAATAGAAAATGGATGCGATCTCATCCTTTGATTATTGAATGGACGGTGATTAAAATAGAAGTAAGACTATGACCGTAATGAATGGTCAAGTCCTTACACTCTTTTTAAAAGAGTATAGATAGTGCAAGCTATATAGGTCCATGAGTGGAACCTTGTCACTGATAAGGGGACCCAATTAAGAATTAAGCACTTGTATATGTATATAGGAAAGTGTAATTAAGTGGGTAACAAGTTTTAATTAAGAGAGTGACACGGATCTCCTTGTCTTTCGTTGCCCTGACAGCATGGTCCACTTTTTATTGCTACTTTCGCCACCCCCACCCCCAATTTGCACCGTGCATAAATCGCCTTATATAATATGATCATATTCATATATAATTTTGTTATAAACAAGTACGCTTATGAAGTAATGGAAAGAAAATCGTGTAGTTCAAAATAATTTAATTTGCAATTAGTTTTTTTTTTTTCTTGCTCTGATTGCTTGTCGCATTAATTTATCATCATATCTCATATATGTTAACCTTAAATGTCATATGTTTTAAAGTGCGCTTTTTCCTGTACACATTTATATATTAAAATCCTGCTTATTTTTACTGGATTTCGAAGACAATATATATACAATCAATTTGACCACAAATTAATAATAAAGAAGAAAATTGAGAATTATATTTGAATTAAATGAGGTCGAAAATTCAATGTAATATCACAAAGCTATAAAAAATATGCCCTGAAGTTATTAACTGTATTTTGTTTAACGATAAATAGCGATATAGTGATTTTAGCAATATATGTTACTGTATTTGCAACAATTTACCCTTTTCTTCTTTTATCCTACATTGTCACAATTCACAAATTAATACGTTTATTTCCAGTGAAAGAATTTATATCTCGGAGAAAATAATTATATATTTTTAGAATTATGACAAACATGAATTAATGATCCTGCTGCAAACATTTCTAAAAAAATATCAGACGCCTAATCATTTAAATTTAAAAAAAAAACTATAAAATAAAAAACCATCCTTATGGATTTTAAACTTTTAATTCATCATGCAACCTCAAAAGTCAAAACATTATTATTACCACTAGACCAAAAAAAAACCATATTTTATTTGTAGGTGTTGTACTTATATATCAATGATGCTAATGCTATTGCCATTGATAGTAACTTAAAGTTGAAGCACATGATATGAAAACACATCCCAAACGTGAACTGTGCATTCATGTCTCATCACTCTCTATATATATACTATACATTAGGAATTTTTCAAGCGTACTTATTTTAACTATCTACATGTCTATACAGACATAACATTTGTAACTTTTATCTCAAACTGTTAACATTTAACTCAAATTTTGTGACAATATGTAAATTTTGTGACAATATAGATACATAGACACTAATTTTTAAAGACACTACTACATCCCTTTATATTAAATTATTAATACATATCCATGTATAGTCAGTCAAACGACACCACACGTGTGGATTAGACACTTCCCATTTTATCCACACAAGTCCGTGCGACATTTAGATTTAGTCAAGGGAACATCACACGTGCTGGTAATATAATGGGGTCGATCGTATTTGTTTAAGTACAAACTACAAATTTTTAATCAAAAAAAAAGTACAAACTACAAATCACTGCCACAACAATAATTCACAGGAGAAAACACGAATCAAATAAATATAAACGGTTTATCATTTTTTTCCAATTTAAATATAGAGAATTTTTGTAGAAGTATTACTCGAAATATATATGGAACCTGATCAACCAAAGTATAAAGCTCTGAAATATAATTCAGCTCTGGCTGTCACTCTTAATATGTGTTTTTCAAGCTTTCAATAATTGGCTACATCCTTTTGATTTAACTTTAATTTTTTTTTTGTTTGGGATTATTTTTTAACTTTTCATTCATTGAAGCTGCTCAACTTTCCGTTACAAAAATGTCTTTACGCTAGAGGTACCTTTTTTTCTTTTCAGTCTGTTTTTTTTGTTTTTAATTTTTATTTATTTTATTTTATTTTAATTTTGCGCGTTGTCTAATATCAATAATTTAATTCATTGGTATGTTCCTATAATACCATTTTGGAAGTTTATTTACTTAAATCCAGTATTTTTTTTTTTTTTTTTGAGAAATTGACAGCGGCCGTCAAGTAGAGCATATAAATAGTTATGATTTCATATCCTCTATAGCGCTCGAGATAATCTAACGGTTCACATCCTGCGCAACACAATGCAGTGCTACAGAGGATGAGCTAGCACTCAAATAGTTATAGGGATCATAAAGATAAAATTTGTAAAGTTTGAAACGGAGAATAATCTGAGTCAAATTTGTGATGAAAAACTCACAATGGTTGGAGATGGGAAACATTGCAAGTAATAAAGATAAAATTGTGAATAAAAAAAATAATAAAGATAAAATTCCTAAAAGAAAGGTGGTTTCATTTTGATTTTGGAGCAGGCGAATACTTAATTGGAATCATACTAGGGTGACTTCTAAGAGGTTATGGGTTCAATCCTCCATGGACACGAATAAAAAGTTTCAATGAAACTGGTGGAGTTATTCCACTTTCTTCAAAAAAAAAAAATTATACTTGCTAAAATATTAAATTAACATAATTAAAATATTTTTGAAACACAACTTATGATATTAGTTGTAAATATATTAAAATTTGAAACAAAATACTTAAAACACAGAAAATTAAAAGATTGTAATCATTGCATTTATTTATTTATTTATTTTGAGAATTTTGGTACATTGAAAACTTAATTAATAATAAAAATATTAATATGTAGAGCATTATAGTGAAACCCTACAAAAATCAATATTTTTTTTGTATGGTACATATACCTATGTGAGTAGCTATGCCAAAAAAAAAAAAGACACTATTCTTTTGGCCCTGTAGATATACAGTGCGGAGCTATGTTCAACCTTTAATATCTCCAACAATATATCCTATCCTTGGATTACAAGAGGAGAAGACAAGAGCTTCCGAATCGCGGGCCCCATAGGTATAGGCACAAAGATAGACCGGTAGGAAACTAGGAATGCATTAAGATTGGTGTGGGAGTAAGCAAAAAGGAAGAGCTTGGGTCCGTCCGTCCATTCAGTTGCGGGATGAGAGTTCGCCAGTTCGGTCTCATACTGTCTGTCACTCTCAGGGGCGGAGCCAGAGTTGTGACATGGGGGGTGCTTAGTAGTACAAAACTATATATTCATCAATTATGGGGGGCCAAACGGCAATTACTGATCAAATTATACAAAAAAATGACATATATTCCTTTAAGTTGCAAAATCATGGGGGGTCTTAGCACCCCCATGTCCCCGATGTCCCCCCCTCTCTCCGCCCCTGGTCACTCTTGCTAGAGGTGGCAAATTTTGACCCGACCCGAAAAACCCGTCCGACCCGACTCGAGTTTCAGGGAAAGTCAAACTGACCCGAACCCGACCTGACCCCACCCGTGTTCCAGGGAAAGTCAGACTGATCCGAACCCGACCCGAACCCGACCCGACCCGGGAATAGAGGTGCAAAATCTGACCAAAAACGACAAAAAAGACCAAACCCGAAAAACCCGCTCGACCCGACCCGAACCCGACCCGACCTGAAAAAATGCCGGCAGTCGTCAACCCGATACCCGACCCGACCCGATATTTCCAGTTAGTCAAATTGATCCGACCCGACCCGACCTGAACCCGACCCCGACCCGACCCGGAAATCTGCCACCTCTACTCTCCTGCACTTTTTTTTTGAGAGAATACTCTCCTGCACTTTTTTTTTTTTTTTGATTTAAAATACTCTCCTGCACTTGAAATTACAAACCATCCGGTGCACATTGTTGAAGTAAGAACCAGGCGCAGGAGAGGATAGCATAACGTAACGGCCGTGGTGATTGGTCACGTGTGTCACTGGGCCCCGCACTGCGCGCACTCCGTGGCAGGACCCGGTAAATACCGCCTCTCCTCAAGGGCAAAACGGGGATTATACAAAACGGGCCGATGTAGATGCGTCTGCGTGCCATTCGGGCGCTGCCTGCTTCCGCACAGACACAAGAAGAGCCCAGCCATACTCATCGACGGACTCTCTCTTAATACCTACCATGCTTTCGCCTAACGGCTAACGCTCATCCTTACTCATAGTAAAAAAAAGATTAGATTTTTTAACAGGAAAGATTTATCTTTTTCCAAAGAAGAAACCTCAACCGTTGACTATTTACTTAAATTGATCTCAGCCCATTAAAATTTAAGGCCCATATCAGTTTCTTCACAAGGGAAGAGCTTTCTACCCAAAATAAGGCGTGGGCTCTTTACTAGTACTAACAAACAATTGCTCAATAATGCTCATTGTTCAAAAAAAAAAAAAAAAAAAAAACAAACAAACAATTGCTCCAGTGCACACTTACTCTGGTTTGAGTTGGAGTTAAACCATATATATTGGAAGGTTTTATATGAATTTATGCAAAAAAATAAAATAGAATGGTGAAATAATCAATGTTGGCAATTTTTTGTTGACATGACATGATATAGATGTACAAGGAGTAAGGACTGGGGGAGGAAATGCGCAGATGCGGAAGGCAAAAATCAAAGATATTAAGATAAGGCTTTCTTTTTTGAGGGCCACAGTGACGACTTGTGCCACGGAATTTAACGGCCTGGATTCTCTGTGCTATTCACTGTCAAGGATACAAGCATTTTTCATTTTTAAAGATTTTTAAGTACTTATTTTGATTTTTTTTAAAATAACTTGTTGTATATATACATTGATTAAATATTTTAATATTTTTGAAGTTATCTTAAAGAATCTCAAACAAATAATTATTAAAACACTCTAAAAATGAAAAAAAAATAAAAAAAATTTGTATCGTAGGAGATTTTGATATAAATAAAATCTATTTAGCACTGTAAATCGAGATTCAAATATAATTAAGCATGTTTTTGAGCTTAAGTACATAAGATCTCCGTACTCCTAAAGAGCACCATAGATTTAGTGATCATGAAACATTTATATTTCAGCAAATACATCAAACGACCTGTTCTTTTTTTTTTTTTTTTTTTTGAGATAAAGATGAGAGTCAAGCCACTCAAATTTAAATGTCTATAAAAGACCCTCCATCCAGGTTTCGAACCCGCGACTTCCCACATGGAGAGCGTCGCAAAATAAAAGGCATTTACAATCTAGTATACATGCAGACCCAAAATAGCACTGCATGTGAGCAAGTCATTATAAATAGGCTTATCATGTATAATATCATTGACATGAAGACTGGAAGTCATGAAATCAATGAGCAATATATTATGTATGTATGCATGTATTCACACGCTACAATATATATATGGCTGACCGCATTGAACAACTTTAGTTAATTTCTTATGTCGTTAAATTAAATGGAAGTCTACGGTACTTAAGAGTCCACTTAATTAGCAATTGGAGGGATTAATTCCTCAAGTCAAAGTTGGGTAATTTGTAAAAATATATTTTGACATTAATAAAAAATTATATCCCACGTTAATTAGTTTATAGTACTACAGAGTTTATGATTTAGTCATAATAGGATTCCAATATTAATAATTTGTTAGGTGATCAAATGCCATAAACATATTTTTTTATTTTTAATACTTAAGTATGGAATTCAAAGCACTGGTCCTTAAATAAAGAATATAGCCATTTGACTCGATTAATTCTGGTGCATTCATACCTTGACCATTTTAATCAGTATAAATTGAAGTGCCATGAAATTTCATATACAATATATGAATATAATATTATATGTAGGATGTATACGTAATGAACCAACAATTTGAAATAGACATATGGATATAATATTTGAAAATAAAAATAAATAAATTTTTCGGAGACACAAAAGAAAAATTATGACGTTAATTAGAAGGCTAATTCTGCTGTGGATGGAATGAAATATGGGTTATTCATTTTTTATAACTGGATGGTCATGATGTGTCTTTAAGATACAATAAAAAAAAAATGTTTGATAATAACCGCTCGATTCAAAATGAAAGATTGCTTAGCTGATACATACCAGAACAACTCTAGTTAGAATCATCTCTTTTAGTTTCATACTCCAACGAAATATCCATTAACATCCTAAAATATAAAATATAAAGTCGATCGTTTAGACTTTCGAACCATAAACAAATTATTTTAGTATAATCTTAAAAAATAAAAATTTGTCATACATGCCCCTAATTAACTGGCGATTGGAAAATGTCTGTATCATTATGTGCCTACCTTAGAAAGTACGTACAAGAAATGTCCGTGTCTAGATGTCTCAAACTTCAGCGTCGTATAAGATATATATTAGGCAGATGTTGGGCATATAATAGATATATAATGAGTAAAACTATGGTGCTTCTAGGAGTACGTAGGCCTCCTATGCTCGTAACTCAAAAATCATACTAAACCATCTCGAAATTTCGATTTATGGGTATCATTAAATTCTTTATATCAAATATTATAGGATACAAAAATTTTCTATTTTTTGAGATTTCTAAGTATTTGGTTTGTATTTTTTAAAGATGACATAGTTTTATACATTATTTTATTATTATTTTGAGATCATTCTAAAAAATTCCAAAACGTATACTTAAGAAACTCAAAAAAGGAAAATTTTTGTATCCTAAGAGATTTTCATATAAAGAATTTAATGAGAATGATAAATCAAAATTTCATGATGATTTAGTATGATTTTTTAGTTAAGAGCACGCTAGATTTACTCGATATATAATTATACTTTCCAAAACCACATTTCAAATTATTAAAAAAATATAAAGTTCCTTTTAAACATTTCTTTTTTTTACATCACAGGAACAAAAGAGAATTGTGAAATATTTGTCCTATTGGTGACCAATAAATAAATCAAGTGATGTTCGAAAATTACAAAGGCAGAAACTATATATATACAGTAGTTGAGCAATTAATGAGCACACATATTGATATGAGAATTAAAACAAGGATAATAAAATTGGTCCGTGATTGAGAACATTGGAAGTGTCCTGTTGCCTGTTGGTGTTGGGTACTGCTTTATGGCCAACCCACAAGAAATTTCTGAAATGATTAAGAGACTACAATTTGGAGCAACCTACTACCAAACGAGAACATACCACCTAGCACGGAACATATAACATAACAGAGTTGAGCTGTGGTACTATTAACAGTACAATTTGTGCCGCACAATTGGCTCATATCTCCAATTTCAAAATATTAATAATATTAATAGTCGATTTAAACCGCTCATTATGATCTTCATATTTTGAAATTGTAGATATGAGCCAATAATACAGCGCAATTTGTATTATTAACAGTACCACAGCTCAACAAAATAAAACCACATACACAACATAACAAATATAACAATGTTACCAAAACGAATTGGCAAAAACACACACCAAATACCCAATTGATTAATTAAATGACCGAAATACCCAATTGATTAATTAAATGACCGAAATACCCAATCCACAGTCCATAAATAAAAGAAATGAATAGGTAAATGGAAATTGAAGGAGAAAGTAACTGTAAAGCGTTTCCAGCCCTCTCTCATTATTATTTTCGGCGCGAGCAGCCAGGGGCATTTTCGTCATTCCCCTCCCCCCAACCCCCCTTCCGTTTCTCTCTTCTATGAAAAGTAAAAGACTCACTCAACAGAGAGAGCCTCAACTCTCATACTTAATTGCAATTGTAAAGCGACCCACTCACTCATTCCCTCATTCATTCACTCGTTCATTCCGCAGACTGACTCGCCGATCGCAGCACCCAGCTAGCTAGTTACTAAAAAGCAAGCAAGCAAGAAAGAAAGAAAAGAAGAGGCGACTGGCGTGGCCACATTAATAAGCAGAGAACATAAAGATATGGAGAGTTTTTAGTTAGCAGTAACGCCGCCGTTAGTCTGCTGTTCCGCCGCTGCTGCAATAAAAGCAGTTTAATTTCTTTACTGTTTACTGTTTTACTGCTGCGGCATCAATTGTTGTTGTTTATAGAGACTCCAGAGTGCCAGCGTTCCTCCGTTTCCGGATCCCCAACTCATCTTCTCATTCCATTCTTTCTCCTTCCTCTTCTTCTTGTTGTTGCTTGTTGCTTGCTGCTTGTATGGCCACTGCTGTTGTGCAATCAGGTAATCTATTCAGTAAAGCTGTGCCAGCTTGCTTTATTATTATTGTTATTGTTATTATCTTTGCTTGTTTTACTCTTTTATACTCTTTTACTACTGCTAATTTTGTTGGGTTTTTGTTTTTTAATTGATTGATTCAATGTTGGTGGTGGTGTTTGTTGGTTTGTTTTGGGGTGGAATGGAATTGAACTTATATTGAACCATCAATCCATTCAGTAAAGTTGCCAGCTTGCTTTACTCTTTTACTCCTCTTAATTTTGTTGGGTTTTTATTTTTTATGAATTTAATGTTGTTGGTGTTTGTTGGTTTTTTTTGGGTGGAATGGAAATGAAGGGTTTAGAGGAGGAGGAGGAGGTGACTTGTATGAGGAGCTATGGCGGGCGTGCGCCGGCCCGCTCGTCGACGTGCCGCGCATCGGCGAGAGGGTGTTTTACTTCCCTCAAGGCCACATGGAGCAAGTAATTTTCTTTTCTACAATTATATATTTATATCATTCTATTTTTTTCAATTTGTTTCTTCCCAACATTTTGGAGCAACTTCTTGAAAGTTCAATTTTTTATTTGATTTTGGGGGTTTTTTTTTTTTTTTTTTGGGTGTTTTTAGTTGGAGGCAAGCACAAACCAAGAGCTTGATCAGCAGCAGCTCAATCTCTTCAAATTGCCCCCGAAAATCCTGTGCCGGGTTGTTAATGTCCACCTCACAGTAAGCTTCACAATTGGTTCAGTTCAACAACCCCTTCAATTTTCTTCATCCTATTTGTTTTCTGGATTTCATTTCCTTTTTCTGTTTTTTTTTTTGGCGTAGGCTGAGTCCGAAACCGATGAGGTTTATGCGCAGATCACCTTGCAACCGGAGGCCGAAGTAAGAAAAGAAAACTGATTCTAATTCCCCCAATTCAATTTCTAGATACCTTTGTTTTATCCTGAATTTGTATTCATAATTTGATGTGCACATAATTTTTGTTTTGGTTAAACAACAATAAAAGGAACTGACGGGTCCCGACAGGCCGCTGCCGGAGGTGGGGCGGCCAACTGTGCACTCGTTCTGTAAGATACTGACGGCTTCTGATACCAGTACTCATGGTGGGTTCTCCGTTCTGAGGCGACATGCCACTGAATGTCTTCCGCCACTTGTAAGTTAGTTCCACCTTATTCCCCTTCTTTTGGGGGATAACGGCATTTTATTCCCCTTTTTATCAGTTGTTGTTTTCAGTTATCATGTTACTAAAATGCACTTTTTTTTTTTTGCCCTTTATTAGGATATGTCCCAACAGACCCCGACTCAGGAACTCGTTGCAAAGGATTTGCATGGTTACGAATGGCGATTTAAACACATCTATAGAGGTATGTCCCCGAGGCAATTTCACAAACTTGAAGGGGTTAAAGTGTTTAATAAAAATAGCTAAAATTGTGTTGTGGTATTTAGGTCAGCCGAGAAGGCATCTACTCACCACCGGATGGAGCACTTTTGTTACCTCGAAGCGACTTGTCGCTGGTGATGCTTTTGTATTCCTCAGGTACACCATTTCTATTCTTTGTACTCTCTCAAGATTGCCATGTCGGTACCAGTGTTGACACCGAATCTTTAATCATCTGTGTACATGTACATTTAATTTGTTAAGTGGTGGTCTACTTCTCATGCTTGAATTATTGGTTCCATAGGGTGATAAAAACATACTTTTGTGTTGTTTACACGTAAATTTCATATCATATAGGGGTGAAACAGGAGAATTGCGTGTAGGGGTTAGACGTCTTGCTCAGAAGCAGAGCACCATGCCGACATCTGTTATATCTAGTCAAAGCATGCACTTAGGCGTACTTGCCACTGCTTCTCATGCTGTTAATACCAGCACCCTTTTCACTGTCTACTACAAACCAAGGTGAATGTTTTTTTTCTTTTGTTTTTTTGTGGCACAATTCACATTATAATTCATGTAAATATCTTCTATTATATCTGTAAAAGCCAATCTTTGCCAATATTGTTATTCCTAAATTGCCCTGGGTTACTTGCTGCTTATATCTACTTTTTGAGGAAACTAAGAGGGGTATTTTGGAGATTATGTGGGGTGGTATGATACTTGATACCTGTATGTTTGAGTACGAGTTTTAGATGTTTGAGTAAGTGTTTGCATGAAATAAAAAATAAAAATGTAAAACTGAATGATGTGTACTATTATTTGGCATTTGTAGAACATGTCAGTATATAATAAGTGTGAACAAGTACATGGATGCTACAAAGCTTGGTTTTGCCGTGGGGATGAGGTTTAAGATGCGATTTGAAGGAGAAGATGTACCTGAAAAGAAGTAAGTATAATGTATCTATTCTTTTGTCACTATTGTTAAATTTATTTGCTAAAATTGCTGAAAACTTTCAATATGCTGATTTTAAATTTGTAGGTTTCCCGGCACGATTGTTGGTACAGTGGATTCTTCTCCTCAATGGGCTGATTCCCAATGGAGGGCGTTAAAGGTATTTGGCCTCTTCCTTGTAACCGGTTTCTAACCATCGACCTTGTCGTATCTCCTTCTCTCTCTAATTTTATTAATTTCTTAGGTTCAATGGGATGAGCCGGCTAACATAACTCGACCAGAGAAAGTTTCTTTTTGGGAAATTGAACCTTTTGATTCTCTTGCCCCACCGGTCGCTGTACCTCAGGCTCCACCCAAGAACAAGCGACCAAGGCAACCTACTGAAATTACCGATGTACCTCCATCTCATGGTAGCTAAAAGCATTACGAAAAAAAAAAAAAAAACTAATTTGAACCTTGATTTATTGATACAGCATTGGTAACATTTCTTTCTTTTTGTCTGATGTGGTTTTATCAGAGCCCTCTTCTGCATTCTGGTACCCCGGTGTGCTGAAATCTCACGACTGCATGAACAGCTACAACAATTCCAACGATAATTCTTGGTTGAAGGATTACAGTGGCCCTGCCAAGTGCCAAGCCACCAGCAACTCATCTTCTGTAACCGATGTCTCTCTGAAATTATTTGGAGACCCAAATGAGCAAGCAAAACTGAATCCTTGGTCAAATTTGGTGCAACCCAGTCCCGATGAGCCCAAGAAAACTGAGTTTCGCCTCTTTGGTATCGATCTCAAGGCTAATCTGAATTCCAATCTAAATTCAAATATCTCACCGGTAAATGCTACTGAAGAGTCTTCTCCTATGAAGATTACGGGAGCCGACTCAGTCGAAGATTCGGTGCAACTTTCAGTTTTATCCAAAACGCATAAACAAAGCATCATGGAAAGCCCCAAGGAGATACAAAGCAAACAGATCAGCTCAGCTAGGAATCGCATTAAGGTATTAGAAATTCATTCGTATTATCCGGAAAAATGAATGAAGCTGAATTTACAAATCAACTTAACATTTTGTTTTTGCTAAACAGAAAGGTAGATATATAGTTTGTTTAGTTTAACTTTGGTATGTATGGCAATAGTATCTCATCACATGCTTGTTTATGAAAATAAAAGACTGGTCAGAAACATAAAATTTTTAAAAGCATGCAAGTTTCAAATGGAACCTTGTGTTATTTTTCTATTTTATTTGTTTATTTTTTTAATTTGAATTTGATTTTGAATGTACAGGTGCAAATGCAAGGAAATGCAGTTGGGAGAGCAGTTGACTTAGTTAGCATAGATGGTTATGATCAACTTAGAGATGAGATAGAGAAAATGTTTGAGATAAAAGGAGAACTCGCTACTCGTGAAAAATGGGAGGTTATTTTTACTGACGACGAGGGTGATATGATGCTCGTGGGAGATGATCCGTGGCCGTAATTTTCTCTATTTTTTTTCCCTCAAAACTTCAATATATGTTAAAATTTGTTAAGGAGCCAAAATCGTCTGTTTGATGCAAACGCATTGTCTTCATTTACAAAAGAGGGTCCATTTTTATTTGGATTTTGGAAGACTATTTTATTTAAAATTGTATGATTTTCAGGGAATTTTGCAAGATGGTGCGCAAGATTTTTATATACACAAGTGAGGAGGTGAAGAAATTGGTGCCTAAAACAAGGTTATGTGTTGAGCGAGACGAAGAGGCATGCAAGCCAGTTTCGGGTGAGAAAGAACCCAAATCCGAGATGTAGGAGGATAGAGCGAAAGGTGGAAACTTTTATTTTGGTCCTTTCAGTAGGAGGGAGTCTAATTGTGTTCGTGTCCATTTTGTCGAAATTGACTATGACTTGATCGGTCGAGTAGCAAGATAACCCGATCAGCTCTTTCAATTGATCGCGGTGGAGTGCTTTCGGTAAATGTATAACTTAGGATTTATATATATATATATATGGCTAAGTTTATGGTGAATAATTCAAGGGATTGAACTTGGGTATGTAAGATATATGCAATCTCCTAGTATATGATTGGTATATTGTCTATTCTAAGCTAGCAAGTGTTTTAAATTTTGTGCTATGTGTTGTTCATCTTTTGAAGAATGTAACTATGACATTATAATATAGAATATATGTATGTTTTGGGTGTTGGTGTGGTTAATTCTGATTTCCAATTTTGTTATAACCTTCACATGGTAAACTAAATATTTTCATTATATTCAACAAATTGATGTCACTCAGCAAACCTCAAAATTAAATGTCAACTTGCACATTCTTTAAACCTCAACAATGATGATATTTTTCTAGCATGGTGGTGGTTGTACATGTTAGTGGTTTCCACTAGAAAGGTTAGAAGGTCATAGAAAACCTCTTATAGTTTATACAAACCTTTTCTAGTTTATTAGGCCTGTTTTATTTGTTTATTAGAAAGCTAACTGTTCTTGAATGGAGGTTGACACTAAATACAATACAACCCATGAATTGGGTCTGTTTCTTTTGATTAAATTTGGTACTAAACGATAAGAGTTGGAGGTGCTAAACAATTGGGGTGCCATTAGAATTTGGGACCTCTTCCAAGTCATACAAGCAAATAAATAAAGAAATAAAGAGAGGGGTTTGCTAGTTTGCTTCTTTTGTTTATTTTGGAGGGACCAAAACCTAATTAATTTTGCTTGTTTAAACTTCTGTACTAATTAACCTATTATATTAGTTATGTCATGGACATCACCTACTCGATTGATTTTTTTAATGGAATTATGGAGACTAATTACATTATCATATATTAACTAATGTCATTAGCGCGAACCGTATGATCTAAGCATGATGTTAAGTACAGGCTCCTATAACCTATTTCTATGGAAAAACAAGGCACTAAAATATGAACACTAAATGGCTGCCTACTAGCTCTGATAATTCAATTCAAGCATATTTATAGATCCTGTGCTTGAATCTTGCACACACATCAATTATGCAATAATCCGTATCAGTATCTGCCATTGATAATTATATTTTGCACGTGATGGATGTATAAAACTATAAATAAACCAAATAGGAGGATGATGTTAAAAATAGAAAAATTAATCATTATAACTGGTTGGTATCAACAGATAATGAATACATAATGATCAGGAAAGTAATTATGAATTAATGAATAGGAATATGCCCTTTTTCCAGTGAACAATCAGAATCTTTATTCAGAATTGATCAAGATCGATCGATCGATCATGCATCGATGCCAAGATCGATCTTCGTACCAATTGCATACTCGAGCGCCGTCTGTTTTTCTGTTAACATTGTTTCTTATTTGTTGTATGTTAAAGTTGCTCTGCTTCAATTCTGTGAAGCAGAAATCTCCTAACATATCCTGAATTCCTGACCATTGTAATGTACCATACAAGTTGAACAAAGACGATGTCGATTTAATAGGATTCCATATCCTCTGTAACGCTGCATTGTGTAGCGCAGGATGTGAACCGTAAGATCATCTCAGGATCTGTGCTGGCTCGAATCTCTAGATGATCTAACGGTTCACATCCTGCACTACACAATGCAGTGCTACAGAGGATGAGCACTCATTTAATAGGGCTTAATACTAGAATGCAGCTGTACCAATTACTTATGCATGATTACATTGTAAATAATCATATATAGAGCTAGCCTTTCCTTCCAATGCAGTATTGGAGAATCTATGCTTCCATATTGAGGATATGCCTGAGGATATTGTTCTTGAAAATTAGCTTATAATAATAATTAACCATAAAGGTGTTCTTCCATTACATGTATTAATTATATATATATGTTACACTTGTTGTCTCATCCTTTGTTAAGTTGCAGTACTTCTTCTTGTGCCATTGTGAGTGGTTGTGTGTGTTGGGTGTGTTCCAGTTGAAAGGTAGCTAGCTAGGATATATATATAAAAATGAAAATTTTTTGCGTGCTATAAGATTTTGATATGAAGAATTTATTGAGCCATATAAATCAAAATTTGGAGGTGATTTAATATGTTTTTGGACCGATAACGGTAGCAAAATTCTATATATATATATATGCTGATGATGAATTGAATAGAGAAACATCTTGCGTCCATTTGAAAATGCATCCCTACGTCTATAGACACACTCAGAATGCAAGAAATACATCCGATTTTGTAACAGATAAATATGATTTTGTAACTTATGGACACTATAGACAGATGTTCTATGGACGCTAGGTATTACTCCATTGAATATATATATACTTGAATAATTTTCTTTTTGTTATTAGCTGATGATCACAACACTGCTAGGTTAGGTGATAGCTATATGCAAGCTATAGTGTGTATATATATATATAGAGTTTGACTATTATACTAACGTTAGCATTTCGGTCCGAAATGCTAACGACTCAAAATATATGTTATCGTGTCCGAAATCATGATTTATGGTGTTCAATAAATTCTTTATATGAAAATATTGGGGAATACAAAAATTTTCCATTTTTAGAGTTTTCTAAGTATTTGTTTTGAATTTTAGAAAATATCTCATAAATATTAATAAAATATTGATGTTTGTATATGCTATTTTCAAAAATGCAAAACAAATACTTAGAAAAATCTAAAAATGGAAAATTTTTGTATTCCCCAATATTTTTATATAAAGAATTTACTGAGCACCATAAATCGTGATTTCAGACATGATAACAACAATTTTGAGGCGTTAGCATTTCAGACCGAAATGCTAACGTTAGTATAATAGTCTAGCTCTATATATATATATATATATATATATATATATATATATATATATAATTAGTGCATACAATTTGCTTGAATGGAAGGGCTTTCTGCCCTACAACTACAAAGAGAACAGCATTAGTTTCATGCCCAATAAGAATCAAGAACATTCTTATCACTTATCAGCAAAAACACATCATCATCTAAATAAATTAATAAAGCAAAAAGTTAATCAGCATTGTGACTGGTATTCTCAATTCTGGTAATTAATATTAACAGCCTGAGAATATTATTTTCACTTCATTAGAAATATAGACTTGAATGATTACATTGACAAGTATACAACTCTTTATATATATGTAGTATATATAATATATGTACATGTGCCTGTCAGTACATCATTAGTTAAGTTTCAGCTTTGGTGAGATCACTGTTCCTATGTGTGTTAATAATATATATATTTTGTTATATATGGTAGTGGTTGTATGTGTTGGTGGTTCCACTAGAAAATATTATGGAGGCTTTTAGTGGGTCTATATATATATATATATATGCTTATTAATAACTTGTTTAACTATATATATTTGTACATGCTTACATATATATTGCCTTGTCTTAATATATAATTAGTTGGTGATTGTAAGGTAAGCATAAACCAATCATTTGCTATATATATATAAACAAAGTGTGCTCTAAAATAAAACACCAATGAAGAAGCAAGTTCATGGATGATCAACTTATTACATAATCACCCTGGATATTCTTAGAATGCCAATTTGGCTAGCTGTTATGCATATGCAATTTTATATCATTGCATTATTTTTAAAAAGTAGTTCTGTTGTGAAATGACGCACATATTCAAAAGAACCGGTAGGAGTTGTGTATTTGAAGTATATAATTGTGATTTTTTAATTTAGATAAGAGACTTTTTTGAAAGGAATTATTTCATTATTTTTCATGGGGAATGAGAGACTTGCCCCAAAATAAATTATTACGTTGTAATTCATTAAATTTTAACCGTTATAATATTTAATTTTTTTTATGGGCATTGATAGAGTATCAGTTAACACTTAAAATATATAAAATACATGAAATTTGAAACACTGCCATTCTATATAAGCATAGTTAATCAAATGTTTTATACAAAATTTCTTTTTTATTTTTAGTATCTATTTGATAAATAGTTTAGTTTAATTTGGTAATTTCTCTGGACAGTACCAATTACAGCATATAACAAAAAGTGCTTTCCATCAAATCTTAGTGTCCATTTTGTGGCTTTCAGTTATTGTGATAACGTACAAGCTGATGGCATACTACAACTCTTTTTCTTTCCAAGTTTCCATTACATCACCCCCTCATCTCATCGATGCCATTTCGATTTAGCATGTATACTTTTCTTAAAAAAAAAAAAAAAAAGATTTAGCATGTATACACACAAGTATACAGTGGGTATTTTTTATTTTTAAAATTTTTCACAGGACAGATTTTGGTTCATTTTTTTTAAAGGGAGCTGATACAGAGATACCATTGTAGCTCCCGTCGTTGATACGGATGATTTGACCAGTCAAACTTGTTCTGCACTCTTGATTTATGCATGTAGACTTGATAATTATGCAGTGAACGTTATTTTTTTGGCATGTAAAATTAATTTGTTGGGTTTAAAAACATTAAACAACTTGCATACTAAGCATTTTTGCCTTAAAAAAAATGTAATAACATGCATTCTACAACCAATATATTTGCATACTAAATGCATTTGAGTGCATAATAAATAATTTTATTTACATATAGTATTTGTAAGTTGTAATATATAATGTAAGACCAATGCACTGCATACTAAATGAATCTGTATGCATAATAAATAAGTTTACATGCATAATTAGCTATATAGTATGCATAAAAAAGTGTGACGTAAAATAAAGAGGAAAAGAGGGAGATGGTACAGTGAACCGGATGAAGGGGTCATGAACTGGTTAAAATTCGCTAAACCGAATATTGAACCGTGACTTGATTATTGAAAAATAAGTTTGATTCGGCGAGTTGAGTTTACATGCATAATTATCAGATTTCGTTGCATAATTATTAGATTTTGCTGCATAATAAAGCAAAAAAAAAAGAAAAAAAAATGGTTGTGTGCGTATCAACGACGGGAGTTCTGTTCGTATCATTATAGCGTTTCCCTTTTTTTAATGGTGAACCGTAATTGATCTTATTAAATGTTCACGGATGATATACTCTTAAAAATAAATGCACAACAATAAAGAATTACGTTATTTGTTAGTGTAAAGGAGTTTGCAGTTTCTGTCCTTTAATTACTAGTTGATACCTCTACCAAATTGATAATTGCAAAAGGACAGTTTCTTGCTAATTAAATCCTAATAAAGCCGAAATAAATTCCCAATTTTTTCAATCCAAAATTTTCAAAATTAAACCATGTGTAAGTGTAATGGATATTTGAATTGGGCTTAAATGTTTTGGGCTTTAAAAACTAGTTTATGCTTGCACCATGAACCATTACACAAACGAGAGCCATTCAACCAAACCCATATTAATTTGTGATATCTTTTGGGGCTAAAAAATTGGACTGAATTTTATGACCCATGTTTGGAATTTGATTTGGACAGCTAGAATAAATTTTGTATTTTGTGAAGCTATATTACCTGATAGATACACTAGTGGAGGCTAAAGTTTGGACCTTTGGTGTGGTTATTCAATATACGGAAAAAAAAAAAAAATGCAATTTAGTTTTGTTTTGAGTAATAGCCAGCGACCACCCCTTTTATCTATCCACCGGTCCACTATATTTGTAATGAACAAACATCATTTTTCAGTGAACATTCGTAACTTTCCGATTAGCATATATCATTTCCTAGTAAACAGATACATTACTGGAATAAGTACATAGGTATATATTGGTATTGGTGTCAGGGACGGAGACAGGGGAGTGCTAGGGGGGCCATGGCCCCCCTATGATCCTTGAAAAAAAATTTTAGTATGCTATTTTAGGTTAAATATATTAATATGGTTAAATATATTGAGATATGCCCCCCTATGATCCTTGAAAAAAAAAATTTAGCATATTACTTTAGGTAAAATAAATTAAGATGGTTAAATATAATGCCTTCTATTATGTTGATTTTTGTAATGAAACATAATAGTTTTGACTGTGTAATAATATGATATGGAACCATTTTAATTTTCAAAAAACTTGTTTCGGCATCATATTTGGCCCTCTCTATAATAAAATCCTGGCTTCGTCCCTGATTGGTGTGTCAGATTGTGAGACAGGGTAGATGGATTAAGGTGAACTTTACACGTTTTCCTTTTGTTTTAGTGTGAGCGTGGAGAAGTGATGATCAACCATTCATGCCAACTCCTATGCACCACATCTCTTGACAAAGTGACAAAACAGGTTTCATCAGGAGTGAACAAGATCTCATTCTCACTTCACCCTTGTTCACAAAAAATATAGATATCCAAACAGATTTAATTCAGCCAATTAATCAATTAATTCCTATCCACATGCCACTTAGTTCAATCCCTGTTTTTTTTTAGTGTTTTCCCTCCACAAAATGGTACCAGTTTGTCTCAGCTTTTTATACTCCTAATCCTGTTCTCATTCAACAACAAATTCAAATTTTAAAACCCCTCGTATTGCCCGAAAAAAGGAGAAAAAACATATTCAGGAAATGGGGTGTTCAGGGTCGAAACAGGCGGACGTGGCGGTCGACGACGTGTACCGGCCTCCCCCGACAAGCATATCGCTGTTCGACATAAGTAAGGTAGACGAGCCGTGGGTCATTGCTGGAAACAATGACAAGATCGACGAGCAGGAGGAGGAAGAGGATTTGAAGAAGAACCAAGTTACACCGATCCCTCTGCCTCTTCTGGAGAAGCTCGACTCTGACACTGCACCGACATCTTGGAACGAGGTTAGCAAAGCCTTAGAGGACCTAAAACCTTCCATTGAATCAAACAAGACCTTTATCGTACCACCCAAAACCAAGAAAACCTCGACGCCGCCCGTACCAACAACAAATTCTAACAAGAACAATAACACCATGCCTGTTGTTGTTACAACTGCACCTCCTACTGGCAATACCGGTACTGTTAACAGTTCATCATCAAGTCGTGCAGTTCAGGAATTAGGAAGCATTCGATCCGTGAAAGAGAACAGTTTCATTCTACGTGACAGGGAGCAAAGGAAAGCTGGCAATGAGACAGAAAACCCCGCTATAGCCTTGTGGCGACGTAGGCGAGACCCGCTCGAAGGGTACCCTGAGAGGCACCCAGCTGGTAAAGGCGGTGAAGGCATTGTTCTATACACAACCACGCTGCGTGGAGTCCGTCGCACCTTTGAGGACTGTGAGAGGGCCAGACAAGCCGTAGATGCCTATGCAACCGAGGCAGGTATAGTGCTAGAAGAGCGTGACGTGTCGCTTCACGGTGAGTATTTGAAAGAGATGAAAGAGTTGGCAGGGGAAGATGCGGTGGTACCGAGGCTGTTTATAAGGGGAAGGTACATAGGAGGAGTTGATGAAGTGATGGATTTGGCCGACACCGGGAAGCTGAGGGAGATGCTGAAATGGGTGCATGAGGGCAAAGGAGCGTCGAAAGATTGCGAAGGTTGCGGGGGAGCCCGGTTCGTCCCGTGTTTAACGTGCCACGGAAGCTGTAAGGTGGTGTCAGCCGACGGCAAAAGCGTCGAGCAATGCGAGATGTGCAACGAAAACGGGCTCGATTTGTGCCCCCTTTGCCATTAAATGTCCCTTTTTTTTTTCCTTTTTCTGTTTGAAATTAGTGTTTGTGATTCCTATCAAGGGATTCATTATTAGTTTGTGTGGCATTTGTTATAAGTTTTGATGGCATTTAGAATGGAGTGTTGTGTTAAGAGTGCTAGTTAATCATCATAGTTCATAATTTGTACAGTGTGTATTTGAAATTAAATGTGTTGCTTGAGGTGTAATAGAATATATGCAGTGAATGCTTTCTTTTCAACTTTGCTGCTGTTTAAGCGGTTCCTAGTTTCATTTACTCTTTCTCAAGTATGTGTATTAAGTATCATCTTGAATCCAAAAAAACACCTATGTTTAATGTCAGTTTACCTATTTTGCTGCATATCAACTGTAGCTTGCTCAAGTTCTAGAGACTAGAAAAGAATCTACAAATAACCAGAACTATACTAATTGATCAAAAGTGTTCTTACACTCAAAATTTAGAAGTAAAAAAAAAAAAAAAATAGTTACAAGATTTTTTTAATCAAGAATCATTGAGAGCTAGCAAATTCAGCTTTCCACAGAAACAACCTCTATACCAGCATCAGGCCGGGCAGGTAATTCACTGACAACAAAGGCTTCTAGAAGACTTCGTGCACAGTATGCATGTTCAGGCACTCCAGATACCATAATCACTGTCTCTGGCAACTCAGGCCGCAGCTCTGTTATGGTAATTTTGGCCTCAGATATCTGCGTAGGCCGTAGAGGAATACTTGTCAGTTGAATATTAGGTATCTGCAAGAACATGATGTTCTTTTAAAAAGAGATAATTGTTATGTGAAAGTGACTCACCTCACGAATTTGATTCAGACAGCCTCCAACTTCGCCACAAAGATTTGGGACAAGAGATCGAGGAATAGTAACCTCTAAAGTAATACTAGGAACGACTGGTGATCCTTCTTCACTCCTGAAATATCATAGAAAAGAGAACAAGAAAAGCAATAAGGCAAAGCAAGATATTTAAAGAACAAAAAAGTGGATTCAAGTAAGTACATACAATTCAATCAGATCCCACAAGGTTTCAATGTTCATATAATTTAAAAAAAAAGTTAGGTATTTATATGTACGGGCAATTTTAACATGAGGAGGGATCCAATGACACAAAATTTTGACACAAATGTTACACAAAATGATATAAATTTATAAAAAATCTTAAAAATAGAAAATCTTTTACAAACATGTTCATTTACTTATATATCGACTGTGTTTCAAATTTCATTCAATTTGAGTGTCATTTGATACTCTATCAACGACCATCAAGTTTATATAGTAATTAGAACGGTTTAAATTTTAGTATCAAATGACATTAAAATTGAATAAAATTGGAAACACAATCGATCTATAAGTAAATGAATATGTTTATAAAAGAATTTCCATTTTTAAGATTTTTTATAAATTTATATGATTTAGTGTAACATTTGTGTCAAAATATTATTGTGTCATTTGATCCCTCCTCTTTTAACATACGATGAATATTTGCTAGCTCTTCTCGGTCGATCAGAAGCATAATCTGGTAATGGTTCTCTCATTGCCTGAAAAAACAAACACAAATTGGACTAGAGTACAAATAAAATATTTAATAAAAAAAATTTCAAGTCGTCTAAATACCAGAGGTGGGCCCCACGAAGCATGTATATCATAATATGGAGGTCCTTCCTTGTAAGGCTGGCCATAGCCATGGAACGGGGGAGCCTGACTGGGAAAGTGCTGGTGAGGTGGTGCTCTACTCCTTCCCATGTAAGGATCAAATGGGGGTTCAATTCGGAATGGGGGAGGGGCCTTGTCCTTCAGAAAATGATGCTTCAGTTTAGTTGTGATTTGAACTAGAGCCTCCTGAACAGCTTCTACATTGCCATTTATCTGGCAAAGAAGTTACGGAGATTTTGTAAAAAATAATAATGTAATAGAGCTAATGTTAATGAAGGGAGAGTAAGTGTTGCAAATATCTGATGCCATGGAACCACAATGTATTAGATGGATATCAAAAGTTTTCAACCTGAAAATGGTTTAGAATACATTCATGAAATGTACTCACCACCCAAAATAAGCATTAAAAGACTGCCAACTTTTTTTTTTTTTTTTTTTCCCAAGTATATGGTACTGTACCATTAACTGATGTTTTACACTTTTTATCAGCTGTTTGTCTTCTCTTGGCCTATACACATGGTTTAACTTGTTCAGTCTTTCTGTTGCCGTCTTACAATTTTCATTAAGATAACTTGTTACTATTCTTGATACATGTCAACATAGTATTGGGCAATTTGTCAACAAAATGTCAATCATCATAATTTAAATGACTAATGATATATCGAACGACAGGCCAAAAACTTAATAAACTAATAATGTATTGTCCCTAATTCATCTGCCCATCTTCAGACCACCAACAAACCCACCAGCAGACAAACAGGAAAATGTTCAAAGCTCGTTGCTATCAGGTAAAGGAAGGTTTCAAGTGCCACAACTATCAATAGAGAGAGAGAGAGAGAGAGAGAGGAAATGTAAAGCACCTCAATGACGACTTCATCTTGCTCGATGCCATCAGGAATGGGGTCTTTGTCTCTGGCCATGATGCGAATGAAGGCACCAGATTGCTTCCTCATCTTTGCCATGATACTGCCGGCCTTGCCAAGCAGACAGCCAACCTGACTCGACACAATTACCAGGCGACACCTTTGTTCTTTGTTTTCTGCCCCTGCCCCACCACTCACCACTAGCCTGTGTTGAACCCTAAGCACTGCATGCTGAACTGGCGAGAAACTGTCACCATGCAACTGTTCGCAAAGTATCATAGGCTAAATTAGCGAGCAGGTTTAAGAAAAGAATGGAAGCTTGTTTGTAACTTTACCATAGACACCTGAAAATCAGATTATAAGAAACTCCTTTTATTTTGTTTGCAATCTGCTATGGTGTGTTAACTTATTTTCATTGTAAAACAAATGTTTAACTGATGTTTAAGAGGTCCATCAAGATAAGACATCAGCACAAAATAGAACCAGAGAGAGAGAGCTAAAATGTGCTTTCGCTTGAGTTGTAGGTGAGCAGATTTTGTGAGGAAAATTAAAGAGAATTGAGGATAATGTACAGATGATGCACAGACAAGATATCTTGCCCAATGTAATATTCCTTTTATTGTAATACATGCTTTCGCAATCACTGAACAGAGAGAGCTGAAACGGGCCGCTTATTTTGCTAACCGTATGAAACATAAAACAAAACAAAGGAATGTATATTACCACAGGACCCTTAATGGTGATAAGTCGATCCTCAGATTCTGATTCGGGAACAAGCTCAGATATCATAATATCAGAATCGGTCTCCGTTTTTATATTTTTCACAATGTAACCAGCCTTGCCTATGACGCTCCCAACCTGATCATTCGTACATAACATCTTAAAGGCCATGTGCTCTGCAGGCGGGCTCGCTGCAACCGGCTCATGAGGATAACCGCCAAACTGGGCGTGCATACCAAATTGCTTCGGTGCAAAGTGGCGCGAGGAACCACTTGGCGTCTGTGTGGATTTCGTTGGGTCCCAGTCACGACTCGGGGGGTTTTCAAGAAGCTGCTTAGCGATCATCACAACAGCTTTCCTGACTGAATCAAGTTCTCCAGCTATCTACCAAAAGAGCAAGGAGAGTTAAGAATTACCACCTTACAAGTACTTGTTTATTGGGTTAAGGATCACTTATAAAAAATTATACATATTTAAGACAACTGCCCCGATCAAGGTAGACTTAGGAAGAATTTACCGAATTCCCTTGCTACTATCTGCCTTCCTAATTTCCCGTGTTCACATATTTCATTGGCGCACGAGGAGGACAATAAATAAGAATTCATGGGATTCAATTCATTCGTTCCTCAAGCAACTTGTGCAGCAATAGATAACATTTTCACAGTCAAGCATTATATCTGTATATAGAAATAAGGCTAATTCTGCTATGGATTAGACGAAATATGGACCATTCATTTTTCATTATCGGATGATGACGATATGTCTTTTAGATACAATTAAAAAAGATGTTTGATAAGAACCGCCTGATTCTAGATGAAAGGTTGCTAAGCCGGTCCATAGAAGAACTACTCAATAAGTAAACTGTATTTGGTTGAGTTACTTTGCTCGGGTCTTCCATATCCTATTTCACATAATTACATGATCAAAGTAAGCTACTAATTACCGGCACGAAGAAAAGAACACTTAATACCTGAACGGCGTCTTCCTGGGGCTTGGCGCAAATCGGAAGAAGATCTCTCGAAAGAACCCGTATCTGTGCCCCACTGTCAGCCATAATTCTCTTGATCACAACGCCGGCCTTCCCCAGAAGCGACCCGACCTGACTCGACAGAACCAGCATCCTGAAACTAACAGACGGCGAGGCGCTCTGAGCTTTCTTCTTGCTTTGTCCTTCCTCCTCCTCCAAATCAGATTCCTCCAACATAACCCTCTCGAAAACCCTCATCAGTGCATCAAACGCGGCAGGCATTTCCTTCTCCTCCTCTTTCTCTTCCTCTTCTGTCTTCTCATCCTCATCCTCATCCTCAGCCGCCGCCGCCTCCCTCTCACTGCCTCTCGGCACCTCGTTGTAGTAACTGCTAATAATGACAATCCTCTCGTTGCATCCCGGCACGGCGTCCTCGAGCTTGATCTTGGCGCCGGTCTCCTGCCGGATCCTCGACACAATGCTGCCTCCTTTGCCGATCACACTCCCCGACTGCGCCACCGGGCACAGCACCTTGTACGTGACCAGGCGCTGTCTTCCCGGCCCCGTCTTCTGCGACTTGGCAGGCACCTCAGCTTCCCCAACGGTCTCCTCCTCCTCTTCCGACGGCCTCTTCGCCGGGGTCAGAGAAGCGGCCATGGCGGATCCTCAAACCCTAGCTAGCTAGGGTTTTGCGGAGGAAGAAAAGAAAAACTTAACGAGAATTTGAGAATGTTTAAAAAATCGGCGGTAGTCTCTATTTCTCGCGAGACGCGAGGGTTTATCTCATCTCGCGCGATAAATTGAGTTTCGTCTCGTCTCGCCTCGCCGTAGTCGGAGAAAGAAGGAAGAACGATCTACAGAGTGAAAGACTGATGAAGAGAGGGAGATGCTCCGGACAGCGTTGAAATTTACTTTACGAACAGCCTTTTACCCAAAAACTGACCAAACTGTCCTCGCTGAATTGTTCACTGACTACATAACTATAGGGGCATTTTGGTCAGTTTTTGGTTAAAGAGCTGTTCCTAAGTAATTTCAGTGTTGTCCAAAGCAGTCCCCCTGAAGAGAGGAGTAAACTGTAAAGCAGGCGCGCCGAATTTCTTTTCGGGTCGGGTCGGATCAAACCCGATACTGGACCGATTATTGGGTTTTCGTTCACCCGGGGCTGTTGGTTGTGTTCATCAGGAAATAGTTGGAATCAAATATGAAATTGCAGCGTGATTGTTCTTTACTGCACAGTACGGTATAGCGCAGACGGCCAACCTTTAGATCATAGGGGTTTTTTGAGATTTTAGTTAGCACGAATCTTAAAATGATTGGACGGCTCCCTACTGTGCCGTAAGGTACTGCGCAGTTGGTGATAGCAATTAGAAATTGCTGCGTAGAAGCAGCAGCATAGGATTAACGGTTCAGATTCTTGTATTGTATTTGTATGGTGAGCCAATGCTGTTATTTCTGATTGGTACTATCAGATTGAAATTTCGGCGGTTTGCATAATTGCATGTTGCAACTTGGATAGATTAAGCTACTTTTTGCATGAAGCGGCAGGAACGGTGTGAAATGTGAATGATTGCATGAAGGGAGAGGGGGCGTTCCGATGCCCATCGGATCAGACCCCGTCCGATGGGTGATGCGCACCGTCCGATTCAGACATCTGATGAGATCTCTTGATTAACGGATTTTAAATGAATCCCAATTCAAACCCGCTACCCCATCTAAAACCCTCAAGTCCGCTCGCCTCCGTCTCTCTCACCAAACTCAAACCCTACTCTTCTTCTGCTCGCTCCCTCACTATCGCAACCGGTACCACGGAGATAACCATGGATCGCCGCGCTAGAAGATTCGCAAGTGCAGGGGTATAAATTTAGGCGAGGGGAAGACGGCTGGGAGGGGACACAAGGGCCAAAAGGGCGGAGACACCATGAAAATCGGCATTGAAGGAGGCCTAACTCCGCTTAACAAAGGCTTCCACGTCGCTGCTTTAAGAATCAATTCATCCTCACTTTTCAGGTTACAATGGATCTCTCCGTGTTACCTCTTTTTTTTTTTTTTCTTTTTAATGTATTGTTCTTTGTACTATGTACATACCAAACTCTTGTGATCTCACTTCTTGAGCAATTGCTGTGTGATTGGGCCAATTAAGTACTGGAGTTGTGCTAATTCCAATCGAATTTTCCTTAATATTCCACTCAAGTGGGTTAGTGTATGATGCCAGCCAGAAAGAAAACCAATCTAATTTCATCTAGACATACTGCTACTACTGTAGTTACTGTTGGAAGTTGATCCAAAATTGGATGTTCAAAATTAGTTCTTCTTTTACATGTTTTGTACGTGCATGTAGTATGTGGGTTTAATTTTGGTTAGCTAAGTTTAGGATTTAATAAAAAATAGATAGTTTAGTTAGTATCTACGTGACAGAACTCTGGTAGGAGTTGGTTAGTTTTCCTATTTATGTGTCCAGTAGTGCATGGTAATGCAAGTAGTTGTTAGTTATTTCATGAAGGTAATACTAGTATAAAAAGGGTCCTGTATCTTTCGTTTTATGTGTGGAATAATAAATCAAGTTTAGTTAAGACTCTGTCTCTTTCTCCTTCTTTTGTTTGTTTCCACCAAAATTATCCAACAATTTGGTATAGGAGCGATCCAATATCCAATAATTTGGTATCAGAGCACAAAGAAGTGTGGGGGTGTTGAAAGTTAATTCAAAACTAATTTTCAGAATGTTACAGAAACGTTTTTAGTGGGTGGTTCTTTTCAGCAGAACATGTAAGAGATGTAGGGGTAGTTTAGGAAGTTTTCAGCTCTAATTAGTAGTTAACTATATCCAGCATGGTAGTGGGTTTGCTGGTATCTAATTTTAGTTTTCTGTTTGCTATAAATTATGTTGTTTGTAGTCATGTTAATGTATGGTTTTTAGAAGAAATATAGCATTGTCTTTTGAGAAGAATTCTGTTTCAGCAGATACTGGTAAAGCAGCCATGTTCTGCACGTTTTTTCTTGTTCAAGTTGTACCAGCAATTTGTGTTGTTAGTTGCTTAGAAGCCAACAGTTACCACCATTGTCAATAGTTCACAATCCAAAATTGTATCTAGTCGCACAATGCAGACAAGATTGTTGTGAAGCAGTAGTATTTATGTTTTCTTATTTGATTTGGACTTTCAAAATTACGCCTGAAACCTTGTGTCTATATTTAAAAAAGTAATTTGGGCATAGTTTATATCACCGATTTTATAATTTAAGTAAAATTTGTTTGGACTGGAACAATCTTTGTACAATTCCCAAATATCTCATATATGTATTGAAGATACCTTAATATCCTTTTGTTTTCTTTGTCTAACTTTATTACTCTTCTTTTGTTGTTATCTCTCAGCTGGTTGGAGTTAGTCAGTTAGTACACTTGCTAAACTGATAAATACTGGGAAGATCGATTTGTCATAATTAATTACAATGAAAACTCTGACAAGTAACGATTTGGTTGTGCAGGTTTAAAATTGCTTCGTTGGCTGCACCATGATTACACAAGAACTTGAACAGAGCTGATTTCAGCCCAAAGCTTCTCTTCATCCTAGAATTACCACCTAACCAGTTTCTATCTTTGAAGGCCATCTTGCCATCTTGATTTTGCATTGGAAGTAAAGAAGCATTACATGAAGTGTTCACAGCTAGCAATGTGTGGAAAATTTTAGAATCATTTTAATTTTATTGATTGTATTAATTGATGAGGTGTTATATTGTAATGATGTTTTGTTACACTTGCAGTTAGTTCTTTCCAGTAGTAAGTTGTAACATAATGCTTGTAACATTCTTTCCTTGTATTATTATGCATTTATTTGAGTTCAATTTTGCTAATCATGGAGTTCATTTATTCTTGATATGCATGAGAATTACTGATTACTCTTATAGACATTTGCATATTAAATGTGAAACAAGAATACAACAATGAATAGTATACACATGAAACTGATCAAAATGTGTATCTTCTCAAATTAATGTAATTGTACAAAAAGATAAATCACAAAAAAATATATATATATAGGATTTCTATAAAAGCAAGTTAATTAATATATACTACTAACACAAGTACTTCAGATTTGCACATGATGGTAGAAAAATTACATCGCTAACCAATATTTGAAGAGCTAAAACAAAAACCTCAGTACAATATAATTTAAATCTTAATTTATCTATATTTAGTAATGTTCGGCCAAGTGCCAACTAAATCTAAATAGAACCAGCTCCTGCTCATCTGAACCTGTAAGGAAAACAAGAGTGGGTAATGTTTTTCTTGGCAAAATAATTACATACTCAGTCTAAAAAGAGCACAAAAAAAAAAAAAAAAAAATCAAGAAAACAATTCCAGATGCAGAGAAGGGGCTAGAAAGCATTAAAAGAAAAAAATACGAGACACGATATTATCTACAAATTGACTGCCGGATGCCTCAATAGTTCAACTGATTCGTATTTGCTTGTTACTTAAAAGATTTTTAGTTGAGTGAATATGCTTGTTCGTATCCAATTCCGTTGCCACGAGATAAGCCTTGGTTGAGGCGTGCAAAAGGAGCGCGAGGAGGCGAGTGGCGAGCGCAGCGAGCGCAAGGGGCGAGCAGCGAGCGAAGAGCGAAGAGCGACGGTGGAGGCGAGCCAGAGGGGACGGGTCACGGGTGGGAAGAGACGGATCGATCGGACTGAGGGTTTTAGATGGGGTAGCAGGTTTGAATTGGGATTCATTTAAAATCCGTTAATCAAGAGATATCATCAGATATCTGAATCGGACGGTGCGCATCACCCATCGGACGGGGTCTGGTCCGATGGGCATCGGAACGCCCCCTCTCCCTTGCATGAAGCACCTAATGATGGAGTATAAAAGGAAAAAAAAAAAAAAGGCGCACTCTTCTTCATGGATTCAATCATATTTTAATTCATTGAAGTTATGAATTTAAGAAATCTCAAATCTAGTTCTCTCTTAGTTATATATTGTTATAAGCTTTTTCATATTTTATTAAAATAAAAATCTTGTAAAATATTGGATGAAATTGAATAAAAACAACTTTTTTTGTAAAGGATCGACGACTTGTTAAACAGATAAAGAAACATTTTTTATGTAAAACACTTGTGTTTCAGGTTATCTAGTCTCTACATAAATGTTATTTAAAAAAAAATAAAAAATGCACATTTGAAACTTGTTAAAAAGTTAATATTCTATTTGACGCATGAAACTAACTTGTGTAGTAAGATATTTTAGGAATCCACCTTCAAACAGTATATTTCAATATTTAAACAAGATAATATGACTACAATTATAGATTAAACAATGACTAAGATACTTTTAAGTTATGTATAGTACTATCAAAAGTTTGGGAGTCAACTTTATTATTTGAATATGATCTATAACATTACTTGTTTCTAGTTGTGTTGCATACTGTTGTTTGGGAGATTCTATAACTCTTGCTTTGGTTTTAAAAAGTTTCTATTCATGCTAATTCATCAGAATTGTACCAAATGGTTGGTACAACTAGGAACCATTACAATTTAGGATGTAATCACTTTGGAATTTCAATGAATCTGATGTAGAATTCCACTTTTTTCTAAAAAAAGTGTGTAGCATGAGCAAAAATCATAGCATTTTGCATTCTAGCCATTCTTTATGTGTATGCATTTATTTTTGAAAGCTTTGGCTACAAGCTGAATTAATAGATATCAAATTTACAACATATATTTAACAAAACTCATCATTGTCTCATTGGATAATTTTAAGTTTGTTGATTTCTCCATCAAAAATCGCCTAATAGCAATACTAGATAAATCGACATTTTATACTTTTGGTCAATTGAATAACCATATGTTGTTATTAAGTACTATAAATTACTGTATATGTAAGTATATAATTATTTTATTTTGAATGTTGTATGATATCACATAACGTTTTTAATTCTTTGTAATTAACATTTAATAGTATATTAGTATGCCGCGCACCTTCATTTTTAGTCTAAACAATTCTTATATTATTGACTATTACATCTTTATTAAATTCTTAGATAATTAGTAGCAGGAAGATTGCATATCAAGCATCATATATAATTAAACGTACGCTAGAGCCATATTGTTTTGACTTGCGTAAATAAATCGGAAGGTTTTTCTCAGATATATCAGAACTTTTGATTTACATTAATATCCGTTGACGATAATGTCTCAGCCCATTAAAATTTAAACTCCATATCAATTTCCTCAATATAAGATCTATTACGTATTATCTTAAAAATTTATTATAAGAAATAACAATTTCAGTCTAAAGCAACGCGTCCCTATACCAACTATGTACCCCTTGTATGTGGGCTCTTTACTAGTATATTAAAAAAAGATTAAATTCGTTTTCTTTCATGCACGTCACTGCTAAACTCCAATATACAAAAATTTGGTAATTTAACCAACCCCTCATGGATCATGACTACACTACACTGCCACAATTTATTTATTTATTTCTGTAAACGTTTTTGACAGCTTAATCACACCAAAAATATATATTACATAAAAAAGCTTCAAATGTATGTCACATTGAAAAGGGAAAAAAAATGGACAAATTTTGCAATGGAATAAATAACACAATAAAATGAAATGAATAAAATCATATTAACTAGGATCGAGGCCTCGCGTTGCTTCGGCAACGTTTTGTTTGTTACGTTATATATTCAATGTTTTTTTGTTACATTGTATATTGAACGGTTACTATGTTTAAGATTAGAAAAATATTGTTATATAAGTGTGTAATTTTTTTTTATAATTATTTGTAATTTTAAATGTCTTTTTTATTATATAAAATTAAGTTGACATATCTTTGTTAACGGTTACAATATTTAATGTAAACATTTTCAACCAGTGTATATGCGTGCTTAACGAAGAAATAATTACGTTTTTTTAAAGTGTGCGACATTTAAGATGCATAATGTGTCAAAAAATTTATACGATAAAGAAACTAGTGTGCAATAAATATTGACGCCGAAATGGGATCTTCAACGTGATCACTATGGTGTAAAGTTAGTTTTTACACATATAATGCTTAATTATGTAAATTTGAAGATGTCTACTTCTCAAATACTCATACTTACTATTGATTATGTCAAGATTACATTCATTTAAATAAGAATTTAACTAATTGACAGATCACCAGTACTGGAAAATTAAGTAAACTATGAAATTTATTTATATTTTTGTTATATGTGTTAGTGTGTTAGATTGTTAAATTTTTTGTATAAGATGAAAGTAGTAGCACTAAATAATTAGTTGTTTAAGAAAGCTTTCAAGTTTTAACAATCTTGACTGTTAAATGATCAATATTTTCATCAATTTTAATAATCATGCAAATATACCATAAACAATACTCATAGCTAATAGTTTTTCATTCACAAAAATATTACAGAAAAATTAGAGAAATAAAAAACGGTCGTCAACTATTTGAGATCGTAGTAACGGCCGAATGATATAATCACTCTGCCACTAAATTTTATTTTAAAAACTTTTGTTAAACTGTATATACAACTCGACACGATAATATTTTTCAACAAATTTAGTTTAAATTTTGATTTTGAGTTCCATTTATTTGATTTAAGTTTATTATTTATATAAAACCTTAAATTTATTTATCACTTTTTAAATATATTTTTTGATTTTTTAGAAATACAAACCTATTTTTAATATTTCATCGAAAATATTTTTAAATTTATTATTAACAAAAAAAAATAAGAAAATAAAAAAAAGCACGGCTGTTTTATACGGCTGATGAAATCAGCCGTATAAAACAAATTCTGTTTATATATATGTTTTTTAAGTTAAAAGATTTCCTGACGAACGGAAAACGACGAAATCTAAAGTACGATTTTTTTGTGCTACCTTCCGTATAACAAACGCAAAAACAACTAATTTTAGACCTCCTCACACAAAACGCTCACAGAAAATCTCAAGAAATAGTTTCTTAAACCCATCTCATGCACGAAACATCATATCGAGTCATAAAGATATACAATTTATACCCGGCCCGTAATTTTATCGCAAGGCGCGCGATACAGAGGATCAGATAAAATCCGAAAAATCGAGAGTTAATATTCATACAAATTCTCAGAAAAAAAAAAAAAGAAAGCGAGTGTCCAAAATAAAGTTCAGAGAAATTAGACTATACCAAGAATACAGCTATTCTGATTAGTCATTAATTAGCATTACCTGCAAATTTCACTTACTAATAATCTACATTAGATGCTAATTAAAATGAGGGCATACAATTTTTAACAAACTATACCATCTTGATTCTTAAACCACAGATTAATTAATTTCTTCTCATACAAATACTGATCTACTTAAAATTCAAAATTTAAAAAAAGAACACATTATAAAAAATCCTACCATGGCGAGCCAGATTCAAAATCTCCATATAAACAGAAAAAAGGAACAAAGTAAAATTCAACTGGCCATCAATTAGCAACCAGTTCGAACCCGACCCGAGCTGCCTCTACGTACCGGTACCGGCACTACTGCTAAGTCCCGTTCATGGCGCGAGACAAGGCCGCGATGACCTTCTCTTTGGTCTGACTCTCGCAGCCCGGCGACTGTATTACGAATGTGTGTACCAATGTACCGGCACCAACCGACACCTTGGACTCAACCGGCCCGACTTGTGCCTCCTCAAGAGCCCGAAAAACAGGCCCGACGGGATGAGTCCCTTGAGGGATGGAGATCTTAACATGGACCTCATCTTGGACCGACTTCACGTCGACATCCGATGGCCGTGCCGGTCGCTCCCTCGAATCCAACCGCTCCTTTTCCTCCTCCATCTCGCGCAGCTTCTTCTGCATATCGGTAATGTAGGTTATCGCGTCGCCTAAAAGCGAGGCCTTGTCCATCTTCGAGATGTTCGGTACGACGGCTCTCAAGGCATAGAATCTCTGGTTCAATTTCTCTCGCCGTTGTCTCTCGGCCTCGACGTGGTTGAGCGGTTCCTCTCTCCCGTTAGCCGGCTTGCGGCCACGCTTTCTGGGTCGTCTGTCGTCTGAAGTCCCGACTCCGCCTCTTTCGTCCTCGGTCTGGTCACTCCCTTCTACTGGAACCGCACGTGCAACCATCGGACCAAGACCCGGTTTCGGGCTCGGACCGTTGCTGAAATCTATCTGCCTCGGCTGGAACTGAGACACTACCGGTGCAGCCGTTGCACCGGTGCCGTTTCGTACCACTAGAACGCCACTGCCAGGCCGATGCTGGTTCCAGCCAAACCCTTGCGCGCCTTTCCTACCGTGTGCCGATAGCAACAAACTCTGTGCCTGTGTGTGGCCATGACCGTGCACACCGGCAGATTGATGTAGAGCCCACGATCTCGACTCAACCTTCGGCACGGCATCATTTACCGCCGCCGGGCCCAATTTCAAATCCTGCCCGAAAATCTTCGCTCCCTCGTTATTCTTCTCCAGGCAAAACACGGACCTCAACATGTTCACGGCATCGGCACTCTCAGTTACCAACTTCACCGAGCCCAGTTCGAGAACCCCGTTCTCGAACGGAACCAAGACAACGGTCTTGATCCCGGCATTCTCCGCCAAGAAGCCCCGGATACAGTAGTTACTCGGCGAGAGATTGTGCGACGGACTGGGGACCCACACGTGCTTGCCCGACTTGAGGGCATGGCCAGGGCCGCCGTTCCCGGCGGTGAAATTGAAGTACATGGACGCGACGAAGAACATCTCGATGTCGGTCACTTGGTCGAGGCTCAACGCGATGTTCTCCTCGTCGACCCCTCCAAAGGCCTCGTGGAGCCGGTACAAAACCCTCCTCTTCTTGATTCCCGAATCCGAGCAGTCCGAATTGTGCGAGCCCGGATCGGACTCGGTCTCACGGCACGACCCGTCGCCCCACCCGAGCACGACCTCGCCCGACTTGGTGCGCGACAGCTGCCAGAAGATCGCGTAGCTCCAGCCGCCGACCGGGCCCTCGACCAGATACACCAGCTTAGTCAAAAGATCCGAGTCGGGCTGCGACGGGATCAGGCCGTCGGAAGAGAGGTTCTTAGTTGCTAGATACTTGAACGCCTCGTGGCCGAGGACCGTCACGCAGCTGGTTTTGTCGTCCTCGCTCCACGCCAGGATGTCCCGGCGGTCTGCCCCCGCCGCCGCCGACTCCATCTCCTCCGTCTTCATTAATTGGGCGCCGATCGTCGCCAATTTTGCCCCAATTGAGAATTAGACTTTTTTTTAAGTAAATAGTAATTAACCAGCTGGATCGATTGATCAAAGAAGGCTCCTTTGAACTCAAATTGGCGCCAGAAAACTGAGCCCGATTACTTAGAATCTGAATTTTTGAGTCAATTCCTCTCTCGATCGGACAAATCTGGGAAAGAGAGGGAGAGAGAGGACGAGCAAGCAACAGAAAGAAAGAAAGAAAGTAAGAGGAGCTACAGTTTTTAATTGGGTTAAATGATAAATCAAATCAAATTGAATTTAATTCAATTAAAGTTTCTGTCTTTCTTTGTGATTTGTTTTTGATTGTTCTCATGTGAAGAAAAGAAAGCAAAAAGAAAGCGAGATGGACAGCATCCATATCCTTCCCACCCTCTTCTGACTTCTCCCCTGTTCTTGACAACATTCTTGTGATCTCGTCCACATTTAAACTTGTGCTCCGTGTCTAGGGGGATTCGACGTTGAGCTGAACTGCTGAGGTGGGGCTGGTGGTTTTACTTAACTGCTCTCGGTGTACGGAGTTACCCGCCCCGCCAGAACCAGAGATCACATGGTCCTGTCTGTCGAGATCGGCACTGGTGAGCCGAGAGTGCAGAGGACATTTCAGATCCAAGGTAACATGCTATGAAGCATATAGGCCATTGGATCATCTCGAGATTCGAGCATGCACGGATCTTGAGGCGATCCAACGGTCCATGTGCTTCATGGGACCGTTCCATGTAAGGCAGAGGATAAGCACTCGAGGAGGGATTAAATCATTAAAGTAATCACGTTTTAGTTGTTAATGTTAATGAAAGTGTGTTTGTGGATAAACAAATGAATGAATGAATGAAATGAATCGTGATGGCAACAGCCTTTGACCGTTTCTTATATTTTCTATTGAAACGTGGCGACGGCTTAGTTATAGTTAGCATGTGACCATGTCATTTTACATTTTGTTTTCTAGCATGAAGTATATAACTATGTAGTCATGTAGAGTCCAAATCTGCTGTTATTTTTTAAGAATAACAGGACTTATTATTCCGATTTGAACCGGTAGATCTAAACGGATGGACCTGATCGATCTAATTTAGATTATAGGGGTCTTTTTAAAGTTAATAACATCCATTGATTTTGATCCGACGGCCCATATTAAGATAACAGCGCCCTTTATCTTTATTAAGATAACAGCGGATGTGAATTCTAACTGTATAAGTTATAACACGGATATACTAAGGAACACATTTTTGCATGGCCAGATAATGGTGACAAAATTCAGAGGAAAGTTATTAATTTTTTTTGTTGTTTATAAGATGTAGAAACTAGAAACAAATTGTAGATTTTTATGGAAACAACAGACGGCCGGCCGCTGTTTTCTTCCTTTATTTTTATTTTTATTTTTATTTATTATTATTTTTTTTTGGGGTGGAGGGGGGATCTATCATCTAAGTAACCTTTACAATTAGTCAGCAACATTAATAAATGCAGAATCTTCCATAAATATAATATGATAGATGGAAAAAATATAAAAATAAAAGTTATTTTGTTGTTCTACTGGGATGTGGCAAGAAACTTTTTTTTTTTTTTTGGAACCAGGGTTCCCATTTTGATCCTTATATATATGCTACACACTAGCATACATTTTTTAGAACAAATATGTGTATTATAACATTACCAACTAATTAATAATAATTGCTTAATTTTAATTTTTTTTTATCTTTGATCAAAGTCTCTTACTTGTAGATGTTGAGAAATGTTTTTCATACATTTTTTCGATGCGAATATGCTTCAACAAATAAAAGACTAGATTAAAAATATGCCATCTTTTTCTATTAGGATGTAAAGAAATTTACTAAAATTTCCGTGTAGATCAAAAACATGATATTTAATTACATTAATTAATTCCATACAATTTCTTTATAACCATATTATGTCATTAATATCACACAACTAAGTCAGGACAATATTTTAGTAATTTAATTGGATAAGATATTGCCTTACTTGCTGGTATGAAGAACTATACTTCATCTGTATCTATACTATATTAAAAAACACCTATAAATTGGATACCTCCAGTTTTTCTAGTGTTTCCAGTATTGATCAGACAGTGCAAATTAATTCCAGCTTATTGAATGGCTACGATTGGTTACTATAATCTTGTTTCCTCTCCATTTGTTTCAAGAGTGTAGTTGATGTACAATCTCTCTATTCGGAATGGAATGAGCAAATTTACGAGAATTGTTTCAAAGTATAATAATTCAATTATATTCCTTTCTGGTTGTATATTCTTGACATTTCAAATATCTATATATACTGTATTAAAAAACACCTAAGTATTGCTCCGCACAACGGATGGGTCTCTCGCTAGTATAAATAAATAATCCTAACTAAATTATTTATTTCACTTTATAATTAGATCTGATAAAATGAAAAAAAAAAAAAAATGCAAGTCAACCGATGAAGCTTATAAATGAAATGAAAATGAAACCAAATTAGCTGACCATTTCATTAATTGTGGTACTTAGTGGGTTGTTTGTAATGTTAACAAACTTTATCTGGCTTTGCTTAATTAGATTCCTTGGACCCAATTAAAACCCTATTAAAATAAAAGCACGCCCCAGCTGTCTTCTTCCATCTCTCCATTTCAACGTAAACGGCAGTGTCCGGCATCATACTGATCTCCCCCTACACAGCTACAGGACCATCCAGACGTAGGAATAACTGGAGAAGATCCAATCTGTGAGCGCAGCAATCTTGTGATGGCAACAGACAAACAGAGATCGTGGATCCAACGGCTTATTATAATCTTAAAAAAACGGACGGTCAGATGCGGCCGCATGTGACTCTGGCACTCTGCAATCCGCACCGCCTTTTCATGAGCCCACATATCTTGAATGAACCGGGCTTTCAGGAGCCGGTCGATGGGATTGTACCATTGTACTGTTGCACTTCCCGTCCCATGATGGAACGTGTTTGGGGAAGCGAGAAGCTGTTGATGCGCTCAAATCAGCTGCGATCCAAGTTGGATCGGAGGATCCTCCAGTTTACATCGACGGTGGATATTGTTCCAAGAAATCTCTCTATAAGCTTCAATCGTCAGATGAGAGTGGAGGATCCGCTGTTCCAATTTGAATTGTAGCGGATATGGACTGTTGCTTCTCTTTTGCTTTGCTTTGCATTGCATTCCGTGCTGCCAGGTTAAAGGAGCACGTGCTAGACACGTGTAGGAGCGAAAGAGGCGTGGGACTCCTATGAATTGTTTTTATTTTTTTTTTTCTGAATGGTCCCTCTCTCAAATTCCTCCACACTCTTTACATTTTTTAGCTCTTACTTCTTGCCTTCTTCTTCATAGTAAGGCCGTGTTCGGTTCCATGGTTTCAGTCATCGCATTCGCAGTTTTTGAAAAAGGTGACTGCAGCATGCGATGAGGTGTTTGCTGCTTTGCAAATAAGCCGTGGCTTGCTATCTGAAGTTACAGAAAGTTACGAAAATTGTATACAAAACCTGGTTTTTAAAAAATTCAGTCGGACTTGATTTTTGTTTGGTTTCAATCTCTTTGAAACTGTTAGCTGTATAGCAAGTGGCAAGTTTCACCGTTTATTTATTTATTCATTTTATAATACTCACAAACACTTTAGCACATAACTCGTTCATACAACAAAAATACTTCACTGTCCAGTCTTCCTTTTTGATGTTGCCAATATATATATTTTTTTAAAGTTTCTGTCTTTTTTATTTAATTTAGAGGAGCATATATAGCTGTTGTTCCCCCCACATCCACGAGTGCACATCACCAAGAATGGTTAGGTACTTCAAAACGGGGAATAGTCAGAATTTATATAGCAGGTACTGTAGCAGGCAATGTACGGACATCATCCGAAGAAATTTTATAGGGGGGTTTTGACCATTTCATGGTGGGATACCCCAGACGATGTGGTTTCCACATCCACGCAGCAGCTATAATTCCACTTTGAAAAATTAATGTACACTCTCACTGATCAATTGAAGAGTAATTTCAGCACTCTGATTAATTAAATAATCAATTAGTAAGTACCGCCAAAAAAAAATTAGTATGTAGTTCCACAAGTCAATTAACTATTAAATAATATTTTTTTTCAAAATAAAAAGGTTATTAGTATCTGAAATAATTAGTTTGACCAAGCTAATCTATCTTCTAGTACGGCATAATTTTATTTGAAATAGTTTAAAGATTAATTAGAAATTCATAATATATTTTCTAACTATTTAACAAACTACATAATGAAGCTTAACCATGGTTTTCCCTCAAACACTTTTTATATACAGTCATGGCTTACTATCAATAGATTTTCAAATTAAATTGTAACCGTAGCTTCCTGCATTGTGAATGTAGCTTGCCATGGTCATGGTTTACTACAAACCATACAAAGTTATACAAGAGAATGGGGCCTAATTCTTACCTAACCTAACACTTGGTTTCACATACATTTTTTCTGAAATTCAAAATATTTATACATTCATTTAGCATGAAAAAGAATAATAAAATATTCTTAAGAAATTATATGAATGTTTAATGTACTACTTTCGAGGAAAAATGTATGTATAAAAAAAGGATGTATCAATTAATTATAAAGGAAGAGGAAAAATGACATAGTAACGGGAGAAACGGCTGGAGGCACGACAAGCGCGTGAGGACACGTGAAGTGGGAGTGAGCGAGTGAGGGAGTGAGTGAGTGAGTGGGGAGGTTATCAAACGTGACTGCCATTAACTTAAATTTGCATGCATGATTTCATGTGCCAATTTCATGTGCTCAGTTTCGAATATATGGAATTATGGATAGGATGGAAATATGGATTATGGAATGGACCTACCTCCATATGCATATTAACAAATAATTGATTCTGGATTTGTTGATACTAAAAATTTGTAATTCGGGTATAATTCAGAAATAGTTCAGCTCATGCATAGTAACAAATAATTTGATTTTGGATTCGTTGAGATAAAAAAAGTTATGATTAGAGTATAATTCAGAAATAGTTTTAACTTATGTAATATAATATAGTAAACAATATGTTAAAATACCAATACTATTAAAAACTAAACAGAATAGTATAAGTTATTTAGTATAAAATTTCTTTTAAAATTAATATAATTAATGTGTTTTAGATGTGAATAATTCGTGTAAAATATTTTATTCGCGAATATGCATTAATCAGAAATAAAATATATTATATATCTTCAATAGTATTACGCAAGATTCGTTCCGCTGTCTCTCTCTCTCTCTATATAAAAAAAACGAATTATATATTTTTGTACTATGTTCACAAGTGGCATGCATCTCCATCCGTCAAAGCCTACTATTTTGTGTTGTAATATAACGTGAAGGGCTTTGATAATGGTACGTCGAATTAAAGAGGGAGCAAATATAACGTGATGCATGGGCATGCTTCCATTCACATTTTCTTTATAAAAGCAAATATATGATTCTTGTCTCCCCCAAAAGTTGTTTCCAAACTACCTTAAAAATAAAGAAAAAGTTGTTTCCAAAGTAGTAATTAGTACCATTGTGTAGTTTCTTTGCTAAGACGTATTGTCAAACGAAGGGATCAAGCAAAGTTAGGTGCATAATTAATAGAGTGACGATCGATATGGTACTTTTAATAGTACAAATTAGCTAGTAGTACGGCTTTATATTATCACTTTTAAACTTCGTATAAACGATCCAAACTGCTCAATATGATCTCCATATATAAATGTCATTGTAAACCAAATTTCTATTTTTTTTTTATATTTTCTTACTATTTCTTTATATAATTAGAAAATGACTGGATTTAAACATTATGAACCATTCAAAAATATGATTTTTTTTATCTATCTAAAAAATAGTTAAATAATTCTAAAAAATATAAAATTTGGTCAAGAACAACATTAACATATGTAGATCACATTGAATAATTTAGATCGTCTATATAAACTTTAAAAGAGATAATACGAAGCCGTAGCATGGACCAACACATATTAATAATAGTACCAGCCTTACTCTAATTAAAATTGTTGCATTGCATGTGATATTTGTATAATTTGATGGCACCCTAAATTGAAACATCTGTTCCATTTAATTTGTCGTCTCCTAATTAAATGATAACAAATTAAAACAATCACAATTAATTGCTCGCCTTCTTAATTACGCTCATGCTTTGTTAATTGAAAGATGACAGGTGTTTTGTATCACATTTGAGATATTAATTACGACAAGATGACACATGTACGTAGTTTTATGCCAAGAATTGACATAACTTTAGTCCAAATGTCATAGTACTGAGAATATATTATTTCTTGTGATTGAATAAAAAAGGAATGGTTGATTTTTAGCCCCCATGCTTTGTCTCAAAAAAAAAAAAAAAAAAAAAGCGCCAATGTCTCCAAAATTTTTTCCAATCCAAATATCATACTTTTTTTTTATTAATAATTCAAAACCAGTGTTAGCTATTAACATGGCTACATATAGTATATGAAGGTTTGTGATGAATTAAGACATAACATGTGTCATTTTAATCTATCAAAATCCTCTAAATGAAATGTCAGTTACCAAGTGAGTATATATATAAGTGTTGACATCAACCAAAATTTTAAAGCCGAAATTATTCACATGATTATGCAAAAAATAATTTTCAACATATATATATTTACAGTAACAATTTAACAATGAAACAATTTTCACAAATTTTTCAAAATAAGTGATATCTCGTCTTGTTGCTATTTATATATACAGATTAAAATGAGGAATAAAGAATTAATCAAACTCTGAGCTCTTTTGTATTCCACCAATATATATCTAGTGAGGAAATAATAATATGGATCCTTTTATTGTATCCTCTTAATTTTTTTTTTCTCACTGGAAATGTACCTGTAGCTTGAATAGTAAATGCATTTCCTTTTTGGAGGTTAATTATGTGATAATGTAACAAGGCATATGGCAAATGCGACCCAAAAGTTTTTTTGATATAAATATGAGGGTCAAGCTAGTCATGTCTATAAAAATTCTCTATTCGGATGTCGAACCCGCAACCTCTCACTGGAGAGAGCATTGCTCTTAGCCACTAGACCTAAGGCTGGTTCTTAATGCAACTCAAAAGTTGATACAAAACCATTTTCTTTTAAAAAGAAGAACGTCCTGGTCGATCAACAAAAACAATAAATTTCATCTGAGAATAAATTAATTATTGCTAACATGCTCCTCGTACAATTGCCAGTGCATTTTTATATATACATGCTAACCAAACAATAATGTTATTTTATCTTATAATAACGAGACGTGCTAATTAATTACCTAAGTGGGGTGCCATTAATTGGGGCCTTCACTACAACCCTCCCACAAACAATAAAAGGGCCTAATTGATAAAGGAAAACCGAACAAAAAAGCCCGTTTTGGGACTCTTTTGAATTGAATTGGGCCGTTACCAAAGATAATAGAGGCCACATTTCTCTTTTATTTTATTAACTTAAAACATAGCCTTGAACCACTAATCCAAACTTACAAAATTTTGCCTTATACTATTATATTGTCAATCTAATTGAGCATTGTCATATACTCATATTCAACCTCAATTAATTAACAAATCACCAAAAGAAAAGAAAAAACTGAATTGACTAATTTCTCCCTGGGGCTGCCAGTTCCTCTGATGTCATCTCTTGAATATTATTATATCATTATATTTGACAAAAGAGGAGCAGTTTGCTTCCAAATTGGGGCAAACCTCTCAAGTCCCAATTCCAAGTTTCCAACTTTTAATTGGAAATAAACAAAGAGAGAGAGAAGCAAGAAATCAAATAAAATTAAGAGATGATGAACCCAATTCCAGCTTTGATTCTACTCCTCTCCTTGACTGCTCTTCCAGTACCTAATCTAGCAATTGAATCCCCTCAGTACACTGTTCTACACACAGAATCAGAATTCCAAATTCGATTGTATCATGCCACTGCCTGGATCTCTGCACCTTCTCATAAAAAATCCTTTCAACAAGCTACCAAACATGGTTTCCATAGGTAATAATTAAGGTACCCATAATCTTGTACCTTCAAATTCTTGTACCAGATATCAGCAAGTGTTTTTTTTTTTTTTTTTTTGAGGTAGTAGGCGATCGCCTACTATATAATTTCATTGATAAAAGAAACCGAAAAACAGGTTTAGGAGTTACAGATTAGGAAAAGATGATATCAGCAAGTGTTGATAATTGAGATAGTTTTGGATAATGGTTAATTGGTTTTGATTGTTAGGTTGTTCCAATACATACAAGGAGCGAACCTCAACTCGACCCGGCTCCGGATGACAAAGCCCGTCGTCACGAGTATCGTGCCGGGAGCTCAAGCGCCCCGTTCCTCGGCGTATTACGTGCGGTTCTACCTGCAGGCCAAGTTCCAGGACTCACCGCCGGTTCCCTTGCCAGAACTGGACATTGTGTCTGACAATTGGGCCCCACACTGTGTCGCGGTTCGTGAATTCTCGGGCTTTGCACGTGACGGTAACGTTGTCAAAGAGGCCGAGAAACTGGCACTGAGCCTGAGCAATAGTTTGTGGGCTAACGCGACCGATTTCGACAGCACCGGCGCGTACTCAGTTGCGCAGTACGATTCGCCCTTCAAGCTTTTCGGCCGTGTCAATGAGGTCTGGATTGGTGTAGTCGGGTCCGACGAAACCGGTTGCGGATCCGGCGGCACTGTTGAAGTGTATTGATGAATTGTTCAATTGTTCTAGCCTTTGTACAGTTTACTGTTACTCAGATTCTGTCATACCATACCAGATTACCAGAGCAACAATGTATGTAGGGGTGCAAACGGAAGATGGTTTTCCGTTATTTCGTTCCGTTTCGTTTGGAACGAAACGAAACGAAACGAAACAATTTTTTCTATTTCGTTTTCTATTTTTATAGAAAGATACTACTGTTAAATGATTATTTTTGTTCAACGAAATGATTTTTTGTTTCGTTAAATGAAACGAAACGATTAACGAAAAACCTCAGTTCCTCTGCGTTTTGAACGTTATGCACCCTAAGGCTATGTTTGTTTGAGGGATAAATGAGAGATAAATTGAGAGATAGCTTATCACCACTCTCACAAGAGATAACTTATCTCTCAATTTATCTCCCATTTATCCCCATACCAACACACCCTAAATGTATGTGTATGAAAGTATCAAGTACTTGACTTGTTAATACTGTAAGTCTGTAATTGTTGGTCTTTCATACATTTCAAACTGATTATTTGTATATATTGTGTTTCCCCAAATATGCTAAGTACAAACATAAATGGTTTTCTTTTTTTGCATTCTACATGCCAGATAATGTTTTGCTTTGTACCATTAACCGTTATCATATATTATTGTAGTGAGATGCTGAAATTGTTATCAACAAATTTAGAGAAAAGTAATTGATTTTATAATGATAAATTATATATGTGTCTATAGATTAACTGACTTTTAGTAGGCAAATTAAAAAAAAAAAAAGCAATTAACTAACAATACTGATAAAGTATTCTCATTTGTAACAAAAATAATATCGTAGCAGCCAAAATATATAAAAAAAACCAAATTAATTTGTAAAAATAAAAAAATTAAAGGAGAATGAATTATAAAAAAAGAGAGAACAAAGTAAAGAAAAGTAGAAAGTGTTGGTATTTTACAATAGATTTGGTATTTTAAAAAAGAAAAAAAGAAGGAAAACATGAGTTCAGCTTACACGTACAATTTACAATTAATGAGATAGAAAATATCAAAAGTGGAAAATAAAGGCTAGCAATTCTTTGTATATGATGCGAAGAACAATGTCAGCTAAATTGTACCAGTCTCTGGGTGCGTTTGGATTGCCAAGGAATAGCTACTATTTGGATTAGTAAGTTATTCTTAACTTGTGAGTACATCCAAACACGCAATCACTAATCCGGAATAGTGAGATTAGTTGCTATTCTACTAATCCATATAAAACATGGATTAGCTACTATTCTTTTCAACCATCCATTGCTATTCTAAACAAACAATCCAAACAACATTTTTATTATCCCGAATAGCACCATATTTCTACTATTCTTTAGCTAATCTAAAAATCACTATTTTTTTACTAATCTCATCTACTATTCTCTATTCTACTATTTTTTTCACTAGTCCTTACATTTAGGTTCTTCTAATAGTCTTTACTTAATCCGTCCTTCGGCAGTACATCTAGGTTCTTCTTTCTTTCTTTCTTTTTTCTTATTTGAAGAAGTTTTTTTTCTTAATCTTATGGAATTTGATGAAAATAAAAGGCATGAGTAGGACAATGAAAGGAGCAAGCATATCATTTTTTAATATTATATGCTAACCTTCCTTTTATTGAAAATTGGCAACCAACTTCAAATACGAGACCCTCAAATTTTAATCAATTTGAATTTGAATAATGTTTAATGGCATATTAAATTTCAATTTATTTCAATCAATACGTTTGATGGCATATTAAATTTCAACCGTTTTACATATTAAAACATTTTTTTTTTCTACCAAAAAGAACATAGTAAAGTTTTGGGAAACCCTAGCCGTCTCTTTTCTCTTGAAACCCTAACCGTCTTTGCTAGTAAATTCTCCGGTGGGGAGAGGCACCCGCCACCCCTCTTTCGTTTACTTCTTCTTTGTTGATTACCTTCAAGTTTAGTTCGTCTGTTTCTTCGTCCGTCTTTTCGTCGCCCTTTTTGTTCTAATAAGGGTCTTTCGTTGTTCTTCATTTAAGAGGATTATATCATGAATCGCACGAGAATGAATTTTGCTCCCGCTTCAACAAACAGAAATAGTGCTTCAAGAAATGAAGATATGCGGAGTGCTTAACAAGTTTTTCAATCTTTACAAAGACGATGAATTCATCACAACCAAGACGATAACTTCAAAAATGAATTGTGTGCTTCTTCAAAATTTGTCTCTCTATGTTAGTTTATCAGGACAAAATTATATTGTAGAAGGTTTTGGTTGATATTTTGTGTCTTTTGGATTTAGAATGAGAAACAATTTATTTTATTTTCTCGTGGATGTAATCTTTTAAGTGAATGAAATTAGTTGCTTACAGACCTTGAATGTTAAAAAAAAAAACAAAAAAAAAAGTTTTGGGAAAAGATACAGTGATGCACTATACGATAAAGGAATTAAAGTTTGTGGCATAAATCGCTGCATATATCTTCATGACAAATGATTTCACAATAGTCAACCACTATCCAACTAATCAATTCAATCAATACAACAAAGGAATTAAAGTCTTGCATAGACTATCTGGCTGCATATCTTCATAATAAATGATTTCACAATAGTAAACCACATAATATATATACAACCATTAATTATATTCTTGTTGCTACTGTGTTATAAAAACCAGCAAAAGAAAAAATATAGTTTACCCCAGTTGGGGATAAAGATCTGCTGCTTTTCTTCACAGAAAAGCAGGCCCTGCTTTTCCAATCCGAAGGTCGGGATCGGTTGTCGTACCGATCTCAAAATACTTCGTTAACTTCGGTGTTTTTCTGCACAGATCTCAATAAACTTCGGTGTTTCTTAACCGTCGGATAAAAAAAAATAGGGCCTGCTTTTCTCAAAAGAAAAGCAGGTGATCCCGATCCCCCCAATTGTATGGGAAAAGGGGGGCCTCAAAAAAGTTAAATTAGTGGGACCTTCATGTAACAGAAGTAGGGGAGATTGAGAGGCAATGTTGGGTGCATTGTATAATTTTTCAGAAAGGAATTAAAGTCATAGCATATTTATGTTTGTACTGTAACTTTTTTTTGTTCTAATTCCAGATTCAACGGCTATATATGGTTCTTCATTTAATGATTCAAGGAACGAAGGAAGATATACTAATTCATCTATATATATATATATGATACACAAATGTCATTCCATCTCCACACAAAGAGATCAATAGAGGAGGAACAAATTTCCAAACCAACTGTCAGTGTTGAAATTTGATCAACTAGATGATGATGAAGAAGAAGTGTTCAACAAGATGTTCTCTTGCACTTATGTTGGTTCTTTTCACATTAATCGATGGATCAATGGCTGAGGCAACGTTAAGAAGCGAGACGGGCACTTCATTGCATGTACTTCAAAGTTCAAACACATTGATAAGTTTTATATTGCTTCACAAACTTAATATATATATTTTGTAAACTACATGTTTATATATGTATACTCGTGCAAGTTATAATGTTAATTGTACAAAATTAGGTTGATCAATACGGGGACGTATATGATTGTGTGGATATCAACATGCAGCCAACGCTACAGCATCCACTGCTCAAGAACCATACTATCCAGGTGTAACTTCAATTCTCATGGATCTAATATTTTTCTTACGTTGGTTATATATTATTACTGCTTGTCAACATATATATTGTCCAAAAAGGATATATTGCGGAGCAAAGTTGTTTATGTTTTTGCTTCAAATCTAATATTTCAATTCCAAGTTCCAAAAAATTTACAAAACACAATCTTATGTATTGAAATCATGCAAAATACAAAATTTTATTATTTTTGAAAATTTGTAACTTTTTTTTTTGGGGTTTTCAGGTCTCTCTTTCAAAAATCCTAAAGTATTAGTTAGAAAAGTAGGGGTGTAAATGGGTCGGGTTGGTCGGGTTTCGCATAGATCGGCAATCCAAATATTTTAGTCGGGTTGCACAAATTTCAATCCATAACTAACCAACAAATAATAAAAACCGTTCAATTCGGGTTTCAACTTTGGCGGTCGGATTTTACGGATTTCGCGGGTTTCAATTTAAGATGTTAATTGTCAAAAATTATAAGTGAAACTAAGTTACGACAAAAAAAATTACAATAAAAAATTCAATATACACAAATTAAAAAGTAAAATAAAATAACTTTTAATTAAAAATTTTGATTATAACAAAAAGTCATTACATTTCTATAACGATATTGTGACTTTATTAAGAATAATATATATTATTTTAACAAATCTAAACAAGTTGGTCGGGTCGGGTTTTACCCAACATATTTTATGAAATCCATAACCAAATTTTAATTATCGGGTTGCTCAAAATTCAATCCTTACCTAACCAACTATAATCAAAATCCGTAAACTTTCGGGTTGGGTCGGTCGGGTCGGTCAGGTTGAACGGGTTAAACGGATTGGACTTACACCCCTATAGAAAAGTCTAAAATAGTAAAATTTTGTATATTCTAACATATGTCAATACGTGGATTCTTTTGGATGACTTAAATTGGTCTTTGACTTTTGATTTAGAGAGACTTTTTAGGTATAGAACAAAAAACATTTTGCTTATCGATGAACCATAGGGTCTGCTCCAGAAGAGGGGAGACGAGGGGAGGGGAAGGGAGGGGAAGGGAGGAGAGGGCTAATCAAGTTTGGAGTTACCTGTCTAAAGTCATATTAGTTGCTCTATAATTACAATTTTTGTCTTGTTATCCTCCTCTCTTCTCTAATAATTGTAGTTGCGGAGCAAGTAACATGACATTGTGCAGGTAACTCCAAACTTATTTAGTCCTCCCCTCCCTTCCCCTCCCCTCCTCTCCCCCCTTCTGGGGCAGACCCATAGTGTCTTCCTCATCAAAATTTAAGATTAGTTAGGGCCGTTCCGAATAAAAAGAAAATTCTCTGAATGGAATTTTTGAACAATAATGTAGAATAGGACCAAGCAGGGCCCGTAATTAATTAATGTTCTTGCATAGTGATTAATGGTGCTATGCGCGGTTCTTTTTTTTTTTTTTAACCGAAAGCTATGCGCGGTTCGATCAATATCTTTTTTAATCATTTCCTATTTCAGTTTTGTTATCAACTACTATTTTAAGAACAGTAATTTCAGTGCTCCGTCGGCTCTGATCTGAAGTCGACTCAGATCGGACGGTTAAAAATGAATAACGGAATTACTTATTTTACTGTAGTAAAAACTGAATCGGCTTTATAAATATAAGAAAACCGGCCTGATCAATTTGTTTTAATTTAATATTGTTAATTAATGTATTTGTTGATTTGTAGATGATGCCTTCTTCTTACCCTGCGGGCATGGATGAAAATTCCGCACCGATCGCAGTTTCGGAATCGAGGTTAAGTGCCGTTGGATGTCCTCCAGGAAAAATCCCAATAAGGAGATTAATCATATGCAAGAACAGCACCTTATGAGCAATGTGACGAGAGTTCTTCCATGGAAGTTCCATCATGACAAGAAGGATCGAGCTAACAAAGAAGCAAGCATTGCACATTATGTAAGTAAACCTTTCGCATAGCCATATATTTTCTTTCTCCCACTATTTAGGGAAACATTAAGTGTCTGGTGTCCACACAATGGACGTCCATAAGTTACTTTTTGTGAGTGTAGTGATTACAAATGGAGTCCATTGAGTCCCATTAGCCAGCTTATTTGTTACATTTATGGACGTGCATTGTAATGGACACTAGGTAGTACTCCTCTATTTAATAACCGTTTGTTTCAATATATATATACAGGGGTGGAGGGAGGGGGGCAAAGGGGGGTGTGAACCCCTCCCAATATTTCGGAATTTGTATACTGATTAGGCTCTTATACTGTGTATTTTGTCCAGATTTTTTATTTCACCCCCCTAAATTTTGTTCTCTCGACGTCTCGACCCCCTAACTTCAAATCCTGGCTCCGCCCCTGTATATATAAATCCTTTTTTTTTATGTTGTTGAATATATTACATATATACATTTAGGCTGCAGCATATGGAAGGTCCATGAGAGTGCATGGAGTTAAAGGATCCTTTTGTGTATATGAGCCGGAGGTGAAGCTAGAAAATAATCAGACCGACCACGTAGAAACTGCTGCAATGATGTTTGTGGGAAGTAATTCCAAACCAAGGAATTTTATCTCTGCCGGTTGGATTGTAAGCACTAAGAACCTGTTCGGATGCATGGGTATGGGATGAATTCATATCTCCTGCTGTACTGCATTGTGCAGTTCACAATGTCAGCCGTTGGATCATTCGTGCCAGCACGGACACGGACCTCAAGGTGATCCAACGGCTGACATTGTGAACTGCGTCAGGGGATGAGCACTCGGGTGGCCGGGATCGGGTTTAGACTATGTACCCAACCCAACTAGTGTTCGGTTTTGAATGGGAATGAGAATTGGAATTAGACGTTATTTGCCCAAATTTGTATACAAAAAGACTTGATTCCCTTAGGCCCTGTTTGGCGCTGGGATAAAATCAGAGTTAAATCTGAAATGGGAGATAAATTCTTATCACTAGTCTCACTGGTGATAAGGTCTCATTAGATTTATCTCTGCTATCTCTCCAATTTAACCTGCTATCAAACAGAGCCTTAAGAAATAAAGTAACATTTTTTTCCCATCATTTTTTGGGAACTTGATGATTGCTTGGATAAAACCTTTACCCATTCCCTATGAAAAAGGATGTGCCGAACATGCCCTTATTTAATTTTTCTCAAAAAAAGGCCCTTATTTAATTTATTTTAGATATATAATTACTTAAAAGAAAGCATTGGTGGGGAATTTAAATTTAGTTAGTTTCATATTATTTAGTTGCCAATATATATATATATATATATATATATATATATATATATATAGAGAGAGAGAGAGAGAGAGAGAGAGAGTAAAACTATGGTGCTCCTAGGAGCACGGAGGCCTCCCGTGCTCCTAACTCAAAAATCATACTAAACCATCTCGAAATTTCGATTTATGGGTCTCATTAAATTCTTTATATTAAAATATCATAGGATAAAAAATTTTTCCATTTTTTGAGATTTTTAAGTATTTGTTTTGTATTTTTTAAAGATGACATAGTTTTATACATTATTTTATTATTATTTTGAGGTTATTCTAAAAAATTCCAAAACATATACTTAAGAAACTAAAAAAATGGAAAATTTTTGTATCATAAGAGATTTTGATATAAAGAATTTAATGAGAATGATAAATCAAAATTTCATGATAGTTTAGTATGATTTTTGAGTTAGGAGCACGCTAGATTTACTCTCTCTCTCTCTCTCTCTATATATATATATATATATACTAGTAAAGAGCCCACACTTTGCTTTGGGCTGAAATTGTTATTTCTTGTAATATTTTTTTAAGATAAAATGTAATGGGCCTTATATTGAGAAAATTGATACGGGCCTTAAATATTAATGGGCTGAGACATTAACGTCAACGGGCATTAAAGTAAATCAATGGTTTTGATCTATCCAAGAAAATGATCAACGGCTCATGTGGGTGGATAGCCATTTCATGTTATTTTTTCCAATATGCTTTTTATAGTAAGGATATATGATATATCCATTAAAGCTTTAAAACATATAACGTTATTTAAGTTGGACCAAGTCTTTCGATCAAAAATTACAATTGACCATTTTACCCTGCCTTACCGTTGCAATATATTATATTATGACATCACTTAACTAATTTTAATTATCGTTCTTCAGGTTATCCCGGCTGACAAGGATAAGCATACCCGTTTTCACATAAATTGGGTAACCTGTTGCTTTTTAATTTTGCAGCTTTTATAGTTTTCTTATATATCAGGGGTTATAATATCTGTAAGATTATACTAGTAAAAAGCCTACTCCTTGCTTTGGGCTGAAATTATTATAGAAATTTTTAAGATAATATATAATGGGCTTTAATTTGAGATAATTTATATGGGCCTTAATTTTAATGGGCTGAGAACGTCAACGGGCATTAACATACATCAATGGTTCTGATCTATCGAAAAAAATGATCAAGGACTCAGATGTGAGGATAGCTCTTTCATATCATTTTTTCCAATATGCTTTTATTATTAGTAAGGATATATATCTAGTAGCGAGCTAGTATGAAACACTTGGATATCTCTAATTCCTTTATTTATTTGTATATATGTTGTTTTGTGTTTCTTTAATTAGATGGCTCAAAAATAAAGTATGTATAGATCATTTGTGTCCTGGATTTGTTCAAGTAAGCTCGGATGTTGCCTTGGGGTCTCGATTAGCACCAGTTTCAATCTATGGCGGACCTCAGTATCAGATTACTCTTCTGGTATTTAAGGTATATATATATGGTCCATATATAATTGCATGACCTCTGTGTTCTCATGGGAATAATTTCCAAAATTGAACTGGCTATATATATGTGATTAATTACAGAGGAGGGATCCATTGACAATCTTGACAATGACACATTTTAAAAATTTATAAAAATTCATAAAAAATCTTAAAAATAGAAAAAGTTTACGAAAGTATTGCTTAACTTATAATTGATTATATTTCCGATTATATTCAATTTAAGCGATGTTTGATAGCTCTTTAAAGATCTGCTAATTTATAACCATTAAAAAGTGCACAAAATTTTGATAAGTCACTAAACGATGTTCAAATTGATTGAAATTTGAAAAACTATCAATCTATAAGTCAAGTAATACATCCATAAATCATTTTTTATTTTTATGATTTTTTATAAATTTTTGAAAAATAATATTGTCAAGATTGTCAAGTTAACCATTGTCAATTGATCCCTCCTCTTAATTATATATGTTCCAATATATATATATGGTAACCGAGCAATTAATACGGCACTTCTTAATATCATGTATTTCATTCATAATTTCATATTCAAAGCCAATAACTTCATATGGTGACTGCGCCTTATATAAGTTGTGTATGCTAAGTTTGATTGATCCCCTCAATTAATTGTAATTAATTAAGACCATGATAAACTCTTAATTAAGTCTAAAACTACATAATATAATAATTAATTTGCTTTGCATGCAGGATATAAACACAGGGAATTGGTGGTTAGCATTTGGAGAAAACTTGAAATCGATTGGATACTGGCCAAAATCACAGTTTATTAATTCTCTAGATGTGGGAGAATATGTTACCTGGGGTGGTTCAGTTATAGCCCCTTCTTCCACTACTACTCCAAGTAGTCAAATGGGCAGTGGCCACTTCCCTTCAGAAGGATATGGAAAAGCAGCATTTGTTGCCAATGCTGAGACTGTGGATTATAAGAACAATGCGCTTGTAACTCCGGATCCAAAATATTTTCTCGCCATGGGTGATGCTCCTAAATGCTATGGGCATGGTGACCTCAAGGTTGGGAAAGGTGGATTGTTTTTTAACTATGGCGGTCCTGGCGGTTGCAAAGGTTGGTTAGTAATGAATTCACATCCGCTGCCATAGTTTTTTATGGCAAAAACTTGCCATGATCTATGACAATAGGACCCACAGTAAAAAACAAACCCCCTTTTCTAAAATTTGGGCCGTTCAAATTCATCTAACGGCCCATTTTAATTATGGCACAATCTTGCCATAGTTTTTTATGGCAGCAGAGAGAAACCCAATTAGTAATTACCCATGTATGTATGTATGTATGTATGTATGTATGCATGCATGCATAACAAATAATTTAGTAATTACCCATGTATGTATGTATGTATGTATGCATGCATGCATAACAAATAATTTGTGAGGTATTTGATTTTTTGTAATAACTAATAAAATGCTCACGCGTTGCTTTGAGCTGAAATTATTATTTCTTATAATAAATCTTTAAGATAATATGTAATAGGTCTTATATTGAGGAAATTAATATGAGTTTTAAATTTTAATGGGTTGAGACATTACGTCAACGGGCATTAACGCAAATCAACGGTTCTGATTTATCTTAGAAAATGATCAACGACTCAGGTTTCTTATTCGGGAAATATAGCCCTTTCATGTCATTTTTTACAATATGGTTTTATTTATAGTAAGGATAAATGCTTAGACTTTATTCATATTGATTGAAGTACTAAATCTTGATCATAGATTCAGAAAAGTACAAATCATAATGGCGTTTAGAAATATTTTTTCAAAAAAGCTGTACCGTTCGATTTTCAATCTGGCGGTCCTCAGCGTCAAATCGCTAAGGCATTACTCCTCCCTTTTTATAAGGTATATTATTTGTCCTATTATTGAATGAGGAGGGATCCAATGACACACAAAATTTTGACACAAATGTTACACTAAATCATATAAATTTATAAAAAAAAATAGAAAATATTTTTCAAATATGTTCATTTACTTATAGATCGATTGTAATTCAAATTTCATTCAATTTAAGTGTCATTTGATACTCTATCAATGACCATTAAGTTTATATAGTAATTAGAACGGTCTAAATTTAATGATTCTTGATGGAGTAACAAATGACACTGAAATTGAATAAAATTTTACACATGATCGATCTATAAGTGAATAAATATGTTTATAAAAGATTTTACATTTTTAAGATTTTTTATAAATTTATATGATTTAGTGTAACATTTGTGTTAAAATATTGTTGTGTCATTTGATCCCTCCTCTTATTGAATAGGGTAGAAAAATTTTCTCCATTCTGTATCAAAATTTGCGTAAAATCCAACAGATAAACCAATAGCAATACATATGGCATCCATTTCTTATATCTTTAACATTTTTATAATCTTTTTTTTTGAAAGGTCTTTAAAATTTTTATAATCGCTAATCACTAATCACCGGGGCGAATCTAAGGGTGCCAGTGGGCACCCCAGCCCCCTCTCGTCCAGTAAAAAATGTTGAACCCAAATTTTTTTTGGTTCAACCAAGTTTATATTTGGTATTTATTTTTGTTATATGTCAAAATTTATTCTTTTTTGCCTTAAACATAGACAACGATTAACTAATTAAATATTTTTTTAATCAAGTATACAATTAGCTCTTAATTTAATATCTATTTTGTTCAATATATATAAAAGTTGCATATTATGATAAGTTTTTTTTTATCCTTTAAATCATAAATTGACCCATCTAAATCCACTTTCGGATCAATCTTGAAACTTTTAGAACCATAAATCACTAATCACTAATGGATCCGCCACTGCTGATCACTAATCACTATACACCATAGTAACATGATTCGCGATTTATTCGTGAATAATTCGTTTTTTCACAAGAGCTGAAATAATCCCGCATAATACTACCCAATGATATATAATGCGTTTTATTTGCGAATTATTCGCGAATAAAACGGTTTTTACGCAAATAAAACGTTTTATACGCGAATTATTCGCGAATAAAACACATTATATATCTTTTTAAAGGAAAATTTGTGCTTTTTTATTTGGTTTTTAAAAATATTGGCACTTTAATATATTTTTTATTATATTATATAAACCGAACTATTCCCGAATTATACCCGAATAATACCCGAATCACAAACTTTTGATCTCGCCGAATGAATCCCGAATCGATGATTTGTTACTATACTATACACTACCAATAGAAAAACATCAGACAATTTGAACGTCTCATCGTGAAATAGAGAATGGATCAATGGACTGACCCGACCATTCTCTCCCGGAGCGAAATTGGCCCGCCGACCGGCATATGTACAACAAAACCACGTCCAACGGGGTTATGCACACACTTAAATCCAACTGGCTTGATTTACCATTAGATCGTAAGATCTCATCTTTACACGAATCTTAAAGCACTGGAAGGAAGTCTTACTTTTACTCCGCTTCAGAAATAGAAGAATTCAATTAACGCTAGCGGCTTCAGAGGATATCAGTACTGCATGTTGCGGTTCATATCTCATCCGTCGGATGGACAGAAGATTCGTACTGGCTCGACTCTTAACACAATCCAACAGCTCACATGATGAACTGCAACAGGCAGTTTAGTAGAGGATACGAAATCCTTTTCCCCCTTCCCTTCTCTTCCCTTTCCAATTCATATCCTCTGCTGCGCAGGAAATTACCGCGCAGCGCTCCAACAATTAGATATGCCTTGAGATGTGTGCAGCCCAATCTCAAGAACCCATCTCTAATCAGCATCGTTGATTCGGTGCGTAGTAAAATACTGCGCAGCAGAGGATAAGCACTCTTCTCTTTCTCGCTGAAAGCTAATTTTGAAAAGAGAAAGAAAAGAAAACCCTCTTCTTTGATCCATCTCCTTCTTCTTCTTCTTCTTCACTTCCAAAACCCTAACCCTAGAAACCCTAACCTCTTCTTCTGCGATCCTCACCATCCATGGAGGTGCCGCAGGAGACCCTCGACCGCCTCTCCACCTGGTTCCTCCAGTCCCTCTCTCTCGACGCGTCCCTGCGCCGCGCCGCCGAGTCCTCCCTCCTCTCCGCCGCCTCCACTCCCGGTTTCCCGCTCGCTCTCCTCAAGCTCTCCTCCCTCCCCGCTGCCGATCTCCAGATCCGCCTCGCCTCCGCGCTCCATTTCAAGAACCTCCTTAAGACTCGCTGGGCGCCCACTTCCGACAGCCCCTTGCCGGACTCCGACAAAACCCTGATCAAGTCCCTCCTCTTGCTGCTCCTGCTCCAGTCCCCGCCGCTCATCCAGTCCCAGCTCTCCGAGGCGCTCGCAATCGCCTCTTCTCATGATTTTCCTTCCTCATGGCCTTCCCTTCTGCCGGACATCATATCATCTCTCGGTAACTCGCTTGCCGCCGGCGATTACACGTCCGTCAACTCCCTGCTCTCCGCGGCCAATTCTCTGTTCCTCAAATTCCGGCATTCGTTTGACACGCAGGCGCTTCGGCTGGACCTCAAGTACTGCCTTGACCTGTTTGCAAAACCCTTGCTAGAAACCTTCCTGAACACCTCGAATCTCACTACCCCCGCAACCGATCCGGCAGTTCTGAAGCCGTTGCTCGAGTGTCAGCGCCTCTGCTCCGAGATTTTCCACTCTCTCAACTCAATCGAACTTCCTGAGTTCTTCGAGGATCATATGCCTGAATGGATGGATAAATTTAAGTTCTATCTCACAACCTTTTTCGCTCCGGAAGTTGAGACTGATGGTACAGCTGATACGTTACGTGCTTCAATCTGCGAGAACCTCCAACTGTACATGGAGAAGAACGAAGAGGAGTTCCACAGCTATCTGAGTGGTTTTGCCACTGCTGTCTATAACCTACTCACGAATGCCTCAAAATCTTCTTCCCGCGACCAATTAGCGGTGACGGCGATTAAGTTTCTAACCACTGTTAGCACTAGTGTTCACCATACTTTATTTAATGCCGAAGGGGTATTACCTCAGATCTGCAATAGTGTGGTGTTTCCCAATTTGAGGTTACGGGACGATGATGAGGAACTGTTTGAGAATAACTATGTGGAGTATATTAGGAGGGATTCTGAGGGGAGTGATAGTGACACACTTAGGCGCACTGCTTGTGAGCTTCTGAAAGGGTTAGCGGTCAACTATCGAGATCGGGTTACAAGTCTTGTCTCTGCCCAAATACAGTCTATGCTGGCTGCATTCAATGCCAACCCGGCACAGAACTGGAAAGAAAAGGATGCAGCGATATACCTAGTGGTTGCGTTGTCACCGAAACCTGGTGCGACGGGTGGTTATTTGGTGGATGTAGAGAGCTTCTTTACATCTGTCATTGTTCCCGAATTGCAAGGTCAGGACCCAAATGCAGTACCAATTTTAAAGGCTGGTGCGCTCAAATTTTTCACTGTTTTCCGTGAACAGCTGCCCAAACCAGCAGCATTGTCTCTCTTACCTGGTGTTATTAGGTTCTTGGGTTCAGAATCCAATGTGGTTCACTCGTATGCTGCTACTTGTATAGAGAAATTGTTACTTGTCAAGGACAAAGGGCCAGGCCCCACTACTACCAGGTATGGTGCAGCTGATATAGATCCATTTGTGCCGCAGATGTTAACAGGTCTAGTGAATGCACTTGAAATGCCTGATTCCCAAGAAAATCCATATGTTATGAAGTGCATTATGCGGGTCTTGGGAGTGGCTAATATAAGTGGAGAGGTGGCAACGACTTGTATCCAAAAGTTGGTTTCTGTTCTGGCGGTGGTGTGTGAAAACCCTAAAAACCCCATGTTCAATCACTATCTCTTTGAAGCCATAGCAGCCGTTATTCGTAGGGCTGGTGAACGGGATGCCAGTGTTATCCCGATTTTTGAGAAGAGTCTCTTCCCTGAACTTGAGAAAATACTGGTCCAAGACATATCTGAGTTCTGGTCTTATGCCTTCCAAATATGTACTCTTCTGATAGACCTACATGCACCCCCCTTGTCAGATGGGTACATGGCCTTGTTCCAGGTTATTCTTGACCCCAGTTCGTGGAAGAGGTCGGGTAGTGTACCGGCTCTTGTTAGACTGCTGCAAGCATACCTGCGTAAGATGCCAAATGAACTAAATAGAGAAGGGAGGTTAGGGCAGGTACTCGGTATTTTCAGCCAACTAATTTCTGTGCCATCCACTGAAGAGTTAGGGTTCTTTGTGCTAAACACTGTGGTTGAGAACCTGAGTTATGAAATTATTTCACCCTATGTTAGTAATATATGGGGTGCCTTATTTGGCCGTTTGCAGAACCGGCGGGTATACAAATTTGTCAGCCCCTTGGTTATTTTCATGTCACTGTTTTTAATTAAGTACGGGCCAGGTGTCTTGGTTGACTCAATCAACTCCATACAACAAGGCCTCTTTCTTATGATCCTTCAGCAGTTCTGGATACCCTATTCAATAAAGATTTCGGGTACTGTCGAACAAAAACTAATTACTGTTGCTTTAACCCGGTTGATCTGTGAGTCACCACTAATGTTGGATCCTGCGGCATCTGAAAACTGGGGCAAGGTGGTTGATAGCATTGTGCAGTTGTTCACCAATTCAGATCAAGCGGGAGCTGACTTGGAGGATGATGTGGCTGATGTGCCTGAAACAATCGAGTACACAGGTTCATTTGCCAAGCTACATAATGCAGGCAAGAAGGAGGATGACCCATTAAAGGAAATCCGTGACCCAAAGCAGTTCTTTGTTAGCTCCCTGGCCGGGCTCTCTACACAGTTCCCTGGTCGGTTTGGTCCAGTTATACAGCAGTTTGTCAACCCGGCTAACCAAACAGCACTGGTTCAACTTTGTGGTACTTACAACAGCACTATTGTCTAGGTATGTATGCTACTCAAGTTATTTTATTTATTTATTTATTTTTTTTATTTATGGTTAGTTTGTTCTGTTGATTAAAATTAGTAAGTCTTTGTCAAGTACTGGTTGACTTGTTCTAAGATCGTAATCAGAGATACCATGAAAACTAAAATAGAAATGATCGAACCAAGATGAGCCTGTTCTAGGCAATTTTATAATTATGGTTTGTTCAGATTCTTTCACTGCAAATTCCTTGGCTTGATATACCAATGGGGCTAGTATTCTATAGTGGGATTCTAAGTTCTGGCTTATGCGGGTGTTATATACTGAAACCCTTGTAATATACAGTAGCTCTTAATGTTATGATCGCAACAATTAGGGATGTTATTACATGCTCAATCTTTTCCCAGTATCTGCACATTAAACCCTGTGACACTTTTTAATTAAATCAAACTTTTATTGGGGAAGCTAATTAACAGATCAAGCACTTCCCCCAGCTTTCATGTCATATGTATATATGCATTTACATTACACAGAGTGAAACTAATTACCCATTTTTCTATTTATTTGTAATCATTTATCAGGAAAACAAATCTGAGCTGCTGTTGCAATGAAGTTTCTTGTCTTTGGTCGGCTATTTGTCGGGTAGGTTGGAAAAGGGGTCGGCAATCAAATTCTGGCTTGTTCCACTTTTGAGGTTTGGTTTTGTCACGAGGATGATCCAGTGGCTGGGTATTAGTGTGGGATCTGGTTTTGTTTGTCAAAGAAAGACATGTCTGGTGGCATGATCAATGTAAGTCCATCTACTGGACTGGTAAGTTACGAGGGGTCTTTTTTTTTTTTTTTTTTTTTTTTTTTTTTTTTTTTCTTTTCTTTTCCGGTTGGCGTCATCATTGAGTTTTTCTGGGAGATTTTGGCAATGCATTATTGTATTCCCGGCAAACAATTACAGTGCATATAGTTGGACTTTTGAGCCGTATGGGTTTGCACTTTGCGCTCTTAAGATTTCCATTATTGTCTCGTTTTAATAGTACAATTACTTGGCATACTTGGGATTTAACTTGGTCACATGCTGTTGTAACTGGCTTGATGTGTAGAGGTGTTATTGTGCATTCTCTCTACTATATGTACAGGAGTGTGATGTTTAGAGTTATCTGATGAGTCTTTTGGTTTAGGGAAAGTTGTCAAAATGTTTAGAATTTCCATTGAAGACAATTCATCTTCTCAGGCAATTAGATTTCAAAAAGCATGCACTAAAGACGAAAGTTAATGCAAATCTTGACTTGGTGGTGCATTCATCTCAATTACTGGCAGAGAATTTCCAAAGAATAGAAGGGGACTTCTTCTTGTGGGGCTTTTTCTGTAACCGCAAAATAAGAAGCGATTCAAAAGAAAAAGAAATACTCAAAAGTCCCAATATAACTCCTGGCAAGGCATGCTCAGAGTTCAGAACACCAATTGCACAAGACAAGAGATCTGATTTTTTAAAATTAATCAAGTGGGTGAGGTCATAGTAGACACATCTGATGTATGTGGAAATAATTCGTTGGAGAAAAAGGCTGTTGTAGACAATTTTGACGTACCCCCAGGCTTTACAAAGCCTCCCGCTGGACAGGGAATAGGCAGCCAGAAACCAGCATGCCAGGGAAGGAGATTCAATCTTCATATAAAGGGTCACACATATATCAATACAACAATCCGTCCCAGCACACTTTTTTTATATAAATATAAAGAAAAATACAAAACCAAGCCCTTATTATTGTAGCCAGTAAGCCATCAGATGGGCTTTAATTAAACCATCTCGATGTCATCGGTGGTCGACTGGAGCTGGGGTGCCTCGACCTGGCAATATATTGAAATGCCCTTCATCTTGCCCTTCTTCCTCCCAAGTAAAAGATGCTATGCCCCGACGACATATGTGCGTATGTTGCAACACGCATATGCACCTGCAGGTGTATGCGCTAAACTCGTAGAAAGCTAGCTCACCCCCCCCCCCCCCCCCCCCCCCCCGGACACACACACACACACACACTAAAGGGGCAAAGTGTGAATGAGCTTATGTGTGTTGCGACATACACGCGTGACTAAATCAAGAAAAAAGAAACCAAGAAAGAAAAAAAAAAAGGTGAAAACAGAGCCCCACCAGCAGCACTACTGCTTCCTCTTACGGCAGGGGAGCCACCGGGGAGGTTCAAATCACTGTACCCACGCCGCCGCCGCCGCCACCGCCACCTCCACCTCCCGGGCGGTCTCCCAGACCCGGAGCGACTCTGAGCCTGAGAGCCAAGCTGCCGTGGGCGTACAAGAACAAGAGCCACTCTCCCTGGCTTGTACCTCTTATGACAGCAGCCAACATTATACTCTTCATTATAACCATGTCTGTGAACAACTGCCCGAGCAATCCTCTTCTTGTGTTGCCTCCTTCCTCGGCCGGTTCTCGTTCCAGCCCACCAAGGAGAACCCCCCTCCTCGGCCCGTCTTCCTCCACGTAATCCAACTTGAATTGAATTTGATTGGTTGATTGGTTAATTGGAATTGGAATTGATTGGTGGTTGGATTGGATTGAATTGAATTTGAATTTGGTGTGCAGATTGGAGAAGATGGGCGCGCTCGATGTCGACAAGGTGGTGCATCATCACCAGGGATGGCGACTCATTACGTGCATTTGGCTACATGCCGGTGTTGTTCATATCCTTGACAACATGCTCTGCCTTCTCTTCATCGGCATCCGTCTCGAGCAAGAACTCTGCTTCTGTACGGCCGTTTCTTTAATTTTACTTGTTCTGTCAATAAATAAGAAATATGTGAAACTAAGATTCTTTCGGTTCTCTAATGCAGTCAAGATTGGGCTTGTTTACATCATATCAGGATTGGGGGGCAGTGTTCTGTCGGCGCTGTTTATACAAAACAACATCTCTGTGGGTGCGTCGGGTGCTCTATTCGGCTTACTTGGTGCCATGCTTTCTGAGCTTCTCACAAACTGGACTATCTATGCCAACAAGGTCTCTCTTCTTCTCCCCCAATATTGCTATTTTTTTATTTTTCATGTTTGCCCGTACAAATTGGATGGTTTCAACACAATCTGAGTGGTCATTATTAGTTGAGGTGTTAAAGCCGTTCATTATTAATCGAGCGATTCAAATTTTACATATCAAACATCCCTCTTTACTTGTGTCCAAAGAATATATTGTGACCATCTAATTCAGAAAAATGAACGATCATATTTCTTGTGACCATATTTCTTCTGTTCCATAGAAGAATTCACCTTGTTAGTTTATTAATTTCCTCCCCTTAGAACAAATGTTATTCAGATATCACTTATTACGACGGTTTTCTTCCTTGACCTTAGCCAGATAAATTGTAAGGAATGGTATAATCTGAGCATACTGAGATTAAAACTGTGAGAGAGAAGTGTGTTTCGTGATCTTTTATTGGGGCATGAACGATTCATCCTCTTTGCTTTGCAAGGATATTTGACTTGATGAAATCATGATTTTTTTTTTTTCATTTGCAGTGTGCAGCACTTACGACCCTAATCTTCGTGATTGTATTGAACTTGGCCATCGGGATATTACCGCACGTGGACAATTTTGCCCATTTAGGAGGTTTCATATCCGGTTTCCTCCTAGGGTTTGTTGTCCTGATCCGACCTCAATTCGGCTGGGTGAGCTAGAGATACCAGTACACACGACCTGGTTCTCTGCCTGCATCGGTGGTGCCTAAATCAAAGCACACTCCTTGTCAGTACATTATGTGGGTCGTTGCCGCTGTCCTCCTCGTTATTGGGCAAGTTAACTTTGCTTTACCTTGTAATTATATGTAGATTGTTATACAAATATTTCCTGGAACTGAAGTACGAAATTGTCCTTTGTTTGTGCGAAATATTAACAATGCTGGCAAAGGAATACTAACAATAAGACTAACGATTGCAGTTTTGTGGTCGCAATGGTGATGCTATTCAGGGGGTAAATGGAAATGATCATTGCTCTTGGTTCCACTATCTCAGCTGTGTACCGACTTCCAAATGGAGTTGCAACAGTAGCCCTGTTTATTGCGAGGTATTATTTCTTCATAATTCCCTTGTTGCAATTGGCCCAATAACCATAAAATATCATGATGGCATCCTTGCCATACGATCTGAACCTGGTTTGATTAAAGAATTTGGATTGTTTATCAGAAGAGGAAATATTCCATATGTTCTTACAAAACATATTTAATAGAATCATGCATTATGAACTAAAAAATTTGTGCAGTTAAATGACATTATTGGCTTTGTATGTATTTTTGCGTGCAGTCATCCCAAGATGGCAACATATTGATCTTGATGTGTCAGGGAAATAATAGAGCCCAAAATTATGCTATCCATCATGGAAAACTGAAAACAAAATTGACGGTTAACGATAATGTCTTACATCTTGAACGTGCCAAAGCAGTTAAGGTTGCAGTGCTTGCATATCCAGTAGAGCGCCAGTGTTGCCACAAGCAACATCCAACCGCCGTGCCTTCTGTCCTCCCATTATCGTTCTTGAAGAAATTAAATATCGCCTTCACAGTGCATTATTAAAACTCACGGCATCTCTTCCCTCAGTCAGAGCGTTCATTCACTCTCCCCTATTGACCATGCATATGCGGGATGCACCGCATATGCGAAATTTGAATCTAGTTAATGATAAACTCCCGCATATACGAAATTTGAATCTAGTTAATGATAAACTCCCGCATATACGAAATTTGAATCTAGTTAATGATAAACTCAAGACTTTTGACATATCATATTACAAAATTGATAAATTTTAATTTAACATGTTATCTAGTGTTGTTATAATTAAATTTTAGTGTAATAATAATAAATAAATAAATATACGAAGGTTGCATTAAGTCTTATTATATAAGATAAGAATGATAATAAAACTTTTGACATAAGACTATGTTATACATAATTAAGAATATATCCAAATATAGTCTGCTAGTAGGACCTTGGTATAAATATTAATGAACATAAGATTTTTGACATATCATATTACAAAATTGATAAATTTTAATTTAACACGTTATTTAGTGTTGTTATAATTAAATTTTTAGTGGGTAACAGATAAGTGTTTTCTATTAGTGGTCATTAAAACATTAGCGGGTGAGTTGGTATTAATGGGTGAGGTGCACTATAAATACTGGGTCTTGAAATCAATAGTTTACTCCAACTAAGCCCCACAGTGCTATTAAAAAAAAAAAAAAAACTAAGCCCCACAGTGCTGTTAAAAACAAAAACTTAGTCCCACAACAAATTTAATAATATACGCATTGATTCAAGATGTTTTTCTCGGAGATTTCCTCTACAATGATGAGCACTGGGGGAGTAGGGAGGATGGTGTTAGTGGTCCTTATACTTACCGTTGTAGTGCTACACTGGCTCAGGCGCTACAAGATAAAGTGCCTCACCATGTTTAGGATGAGAGGGGCGATGCTGAGATGTCAAGTAGAGCATCTGGCCGAGTCGACCAATGGCGGCGGCGGTGACGTCGTCGCCGAGATTGAGATGGTATAGTAAATGAATGAATGAATACAACTAAATTAGGGTTATATTGTTGTAATTAGTTTTGTAATTAATGAATATAATTTGAGTATATATTTGTGCTTTCTTTTTTATTTATATTGTTGTAATTAATGAATATAATTTGAGTATATATTTGTGCTTTCTTTTTCATTGCATTATCTATACTTCTTAGTTGATCATACTTTAATATGAGATTGATGTTCATCTTTGTACTTGCTTCTTTATAATTTTGCAGATAATTAATGTATATGATATTTGTTAAAATTGGTATTGGATTGTGATATGGTATATGTCAATATTGGTATCATCATCGCTGAGTCTGCATATGAAGATATTACGTCTCCTTGATCATCAAACTATAGCATGTCATATCTTCACTTTAAAATTTAAACATTATTGAAAAGTTGCCACAAAGGTTAAAAATGCTTAATAATTGCATCTCCGTTTCTGCTTTGTTTTGCATAAATTATATTAAGTAGCGTTGAACCCGTAACATGCACATGACAGATAAATTGGGAGATATATCATAAACGGAATATGAGGAAATACTAAAAATATTTCAAACATATAAAAAGTCAAAATGCTCTAAAAAAAGTATGTTTCCACTTTACAACAATTATATATTATGTAAATTTATAATTTATATTACTATTTTCTTTATTCCAAGATCATACTTAATTCTTCACAATTAATTATCGTTCTAATTTTTCATTATCATATCTTTGAAATATAGTTTTGTCCATATGTTATATGTTGATTTTGTCAGGGTTTGCACGATGCTTTAATTAGGTGATAAGCAGTTAGGTACGAAACTGTCACACCATCCAAGGCGATTATGCGGAAAAGTACAAACGATTATGCGACAAAATATGGACTATTATGCGGAAAAATACAGACGATTATTAAAACTCATTAACTCTCCCCTAATGGGGAGAGCTCATTCACGCTCTTCCTTCAAGAAGAGCTACCTTAGTCGTGCGGGCATATTTACGGACTCGCCCGTATAAATAATTATATCACATATGATATAATTATTTTTCTTCCCGCGCATGCGCTTGTAGGCGCATACGCGTGTTGCGACATGATGCGTATGCGACCCTCCAGGGTTACGTACAAATTTCATTAGATTGATTTTTATATTGAGTTTAAACCGTTGTTCCGGCCAAAACCTGGATGAATATCCATTTTTGGCCTAAACCGAGGTTTTTTCTCAATGAAAACCACTTAGAATCACTCGCTACGCTCGAGCCCCTGGGTCTATTTGCTTCGCTCTTTCCCTTGTCTATCGGTATCTTCGCTTCGCTCGATCCCCTAAACGGGTATCTTCGCTACACTCGCTCCCTTGCATCTAGTTAAATCGATAAACTCGAGCCCCTGATGGGTCTCTTCATTTCTCTTTTTACCAAGATGTCATAAACCACAAGCGGGCATATTAGGGCTTTACCCACTTGTAAAGCAAGCTACACGCGCGCCTCATGCGCGCAGAGCAAGGGGCATTGCATCTTTAATTTGGGAAGTTAAAGATGCTATACCCCGACTTAAGAATCAGTTTTACAAGGCACAGTTTCAAATTAAGAATCAATTTTTGTTACATCTTAGCTTGAAATTCTCTATGTACCTCATATATTGATGTATTTTTACCTGCAGCGAACATGTAGAGGTGAAATTCCCTATTACTGATGTTACATCGAAATTACCCATAGAGATTTGTGAAATTGAGGAACAAATTAAGCTTTTGAATTGGAAAAGAGAGAGGTTACTTGAAGATTTGAAGCGGGAAACTTCGTTAACTTGTTTTTACTAATTCTACTGAGATTACATGTAATCCTTTGTACATTCTGAAAATAGCAAGCTAGCTTCGTTTAATATATTTTTCAATTTCTCAGTTCACCTCTATTGATTTTTAGTTTCAGACTTCACAGAATGATACAACCAAAAGGCTTTTCTAAAGATTCTTAGACAAAGGAAAATAACTGAATAACTCCCAAACTTTGTTTATTTTGTTGTTAATTTGATATAAAGCAACTATAGCTAGGTCATAACTCGGTAATCTGCAAAAATTGGAACTCCTTTCTAAATTTTTCGCTTATAAATGCTGCCAAATAGTAATTTTATTTTTTGTCAATCTGGCAGCCAAAGAACTCGCAGCTACAACTCGTGCATAGCAAGAACAATCGTCCAGGCTGAAGAAAGTTGGATGCATAGCTCTGAACAATTGAAGATGGTCTCATTGAGCACATTGCATTAGTCTAAGAGCAACACAGTTTTTGAAGGAAGATACCATATTTGGTATCTTTGTAACATGTTCAAGCTATAGTTTCAATTTTTGTTGCATGAAAGTGATTATTGATTGATTCAAAAGATGTATTCTAGATGAAACCATCCTGGGGATTTTGTTAAAGTAGTTTCATATTTGATGTTCTCTAACTGAAAACTTCCAGTTTCGACAGTACTCTTGGTTGATACTACCATATTTCTTCAGGTTTTAAACAAATGTGTATTAACAACAATAAAGGTGTAGTTTCCAAAAAATCAATTTGAATGAGAACATGTTACTTCAACCTGAAAGGCAAGAAAACACTGCACTGTTTACAATAAAAAATTTTGAATTAAGGAATTTCATTCATTTCTTCATAAAACAACAGCATAAGATATGCACTTGTTGGTGTTGATTGAATGAGCTGATTGCACTCTTTCTACTACTATTCGAGTGAACACAACCATTATATGGTGACTCTGTCCTTTTCATTTCTAGGAATCATTGCTTTACCTGCATAAAAAGAACTGGTAAGATAGGTTGTGCAACCAATTTTTTAAAGGAAATGACAAAATAATACATATGCTCACTTTGTAGCGATACATCCTAACAACAACAAGGGTATATTATTAGAGGTGGCAGAACCCGAACCGACCCGAGAAACCCGCCCGACCCGACCCGACTCGAACCCGACCCGACCCGAAATTTTTTAGACAGTCAAACTGACCCGACTCGACCCGACCCGACCCGATCCGAACCCAACCCGACCCGAGATCAAATATCATCCAATCCAACTCAAATCAACATACGATCCAAAAAAAGTAGATATTAAAATTGATCCGACCCGACCTGCCCATTACCCGACCCGACCTGACCCGAGATATTCTAGAAGGTCAAACTGACCCGAACCGCCCGACCCGAACCCAACCCGCCCACCCGATTTGCCACCTCTATATATTATGCTATCCATCATGGAAAACTGAAAACAAAATTGACTGTTAACGATAATGTCTTACATCTTGAACGTGCCAAAGCAGTTAAGGTTGCAATGCTTGCTTATCTAGTAGAGCGCCAGTGTTGTCAAAAGCAGCACTCCAACAGCCGTGCCTTCTGTCCTCCCATTATCGTTCTTGAAGAAATTAAATATCGCCTTCATAGTGTATTATTAAAAATCACAACATCGCTTCCCTCAGTCAGAGCGTTCATTCACTCTCCCCTATTGACCATGCATATGTGGGATGCAGCCGCATATGCGAAATTTGAATCTAGTTAATGATAAACTCAAGACTTTTGACATATCATATTACAAAATTGATAAATTTTAATTTAACACGTTATTTAGTGTTGTTATAATTAAATTTTAGTGTAATAATAAATAAATAAATAAATAAACGAAGGTTGCATTAAGTCTTATGTTATAGATAAGAATGATAATAAAACTTTTGACATAAGACTGTGTTATACATAATTAAGAATATATCCAAATATAGTCTGCTGAATAGGACCTTGGTATAAATATTAATGAACATAAGATTTTTGACATATCATATTACAAAATTGATAAATTTTAGTTTAACACGTTATTTAGTGTTGTTATAATTAAATTTTAGTGGGTAACAGATAAGTGTTTTCTATTAGTGGTCATTAAAACATTAGCGGGTGAGTTGGTATTAATGGGTGAGGTGCACTATAAATACTGGGTCTTGAAATCAATAGTTTACTCCAACTAAGCCCCACATTGCTATTAAAAAAAAAAAAAACTAAGCCCCACAGTGTGTTAAAAACAAAAACTAAGTCCCACAGCAAATTTAATAATATACACATCGATCCAAGATGTTTTTTCTCGGGGATTTTCTCTACAATGATGAGCACTGGGGGAGTAGGGAGGACGGTGCTAGTTGTCCTTATTGTTGTAGCGCTACACTGGCTCAGGCGCTACAAGAAAAAGTGCCTCGTCATGTTTAGGATGAGAGGGGCGATGCTGAGATGTCAAGTAGAGCATCTGGCCGAGTCGACCACCGGCGGTGGCGGTGACGTCGTTGCCGAGATCAAGATGGTTAGTAAATGAATATAATGAATGAATATAACTAAATTAGGGTTTATATTGTTGTAATTAGTTGTTGTAATTAATGAATAAAATAAATGAATATAATTTGAGTATATATTTGTGCTTTCTTTTTTATTTATATTGTTGTAATTAATGAATATAATTTGAGTATATATTTGTGCTTTCTTTTTCATTACATTATCTATACTTCTTAGTTGATCATACTTTAATATGAGATTGATGTTCATCTTTGTACTTGCTTCTTTATAATTTTGCAGATAATTAATGTATATGATATTTGTTAAAATTGGTATTGGATTGTGATATGGTATATGTCAATACTGGTATCGTCATCGCTGAGTCTGCATATGAAGATATTAGGTCTCCTTGATCATCAAACTATAGCTTGTCATATCTTCACTTCAAAATTCAAACATTATTGAAAAGTTGCCACAAAGGTTAAATTGCTTAATAATTGCATCTCCATTTCTGCTTTGTTTTGCATAATTTATATTAACTAGTGTGGAACCCGTGACATGCACGGGACAGATAAATTGGGAGACATATCATAAACGGAATCTGAGGAAATACTAAAAATATTTCAAACATATAAAAAATTATATTGAAGCACATCTCTGTGATGCATATAGGAAAACTCATACAATAGTGTCAATATTTTTTATTCATTACACTATAGCAAAACAGGCCAACTGAGACGGTATATGCGGCCTAATTTTGATTTTGTCGCAGATTTGGGCTGGATAGCTAGGCTGCTGAGAGACGAGAATTGGGGTTTAGTTTTGTTTAATCAAACCCTTGGAGACTGGCTGTAGATTCTATGGCATCGAGCCTCTAGCGTGCAAAGAATTTGGAAAATAAACTGTATGCACTTAGTTATCTAAAAGTCAAAATGCTCTAAAAAAAGTATGTTTCCACTTTACAACAATTATATATTATGTAAATTTATAATTTATATTACTGTTTTCTTTATTCCAAGATCATACTTAATTGCTCATAATTAATTATTGTTCTAATTTTTCATTATCATATCTTTGAAATATAGTTTTGTCCATATGTTATATGTTGATTTTGTCGGGTTTGCACGATGCTTTAATTAGGTGATAAGCAGTTAGGTACGAAACTGTCACACCATCCAAGGCGATTATGCGGAAAAGTACAAACGATTATGCGACAAAATATGGACAATTATGCCAAAAAATACAGACGATTATTTAAACTCATTCACTCTCCCCTTAAGGGGAGAGCTCATTCATGCTCTTCCTTTAAGAAAAGCTAACTTAGTCGCGCAGGCGTATGCGCGCGCGCATACTTACGGGCTCGCCCGTATAAATAATTATATCATATATGATATAAGTATTCTTCTTCGCGCGCATGCGCTTGCAAGCGCATACGTGTGTTGCGACATGATGCGTACGCAACCCTCCATAGTCACGTACAAATTTCATTAGATTGATTTTTATATTGAGTTTAAACCTCTGTTCCGGCCAAAACCTGGATGAATATCCATTTTTGGCCTAAACCGAGGTTTTTTCTCAATACAAAACCACTTAGAATCGTAGTAAAAGTGCTTTATCGGTCACTCGCTACGCTCGAGCCCCTAGTGGTTCTATTCGCTTCACTCTTTCCCTTGTCTATTGGTCTCTTCGCTTCGCTCGATCCCCTAAACAGGTATCTTCGCTACGCTCGCTTCCTTGCATCTAGTTAAATTGATAAACTCGAGCCCATGATGGGTCTCTTTGTTTCTCTCTTTACCTAGATGTGATAAACCACAAGCGATTATATTAGGGTTTTATCCTGTACATGTCTTGCTATGGTGTAAATATTAATGAACATAAGACTTTTGACATATCATATTACAAAATTGATAAATTTTAATTTAACATGTTATTTAGTGTTGTTATAATTAAATTTAACAGGTAAGTGTTTTCTATTAGTGGTCATCAAAACAGTAGTAGGTGAGGTGCATTATAAATACTGGGTCTTGAAATCAATAGTTCAATCCAACTAAGCCCCACAGTGCTGTTCAAAAAAAAAAAAAAAAAAAAAAACTAAGCCCCACAGCAAATTTAATAATATACACATCGATCCAAGATGTTTTTCTCAGGGATTTTCTCTACAATAATGAGCCTTGGGGGAGTAGGGAGGACGATGCTAGTGGTCTTTATACTTATCGTTGTAGCGCTACACTGGCTCCGGCGCTACAAGAAAAATTGCCTCGCCATGTTTAGGATGAGAGAGGTGATGTTGAGATGTCAAGTAGAGCATTCGGCCGAGTCGACCACCGTCGGCGGCGGTGACGTAGTCGCCGAGATCGAGATGGTATAGTAAATGAATATAACTAAATTAGGGTTTATATTGTCGTAATTAGTTGTTGTAATTAATGAATAAAATAAATGAATATAATTTGAGTATATATTTGTGCTTTTTTTTCATTGCACTATCTATACTTCTTACTTGATCATACTTTAATATGAGATTGGTGTTCATCTTTGTACTAGTTTCCATAAGTGACGTACAGTAAAAATGAGTAAGCTCATTCACTCCACCCCCCCCCCCCCCCCCCCCCCCATCCACAACACACACACACTATAAAGGGGGAAAGCTCATTCACACTCTTCCTTCAGGAAGAGCTACCTTGGTCGCGCGGGCGTATGCGCGTGTTTAGCGCATGCGCCTGCAGGCGCATATGCATGTTGCGACATACACGCATATGCGCACATAGTTAAAGATGCTATGCCCCTTGCTCCGCGCGAGTTAAACAATAACGTCAATTTTACTTCCACACAATATTTTGGCGCATTTCTGACGAAACTGCCCCTTACCAAAAATATTAACGTCATTTTGATATCTTTAATTGCCCCTGACGAAACTGCCCCTTACGAGAGAGCGAGAGGAACCCTAGGTTGCGCCGGATCAAGATCTTTGGAGTCGTTGGAGAGGAGTTAATTTGGTTTCGAAATGCAGAAGTGGCTTTGAAGTGTTGGAGAATGGAGAGGAGTTGGAAATTGTTTTTTCAAGTATCGAGAGGAGAGATAGAACACTCTACTGTTTACTTGCCGCTTGGCTTTCAAGGGTTAGCTAGTACGCCATGAAATGAATTTATAAATTATCTAACGGACACGATATATCCACGGAGTACTTAGTTGGAATCTTCAAGTCATCCGATGGTCAGGGCATCCGCCTTTGCGCTCGACCATTGTATCTAATCCGATCTTCCTATTTATTTTATTTGCCTTCGGGATTAAAAATATGGAGAATTATAGAATTGCCACTTCAAAAGTGATAACTTAGAAATTTGTCATTACGAAAACATATTTTAGAAATTTGCCACTATGAATATAAGTTGTTGGTAGATATGCCACTCCATCTCAAAAAAAAAAAAAAAAAATCTGAAAATACAATTTATTGGATATATATTTTCATAATACCCAAAATGCCCTATAAAAGGACTGTCCACAACACTCATACCATTTAGTTTATAAGAGGACTGTGCTACCGAGTGGACAGTACTTGCACCAGTTAGTAGTGAGATGTTTTGGCCAAATAATATTTGGTATTATTGGCAGTTTTGGCTAATTTAGCATTTTTGCTTTCTTAGCATGAGAGCCTTCAATTTTATTAGCCCGTGGAACCTGGGAATCACATGTCAAATTCGATGGACTTGGCATAACTGGCATATCTGATAACAGAAGGGATTCAATAACCACAAAATTTGGTGCCCTTAATAACCATATCATTATTTATGCATAAATTAATAAATCTAAACTGTTAGATGTATTCTAAATCATCCCAATAACATATATATAAAAACTGATGAAATTTTAATATTGTTTCGATAGCCATCAAGAGAGAAGAAAAAATCATAAAATTTGAACCGTTGATTTTTGTTAATGCTTAATTCATATGTAAATAAAATCAAAATGATATAATTTTTTTTAGTACACATAAAATATGATATATACAAAGTATCACATCAATTGGTTTTGTTATTTAACCATTAAAAATATATTTATTTGAGATTTAATTTTGTGGGTACCGATGGGGTACCAATAGTTGTGGTCATTTGATCCCTCCTCATCTGATAATTACATGTCAACATTCCCTCAAGGCTTGAGTAGTTTGTTTTTTTTTTTTTGAGAAATTGACAGAGGCTGCCAATTGAATCCATTACACTGCATACTTGCCAAGACCACCTAATTACAACCACACCAAAACGAGAAATAACAAAAGCTCTAACAGTAACGCATACATAATTGCACATCTGATAACACTTTACAAAACAAAACATGAGGTGGCGCTGCCTTAGCGTTGAAAACTCTACCATTTCGTTCCCTCCAAATAACCCATGTTAGAATAATGAAATGAGTCAGCCATGTGGCCCGCGTGTCTCTGTGATCCCCGACCGGTATTGATGAGAGGAAGGTGTTAAGCGTTCCTTCAGCAATGTGAACCATCTGTATTTGCAGGTGTTGGGATAGCCGGAGCCATAAATCAGCCGCCAGTGGGCATTGAAAGAAAATGTGCATGGCTGTCTCCGTAACAGGCGATCCACACATTGAGCATCCAGGGTTATTGAAACTGATATGCCTGACCTCGAGCACGTCCTGTGTGAGCAGCCTATCTTTGAGCAACAGGTAAAAGAAAAAACGAACAGAGGGAGTTACCTTTGCCTTCCATATGAAGTGGTATGGTGCTCGGATCTTTCCTGCCATTGTCATTGCCTTATATAACGAGTTAGCAGTGTAACAGCCAGATTGGGACCATCTCCACACAACTGCGTCTCGCCCCAGTATCAAGGGAGGAATGCATGCGACAATCCTCATCTGTTGGCGCGTCAGCGGATAGGGCATGAGTTCTGGCAACCTTCTGGATGCCTCAGCCAATGAGATTAGTGAGCATGGGGGGTGAAAGTGATCTCCCATAGCCTGTAGTATGTCGAATTCGCACCACTTATCATGCCAGAATAAAATCTGCTTGCCATCTCCTACCTCCCAGCATATGGACATGTTAAAATAAGGAATTAAAGCTTGTAATTGTGTCCAGAAGAAAGAACCAAGCTTAACCCATCTTGTTGGCCCCTGCGACCTTTTGTATGCATATATGGCATTAATCATTTTTGACCAGAGGGAGTCTTGACCCGAGTAGAGGCGCCACCACCACCTGATAAGCAATGCAATGTTCTGTATTTCAAGGTTTTGGACTCCCACTCCACCAAAGTCTCGCGGCATGCACACAGTGTCCCAGTTGAGGAGATGAACTGCACGGTTAACATCTGCCCCCGACCAGAGGAATCTCCGTCTAATCTTGTCGATTCTTCGCAGTGCCCACTTAGGCAACTTGAAACAGGATAGGTAATAAATCGGGATTGCTGATAATACCGCCACTACCAATTGTAGTCGGCCCCCCCTCGAGAGTAATTTCCCACGCCAGCCTGCCAATCTCCTCTCTAATTTCTCTATCAGGGGTAGAATATCCTCCAAAGTTGGGGCTCGGATAGAAAGGGGGAGCCCCAAGTAGGTGATTGGGAGGTCCTTTTGCTGGCATTGAAAAAGATCAACAATGGCCTGGCTTTCATCGACCATGATATTGAATGGCACTATGCAACTCTTTGAGAAGTTTATATTGAGACCCGATACCCCAGAGAATGCCAACAGGAGCAATTTTAAATGCTGAAGAGTTGTACCCTTAGTAGAGGCCACTATGATGGTATCATCGGCATATTGGAGTGCCAATATTGGTTCTGTGATTCGGGACGATATGGATGCCGGTATGGCAGTTACTTGAGTAGTTTGTTTTGTTTGTGAATTTCGGAAGTTAGTCTACTATATATGCATGTATGTTGACATTTCCCTTCTGAATTTATTTCTCATTTTGCTATTTTGTGTATTGACGCTTTAATTGTATCTTCCTTTGATATTAATATTCGGGCCTACTATTATACCCATAACAGGTACTATCTTATGGTACCACCTTACCGGAAAACTTGTTATGATTTCATTGTAATCCAAAGCAAAACATACTGTAAGCTGCTACAAAATTATCCAAAAATAAAGAAAAACTAAAAAAAAATCACCATGATTCCATAAATTCCTTCCAATAAATTTGCCATGATTCTTATACAATAAACTGAACCTATTTCCTTGCTATTATTTCTTGTTGAACCTATTTCTTGCTATTCTTTCTTGCTGAACTTACTATTCTTACACAAAAAGCTTAACCATAATTCTTAAAAAAAGGGACAAACATTGGTTTATATTCTGTCAATTCACAAGAAAACCGAACCATGATTCACAAAAAAAGTTGAACCATAATTCACAAAAAGTTTAATTGCCAATTCGCAAAAGCTGAACTGCCAATTCACAAAAAGCTGAACCATAATTCATTCTTGCTCCTTACTTCTTTCTTGCTCCTCTCTTCATTTACCAGGATATACAATTGGCTACAGATTTAAAAGGTACAGGAAACTCAATGTATGCCTTGGGGTATGCAGCAGGTTGCCTTGCACACCCCTTAGCTCTGAGATCTCCACAGGCTTGTGTTGTGCTGATGGGCTCCAACCAGGTTGAAATTACATAAAACATTGTTGATTTTCGACACCTATTCATTCAATTACTCTTCTGACAATGCTTTGTGTCCCCAGCCCTTCCAGCTGCTACATTAGACAAAGGAAAATAACTAAACAACTCCCAAACTTTCTTTACTTTGAGGTTAATTCGATATAAAGCAACTATATAGCCTGGTCATAACTCGGTAATCTGCAAAAATTGGAAGTCCTTTCTAAATTTTTCGATTGTAAATGCTGCCAAATAGTAATTTTTTTTTTTTTGTCAATCTGGCAGCCAAAAACTTGCAGCTACAGCTTGTGAATAGCAAGAACAATCGTCCAGGCTGAAGAGAGTTGGATGCATGCCTCTGAACAGTTGAAGATGGTCTAATTGAGCACATTGCATTAGTCCAAGAGCAACACAGTTTTTGAAGGAAGATACCAAATATGGTATCTTTGTAACATGTCTAAGCTAAGGGCAATGCTCTCCGTGTGGGAGGTCGCGGGTTCGAAACCAGATGGGGGTCTTTTATAGACATTGAAATTTGAGTGGCTTGACCCTCATTTTTATTTTTATGTCAAAAAAAAAAAAAAAAATGTCCAAACTGTAGTTCCAATTTTTGTTGCATGGAAGCTGTGATTACTGATCGATTCGAAAGATGTGTATTATAGACGCAACCATCCTGGGCATTTTATTAAAAGTAGGTTCAATGTTTCATAACTGATGTTCTCTACCTGAAAGCTTCCAGTTTTTTACTTTTGACAGTACACTCATGACAATTGATACAAATATCTTTCTTCAGATTATAAACAAATTTGAATCAACAACAATAACAATGTAGTTCCCAACAAATAAATTTGAAAGAGAACATGCTAAATCAACCTAAAAATTGTGAATTGTTTCAAGGCAAGAAACACTGCACTGTTTACATTCAAAATTCTTTTTTAAGGAATTTCATTCATTTCTTCATAAAAAGCAACAGCATTAAATATGCACTTGTAGATGTTGATTGAATGAGCTGATTGCACTCTTTCTACTACTATTCGAGTGAACACAACCATCTGATGGTATAACTCTGTCCTTCCATTTCTACGAATCATTGCTTTACCTGCATAAAAAAGAACCGGTAAGATAGGCAAACATTTCTTTGTAAGGAAATGACAAAAAATTACACATGTTCACTTTGTAGCGCGATACATCCTAACAACAATAAGGGGTATATTATGCAATCCATCATGGAAAACTGAAAACAAAATTGACTGTTAAACATAAGCACAAGTATCATGCATCATGTAGGTTATAGTGTCATTTCTTTTGGCATTACCAGTGACCAGAAAATACCATTTTACAATGAAAGGACGCATCAAATGTTTATAATTTGTTCAAAGTTTGTAATAAAACATCCCTTTTCCATTTTGGTTAATAAAAAATGTTAGTAATTTGTACAAAACGGTCTTTCAAACATTCAATGAGACAACTGCCTGAGTCTGGCTTTGCCCTAACCTGATTACCTCTTGGAAGTTGGAACCACAACAATACATGCCGTCTCAGCAATTACCAGTAGGACAATGACAGACAGGACTTAATAGGTTAATTTAAGCAAACAAACTCATTTGAATCAACCCCCATGTTCAGGGACTAATTTGCAGAAGCCAAAAAAAAAAAAAATATATGGCATTCCTGATGACAGCAGCCCAAATGAGAAAAGCCGTAAACTTTGAGCATTCAAACCAATGGCAGCGATACAAAATATAGTGCATAAACGAATAATTTAGTTTCATAAACAAACCTTCAGTTACATCCCTATTTATTCTTCGATGTTACTTTTCTACTGCTGCCAGAAACAACTTCATCCATAGTCTGTCCCTGGCGTCGGTACCGGCCACCAGACGCAACGAAACTGGGGCACGGCCGGTACACTTTTATGGGCCACCATCCGAACCCAGGCACTGTTGCTATGCCGCCCTGTATCCTCCCCTCTCCGTTGCAACCGCCTTCTATCTCCTCCTTTCCACAAGCCTTGCATCCCCTATTAATTAAAGATAACGTATCGTTCCAAATTTCCAATTCAGTACCGTTTTGTTGCCAATTTAAATTACACTGGTTGGAACCCAAGATAGCCAATTTTAGATTGGTACCAAAAATACCAGCATTCTGCAGCATTGAAGGTACCAAAAACATATTCTTATTTTCAATACAAATTCAGTGGCAATCGCCCTCTGCTTCAAAGAAAAAAAAGGTACCAAAAACAGCAGTTCAAGAATAAATCATGGCAAAAACATAGAAATGCCAATTGAAGAAACCGATTACAATCAAGGCACTAACCTTGAACAAAGTTTCCTCTTAACAAAAAAAAAAAAAAAAAGTTCAGTATCCCTAAATTAAAGTTGGGTATTTGTTCTTGTCAATTCCACATGTAAAATATTGCTGCAAGGAGAAAGATAATTAATTAATTAAAACCAATTACCTGAAATCAGGATCGTCGATACTCGGACCGCTCGTCACCTCCTCTTTTTCTTCCTTAGTTACAACAGCTGAGTTCTCAACAGAAGAAGAGCAAAGAGCAAAGCTTTGTCTGTGTAATTGTGTTCTGACAGGAAGGTGGGGGTGAGAACCGGGAATATTGGGGCAAGTTGGGTAGAAAGGAGCAAGTGAAACAAGCGTAGTAGTAGCAGCCATTGCAGAGCTCGTTGGAGCTTGGAGCTTCCTAAGCTGAGGATGGAGAGGAGAGTGTTGGTTTGTTGGTTTTGGGGGAAATTGAGAGGTGGAAGGAAGTTGCAGTGACTGCCAGTCGGCCAGTGGGGGTGAAGCACTTGGACCGTCGGATTGTCTTGCGATCCGTGTTTGCACGAAATCTTGAGACAATCTGACGGTCCAACCGTTCAAGTGATTGACTACATATTGCATTGCTGCAGAGGATAAGTGCTGCCAGTGCCAGTGAGTGGTTGGTTTTACGGGCTCAGATCCTCTGCAGTAACGCAATGTGCAGTGAATCACGTGGACCGTCTAATTGTCTTGAGATCTATGTTTGTACGGATATTGAGGCAATCTGACGGTCCAACCGTTCAAGTGATTGACTACATATTGCATTGCTGCAGAGGATAAGTACTGCCAGTGCCAGTGAGTGGTTGGTTTTACGGGCTCAGATCCTCTGCAGTAACGCAATGTGCAGTGAATCACGTGGACCATTGGATCGTCTTGATATCCGAGCCTGCACGAATCTTGAGGCAATCCAACGGTTTAAGTTATTTACTACATATTGCCTTGAGGCAGAGGATAAGCAATCCGAGCAACGAGTGGTTAGTTGGTCTGGCGAGGTTGTGAAACAAAAGAAAAAAAGAGTTATTCAAAAAAAAGACATGTGGACCATTCAAAAAAAAAAAAAAAAAAAAAGACATGTGGACCATTCGATTGCTTTGAGATCCAAGCTTGCACGAATCTTGAGTTGCCTTGAGGCACAGGATATCCGAGCAGCGAGTGATTAGTTAGTGTGCGCGAGGTTGGGAAACAAAAGAAAAAAAAGAGGAAAAAAGAGGTTCTACCGAGATTTGAACTCGGGTTACTGGATTCAGAGTCCAATGTCCTAACCGCTAGACCATAGAACCATTTGTGATTGGACAGCACAAAGATTTTATATATACAATGTCTTATGTATCGTTGCAGCAATTTGAGGCCCATTGGCCTAACATGAGTTAATCAGAGCCTGAAACATGTTTTTTTTTTTTTTTTTTATCATTAGCCTGAAACATGTTACATTCGACACTGGGCCGTCCGATAAAAATTGTCACGATGAATTGGTAACAGTTCAGACTTCAGACTTCAGAATGAGAAAAGGTAATTCGTCCTAAGTAATTCCGGGCTGCATTTTTTTTTGTTTTGATATTTACGTTGGATTTTAGTGTATGTATATGCAAATTAATTTTTTATTTTATTAATAAATATCTAGATAATATTTACTTCATTTCTATATACTTACGTTTTTTATAAAAATAAAGATGACATTGATATCTCCTACTTCTCTAATCTGGGATTGGGACAATAGAACTGAACAATAACTGTGAGGCTAACTCATCTTTGTGTCTTACTTTGATTTTTTTTTCTATTTTATTCACTATTTTCTTGTATTTTAATGTAAGCAATTTCTTAATTTCAACAAAACAATTCTAGGTGGTGATCTGTCTACCAATTCGGAAAAAAAAAAACTCTCAGACTACTAGAATTAGTTATCAATATCATTACCAAATATATTTTCAATTTTGTTATACCATCTATAATCATAAACAGAGGGCATATAAGGGTAAATGATAAAGTGGTTATTGTCCATGTTCATGATTAACTGCCATGTTGCTCTCCAGTCTATCTTCACAGGACCGCAGCAGCACCAAAAAGTTAAACCTGCAACGGAACCTTCCATTCACATCAAAATTGAGACGATGAAAATTCACAGAAAAATGATAAAGCAGGCGCCTCTTCGTAGCACCCGTCCAGTTGTCCCCAGTAACCGCTCCACACTCCACTACTTGCATATAACTCTACGTCCTACAGAGAAGTTTATTCAGATCCCCAAATTTGTACCCCCACCAGCTTACACAAACTTATGCAGTTATGCAAAACCTCAGCACTAATTAACTTCCAGTTAATTAATACAAAGCTAATCCAAATTAATTGCTGAGAAAAACTTGAAGAAATTAAGGAAAGCATGAGCAACCTCCACCTCTATCTGTATACTGCCTCTGCCGGTGATGCATCATCCTCAGGCCGGGCAACGCCGCCATCACCGATCAAGCCGAAGAAGCGAATGAAGAGATCAGTAGCTAACCCTAACCCTAACCCTAACCCTAACCCTAACAGTAGAGCTCACACCTCCATCTACAAGACCAACATTGTGTCGCCGTGCAGCGAGTGCGGGAAGCAGTTCAAGACATGGAAGGCGTTGTTCGGGCACATGCGCTGCCACCCCGAGCGGCAGTGGCGCGGCATGAACAAGAAGTCATCAAAGCTGAAGCAGAAGCACCAAGACTGGCCCCCTAACACTGATGAAGTAACCGGAGCAGCGTTGATCCTCATGCAGATATCATCCGGCCGCTCGTTTCGCGAGGTCGTTGCGCGCATCAGGAGTTCTGATCGCGAGAGGAAGATGAAGAACTTGGATATTGATCTCAATCTGCCACCACCTGTGGAGGAGGATTTATCACGATCTTATTAATTTTTATATTTGGTATCAGTAGTTGTATTTTATAATTTTGTTGTTATTACGTAGTGATTAATTAATGATGTCTGGATTAATTAGCTCTCTTAATTTGCTTGGCCTTAATTAATTACTTAGTTTAATTATAGGAGTTTAACTAGTGTTCTAGTTTTGTTTCATTTAATGAACATTTCTTATAATAAACAATTCCTCTGTTAAACTTAATCCCACCGTATTTTTTTTTTCTTTTGGAAAAAGTGAAATTTTCATTCACCCTCTTTCATTAATTTCTTTTTAGGAGAGGATGCCCACCGTATTGTTAAAGTTCTATCTTTTAAAAAAAAAATACATATGGAAAACTGTATTCAGTATTTTTTTCTAAATAATTAAGTTTAGGGGCTCCCTACCGTCCATTAAAATACTCAACAGAATTTTTATCATAGAGTGTGACAGGTGGGTCCCACCATGTAACATTTGTGTCTATGATAGTAATTCCATTGAGTATTTCAATGAACGCAAGATGTTTCCCTTAAGTTTAATTACTAATCGAATTTCTTCATTAATATGAATGCCTCCTCTCAATCTTTAATCGTCTAATTCATCCCATCAGTAGGGATGTAAATGAGCCGAGCTGAGCTAGGCTAAGCTCAAACTCGGCTCATTAAGTTAACGAGCCAAAAATACAAGCTCAAGATTGGATCGTTTAATTAACAAGCTGACCGAGTTGGCTCATTAAGCTCATTTATTTTTTAATAATAAAATTTAAGTATGTTATATCAAAATTTATATAAAAATCAACAAAAGGACTAACAAAAATATGTCCGTACACATTTTACATAACAATTTCATATATATTAGATCATGTGTTGTACAATATATATATTAATAAAATACGATAAGAACAGTACGAATTGCAATTAGTAATAGTTTATCGAACCAAACGAGTTTAACGAGCTGAGCCATACTAAGCTCAAGCTCGGATCATTAGCTTAACAAACTTAACCAGCAAGCCTAATTCGATCCGATCCCGAGCGAGTCAGAAGCTAGCTCGTGCCTAATTCGATCCGATCCTGAGCGAGCCATGAGCGATCCACGAGGTCCGAGTTTTTTTGCCGGCCCTACCCGATCAGTGCCACCAATCTGTTGAAGTAAATTATTAAAATGCTCCAAATTTCTACTTCAAAAGAAATAAGCTCCAAAGTTCATGGATAATGACAAAGTCAAGTTACGTACGTTTTGACTAAAAAGAAGCAAAATTGGATAATTAATGAGTAATGCCAAAAATGTTGGTAGTAAGTAGTAACACTAGGATTAAATATGTATATATAGTACTAGCAATGCTCCTGAGGTTATATTTCGTTTAAATGTTGGTAGTAATAATAGAAACTAACGTTTAGCAAATAATCACTAATTAAGCTAGATCTTTAGATCTTTGACTCGGTCAAAATATTGAATCACTTAAATTTGGAACTAATTGGTAATCGGACATGCATATATAAAAAATTAGAAAAAAAATTGGGTTTTGGTTGTATTTCGATGGCGTTTAGTCCAATGATTTGGTGTCCCTTTCAAGAATAACAAATTAAATCAAAAGTTTTTTCAAACCATATATAATCAAAAGTTTTTTCAAACCATATATAATCAAAAGTTTTTTCAAACCATATATATAGAGAGGGATGCATATTGATAATAAGACTTTTAAAAAATTTATAAAAATTCATAAAAAAAAAAAAAATTTAGAGACAAAGTTTATGGATACAGTATTTAACTTATACATAGATTGATATTTTTAATCAATTTGAATATCGTTTGATGGCTTATCAAATTTTAAACACTTTTTAGCGGTTGTATTTAATAGATCTTTGAAGAACTATCAAATGTCACTTAAATTATAAATATAATCAAATTATAAGTTACGTTAAACAATACTTTCATTAATTTTTTTATTTTTCAAAATATTTAATAATTTTTTGAGAATTTTTGAAAAATCTCATTGTCAAAATTGTCAAGATTATAAGCATTATCAATGATCCCTCCTCATATATATATAAAAAAAGATCTGGACATCTAAAATCAGAATACCTTTAAATGTTCCTAGGTGTGTACGTGCACAAATGTACTATTTTTAGAAGTTTTCTACATACATAAATGAAAGGTTATTTTGTGTATAATTATTTTCGGTATTGTACGTATATATTTTTAGGTCGAGCACATTTTAGCAATATGAAATGCATGTTTTTTTTAGAAATGAAACATGAAGTTATTTTAAGAACACCGACATACCGTATGTCATATATAAATACCGTATAACACACGTACTAGAAAATTAAATTGTGTATTGGCAAATAAGAAAAATTTAAACATCACTAAATCTTTTCAGAAAAATTCTTGGTTCTCTGAGCAAATACTAGCACAAATTAAGGCAGGTACTAATTAATTCCTCTTTTTTTTTCTTTTAATCTATTATCATATCATGCATATATATACCAAAACTAGCTTTAAACTTGTGTTGCATCAACTTTGTTGTTGTTTTTGAGATGGCAAACGATATATAAGCTTGCCAGATTTTGTTGTTAATTTTAATTACTTAATTAATTACAAATTTACAATGAATCTGATATGAATATTGTGTGTAGGATGGGACTAAAAAAGATTGAAATAAAACCGAAGACAAACCACTTCGACAAGACTACGACATATGATAAGAGAAAGAAAGGGCTGCTTAACAAGGCCAGTGAACTATCAGTTATATGTGATGTTCCCCTGCTGCTGCTCTTCTCCTCACCCAGGAAGGATTCCCCTTACAAGATCTTTCTAGGCCATCAATGGTATGATGCATGCCTTTTCTGTAACTTTAATTTTGTTCCTGCTATTACATTATAATATAATTTCTCACACAATTCTTAAGAAACGGAGTAATAAGTATGAGGAGGAATATGTTGATATTTTATACAAATATTGGGAAAAACTTGACAAATGTTTTTTTTTTTTTTTATAAATGAAAAAATATATATATATATAAAAATGGAAAAAACTTTTATACAAATATTGGGATTCTTGTAAATTGGTTGTCTTAAATTTTAAGGGTTTCGAGTCATATTAGATACTCCGTCAAAGTTTGTTTAAAATATATCAATTGTTGAAATTTGCACAAACTTTTAATAAGCTATCAAACGACTTTCAAATTGAATAAAAATTGAAACACAATTAAGCCATAAATTCAAAAATACATCTATAAACCTTTTTCTATTTTTAGAATTCTCTAATATATTTGAATTTCCATTATCCAAGTTGTCAATATATACATTGTCAACAGATCCCTCCCTAATATGTATTGTGTTTTGGGTTTAATAAAGATTTTTATGTTTCAGCAGTCAGCACTTTAATATGATCATATTTAAATTTTCTTTTATTAATGAAAATTAACCGACCACTTCAAAAAAATATGATCATATTTAACGAAAAAAAAAAGAAATTATGATATATATTGGTATAATTATGATCTGACCTAATTAATTTTTATTTTTGTCAGCTCACTGGAGGAAATGATAAAGAAATTGGCACTTGTTCCTCCACAAGAAAGAAATCAAAGGTGTGCTTTCACTTAATTTATATCTATATTTAATTACCGTTTAAGGATAGAATTTTTTAATAACAGAACTAACAGTTATTAATTTACCATTGAACAGGAAATTGGAGACTCTTGAAGTAAGTGGACTTCCATGATTCCGTTTAATTAAATATTAAAAATTGCATGCATAAGACAACTCAAACTATACTATATTTGTGTCTAAATTTTAGAAAATAATCTCATTGCTCATATGTTAAATCAATTGTTGCAGCTAATCAAAAAGCAGTACAAAAATCAGGACACAGTAGATATTGATTCTCTGATGGGCAGGTTAGTTTCTTTTTCTTTTTCCTTTTCCTATATTTTTTGTTCTTTTTGTATAGTTAATATTAATTCTGAATTAATTGGTCATTAAGGATTATTTTTTCCAAAATTACGGCTCAATAAATCAATAATTTAGGTCTTACACTCAATACATATAGATTTCAACTGCACTTTATTCTTAGATTCTTTTTTTTTTTATTTTATTTGCTAACTTGTGTTATTCTATATTTTTTTGGTACAGTGTCGAAGTTCTGGAAAGCCATCTATCTCATGTACAAACTGAGATAGATAATATCGAAAGAATTCTCGGTCCTCTAAGGTAAAATTTCCAAGCAAATACTGAAATTAATTATTGAAATTATATGTGCAAATCCTAATTATTTTATTTTCTAACACTAGTACATCATTAATGAAAAAAAAAAAAAAACTCAATTGATTTGAGACCATATATATATATAATTGTTCTTGAATTTTGCTGTTATATATTTTAAAGAGACAAGATGTTTAATCCTAGAATTAATTGCAATTCCTTCAGGTTGGTAGACGACATAAACAATATTACAGATATGAAGACATTAGAGGATATGGAGAAAGCACTAGAAGCTGCTCTTCAATTTTAAATACAAATGGAATTAGAATTTATGATATTTTGTTGCATCACTAGATATATTATTGTAATATTGATGCTCCTCTGGAGTTAAATTAGTGACCAGTTACATTATGTTATTAAGAAAAATATGTTCTCCTTCAGTACATTTTAAATTTTTGATATCTTTGGTCAGACTTAATAAATTCAGTACACTGCTTTTTAAATTGTAACTTTTATATTCTATAATTATTATGTAATGCTCTATTCCTACCTATAAATTTGAACTTTTGGACATGATATCTGTGAATCCAAGGGAATGGCAAAAATACGATTTTTTTTTTTTTTTTTTTTTTTTTTTTTTTTTTTTGAAGAAGAGGGCGATTGCCCTCTAAATTTTTCATTAAACCAAAAATATGTACAGATGTATATACAGTAGCTATTAGAGAAAGAAAGAAAGAAAGGAAAATGTAAGATAAACTAATCCTGAAAGGTACTAATCTATGAAAGTAGAAAAATGAGATTAAACAAGCCTGTACAAAGACAAATTAATGAAAATTAAAATTAAAATGTTGCAAGTTGAGCAACAGTCTCTCTTTAGATGTTCAAAGTAGAATTGCCCTTGTACTGCTTCTCGATGTCTGTTATTATGGCAAAAATATGACTTTACTTGTCAAATTTGGAAAATAGTAAAAAAGAGATCAGTGCTTACTGTTATGTATTATTTGGGTCAATACTCATAACTAGTGAGAAATTGTATGGATCAATCCGAAGTTAATAACTACCTAAAGAAATTTTATAGTAATTTCTTTGAAGTTAATTATTTTTATATTAAACAAAATTTGATATAAATAAAACTAACTATAAAGAATAGAAACATTAAGATACTAAAAGGAGGAAACAGAACCGAGCACTGAAAAGGTGTTTCACTTTCACAAACTAGAAATCAACATTGTATCAGAACCTTCTATCACAAACTAACAAAACATTTAGAATTAATTATATACATATTAAGCCAACAACAACAATCAGAAAAATCAAATGTGGTGTTTCCACTCTCTCTCAAAAGAAAGTTCGGTACTTCATGCATGAAAGCACTGCCAGATTCAAACATATATATATATATAGGATAAATATAACTTGCCACACACAATGCCCCTAGAACACCCCAATGTGCTTGGAAACAATTTACAAAAATATCCCTCTTTTCAGAAAATTTTACAGAAATATCCTTTATTTCTTAGAAAATTTATAAAATTACCCTACCATGAAAATTTTTTACAAAAATGACCCTCACAATTTTATAAAAATGACCCTCCCCACCCATATGCCACCTCATCACGGGGTTGTGGGGGCAAAGTTGTGGCATGGTATCATTGTCCATATATATAACACTTAGTGAATATTTGGGCCTAATTTGACTTTGCAAGTGATCATTACTTGAATCTTCTGCATTACACACTGAAAGCTTGCTATCAGAGAGCAGCTTCTGATAAAACCATTCACTTTACAAATGGTTAAATGTTATTTTGTGAATCTGAAAGGACACCATGAAATGTATTTTATCTTTGTTTCAATTTAACAATATATATTTTCTTTCTAATAAAGACTAGGGATACTATTGACTGATGACATCAAGAAGTTCTTTCTAGTCTAATTCTTCTGATACCAAAATTGATCAGATAGTTTTGTTACTGCACCTCTGACAATTGGAAGAATGCTACACTGATTTATCAATTGTTTTAGCTTATGAAATCCTACACATTTTCTTTCTTAATTATTATTATTTTAATTATTATTACTATTGTTATAGTTACATTTATGCATTAACACCCCTCATTAAGTTTTTATATGACGAAACGATTGATAGTTTTTCCAACAACAGATTTCAAAATTACGATGTTCGATCTAATTTTAGGAATTGAAGCTAGAATTAATGGTTTGTCCCCAGAGCAAAAAGAATTTTCTTGAGTAATATATGCTTTTGACTTGTCAGCAAATATGACATGTTAAAATCGCAGTTATCCTTTTTTTGGAGATGATATTGGAGGAGATTTGAGGTTTCAACCTTACACTTGCATCTCTTTCCTCTCCCTGAGGATCAGAGCTTCTTGTCCATCCAAAAGGTTCTCATTTCTGCAACTCTTTTTCTTAATAATTGATCTTTTATGATTTTTGTTTTCTTCTTGTTGAATTGATCATCTCATCACTGCAGAAAATATTGCGTAATAATATCGAACCTACAATTAATCGTTATTGTTGTATATCAGTTTGAGAACAACTGCTGATTCAATATGAGAACAACTGTTGATTCAATCAATACATAAATGAACAATTGTTGCTGTCTGTGGAACAGATAAAAGGATGGACAGAAGAAACACCACCGGCGAGCATGTAATCGATATAGATGGATTGGTGATCAAGTCTCTTAAGAATTATGATTGCTCAGATGGCGGTCCCATGTACAAGAAAGGCGATGCATTGCCGATGATATGGAGAACCAAACCAAACAGCAGCAATCATATTATCAGCGAACCGAGTATTATTTCGATTGGGCCATATCACCAAGGAGCTCCTGCTGTTCATGCAAGACAAAAGTTGAAGTTTGAGTGCCTTTACTTTGTTCTTAGCCTGAACCATGAAAACAAATTGGCAGATTATCTCAATGCAATGAAGGGACTAGAGCAGCAGGTGAGAAGCTATTACGGGGATGAGATTAAATTGGGGCGAGATGAGTTTCTGAAGATGCTCTTGCTGGATGGATGTTTTGTACTGGTATCTCTTCTTGGAATCCAAGAGATGCATCAGCCAGTTGCCAATTCTGAAATTTCAGAAAATAGGTGTGAAAAGAAATCCGACGAAATTGTGATCGGCACTCAGTCAAGACCAGACGATGAAAATAGGCAGCCAAACATTCAACATAGTACATGCCACGAGGACGATCGAGACGATCAAATCAAGATGTGGTGGTACTATCACTTTCTCTATAACGATGTGCTGCTTGTAGACAACCAAATTCCCTTCTCAGTTGTGCGGAGAGTATATGAATTCCTGTTAGGTGGCGGAAGCCCAAATGGCGTGTTGTACGAAAATGCAATCAGGTTAATAGAAGGCATGACTAAATGCAACTGCAAGCCGGTTTGCCAGTCCGGCAAAACAGAAGATTTTCATCATCTGCTTCATCTGTGCCATATGTACTTTAGACCCAGAGAGGAAGAGCCACTACAAAGTGATCAACTTTATCTTATGCCCCAATCATACCTTCAGGCAGTGAACCCGTGGCGCCGTGCGACAGAGTACCATCAGGCAGGAATTGTGTTACGGAAAAGAGAATGCAACGACCGCCCTTTCTCTCTGCTTGATATTGCATTTTGCGACCGTTTTTTGGAAGTTCCATGCTTAACTATCATCCACACAATCACCGAATGTTTGTTTCGGAACTTGATTGCATTCGAGAAGTCCTGTCCTGGATTCGGGAACTACATCACTGCCTATGTTTTCTTTTGGTCTCGGTTTATGAGCACGCCAGAAGATGTCGAGCTACTAACCAAGAAAGGCATTGTTGAGAATCAAGTAAATAGTGATGCTGAAATTCTCAACCTTTTCGCTGAGCTTAGTAAGAATGTAGCCTTTGATTTCAATTGTCACTACTACTTGAAACCTCTATTTTACAACATGGAAGCTCAATATATAAAAAGAAGGCCTAAATTGACAGAACTGATTGGTCTGAAACAAATCTGAAGTTCACGTCTCAAAAGAGGATTCATTAACAGAACACTGCACAATTGGGGGCAAGCATTTGGTGAACAGCTTGATGCTCTAAATTTTATAGTTTGATGTTTGAATTAAAATAACATCATGGCTCTGCCAACTATGTAATTTATTTTCTCATAATGTTTAAGTAATGAACATAAATAAATAATAAGAAAATACCAGAGTACAATCACATATTATAAAATGCTAGAAAATAAATTTGGTTATTGAATTAGTTACTCTTCAAGTCTTCAACATTCATCAAGATGTACTGACATATATAATGTTAAATCGTAAATAATTTTTTTTTTTTTTACAAATGAAATGACACAAGAATAAATTGTGAAATGACCAGTTATTTTTTTTATTCAAATTATTAAAGATGATAGTTCTGCCAAATTTAAAATTTACAATCTAAGAAATGCAATTGTCAAGGTGTACGATATGAAATTATGAGTTTTACGGTACATATGCAATGCGTAGAATTAGATACCGATGAATTCCTTTGGCAGAGACAGACCCTATTAGATATTGAGGAATTAATTCCTTAGGCAGAGAGTCTATTAGATATTCATATTGTTCCATGTGGCATAAAACCACGCAGACCAGAAGCTGATCAATCGATCGATCGATAACTAAGGAAAGAATCAACAAGGAAACTAACTATCAGATAGAAAATGCCCAAGTTGGTTGCCATGCTCATCATCGTCTTCTCCATTGTTGCCATGCATCTCGTCCCTGAAATCCGAGGTACAGATATTTCACCAGGTACAGCAACCATGGATACCGATGTTACATTACCAGCAGTACCAGATCAAGCTCATCATAATTCTGCAGCACCAACTGGTTTGTACCTAGCAATAATTCTTGATTTCTGTTGTAATCATCTTCACATCATATATATACTCCGGACTTTTCTTTATTTTTTTCAATTCAATAAACATAAACAAAGCATTTCTTATTGATGCAGAAATTTTTTTTTTTTTTTTTTCTGGTCTGCAGAAGAAAAGGATTGCATTAGTATTAGTAAAACAGGAGAAGAAAAGCTTGATGCATTTGTACATGTACCCATCTTTTTCCCACCGAGAATTCCAGTACCAGTTACTCATTTGTAGGGGCTCATCGATTATAATTTTACGTTTGTTATTAGAAATAATATTGTGATAATTAGGTGATAATCTTCCTCAAAATAGATAATTAGGTGATAATGATATTACATTAATATGCGCGTTCGTATAAAATAAATTATGTGTTTAGAATTAGCAATAAAATATATTTGAAATTAAGTTGTATATTGGAGTATGGAATGATTTTCCAATCCCTTATTTGATAGTAGTTTTTGCTAGAGATTTTAAAACAAATTATAGATTGGATTATTATTATTATTTTTTTTTGGTAGTAGGTGCGAATGGGGTTAGATTTGTTAAATAAAAAAATGAGAAACATTTTAAGTCTATAGAATAACTGTCTATGCATCCATATATATACAAATTTTGTAATAATTATATCAATTTTGTAGTTTTTATCTTAAATTTGTACCCCATGAAATTTATGGATGTTCATGGATTCTACGAACAATTGAACACTAGGTAACACTCATAAAATAATTAGTTGATCCATCGTACTTATTTCATATTTCGTCTTTCTATTTCTATCTTAATATAGCTCAAATATTTTTTTTAATAATAAAACTTAATTTCATGACGATTGATAAGCCTATAAATTCTAAACTCACTTAACTTCAGAACAAATCCTATCTATATTATTAAAAAGGTATTTATAAGTTTGCCAAATAGAAAATTTAGTTATTAATTGATTATGAATATATGCAAGTTTCCTGAATTTACTGACATATCAGAGTATCAGACTGTTCTACTGTCGGTAATCTTGTTATATTGCATAACAACTTCAGAACTGAAAACAAGAAATATTTTGTCCAACACAACTTTTTAAGGGGGAAAAAAAAAAAAACTGTTGGCTCAATTTTTGGAGAAATTATCTTTGTCCCCTTAACTTTCTCCTTATCTATCCCCATACTACATTTATAATATTCTCTCTTTCACTTTCATGCTCTCATAAAATTTGAGTAAATTTTTTTTTATTCTTTTTCATTCTATTGTACATGTTTGAGTATTTTGCACAGTTGAGGATATTAATTGGAACTGGTAAAAGTGATTTTTTGTATTTGAAAAATAATTTCAGCTAAAAATGTATTGGGGGATGGATAAAGGGGATTTTTAGGAGGACAATTATCACCTCCCCAATTTTTAATCTAGTGAAAGCAGCTATGTACAATCTAAATTGGGAAATTTAATTTTAATCTTGCCATTTTCTTTTAGCAAGATTAATTAATTTGCCTTATCCTTTATTTTCCCTTTTCGTTGTCGGCAAAATTAGTTATATCCGTACAAAACATCTACGCATTATACTTATCAACTTCTAACAAAATCACAACCTTACTAATTATTCTATAATATTCATGTTATATATAAGTTCATATGTTGCCCATCCTAAAAAAATCATACCAACTTAAGATCCTTCAATAAACCATTACAAAACCTAGCTTTTGAGTAATATTAAGGACCTAGTGGCCAATTTTTTAATATAAAAAATAAAAAAATCTTATTTTTAATTTTCGAAAAAAAAAACTTATTTTCAAAAATAGTAAATTGGGGTTCCCAGAACCCGGCCTTACTGTTGGTAGGCCGGTTTCCGGGTTCCTGGAAACCCGACCTACCAATTTTTTTTTTTGATATTTTTTTCAGATAGATCTTGTTGTTAGCTTTCCGTAACCACGAAGTTTGCTCCGATCGAAGTTTCCAATCAAAAGTTATGCCCGTTTGAATATTGAGTGCCCGAAATATAGGATAAGATTCAGTATAAAATTCAGAACGAAATTCAGAAATGTTTCCAGTGAATAATATTATAAATAAATATTAAGTATCACAAATAATATTAGAAAAAAGATATAAAGAAATAATTTAAATTTATTGCATGATAATTATGGCTGTTTGAATGTTGAGTACCCAAAATTTAAGATACGACTCAGTATAAAATCAGTACAAAATTTAGTACATGACTGTTATTTACACAATAAATTTTTAATAAATCCTAGAACTTTTTGCTCATTTCAAATAAAATAAAATTATTTCTTTATATCATTTTTCTAATATTATTTGTGATACTTAATATTTATTTATAATTTTATTCATTGGAAACATTTCTGAATTCCGTTCTGAATTTTATACTGAATCTTATCCTATATATTGGGCACTCAACATTCACGATAGCAGTCATATACTAAATGAGCAAACGGTCATTTATTTGAAAGAGCTCTCGAGAGATGTTTTCTTTTTAATACATGTTTGTGCTTTATTGACAATAATATTACTTGCCCAATTTATTTTTCATAGGTTCAATTTCTTGAAATTAACACTCCACAATCAACATGGATAAAGTTGACAAGCAAATTTATTTATTTAATTTTAATTAACATAAATTACATAAAAAAATTTAATTTATTTCATTTTAAAAATTTTTAATTTGTTTATAATTTCAAGTCTACATGCATATCATTATATATTAATAGTTGTTGATGATAAATTTACAATTGATGTCTAAACTTTAAATTAAAACACATATCCTATATTTTTTCCTATTGTACAAACGAACGGCCATGTATCAACATTCCCATGTGTATGGGTTCCCACTTTTCATTTTCTGGGTTCTCATCCCCATAAAATCCCAACCCGCGAAATCCATTGACAACCGAACACACCCTAATTGGCTCCATTTATTTTGTAGGCAACGATACTGGAGAGTTAAAGAGAGGAAGATGAAATCGTGAACTGGAGAGCACTTTAGAAAGGTTGAGACCTGTTAACCGGTTAACCTTGAAATTACATCTCTGTCCTTTTTTTTATAGGAACCTTAAGTCCTCATGGAAGAAGTGCTCAGTTAATATATATATGTATTAGTAAAAAGTTCACGCCTTTCTTTGGGCTGAAATTGTTATTTCTTATAATAAATTTTTAAGATAATATGTAATGAGTCTTAAATTGAGATAATTTATATAGGTCTTACTAATATGTATGACACCAGGATAGATCAAAAAGAAAAAGTGAGGAACCAATTAATACCTGCCTTTGTGCTAGTATTTGCTCAGAGAACCAAGATTTTTTGTGAAAAGATTAAGTGATGTTTAAATTTTCTTATTTGTCAATACACAATTTAATTTTCTGGTACGTGTGTTCTACGGTATTTATATATGACATACGGTATGTCGGTGTTCTTAAAATAACTTCATGTTTCTTTCCTTTTTTAAAAAAAAAACATGCATTACATATTGCTAAAATGTGCTCACTCTAAAAATATATACGTACAATACTGAAAATAATTATACACAATACATAGAAACTTCTAAAAATAGTACATTTGTGCACGTACTCACCCAGAAGCTCTTCTAAAAATATTTTACTCTTCGTAAAAATACAATTCAAATTAAACGAAAGTACTTTTAAATCAATGCTTGATGTGATTATCTTGAATAATTGAAACCCAGGCTACACAACTTGTTATAAATTTTTGTACTTTAATTGGTTATTTTTTATTTATTGTTTTTAGGAAAGTTTAATTGGTTAAGTTCACTAGCAACATGTACTTTTTGTCAATAAAATTAATTACCTTGGACCCCCTCATCTTTTGTGTAGTGAAACAATAACAAGACATAAATTCGTCCACAAATTTGAAATTTCAAAACAAGAATGAGTCAGAGACCCACAGACCAATTGATTTCTTCTCTTGCTCTCCAGTTCAATAAACCAGGAAGGCTCCAGTCTTGTAAGATTCATGCACTAACTACGTTAAGCAAGAGACGGAGTAAATATAAAATGGAGATCTTGAGATTCAAAGAATAGGAGAGGAATTGATTAAAGCCATGCTCTAAGATTTTTTTTTTATATAAATAACTCTAGAATAATAAATATTAACACATATATCTACAAACTCAATTATTACAGCATATATCCTTGGAGTTGCTAATTGTTTAGGAGCAAATTTTATGTGAATGTGAGAGAAATAAAATTATAAATAGACCCAAAGATACACTAGCTACTTTGTGTTTTAGATTTTGTATTTTCATTTGCTAGATATGTCAAAACAAATTTATTTTCAAGTTTTTATAACCAATACAACCACTTGGTGGTTGGTGCAATGCAAATTGCATCTCTACATATATTATTTTTCTTTTTTTTTTTAAAAAAAATCAAGCTCTTAGATAAATTTTATTAAAAACCGTTTAGAAATAAATTAGTTTGTGGATCTAGGTGACACTTATATATTGTACTTAATCTTTTTTTTTTTTTTTTTATCGCACAACTGCCGTTTTCTTTCTTTTTGAGAAAATTCTAGATTTGAAATTCAGTCTGAAATGAAAAAACCCACTTTTTACTTAGATCTTCACTCTCTTTGACTTCTATGATATCACACCTCAATCTAAAATTTGATCTATATTCCGCCATATTTATTTTTTTCAACATTGAGTCTCTTTAGAACACCCAAAAAATTTAAAAAAAAAAATTACAAAACATGATGCTAAAGCTGTGCTCCAATGGGAGTGAATGAGGGGGTAGGGAAGGGTAAGGGTGTGAGAATTCAATTGCACCTTGCTCCCGAGTTTTATTTAAAAGCTTTACAGAAGTAAATAAAGGTTTATGGAGGTGCACTCCTCTATTCAATTTTAAAGAAGTCATAATTAATCTCTCACTTTGATGTTCACAATTGTTAACCTCTCATACCTCCCTTCGCCCTTCCCCTCCAAACTCAGGGAGCACAACGTAAACGAAAGTCATTTGTGACAATAAGTTGTGCCTGTAGTTGAACCCTGCGTTTGGTAGCCATAGTAAAATTGATTTAAGCTCTTAAATCAATTTTAAATCACCAAACGGAAGTAATTTAAGGCGTAGTAAGTTAACACAGCTATATAGATGTAGTAAACTAAATCACTAACATTTCACATCTTTTACACATTACATCAACTTTATTTCATCTATTTACTTCACTACCACCAAACACCACTGATTTAAGGTGATTTAACGTTTTACTCCACTTTAACTTACTTCAATATTATTCCTGAGTGCACATCCTCTGTAGCGTTGCATTGTGTAACGCATGCAGGATGTGAACCGCTAGATCACCTCAGCTACACAGTGCAGCGCTGTAGAGGATATGAAATCATTATTATTCCTCTACCTGCTGTCTATCAAGTATTGGTGCCGGAATGCTCGAATTCATATCCCTGCTGTACTGCATTGTGCAGTTCGCAACAGCCATCGGATTGTCTCGAGATACGTGTCAGCGCGGATCTCGAGACGATCCAACGGCTGACGCTGTAAACTGCACAATGCAGTAAGTCAGGGGATGATAAGCATTCGGAAGGAATGCTCGGCCAGAATTTGTAAGCAAACACCACACAGAAAAACTAAAATCAAATCTCCTCCCAAAATTAAAACCAAAAACTAAACAAAACAAAATTCGAAAAACGAAAAGGGGCCAAAAAAAAAAAAAAAAAAAAGCGACTTCCTTCCTTTCTTCCTTTCTTCTCTTTTCCCTTTCATTCTACGCTGTCTTCGATCCCTCAATCCATCCATCGATCGGTGGATCGATCGAGAGAGGGCGGGAGGGTCAATCGTCAATGGACATAGACAGCATCGAGTGCGTCTCGTCGTCCGACGGCATGGACGAGGAGGAGGCTTTGGCGCCGCCGCCGCCGCACCTGCCCCGCCATTCCTACCCCAAGTCCTCCGGGGCCGCGGCCGTCACCATCGGCGTTGTGGTCGGGGGAAACGGCACCCCCGCCATCGGGGCAGTCCCCGGGGGCGCCATGCTGCCTCCCGCCACCAGCGTCCACGAGCTGCTCGAGTGCCCCGTTTGCACTAACTCCATGTACCCTCCCATTCATCAGGTTTATTTTCTTTCCCGTCTAATTAGGCGCGATTGGGTGCGATTAGGGGTGTGCAGGTGCGATTGATTGGGAGAGGGAATTTGGCAGGAGTGCGTTTGATTGGGGATTTTTTCGGTCAAATTGACGAGGATTTCGACTTTCAGAGCATAAAAAATTGGTCAATTTTGGTTGTTATATGTCCCTGTATTTTGTAAATTGTATGGTGGTTGTGAGTACCGGTACCAATTTAGGCAAATTATGCATCCAAGAAAGTATAAGCATGGTGATGCATTGAAAAGGTGGTTAATTTCATGGGGCAATTGTTGGGGATGTAGTGAGGAATGAATTATAATGTCGTTATTGAGATTCGGCATTGTCAAATCTTAATGATGTGTATCCGGATAGCATACAAACAGTCTCCTTCTGCAGAGTGATTCTGCTATGGATTGGCTAAGCAACCTTCTGTTTTGAATCGAGCAGTTCTTATCAAACAAGTCTGTTCAATTGTATCTATAAGATATATCGTGACCATCCGATTATAAATAATGAACGGCCAATAATTTATCCGATTCATAGCAGAATTAGCCGCTGTTGTTTACTGGTTTTTGAATCGTGACATCGGAAATTATGTGCCTGCACTTCCTAATTGACCCTTTTTTGGGGGGGTTCTTTGATTCCCTGTGTGTTATACTAGTATGAGTTGTGAACTTCCTTTCTCACAAATATCATATTTCCGAATGATTTGCTCCTTTGCAAGTCAATTGTTCTATATAAGCTTTGATGGCATTTGAAATAACAAGGGTGTGTTTTGGCAGCTTTCTTGGGATAATTAAATGCTTCTTCACTTTTTTTATGTGTCAGAATATAGCTGGATACATACAACACCCAATTAATTAACACCACTTGGGATCTTTTGACGCTCTTTTGAGAATCTATTTCTATGGTAAAGTTATTCTCAGAATTGTTACATGTAGTCCTATGGGTTTGATTTGCGTAAAAATTTGAAAGCCATTCAAGTCATGTTCAGTCACTGACAACTGAAATTGTTGTTCACAGTGCCAAAATGGCCACACTCTCTGTTCAACATGCAAGTCCCGGGTGCACAACCGGTGCCCAACCTGCCGACAGGAGCTTGGTGACATTCGCTGTTTGGCATTGGAAAAAGTCGCTGAATCGCTGGAGCTGCCGTGCAAATACTACACACTGGGCTGTCCCGAGATATTCCCCTACTACAGCAAGCTGAAGCATGAGTCCCAGTGCAACTTCCGTCCATACAACTGTCCCTATGCCGGATCTGAGTGCTCTGTAATTGGTGATATTCCTTTTCTTGTTGCGCATCTGAGGGATGATCATAAGGTGGACATGCATAGCGGATGTACGTTTAATCATAGATATGTCAAGTCCAACCCAAGAGAGGTGGAGAACGCCACTTGGATGTTGACGGTGAGTTCTGTAATTTAGATTTATTCTCTCGCTGGTTGTGTTTTTTCAATAAACTGAGTTAGCATCATGTTTCTATATGTTCGCTTTGAAATTATTGATTGATACAATTTCTGTTGAAAGTTGAAACTAGACATTGATCATCGACAGACTCCTCTTTGTCCTTGTTTTCCAAATGCTTAAATTTCCAAACAGTCCCTCATTATATCTTTGTTAGACATGGGGAATGAATGAGTACTGTTTGATGGCATTCTTATTTATAGCAAAGTTAGAAGTGACATTCATATTTATACTGATCTGCCAGATTACCCCAGTATGTTACATAGATATGTTATGGGTAGGCACATTACATAACTGTTGGTGATAGCAATTAATAAAATCCAGATTACCAGAAGTGGAAAGTACTACACGATCTAAGTTCTTTCTCTCTCTAGGTATTTCACTGTTTTGGTCAGTATTTCTGTCTCCACTTTGAAGCCTTCCAGCTGGGTAATGCCCCAGTATACATGGCATTCCTACGTTTCATGGGAGATGAAAATGAGGCACGCAACTACAGCTACAGTCTAGAGGTTGGTGCAAACGGCCGCAAGATGTTATGGGAAGGTACTCCCCGAAGCATACGCGACAGTCACCGCAAGGTACGGGACAGCCATGATGGCCTCATAATCCAGCGCAATATGGCCCTCTTCTTCTCGGGCGGTGACCGAAAGGAGCTCAAGTTGCGGGTTACAGGTCGGATATGGAAGGAGCAGCCCAACCCAGATGGGGGCGTTTGCATCCCGAACTTGTGCAGCTAAAAGTAAGCTTTTTGGATGGGGGGAGGGGGGTTATTTGGGACCGGATTATTTGTAATGTGTGAATGTTTTTCATGGCTGTATGTCGTGTGTGTGCTGCTGCTGTGAATGATCTCTCACAGCATTTGTGATTGATTTTCCAAGCTTTATGTGTGTATCTTTCAATCTGTTGCTGGGGTACCTGTGGGGATTTTTGTGCATATGTATGTTAGAGTTTTCACATGTAATGTATCAATATTAGTCCAATTCTGGTTGGTTGGTTCTCACTTCTCAGTAGTCAGTTCTCAGATCGAAGATTTGAACTGCTCATGGGCTGTTCATAGTTTGGGAAATGTCCCATTACTGGTTTCATTTCTCTTTGTTAAATTTTGTCAACCAGTTCAGGGGAAAATGATAATTTGAAAAGTTCTATAGTGAAGATTGATGAGTTACTTACATTGATCTGAACACAATAAAGAAGTTACAATTTAACATTGTGAAGAGTCAGTAAATGGGTGATACTGAATCCATACAAATCTATCCAAATTGTCTGGCTCCAGCTTTGCATCGCAGTTTGACTTGTGATGTGATTGAGACAGTCTAACCCTGTTATGGGGTAAAGCCAGAAACTCCAACATCTGTCCAAATTACTTCGACAACGACCTTTGTTATTATTTATTATTGTTACAGTAATAATCCTTGATAACTTGATGCTAAGAAAGATTGAAATAATTATATCATGACGGTGCCGAACCTTTTAAAAAGCTAATAAGATCATTAAGTATTTTTAAGTGGCTTTTGTTGAGCTGCACACTTGTGATATTCGAATTTGAAAAATCATCAGAGGCAGAGGCCAGTCTCACGTGATCAGCCTACTCCTTTTGAAAAAAATGGTGTGTGAAAACTACGTGTTCTCATTTTGTAGTCAGTAAACAAATCTTCTACTTGCTATATAATATAATAGAGATTACATAACATACGTGCAGGTGCAGCGTATTTAACGTTAAGTTAATTAAATTTTAGTACAGCATCGCTTTGTCAAATGTTCAAGAATAAAGAGGATTTTAAATCCAAAAATAAATCTACAAATGTCAAAAAAGAAAAAAGGAAAAAAAAAAAAAACACATGTAATCTACTGGTAGCATAGCATCGTATTCTAATGGTATCAGAACCATGAATAATAATAAAATCATTAAAAATCTACAAAGCTTTGTAACGTGTCCCATTTGGTCGGCTAATTATTTTACTTCCCATTCATTCCCAACAATCAAATTCCCCTTTTGCTATTATTAAAGCATAAAAGTAGTACAGGGATTGGTTCCTCCCCTTTTCCCCAATTTCTGCAAGCACCCATCCCCTGAGTTACTCATTGTGCAGTTCACACTGTCATCCGTTGGATCGTCTTGAGATCCGTGCTAACACGAATCTTGAGACCATCCAACGACTGATACTGTGACCTGTATGATGCAGTATAGCAGGGGATATGAATGCAATTTCTGGTGCCCCGGAGAGGAGCGTAGGTGTATTGTATTGGGTGACCGCCACTTTCGGATCTTCTGTAAACCCCAACAAGATCCATAACTGTAGCGAGTCATTGGGCCACTTCACCCCCTCACCCTAATCCAATTACATGCGTCCGCTACTACCAGGTCAGCCGTTTAAGACGAGTCTAATGACTTGCTACATAACCACTACACAAAACATGGCTTATCGGATCCCAGTGCATACAAGAGTGCGACCCAAGGAAAACGCGTGCGCTTTCTTGGGTAAACGGTCATTCACCTATCCTATTCAAAATGACCAAAATACCCCCAGTAATCAAGTTCAAACAGCGCCTCAGTAGAAGGAAACGGTCAAGACGACAGAGGGGAGCGGGGCAACTGAGCGAGGGGTAGAAAGGTAATAGAGCATAATTAACGGCGGCCCCATTTCTCTGGGAAGTGTAAAACACGTCGTTATCTGATTATCAAAAAGAGACGTCGATTCCGGGAACTTGCGCACACTGGTTTCGGAAACGAACGTCGGACTAACGGCGTTAGGAATAACGGGACACGTCATGGATGTGCCTTGCACCTATCGGTTCTTCTGTCTCTATCATTAACACGTCATTAGTGACTGACTGTTGGATATTTTGTCTTCGTTCTGATTTCTGAAGGTGGGAGTGAAATGCCGGTACTGTCCCTGGCAGGGCGGCATGGAGCTACTGACAATGTGCTGTGTGAAATTTATTGTTGGTTTTCTTTTCTTCTTTAATTTATTAGTGATATTAATGCTAGAATAAATAGAGTTAATGTTATCACGATTATTTATTCATGATTTTATTATTTTATTTTAGACAACTATGCAACTATGATTATTACAATCGTCAAAATATATTGTATGAAATATTTGAGTCAGACTATTATACTAACGTTAGTATTTCGGACCGAAATGCTAACACTTCAAATTTTATGTTATTGTGGCCGAAGTCACGATTTATGTTGCTCAATAAATTCTTTTTATAAAAATATTGGGGAATACAAAAATTTTTCAATATCAGAGTTTTCTAAATATTTGTTTTGAATTTTAGAAAAGTAATCATAAATATTAATAAAATATTGATGTTTGTATATGCTATTTTCAAAAAATGCAAAATAAATACTTACAAAACTCTAAAAATAAAAAATTTTGTAATCCTCAATATTTTCGAATAAAGAATTAATTGAGCACTATAAATCTTGAATTCGGACACGATAATATAAATTTTGAATCATTAACATTTTGATCTCAAATCCTATGTTAGTATAATAGTCTAACTCAAAATATTTGATATAAATTTAATGAAATGATCATTATTTTCTCATGGTAGGCTGGAACTAACACAAAATCCATAAAATTAATTCATTCACTTCAAATTGTCTATACATAGAAATCTCTTCTACCTTGCCTAGCAAGAATATTATTTATTATTTAATAAAAACAGCATCCTCATTAAATAAAAATAATCCAATACATACACTCATCACCACGTCAAATCGACCTATCAATAAACCAAATCCACGTCCATAACCCTTAGCATTTATTTAAAAAAAAAAAAAAACACGAAATTAACTCTCTTCTTGCAGGTAGTAAGTAATTCATACCCAGACTGGCATGGCAGGGGCAGTTCAGTCATTAAAAAAGGTCCTATTTCTTGACATTGAATATTATCGTTCAACCGTGCTCATCCTCTGCAGCGCTACATTCTGTAGCGCAGGATGTGAACCGTTTGATCATTCAAGATTCGTGTCCGCACAGATCTCAAGATAATCTAACGGTTTACTTCCTGCGCTACACAATGCAGCGCTACAGAGGATATGAAATCGTTCAAAGGTAACACCGTTAAGCCCAGAATTGAAACCCCCCTCTTCGGTCTACGCTTATATAAAACAAAGCGACCCACTTTCATCAAACCCCCTTCTTAACCTTTGGAAAATTCTAGACTTGTGCAATCCGCAACACCGATCAAATGAACAATCCACAATCCCTTTGATCCATCTTCATCATTGCTTTTGCTTGCTGCTCTTTCAATAGGTAAGATTGATTGATTACACTGTTATGCCCCAATTTTTGAATGCTAGGTAAGGTATGGTAGGATTTAGGCAAGGTAGGTAGGTGGCTTTACTTGTGGATTACGGTTTAGGAACCTAAGATGGGGAATTGGGTTGTTCTTGTTTGGATGGATGGATAGATAGATGGATAGATATATTTGGGGATGAATGTTGATTTGATCGATCGCTGGTTTACTAATAATTTCTTTGTTGGAATCCAATTTCTGGTGTGATTGATTGAATTGATTGATCGATTGGTTGATTGATTGATCTGCCAAATTGCACGGCCACGCGTCGACCGAGTTCATCATATTGCTTGTCTAATTTGATTGCTATTAATATTGTGGCGGATGTTTGGTTTCTGCCATTGTTCTTTAGATAGCAAAATCTAAATATTAACTTATAGATTTCTTTTTCTTTTCTTTTTTCTATTTCAGGGTTAATTGGTTCTCCTATTAATTTGGGGGAGAATCGTCGGGTCTTCGGCAAGATGGCTTCAGTAAATTTGTAGCACAGCTTGGATTTTTCAGTTTTCCCCCTTTTCCTGGGGTCCTCCCAAAGAAAAGGAAAAACCTTTCTGAAATTGGTTCCGATTTCAAAACCTAAAAATGTCATCTTCAGGTTTGACTCTGAGTCCGGTACTGATGGACCCCGGCCGATCCGTTATTGGATCCGGTTGTAACGGGTCGAATTGTTACGCACCCGAATCGATCCTGATCTTCCTCACTGTACCCGGTGTGTCCACTATCCCTCTGCGGGTCCTTGAATCTGATTCGATCGCGTCTGTTAAGCTCCGCCTCCAGAAGTACAATGGCCTTGTTGTGAAAAACCAGAAACTGATCTTTGATGGCCGCGAACTGGCGCACAAGAACAGCCCTGTCGGTGAGTACGGTGTATCGAATGGCGACTTTCTCCATCTGGTAATCAGTGTTTCCGACTTGCGTTCAATTACGGTGAAAACATTTTCCGGGAAAGAATTGAAGTTTAAAGTAGAGAGAAATCGGAGTATTCGTTATATCAAGCACCAGATCTTGAGGGAATTTGAAGGTTTGAATGATGTGGAAAATCATCAACTTGTTATTGATGGGGAAGAGTTGGATGATGACAAATTGGTGACTGATGTTTGCACGTCGGTCGAGGCTGTTATGCATCTGTTGGTACGCAAATCAGTCAAGGTTTCAACCAAGCCTGTCGACCGGGATTATGAGCTCACAGCTGTGGTGCCAGAACAGGTTAAATCGAAACCTGCTTTGGTCGAACCTATTTTGGTCAATCCAAACATCAAGTTACCTATGGTTGTTAGTGACATGGTCGAGGCTACATTTGATGGGTTGGAAAATGGGCATAAACCTGCTTTATCGGCTGAAGGAACGGGAGGGGCCTATTTTATGAAAGATAGTTCAGGTCATAGTTATGTTGCGATCTTTAAGCCGATGGATGAAGAACCAATGGCCCAGAACAATCCACGAGGCCTTCCTGTATCCAAAGATGGAGAAGGGTTAAAGAAAGGTACACGTGTAGGTGAAGGTGCTCTGAGAGAGGTGGCTGCTTATTTACTTGATCACCCTTCTGGAGACCACATAGGAGGGCTAGGGTTTGCTGGTGTGCCACCCACGACTCTGGTACGCTGTAGCAATGTGGGGTTTAGCAGTGGTGGCATGTCAAAGATTGGGTCTTTGCAAATGTTTGTGAACAGTTCTGGTAGCTGTGAGGATATTGGCCCCGGTATGTTTCCTGTAGAGGAGGTGCATAAGATAGCAGTTTTGGATATGAGACTTGCTAATGCAGATCGTCATGCGGGTAATATCTTGATGGTTAGGAAGGAAGGGGATGGAGCAGGTTACGGTTTAGTTCCCATTGACCATGGCTACTGCTTGCCAGAAAGTGTAAGTACATCTAACTGAATTTTTTATATGTAGGAATTTCATTTTCAGCTTTTGTCAAAGATAATTTAGAACTGAATCTCAGTATGGTTTTAGTACCATCAGAAACCAGTTTTGGCATTGAACATGTTATTAGTTTGAAATTTTTTCAGTAATTCTGAGATCTTGACCCCTAAAATTTTTACTCCTTAACTAATTCACTAAAATTGATATCTTATTGCAGTTCGAAGATTGTACATTTGAGTGGCTGTATTGGCCCCAGTCGCGGAAGCCATTCAGCGCAGAAACCCTCGAGTACATAGAATCTTTAGATGCTGAGGAAGACATAGAGCTACTAAAGTTGTACGGGTGGGACCTGTCAGTTGAGTGTGCTAGGGTGTTCCGCATCAGCACCATGCTTTTGAAGAAAGGTGCTGCGAGGGGCCTGATGCCACATGACATAGGAAATCTAATGTGTAGGCCTACGGTGAAGAGGGAGTCGAAGATCGAAGAAATCGTCAAGGAGGCAAAGAACATCGTTTTGCCGGAATGCAGCGAAGCCCTCTTCATCGAAACGGTTTCGGAAGTAATGGATTCGTACCTCGACAAGTTACGTGCGTAGATAGGTTCTTTAATTGGATAGGTTGTAATTAATTGATTTGTAAGCAGCTCCCTCTCATTCTTGTAACAGTACTGTTCAGTGTTCAGGTTAATTAGCTTTTCCTTCTTTCTGATGTAGTTAAAAAAAAAAAAACCTCCCTAATAATCTGCTCTCGTTAACTCTGATTCGGATTTAACATTGCTGTTCATGGAAAACTGAGGTTAATGAAGGATTATGTAGTCTTTTTTTTTCCTCATTGGTTTGCCTTTATGGGTTTGATGTATGCCTCATGAAAAAATTGGTAGGATGGTAGTGCCTTGGTCATTAATCAAACAGTCAATACAATAGTTGAATCCCAATCTAATAAGAGAAATGCTACTATATATGAGTTTAAACTTACCAAGCACTTTGGTGAGCTTGACTAAAAAAATATGTGTATTTTGGTGAGCTTGACTAAAAAAACATGTGTATTTTCAAATTGTGATTTATGTCTTTCATAAAAATTCTTTATATCAAAATTTTTTTAGATACAAAAATTTTTTTTTTAGAACTTTTTAAGTATTTGTTTCATATTTTCTAAGATAGTATATTTTCGTATCATTATTTTATATTTTATAAATATGTTAATAAACAAGTATCCGCATATTATTTAATTTTCTTCCATCCAGCATTAAACAATTTGCTGACTTTGCTGAATTGAGTAGGTCGAAAATTTTGTCCTGTGCGGTGAATAGAGACGACTTTCAAATTAATACCCAATTGCTCCTGTGCTTTGCTTGGAAGTTTCCTTTCTTGACTAGATTGCCTTAATATGCAATGGAAAAAAAAAAAAAAAAAAAATTATTGGGAACGGTTGACTTCTTGTTTATCGATGCAAATGAGCAACTTTATTAGCTATGCAAGTGGTTATTTTGTACGTGCGCACGATCTGTAATGCTGAACAATGGATTTCAAGAAGAATATTTCTGGTTAGTTCCAAACATTTGTGTATAGTTAATATTTGCTGCATGTCCAGCGGCTTAATTTATATGGTCTGTAATAATTTGAAACAAAACATCTCTATTTACCCCATAATATCTTGATACTTCAATTAATTAAGGCATACTTGTACATGAAAAAGTTTATAAATAGAAATAAATTAGTGCAATGGAACCGGTATCTGAAGTGTATTAAAAAAAACATACACACAGACACACAAAAGGCAATTTGAAAGCATTTTAAATGCCTTTAAATGATCTTTTTCGTGTAATTGGTACCTTAATAGTTAATACTCTTAGTTTCAAAGTGAGATGCCATGCCATTCGTAGATTGATGGGATGCTACCCATTAGCATCTTTCATGGCCCATATAACCCCTTCATTTGGAGAATATACTTTTATTTTCAATTTTATTCTACTCCGGGGGCCTCAATGCGACAATACTTAACCAAAATGGGCCTTTAACAGGCCTTAGTACTTTGTGCTGTACATATTATTTGGATAAACCGGCCCGTAGGCCCAACATTATAGCTGATTCCAGAAAAATAATTTTATCAATCCCTAAAAATAAAACAAATCCTAATACCATCATTGTTTGCAAACAGATCTCACAACTATCCTAGTGGTTACGGTCACAATAGAAACTGGTCGCAACAGTCAGATGCAGTTAGACTTGTGTCATCGAGCTGAGTTGAAGTTCTGAGCGCTAACCGCAGCGGTCAGATGGGTGGTTGAGCATTTATTGTAACAATACTGTTCAGTGTTCAGGTTAGCTTTTCCTTCTATGTAGTTAAAAACCTCCCTAATAATCTGCTTTCGTTAACTCTGATTTGGATTTAACATTGCTATTCATGAAAAACTGAGGTTAATGAAGGATGATCAAGTCTTTTTTTTTTCCTCATTGATTTGCTTTAATGGGTTGTTGTATGCCTCATTAAAAAGCTTGGTAAGATGGTAGTAGGATTGGCAAAAATATTGGAAGCTCGTAATTTGCTCGTGTTCGATTCGATAAAAGTTCGTAATTAATTTGATTCGATAAAAGTTTGATTTAATTTCGGATCGAATCAGCTTGATTCGAATATACACGATTCGAATAACTCATCGCCCCAGTTTGATTTGATTGACGAATCAAATAACTTCATCGCCTCAGTTTGATTCGATTGGCTGGTGAGCTATTTTTGACTCGAATCATTACATAATCTCAGCCGTCCGATTACTATACTAGAATGTAAAAACCTGGATCCCAGTCCAATCGCCTCCACTCCTCTCCTCACTCAATTGCTCTCACTCTCTCACAGACGAATCATAGATCTGGTTTCGTCTCAGCCTCCACTCCTCCTCCTCCCTTGTACCTTAAGCATGTTAGTTTCTAGCATAGATAACAGGTACATACTTCCATATCTTGCTTGAACAGCCATGTATGATTTTGATTTGTAGAATTACTTGAAGTCATACAATTGGAACCCTTGTGTTCTAGGTCTCGACTCTTGAGCAGAAATGTGGTGACAAAAAAAAAGTAGTAAGAATACAATCAATTATTGATATTGACTGGCTAGTGGACATAGTAGAACATGGTATCGAAACCATGCATATCATGATTTTGGTCTGTTGATTATTTTATAGTTAGTTACTTTCATTTATTCCTTTTCATTTATTTCATATTTTTTTTTCCGATAGGTGTGGTATATTTTGCCACCAGTCTAATCCCCGGTTAGACCAGTCTTTGCTTCTCCCCTTCAACTTACCTCCAGTATTTAACAAGGTGAGAATTAAGTTTCTAACCCTTCCATTACATGTGTAAAAAATTCACAAGAATTTGTTAAATTTTAAAATGTGTAATGAAAACAAATCTGAAATTTGTTCCGTTTCTGTTAGGCTGTTTGCATGTTTGTTATTTTTGTAATCTTGTATGCTTAGTATAAGTTTAAGTGCTTTCTCATGGTTTTATTGCATTCTAATAAACTCCAGCCTCTTAATTAATTTTAAATCTTATTCTTAATTCATTTGCAATGTGTATATGCAAATGCAATTAGAGACTCAAAAACTTATCTTTTCTTTTACATATTAATATAGGATATCACAGGGAGGGCCTACTTATCCTCTCAGTGTTGATGTGTCTATAAATGAAGTGGATGTAGAAGATGGTAATGAAATGGAAATGGATAGTGATTATGAAATTGGCAATGATGCTGCGGTGGTGATGACGAGGGAGGTGATAATGAGGTGGATGCCCCAATTGCAGTTGAGGAAGAGGGTGGAAAAAAATCAAAAGGGAGACACACAAAGTGTTCTGATTTCTGAAGTGTGGCAGTATTTTAAATGTTTTGAGGTAATGAAAGCTTGAAAATTGATAAAGTAGACAAAGCGTCTCCATTGCAATAAAGGTACATACACATTGGTGAGCTCCGGCAGTCTCACCTCAAAAGGCATGTTGAAAACTGTTACAAGATCAAATTGCTGAAAAGGGGCAGTTAAAGGTACACTTAAATTTCAAGGCAGTAATCAAGTGGATTATGAGTAGCTAGAGAAAGTGTGGGCTATAATCAAATGAAATGTCGGGAATTAATTGCAAAAATTATCATAGCTCATGAATTGCCTTTCATGTTTGTAAAGTATCAATGGTTTAACATACTTATGAAGCACATCAAATCCTTTGTATCCAAAAGTGAGTGGAAACACGATAAAAAATGATTGCATTAGGATTTTTGAATTTGAAAAAGAAAAGATCAAGAAAACTTTTAAGCATGCCAAAATGATCTTACTAACAACAAATTGTTGGACTTCAAAACAAATTGTTGCAATTGGTTACATGTGTTTGACCGCTCACTACATAGACTCTGATTGGAAATTGCAAAAGAGAATAACTAGTTTCAATGAGCTTGAACTTGAATCATCTCACACTGGTGAGGTAATTGCTGATGCAATTACTGAATCTCTTATGAAATTGAACATCTTGAAGGTTGGAGCTATTACCCTAGATAATGCATCCAGTAATGATAGTATTGCTACCATTTTGAGGTCCAATTTAGAGGCAAGAGGTTCATTACATTTTGAGGGTCTGTTTTTTCATGTGAGATGTTGTGCTCACATATTAATTAAACTTGATAGTGTAAGATGGAATAAGTAAAGAGGAGGGATCCCTTGACAATCCCTATTTTGACAATCTTGACAATCTAATGTTTCAAAAATTTATAAAAATTCATAAAAAATCTTAAAAATGGAAAAAGATTTGTGGGTGCACTACTTAACATGTAGATTGATAGTGTTTCAAATTTTAATCAATTTGAATATCGTTTGATGACTTATCAAAATTTTGTGTACTTTTTAACGGTTGTAATTTAACGGATCTTTGAAAAGCTATTAAATATCACTTAAATTGAATGTTATCGAAAACATAATCAATCTCTAAGTTAAGAAATACTTCCGTAAACTTGTTTCTATTTTTGAGAATTTATATGAATTTTTACAAATTTTTAAATATTAGATTATCAAGATTGTCAAAATAGGGATTGTCTAGGGATCCCTCCTCATAAGTAAAATTGAGAGCTGTTGTGAGGTACCTTAGAAAATCTCCGGTTAGACTTTTCAAATTTGGGAAAATTGCTATCCAATTAGGTTTATCCACTAGACGATTTTTTTATTATGATGTGAAAACTAGATGGAATTCAACCCATCGCATGCTCCAATCAACAATTTATTACAAAAACACATATGAAAGGCATGCTATGAGGGATTCTAATTTTGTATGGTTGCCCTCAGAAGAGGAAAGGGCAAGAGCCAAAGTGGTGGTAAAGTTATTAGATATTTTCACCAAGGCTAGCAAACTCTATGCTGGAACTTTGTACTCCACATCCAATTTGTATTTCATTGAAGTGTTTAAGGTGAAAAAGATAATTTGTGAGGCTTATCAGTTTGAAGATGTTTTTATGAAAGAAATGTCTCAAGCCATGTTTGTGAAATTTGAGAAGTACTGGGGTGATGTCAGTCTTTTAATGGCTATTGCTTCAATTTTTGGATCCAAGGTTCAAACTTAATCTGTTCCAATATTGTTAAAATAAGTTGTACTCGGATCATATCAATGAATGCATTGATGAGGTTAAAAGCAAGTTGGGAGTGCCTTTTGAGAAATATAAGAAGAAATATAAGGCTTCTAATTCTAGTTTGGCGAGTTCTTCGAATTCGGTTGGAAATGTTGTTGTTGATAACAACCAAACCGAGGATGACAATTTCAGTTTTATCATGGAAAGCCAAACTGAAGATGTTTTCAAAACTGAACTTGAGGTGTACTTAGAAGAGAAATTACTAGTTGGAAAATGAGACAAATTTGATGTGCTAGAATGGTGGAAAGTAAATTGTAAAATTTCCATTTTTGAGCTTGTTAGCTCGAGATATACTTTGCATTCTGATATCAAACCGTTGCCTCGGAGCCAGCATTTAGTGCCGGAGGTCGTGTATTAGATGATTATCGGAGTTCCCTAACGAAAGATATGGTTGAACTTTTGGTTGTGGAGGGGATTGGAATAGGGCTAGCTCTGGTGCCACATTGCATACCCTACAAGTAAGCATTATTATACTTTCTGTTTGTACCTATATGCATTTTGTTATAAAATTAAACTTTTAATTGCACTAATTTATCTCAATTTGTTTATTTTAGGAAGCGGCAAAAAGAGAACCTTGAAGTTCAAGTACTTGATGCAATATCTGTCACCTAATATCTTACAAGTGATTAGTATGTTTGTTTCCAGCTTGTTATAAAATTAAATAATCATTTGCAATTTTGCACTAATTTATCTCATTTTGTTTATGTCAGGAAGCAGCCAAAAATGAAGAAAATTTGAATAAAGTATTGAAGTTTGTATTTGTCACCTAATGACATTTAGTTTATGCTTGATTTCATTCTAGTCAATTTAGTTTGTGGTATTGAAGTTTTAATATTTGTTTCTTAATTCTGATGTAGTTCTTTTAATGTATGATTCTGATGTAGTAATTAGTACTTTTAATATGTATTTTTAAATTCTGAAGTAGTAGTTTTAATGTGCTTGAAGTTGAACAAAGTTTAAATCTCATGTTTTATTGAACTCATTTAATCGATGCGTGGGTGGTAAATGACACTGTGATTTGATACTGAGTTTCTAACCATAGTAATCATTTAGTAGTTTTGAGCTCATTACAAATCGAATCGAACTAGTTCGAATCAAATTGAATTGAATACCTCACTACCCTCAAACTTGAAACTGGCTTCTTAATTATTTCGAGTTGGCTCGATTCGAACTTGAATCAAATCGAATATCTCACCGGGATGATTCGATTCAATCCGATTCGTTGCCACCCCTAGATGGTAGTGGCTTGGTCATTAATCAAACAGTCAAATCAATAGTTTGAAAGCTAATTTAATAAAGAGTAATAATTAAACAAGTATTTAGCATATTATTTCTTCCATCCAGCATTAAGCAGTTCGCTGACTTCGCTGAATTGAGTAGGTCGTAGTTTTTGTCATGTGCGCTTAATAGAGACTTTCAAAAAAATTAGGAAAATAATATGGTGATATCATTGATACCATTGGTAATGATACCATATAGTTTGACTGGTCAAATAAACTAATTATTCAACTAAACATACTAATTGTTCAACTTAACATGCTAATTATTCAACTTAACAAGCTAATTGTTCAACTTAACCTTGCTAACTATATATATATGCTTCCAAGGCATTTTGTTCGTCTAAGCAGAAGTGTTATAGGTGCCATCTATCAGAAAGAGTACCCCAAATTCTGATGTTGAATTAGTGCTATTAGTCAGATAAGTAAAATCAAATCCAACACATATTGTATATCTATTAAGAAAAGAATAACAACAAGTTAATGCTTTTTTTTTATATTTTATATATTTATTTGCTTTCATTTAAACAAAGATAATACCCCTCAGTCTGATCGAACAAAAAAGTCCATCCAATAATCAAATGTACTAATGAATCTGCTTTATTCTGCGTAGTTATTATTTTTTTTTTTTGTGAAATAATGTTTATGTTCAAGATATTTTTGTATTGGTTATAATTGTTAACGGAGCGAAGCCCGGATTACAGCTCTAGTGGTATTAATATAGCTACACCCTTCAAATTAAATACCCAATTGCTCATGTGCTTGCATGAAGCTTTTACTCGGAAGTTTTCTTTCTTGACTTGATTTTTTTGCCTTAATATGCGATGGAAAAACAATTATTGGGAACGGTTGACTTCTTGTTTATCGATGCAAATGAGCAATGATTAACTATGCAAATGGGAGAATCTTCAGAGGAATGTCATCACCCCATGAGGTCCTCTTATGGAGGATCATATAGACCGTGCTGAGTTATGCATCAAGTATTGTTAATGCAACTAAATACTCTAATAGGATGTCTAATACGTGCTCTGAGTGGTTGCTAGCTAGTTTCCGGTCTTTGTTGTTGTTGTTTCTATTGTTCTGGTTTTTGATGGTTGTATGCTCTGGTTTGTTTAGTAGGCTGTTTAGCACGTTGTCTGACGGTTGTGATGTAACTCGGATGTGGGTACTCTACTACTAATATATATACGAGGGATTCATTGACAATAGTTTATCTTAACAATGATAACTTTTAAAAATTTATAAAAAATCTTAAAAATAGAAAAAAGTTTAAGTATTGGTTAACTTATAGATTGATTATGTTTACGATTATATTCAATTTAAGGCGATATTTGATAGCTCATTAAAGATCTTTAAATTACAACAGCTAAAAAATGTACAAAGTTTTGATAATGCATCAAATGATGTCCAAATTGATTGAACATTGAAACAATATCAATCTATAAGTTAAGTAATGCATCTATAAAATACTTTTTCATTTTTAATATTGTTTATGAATTTTTACAAATTTTTAAAAATAACCATTATCAAGATAAGGATTGTAAATGGATCCTCCTCTATTTATATTATTTAAACAACTTGGTAGCCATTATCAAGTTTCTCAATAATAAAAAAAAACTTACATGTTGATATCTATTTTGGTATCAATTGTGTGTCTCCTGAATATTTTCCTAATCAGATAATCATCTCACAGAAATTAAAGTCATAGCACAGATTCATAAGTAATAACCTTAGTATCTTAATCATTTCGAGTAAGTGTTCTTTTATGTGGATTAACAAACTCTCTTTGAGCATCTTTTTGTCTGATTCTTAATGCATATCTAACTACTTAAGGAGTGCCTGCTCTTGGATTAAACCTCTTTAACTTATTAGTATGGATTAAGTTTTTTTTTTTTTTTTTTTGAGTGGCAGGCGATTGCCTGCCGAATTTTCATTTAGAAAAAAAGGGATGGTATTTACATTGATATTTTTAAAGAAATAAATAAAAAGAAAAGATAAACCAATCTATGGAGGATAGTCTAGTATGGATTAAGTCATCTAGATGTGAGCTTCTTAGTAGGATAAAATTTTAATTCTTATTTAATTTGTTGACTAATGTGTCCATAGAAACCATTCAGCAATATCTACTTGGGCTTTGTTAGGCCTCCTTATGATTCTTAGTCTTTTAATCATTTCGAACACAAGCTCTTTTGCACTGATCAAAAGTACTTAAACTTTTTTTTTTGACTGAACCTTAAGCTGCTGCCCGAATTTAAGGCCATATACATTATTTAAGTATTAAGTCGTAGCTTAAGTTACGTTTAAGCTCTGTTCTGAGTGAGACCTCTTTTATGCATCAAATATTTTAAGCCAAATTCTTTGCTGACAACCCCACAGAGAATAAAGAACTTAGCCATTTAACTAAAAAGACATGGAGTGCTTGACTGCCCAAGATATCTTTTCTGGGAAGTTTCGTGAAGAAGATACTTAGACAAAGTCGTCTAAATTATTTTTTATTGTTCCTTCCCTGAGATAACAATTGCCAGCGATGTTGATGAGCAAATTATTTGCCTTTTATAAGTTATATGTGGTCAAAGTTTCTCAATATATATATATATATATTTGTTTAAAAAACTTGGTCTGCATTACGGAAATAGGGATGTCAATGGATATTCATCATCCAAAAACCCGATCCGAATCCGCATGACTGGATCTGCATATGGATCTTAAGAAATCATCCGATAGTTTATTGAATCCGCATATGGATCTTAAAAGATGGTCCGCTTTATATTTTGGATCTGCATATGGATATCTTACATGATCCGAATCCGTTATAAAATCTGATAATGTATTTTTTATGATATTGTAATAAGGTATATATCATAATAATACATGTAAAGTGCTATTAAATTAATGAATATAGTTTGGTTTGTTCTAATTACTATCTTTGTTCTATTATTTTTGGAACATACAATTTATTTATAAGTTAAACGCCGCATTAAATTTAGTTAGCAACTATTAACCATAATCTTAACAAATACTTATAATTATAGTGTAATATTAATTAAAAAATGAAGTATAAAATCTGAAATATGATCCGAATCCGATCCGATATCCACAAACAAAATGGATATGGATCCATATTGGAATCTCTAAATTCTAATTGGATGTGGATCATTACGCATATGGACCTTACAAATTTTATTGGATTCGCATTTGAATCCTAGAAGATCCGATCCATTGACATTTCTATACGGAAAGCTCCGACGGTCTTTAACTCTATATATAGCCAAATTGTGCCTTTATTTATTATTTTTCTTTTTGAACGTTAAGGCCACAACTTTATACACTCGAGTTTTGAGTTACGTTACGTCAAAATCAAATATAAAAAATCCCGGCAAATGAACCTAGTGACAGCACAGTTTATTTGGGTTATCCTATGCCAAAGGGACGCATTAATTCTAGCTAAAGATAAGGAACCTATATCACAGAACATTCAAGGAACCTATATGCACACGCTATCTCCAGCGGGACGGACAATACTTCTGAAATCAGTCCTACAGAGTATACCAATCTACTCAATGGCGTCACAAGTGCTACCTAAAACTGTCACTAAAAAACTTGAGGCAACCATGAGACTTTTTTGGTGGGGCAAACAAGAAGGAGATCAGTATCTAGCGCTCGTGATCAGTTGGGACGATATTTGCCAGCCCATGAGGTCAGGGGGTCTGGGTATAAAACGATTAGAGGACCTCAATAGCGCGCTGCTGCTAAAAGCGGGCTGGCACTGGCAATTACTCAACAATTCACAAGCACCATGGGCACAACTTATAAAGCAGAAATATTATAGAGAGGGTACCTTCCTGACTGCATCGATCCACCGGTCCGGACCAATCAAATACATTCAAAGCATTAATTACAACAACTGAAAGATTATTACAACACTTTTTTTGGCAAATAGGGTCCGGAACCGATGTAGCAGCTGTGGGTCAGCCATGGTATCCAGACTGGCAGGCAGATATATGCAGACCAATAGCCGGGCCGCAACTCACTGTAGCCGACTTATGGGAACCTGAGACTGGTGCATGGAAAAAGACTGCTCGACCTTGTATTTCCACCTGAGACCTTGTATTTCCAATGAGCTCAACAAAACCCTTTCTATGGTCAGAGATTTCAAGTGCTCGAACCGAGTACCTGTCGTCATACTCATCCGCCAAGCCGTTCTCTATCTTCTGTCCATTTCCTACACCCCTTTCAACAATTAGTTCGTTCACTACGCCATTCGGGATCGTGTGCCCGTTCTCACTGATTTGTGTGTGCGCATTTCCTGTGCCATTTTGGACATTCTGCCCTTTTCCATTGACACTTATAACCACATCTTTGGAACCCATCATTGAATCTGCATGCATACAAGAAATTTCAATTATGGAACATAAATTGTGCCAAACAAGATATATTTTTTTTTTTCACAAAATAATGAATTAAACACAGATTTATGAAACAGTTCTACAAGTGCTTAAACTAGCATTTCCCAAGCACTTGGCAATTACATTTTTGTTTTCATAGGATTGTTTTCTCATTTTAGTTAAATTGGCAGCACAAGTTCTTGAAATATGAAGTGTCCAAGTTAAATGGCTTAAATTGTTTTTAAAATATGAAGTGTTCAAACAGCTCAAAAGTTAAAACCATTTAACTTCATATTTCAAGAAATATGAAGTGTATAATCAATTCTCTTTGAAGTGTTTAAATGGGAAACTAATATTACAAGAGATCATGAACAATTCTTTGAATTCATACCAGCAATTACAAATCATCATTTCCTGAAAATGTCTAATTAAAAAGCAACAAAATATACAAATCTTGCCAAATGGCCACAAAATAAATACACCTCTCAAATGAAAACAGTATGATCGATGCAAACCTCCAAATTAACCAAAAAAGAACCAATCTTGTTCAAGATCAACAACTCGATCGGCCAGCCACCACCTCCCAAATCTCTCCCTCCCCAGCTATAGCAATTTACGACTCGCTCAAACGGACCAACCCCACAGCGAGCGAGAGAGAGTGGAACTGATCCGCAGATATGAATGAATGAACAGATAAAAACGTTCTTGAATCGCTTCGCTTTTAATTAATTAATTGATTGATTGATTGACTGAGCGAATCAATTGCATATTAGCCGCACGATCTAATTGTTGGTAATTGATTAGGAATAGAAATTGGTCCAAAGCCATTTGGACATTGACCGTCCAAAGGCATGACTAAACAGTTCGATTCAATTTATATGTATATCAACGGTGATTACGTGTGACCTCATTATTCTAAATATAACCGGCATACTATTTTTAGCACCTACATGATCACATCACGTTGATCAATTACCAATAATTAGATCGTACGGCTCTCTGAATCCTTTGGACAATATCCGATTCCAATTGATGAACCGTGATTTGATAGTGTAGTGCTAAAGATAGAAACAAAATACAGATGGTTATATTTAGAATGATGAGATCATACGCTATCACTATTGATAAACATATAAATTGAATCGAACGGTTTATTTGTAGCTTTGGACGGAGACCGTATGGGCTTTGGACAAAATTCTAGTCCGATTTGACGGTGGGGATAAGGATGCGTATGGAGGTTAAAAGCGGACGGATGGAGAGGATCCGGATGAGTTATCGAACAGTGTTTTACTCGACGTTGACCCGGTCGTCGGTGAATTGCAGCCGTCGGATCTCGAACTGAACGGATGATACGGATCGGCTCCGAGGTAAGTGATTACCAGTGTAATTAATACATGTGACAACATACTTGGAAAAGGTTTCATACAGAAATGGGTGTATTGTTTGTACTATTTTTTGAGTAAATGGTATTGTTTGTACTATTATATTATGTGACAACATATTACTTGTATTGTTTGTTTTGTTTTGTTTTGTTAAATTATTGATGCGCGTGCTAATTCAGATCTTGAGGTGTCGTGTCAGATGCCGAATAGTATATACTGTACAACTTGTGATTAATTATTTATTTCATTTGTTTCAGAATCGTTCAATTCAACCGAGATTGGATGAAGATATATATGAAGCACATGAACATGCAATGCAGCTAACTTAACTACTTGGTCTAATTCTAATGACTAAATAATCTAATGCAATAAAACATGTAATTATGTAGACATGATTACGATACAGTGACACACACAGACACTACCTGTCAAGTGACAACCATGTCTAGCTATCAGCTGCATGATTAAAACATGTTCTGGGCCGGGCCTATAATTGAGAAACGCAGACGGCCATAACTAATTATAATTTGTACATAACTAATTACTCACCAAGAGCACTCACACATCATGAATATATTCATGATGTGTGAGAAGCATTCATTGCTGTATACTAGAGCTGTAACTGAGGCTTCGCCCCAAAATATGATATCAAATAAATAATAAAACTTATAAATTTAAAATATTTTTTATAAAAAAAATGAACAAAATTTTAATTTTTTTATGTGAATAATAATTATAATAATAATGTAATAATTTATAGATAATAGCACATAAATATTGAACCATTATTATCACATAAATATTAAAAGGTTAAATTTTATCTTAGACATATCACATTCATCTTAATAAATGGGGAGGGAGAATACATATAAATCATTGGATCAAAGTAGATGAAGAGATTTAAACAAAATCAATGGTTAATAATATTGATGATGTGGCATAGTTGAGGTGTTTGGAGAGCTACTCCTTTTTCTAGAGTATAGATTTATCTAGACAGATTATACATTAATATTTATGAGCTATATTCTAAAATTCAAAACAATATTTATGAGTTATTTTCTAAAATTTAAAATAAGTACTTAGAAAACTCTAAAATGAAAAATATTTGTATACCTCAATATGTTTATATAAATAATTTATTGAGCACCATAAATTGCTATTTCGGATACGATAACATAAATTTTGAGGCGTTAACGTTAGTATAAATGTATAATAGTCTAACTCTCATACATATACATATTGTTGCGAAGTCTTTCAATTTTCTGTTTCATTTATATTTACTTGTAGGTTTAGATTTTCACACAAAATTAACAGGGTTTTTATTTATTGAAAGTTTGAAACATATATAGTTGGCTAAAATTACTTACAGATCATTATAATTGAAACAAAAAACAAACAATTAGAGACAAGATATATAATCTGTGTCCATTAAAATGAAGCTTTCTTGACAGATTTGAGCATGATTTTCGGCTCGAGCCCGAGAAGCATCCCGTCGTGCACGGCGGAGAAGGTGTCGTAACGAAGGAACAGATCGACGACGAACAACCGACCGACGAGGACCACCATGTCCTTCCCGGGGCACTGCTTGTTGCCCAACGCCGGAGCAACTGTCTCGGGCCCGTTCGACCAGTACACATACTCCAACAACTTTTTGCCGTCGCCAACGAACCGGTTGGGCATGAATTCCTCGGCATTTATGAATACTTTGCTGTCCCTCATGGCGAGGGGCTGATATCCACATATCAACTCTCCTTTCTTCACTTTGTAAGCCGCGTCGTGGCTCTCTATTACAAGATCGGTTCTTGCATGACCGAATTGACCCTCGACAGGCGGGTCTAGGCGCAATGCTTCCCAGACGACCGACTTGGTGAGCTCCATTTTCTCGAGGGCTTCAAAGGTGATCGTGCCGTTGTATGACTGCACCACCGACCGGATTTCCTGTGCCAATCTGCTATGCAGGTCGCCGCCACCATGTGTGAGCCATTTGAGGATGATCGGCATGAGGATCTTGAATCCGCCATTTGCATTGAATGAGGTCATAAAGATTAAGTTGTGCAGTGCGACGTGGTGTGAGAGGCCAAACTTCTCGGCAGCGTCATTTAGCAATGACTCGCCTGCTTTGGAGAAGAACTCTTCGAGGGTTTTGTAGTCGCGTCGGGCTAGGAATGCCGGAAGCGGAAACCAGTGCAAGAGGAGGTCTTCAATGGGCCACGGGACAAATTTGGTTAGGCGACTCGCTAACGGGTGAAGTTGTAGAAGCAGCCATAGTGCAGCTTTGTTAGATGCCGAGGGACCGATGATCTCGCTAGGCACGGAACCGACAAATGCGTTACAAATGAAATCAAATGCCGCTGACTGGTTGAGGCCGTTGAACTCCACGGGGCCGGATGTCAACTTCTCATCGACCATATTGAAAAGAGAGGCGTACGCTTCATGGAAGGAAGGCATGAAATGAGACTTGCGAGATGCCAACACATGAAACGAAAAGGACTTGAGAGAAGAGTGCAATTCCTCGGTGGTGTCGAGGTAGGCCAACGGGCGGATGCCCGAGTATAGGGAGAGTGACGGCGCGTACGTGCCAATAAAAGTGTCCCGCTTTTCAACCTTCGACGAATCGAAAAGCACCCGGAAACTCTTTGCGTCAAGAACAGCGACAACTTCAGAATTGCGAGCTATGAACGAGCCTGGCGCCATGTTCATCCGCACGACGGTCGAGTTGTGCTTGACCGCGTGCGACTTGAAGTACTCCATGTGGCCTTGGAAATAAAAGTAGTGCAGCCGGTCATAGAACGGGGAGATGATGGGCATCCCGTAGCTGCCCGGGATCGGCTTTATGGCTAGGCCGGACGGCGACTGTTCTTCGGTGGCCATGGAGCTTGTTAAGCTAATCAATCAATGCCTTGTGAGTTTGTGAGTTGTGTTTTATGATTACCTTGCTTTATAAAGTTGGGCAATTTTTTGCTTTGCGTTCAAATCTCATTCTCCAAAGCTCAAATGGCCAATCTAATTTGCTAAACACAATCTACATATTGAAAACATACAAAATACCAAATTTTATAATTTTTCGAATTTTTTAGCTTTTTTTTTTTATTTTTGAAAGATTGACACTTTTTGGCATCATTATTTTATTATTATTTCTGGGTCATCTTTCTAAAAATCAGAAAAAATAGTTAAAAAATTCTAAAAATAGTAAATTTTGGTATCCCATCATATTTCAATATTTAGAATGTTTTGGTTCAATTAGATTTGTTGTTTGAGTTTTCGTTTGTGAGATTTTGAAAACGCAAAGCAAAAAAAGCCTCAACTTTGCAAAGCACCGTAACATGTCCCTATATATATATAGAGGAGGGATCCATTGACAAATGCTTATAATGACAATTTTGACAATAGAGATTTTGAAAATTTTATAATAATTCATATAAAATTTTAAAAATGATAAAACTTTTATGGATGCATTCTTTAACTTATAGATTAATAGTGTTTCAAATTTCAATCAATTTGAACATTGTTTGATAGTTTATCAAAATTTTATACATTTTTTAACGGTTGAAATTTAACGAGCTTTAAAGAGCTATCAAACATCACTTAAATTGAATATAATTTGAAACATAGTCAATCTATAAGTTAAACAATATCTCTATAAACTTTTTTCTATTTTTTAGAATTTTTAACTATTTTTACAAATTTTTCAAAATCCCTATTGTTAAGATTGTCATTATAAGCATTGTCAATAGATCCCTCCTCATATATATATATATATATATATATATATATAGGGCTATAAGACTTGTATGGTAGCCCAAAGAGCAGCAGGATTTATATATAGCAGAAAAGGTAAGGCTCTTTTCTCTGCAGTCTGCACAAATGTCTTTCTTTTTCATGATTTTTATTGTTATTATTTAAATTAGAGGAGGGATCATTGACCATTCCCATCTTGAACATCTTGACAATTTGATATTTCAAAAATTTATAAAAAATTATATAAATTCTCAAAAATAGAAAAAAGTTTACGGAAGTATTTCTTAACATATAGATTGATTATGTTTCCGATTATATTCAATTTAAGTTATATTTGATAAATTACAACTGTTTAAAATTACACAAAATTTTGATAAGCTATCAAACAATATTCAAATTGATTGAAAATTAAAACACCATCAATCTATAAGTTAAAGGGGAATTTGTATATTTGCCATTCCAAAACCCTCCAATTGTAACTTTGCCACTCCAAAGTTGGGTATTGCAAATTTGCCACTACAAACTTTGAGTATTTTGCATTTTTGCCATTAAAATTTTTATTTGACCAAATTGCCCTCAATCTCCTCCATGGCAACCCCCGTGCGACCCCAGCAGCCCCTGCATAGTCCCCGGCAACCCCCCGCGCGCCGCCACGGTAGCCCCCCGCGCCCCCCCGGCAGCCCCCCGCGCTACTCCGCGCGCCGCCCTGGCAGCCCCCGGCAGCCCCCTCGCACCTCCCCAGGGGTGCGCGGGGGGCTGCCGGGGGGGGTGCGCGGTGTGGTGCGGGGGGCTGCCGGGGGTTGTGCAGGGGCTACCGGGTGACGCAGGGGGCTACCGGGGGCGCGCGGGGTTGCCATGGAGAAGATTGAGGACAATTTGGTTATATAAAAATTTTAATGGCAAAAATGTAAAGTAATCAAAGTTTGTAGTGACAAATTTGCAATACCCAACTTTGGAGTGGCAAAATTACAATTGCCATTTAGGGCGTATTCGGTAGCCACTGATCTTACAGAAAATTTTTTTATTAGAACATAATTTCATATTGCATTTGATAAAAACCTATGAACAACCCATCATTGATAGAAAAAACAAACCAAAAAATTCAATATGACTTAATTAATATTTTTCTTTAAGAACAAGTGTTTTTAGAGGAATGTATTCCTATTAGAAATTGTTGGTGTAGTTTGTCGAAAAATGAATAGAAATTATTTTTTATAGACTCAATTCCTATGAAAACCTATAGTATTTAAATACGCCGAACATGCCTCATTGAATCCTGAAGGGTATTTAGCATATTATTTCTTACATCTAAAATTAAAAAGTTGCTGACTTTGCTGAATTGGTTGTTCGTAGATTTTGTCCTGTGCCGTGAATAGAGACGACTTTCAAATTAATACGCAATTGCTCCTGTGCTTTGCTTGGAAGTTTTCTTTCTTGACTAGATTGCCTTGATATGCAATGGAGAAAAAAAAAAAAATATTGGGAACGGTTGACTTCTTGTTTATCGATGCAAATGAGCAATTGTTAGCTATGCAAGTGGTTATTTTATACGTGTGCACGATCTGTAATGCTGAACTATGGATTTTCAAGAAGAATGTTTCTGGTGAAGTTCCAAACATTTGTATATAGTTAATATTTGCTGCATGTTCAACGGCTTAAATTATATGGTCTAATAGATATAACAAAAATCTCTATTTATTATATATTTGTCTCGCTATTTCAATTATTGAAGGCATACTTGTACATGAAGTAGTCTTCATATAGAAATAAAGTTTAGTGCAATGAAGCAGGTACCTGAATATATTAAAACACAAAAAGAAAAGCAATTTGAAAGTATTTTGGATGCTTTATTGCATAATTGGTACCTCAATACCCATAGGTGTAACAAGGAGATGAACATCATGGAGATGCCATTCAATTTTCGTAAGGCGCAGAAAAGAGACAAAGGGTGTGATAAAAGAGTAAAATGTTCAAAAAAGAAAGTTTACATTATAAAGATGCAATATAGTGTTTATTTATTAAGCATTAATTTTTTTTTTAAATAATATTGTTTCATATGCAAATCTTTATGAACTTTTTTCAAAACTTCAAAACAAAATACTTGGAAAACTCCAAAAATAGATTTTTTTTTTTTTCCCTCAATATTGTTACATGAAAAACTTATGTGGCACCAAAAATCGAAAATTGGAGCATGATAGAGTTTAATTTGAGGCGTTAAATTCCAGCCTTAGCCATAAATTTTTTTTTTTTATTTTGAAAGTGAGATGCCATGCATCTTTCGTGGCCCATATAACCTTACATCTGGGGAGTATATTTTTAAAATTTCTATCCTGGTCCCGGAACATGTGGGCCTCAATGCGAACAATACTTAACAAAATGGGCCTTTAAACAGGCCGTAGTACTTTGTGCTGTACATCTTATTTGGATAAACCGGCCCGTAGGCCCAACACAATACATTGTTACTGTATTACAGCTGATTCCACCGTCCAGGAATTCATATCCTCTACTGCCCAGTACTCTAGCCGTTGGATTCGCTTCAAGATTCGTACAACTCAATCTCAAAAATCTCCCCTATAATCCACATCGTTGATTCGCTGCGCAGTACAATACCGAGTGCTTATCCTCTGCGCAGCGATTCAACGGTGCGGATTAGAAGGGGCTCTTATTAGATTGTGCTGCACGAATCTCAAAGCATATCGAACGGTTAAAATGCTGCGCAGTATTTTCCTGCGCAGTAGAGGATATGAGCTGCAACAGAGTCCACACAGTCAGTCACTTTGGCGCCACACCCTAAGCCCCTTTCCCGCCAAAGTCCCCTCTTCCCTCCCAGTGCTTATCCGGTGGCTTAAAGTACGCTACCATGAACCGTTGGATCACCTCAATATTCGTGCAGGCTCGTATCTCGAGACGATCCAACAGCGATGTGAAATCCTTCCTCCTAGAAGATCGAGCGCCACATTATACCAAGCCTCAGAAAGAGAAAAAAAAAGCGGAGAGAATATTTCGAAGGAGAGAAGAAGAGTGAGTGAGTGAGAGTTAGACGGAGGTAAACACTAAACAGCGATGGATGCGACGGCGGGCGATTTCTACACCGACGAGAAGGCCACGCGCGTCGAGGGCATCTTCCTCGAGTTCCTCCGCCGGTCCTCTCCTCTTCCCCCCTTCCCCCCCATTTCCATTTCTCAGATCTGCTTGCTTACTCACTTACTGATTGTTCTTCCTTTCTTTCGTTCTTGATTCAGATTTAAGGTTGATGTGAATGCTCCCGATCCGCACTACGAGGCGGAGGCGGAGCGGATGCGCTCCGCCGAGTCCAACACGGTGTTCGTCGACTTCTCCCACGTCATGGAGTTCAACGACGTGCTCCAGCGCGCCATCGCCGAGGAGTATCTCAGGTTGTAATCTTTTACAGTAATTGCTCTTGTTTTCTGGTAATATTATGAATCTAAAAGGATTTATTTATTCAGGTTTGAGCCGTACCTGCGCAAAGCGTGCAACAGATTCATACTCGGTCTCAAGTCCGAGGGGAACCGGCCGATCTTCACGGACGACAGCCCCAATAAGGAGGTCAATGTTGCCTTCTATAACTTCCCTTTATTGAAAAGGTAACAATTAACAAGCATAACACCTTTTCTTTTAATTTTGGGCTACAAAGAAATAACCTTCTCATTCACTTTATTATGTCCCTTGTTCCCTGTACTTGATTGGTAAAAATTGTTCTGCAATGAAATGTTTGCGATAACTTGTTTCAGATTGAGGGAGCTGACAACGGCTGACATTGGGAAGCTGACATCCGTGATGGGTGTTGTCACTCGTACCAGTGAGGTCCGGCCGGAGCTGCTCGAAGCCACCTTCAAGTGCCTCGACTGCGGAGAGACTGTCAAAAATATTGAGCAGCAGTTTAAGTACACTGAAGTACAATCCCTTTTCATGTTCTCAGCAATTATTTTTTGTTAGCACTGTGATCCATCATAGCTTATTTTAACTGTGAAACATATGAAAAATACCATGGAAAGAATAATGCTAGAAATGTTCAAGTTCGTACCAGTGACCTAGTCAATATCTGCTTATACCTGTATTTACTTTCTGGAATATAAGGTTCTTGGTCTATATTTGGTCTGGCAATGATCTTGGAATCCTATTTGGAATGCAGCCCATAATATGCATGAATGCGACATGTCAAAACCGGCGCAGGTGGGCCCTGCTACGTCAGGAGAGCAAGTTCACTGACTGGCAGCGGGTCCATGTGCAAGAGACCTCCAAGGAGATTCCTGGTGGTTCTCTTCCCCGTTCGCTCGACGTTATTTTGCGCCATGATATTGTGGAGAAAGCAAGAGCTGGTGACACGTAAGTCCAGTTTTTTATTGCTTTAGTAAAATTCACAAAGATGTAAGAAGTTTATCTGCAATTTGCAGAAAAATTCCTGCTTATTCATTATGTTTATATGTCATTTGAAACTGGGAAGGTAAGGCAATTATGTAATTGGAACTTGACAAACTTTTAGCCTCTCACTAGTTGTGTCATTAGGATTTAGGACCATGACATTCAAATTAGGTAATATCAATCTGATATAGTATTGCAAAAAATGATTGAGTAGGTTCATTATGTTGCAGGCTTACTGCATTAGAAATGTTCACCATATAGTGAATGGTGCTAAAGATGCACTATTATTTATTTAAATCTTGATTAAAATTTGATAATTCCTGGTGTTTGTGATTTGGTACTTTTGGCAAATAATGGAATATTAAAGGCTTTTTTTCTACTGTTTGTTCTGATGGTTTGCTTGTTTAATAATATGTACAGGGTGATATTCACAGGGACAGTGGTAGCAGTGCCAGATGTCATGGCATTGACCTCACCAGGAGAGAGAGCCGAGTGCAGGAGAGAGGGCTCACAAAGGAAAAATGCTGCAGGAGGCCAAGAAGGTGTCAGGGGTCTAAAAGCTCTTGGGGTTAGGGACCTGTCCTACCGTCTTGCCTTTGTTGCAAACTCTGTTCAGGTAGAGTTGGTTGCATTTAGTTTATTGTAATCTTGGCTACGGTAAACTTAGATAGTATCAGAGTTTTTATATAACCTATTATGACATATGCTTAGTGCAACAATTTTACTGTTTAGTTGTACTATTATGTTGGATATCTGTGAAGTATAACTTCTAGCATATTGATGGCAGGTTGCTGATGACAGAACAGATGGTGATATCAGAGGCAGAGATATCGATGAGGATGACAGTGGGAGACCAAAATTTACTGTAAGTTCGAAAACTTCTTTAATAACATACCAGACACAAAAGAGGCAAATTTGAAAATTGCACTTTAGTGATGCAACGGTCTGATTGCTCTATTTGACAATTCTGATAACATGTACCACCAGCTCATAGCAGAAGTTTCCTTTTACTGGAATAATTTCAATTATGAGGATACTTTTAATTAGCTTGTTAAATTATGTCAGGATGAAGAAGAGAATGAAGTTTTGGCCATGAGAGCCACACCTGACTTCTTCAATAAATTAGTTGAGAGCATATGCCCAACTGTTTTTGGCCATAAAGATGCCAAAAGAGCCATCCTTCTCATGCTGCTAGGTGGTGTGCACAAGATCACACATGAAGAGATCAACCTTCGGGGAGATATTAATGTTTGCATTGTTGGGGATCCTAGTTGTGCGAAATCTCAATTTTTGAAGTAACTCATTCACTGACCTTATATATCTTTGTTTATGGAGTTTAAGACCCTGAAATTGATGCTAATTTGATTTTTTTATTCTATTTAATAGATATACGGCGAATCTTGTTCCGAGATCTGTTTATACTTCGGGAAAGTCTTCTTCTGCTGCTGGTCTTACAGCGACTGTAGCTAAGGAACCTGAGACAGGAGAATTTTGTATTGAGGTACAAATATTAAGTCAAAAGTTTTTGAATAAGTGCATCTTTCGAGTTTCTAGTTGAATATAGAGTTGATCAGTTAAACTTTATTCTTGTAGGCTGGTGCCCTTATGCTTGCTGACAATGGTATATGTTGCATAGATGAGTTTGACAAGATGGATATTAAAGACCAGGTATCAAGCAAAATATCATATTTGTAATCTCAATTATTCTGGTGATATTCAATGGCATTTTGAATTAACTTAATTCATGATTGCAATTTGGAAGGTTGCCATACATGAAGCAATGGAACAGCAAACCATAAGCATTACAAAAGCTGGTATACAGGCCACACTAAATGCACGAACGTCAATTTTGGCAGCAGCAAATCCAACTGGAGGGCGTTACGATCGGTCAAAGCCTCTTAAAGTAAGCATTCACTGCTTTTAGCACTGATTCTAATTAAATCTACTTTCAGCTTTCACAGAGCCAACCAAATTACTTTATTGAGAAATGGCACTGATGTATTTTTAGTTTGTATAGTCACTTACCTGACCTCTTAGGGTTAAGAGAAAAGTAATAGCTGATTTCTATTATTACCCCTATTGTTTCCACTAATTGAGTGTCATCATTACTTAAGTATAGAGATGACTTAATTTTGGCTCATAACTCTTTGTCACTCTACTTGAATGCTTTTGTGTAGCAGATATTGTCAATGGTATTTACCTACAAACATTTGGTATATATTACATGTATGGGACACTTTCCAATGCAGTTTGCAAATTCTGCGTAAGAGATATTACATGCAAAGAAATTACCATGATATATTTCCTTTTCCTCCCTTAACCCCTTGCAGTACAATGTGGCATTGCCTCCTGCAATTCTCTCAAGATTTGACCTAGTCTACATCATGATTGATGAGCCCGATGAGATAAATGACTACAACATTGCACATCACATTGTCAGAGTTCATCAGAAGCGTGAAGAGGCACTGTCACCGGCATTTACGACAGCAGAAATAAAGCGATACATAACCTATGCCAAGACCATCAATCCAATGGTACTTGTTTACAGATTTTCCCTCATATTTTCCCAACCAACAAATAAGAAAAGAGAGCTAAATGAACTTAGGTCTTCCTTGTCTAAACCACATGGCAAGCTAAAGATAGAAAAATTTGGATAAAGAAGTTTATGTAATTTTCATATTCTACCTGTGTCTAATGTTTGATCCATCCGCACTACAGTTATTGTGTAGTAATAAATAAACATACTGCAATTGGGCTAAATGCAACTTTAGTTACCAGTTTCATACTGCAATTGGGCAAAAAGGCAAAATTCAGGGCCTACTGTTGTTTCTTGTTTGACTTGATTTTGGATTATGTACCAGTTGAGTGTGGAAGCTAGAAACATGTTAGTTGAGAAATATGTGGCTCTCAGAAGAGGCGATTCAAATCCTGGCACAAGAGTTGCTTATAGGATGACAGTTAGGCAGTTGGAGGCTTTGGTACGTCTCTCTGAGGCCATTGCACGGTGTCATCTTGACAAAGTGGTATGTACTCTTACTTTCAATGTTTTCACGAAATATTTGGCAAAAATAAATAAATCAGATTAATCTCTTTTTTCCGGTATATTCTATCAGATTCTTCCAGCCCATGTAAGGATGGCAGTAGATTTGCTAAAGACCTCCATTATAAGGTAGCTTAATATTTTGCTACTCATTTCAACATTTGTATCCCTAAGTTACCTTTTTTGGGCCAAGTTTATCACATTTTAGTTTAGAAGATAATCCAATAACAACCCCAAATCATATGCAGTGTCGAATCAAGTGAGGTTGATCTTTCTGACTTCCAAGATGAGGATGACATCGTTGAACCGCAGAATGAAGATATAGCTCAGCCTGAAAATAATGATGCTGGCCCTCCACCAGAAAATCAAGGTTTTAATTCTCTTGTTTATGTATGATGAATTGTTCTCTCTGTTTGAACTGGTTTCACAAGCAGACCGATGTAAAGCTCTTTGGTTTAACACATTTTTTTGTGACAGTCGTTCAGGTTATACAGTCATAACTCAGATTGACTAAGTCGTATAAGGCTCTCATATATTAAAATTTGTTGAAAGATCATAAAATGTGGCATGAAATTGCAGGTGAAGATCAAGACCAAGGAAATGAAACCCGGCCGAAGAAAAAGTTGGTCATAACAGAAGAAGAGTTCCAGAGAATCACTCATGCTCTGGTCATGCGCCTAAGGCAGCATGAGGAGGAGGTCATGCAAGATGGTACGATCAAAGGCCTTTTATTGTAGTATTACTGAAGTTGCTCAATAATTATTCTATAACCCTCATTTCATGTCCACTGACCTATATTAAAAAATAAAAAAAATGCAATAGGTAGTGGGTTGGCTGGGATGAAGCAGAAGGATCTACTGACATGGTACATAGACGAGCAAAATAAGCAAGGAAAATATCAATCCACAGAGGAGGTCAAAGAAGAAGCCAAGCGTCTAAAAGCGATTGTGGAGGTATGAAAGTGCACCAAAAGAATTGTATTGTATGTTGTCTAATTTTGAGGTCAATCAAATCATATCAGTTGTTCTAGGGGCCGTTGTATGATCTGGTATTTTAAATTAATGGTTCCAAATGCAGAGGTTGATACAAAGAGAGGGGCATCTGATTGTAATCGACGATGGTACCAGCTCAGCGGCGGCTGCAACTGAAGAGGCTGGTGGAATGCCCAAAGCTTCGACGAATGAAAGAATCTTAGCTGTGGCTCCTAATTACGTCATCGATTGATTAACTAAACTAGGCTGTCTTGACTATAATAGTCATCTTTGTTCATCAATTTCTCATGTGGGAAATTAGGCATGCATATTGTAGCTTCTTTGGGTGCTTCTGATAGGCAACTCCATTTTCATCTAATATTGGTGTGATTAGCTTAGAAAACTTGTAATTTAACATATTGTAACATATTTTGATTTGTACTTCACATGATTTAGGAGTAATGAGCCCAATATTAATTCATGGAATTAAATCATAGATTTTCAATTTCCATGCCCAATATCATCATATTTTATGCAGCACTTGAAAAGAAGTTTAAACGAACTTAAACATTTGTAAAGAAGCTGAGCTTGTACTGGACACTTTGAAAATATGCAAGTTGTTAATTCAACAAGCAGAAGATAATTAATTGAATGTATCATTCCTGTCTCTCTTAAATCGAAGTAGCAAATTCTAAAGAAAAGAGAAATTAGGGAACACGTTTACTCATCATTTTCAAACAAAAGTCATATATTATCATATTTATTATTGCACAAACATCATTTCTTGCATAAAAACATTTGGTTGTAACTTATTACATCTGGTTTGGAGGGGGGGAGGTGTGGCAGCAAAATGCAACAAATTAATCAAACAATACAAAGGTAGAAAACAAGGGGAAAGAAAAAAACTCAATTAATTAGGGAGGAGGCAATTCTTGCGGATTTCACCGCTGACAGCGGTCTTCACCCCGAGCCTTCCAAGGGTCACCATAGAATCGACGAATGCGGTGAAGAATGCATTCTGGTCGGCAGCGAAACTGTCCACAATGCTTTGTGAGCTCGAGTCGAAGTATAAGGCGCTATCGGAAAAGAGGACGCCCTTCTTCTGTTGAAGCATCGCGTAGTAGTTGTTGTCGAATGTTGTCACGGATTGGTCGAAGAAGACAAAAGAGTTGGGGTTCATGAATGAAGGGCATGTGCCTTGAAGCTGGCTTGCGAAACCAGGGTCCAAGAAAGCATCGACGGTGGGGTAAAGGCGGGGGTTTACGAAGAAGCAGCTTGTCGCTCCAAGCGTGTGACCACCTGACAGGAATTATATAGTGAGTTAGCGTTGACAGTGTTGAATCACTTAAGAGTGTAATATGCAGAAAAAAGAGCTATGAAAATTCCTTTTACAGGAACTCGACTGCCATATTTTTGAGCAATCGGTATAATTGGGTATTTGTTTGTTGATTATATTTAGTTGATGAAAATTAACATATGTTAACCTGAGAGTGCAACTAAATCTTTTACGGTCAATCCTTGGGCTGAGAACCGCTTCATAAGTGCGGGCACATCTTCAGTGGCCAGAGGAAGGTCGACGTCACTAGCTCTCGACACCAATGCGTCATACCTTCCAAGCTCCACTTTCCATTTCGGGCCACCGCTCTGACACACGAAGCCTAGCTAATCAATCTCACATTCTTTTTATTGAAAAGATACAATAGCACTATTTAATTTGTTCATTCATGTTAATCAACGTTACCAAGGCAACGGCATCTCTCGCAGCAAGGGCCATGATGTCTGCACATGACACCTTGTTTGTGCATTGCGGGTCGGCATCCACTGCAGCCTTTGCTTGGAGGATTGTGTTGTAGCCATCGACTCGGAGAAATGTATTCTCGCCATTGTTACGCTCATCGTCATTGTTTGGGTTTGTGATCATGATTGAAGCATCACATCCCTATATATAGCGGTGATGGAAGAAATTCTCGTTAGTTAGGATATACTTTGTTCAAATAAACTTTTAAAGAACAATATATAGAAGGAACATATATATACCGTGTTGAGTATGGAGGCACTAGCTATAACAATATTTTCTATTATATCTCAAAATATTGATACAACTACTACTACTCAAATACTACACCTCCATATACCCCTAGCTTCTTACTACAATCCTAACCTCCAAGCTACTAACTCTTGCTTTGCTTGCTTGGTTTTCTTACACTCATGCCATTACCCCCTATTTATACTACTCCAATGGAAAACTCTAGATACAAGATTTTTGTTAAGATATCTTCTAAGAACATTCTAGATTTAAGATATTTATACTTAGATATTCTTAGAGCATATTCTAGAGATAAGATTTTTTCTCATTCTCTAGACTCTTCTTCCTAAATATCTTCATTCTATATTTTTCTAGAAATCTCTTGATCTTGGGCTTGATGGGCTTGGGCCTCAGCGTTGATTCTCAACACTCCCCCTCAACGCTGACTTTGTACTATTCCGATTTCGGTACTCCGCGTCCATCCAGATCATCATGTTTGTAGTTTTTCCTTCGTGCTAGCAGTGCTTGGCACTCAGTCATTTGTGGTGCTTGCAGTAGTCTCGTCACTAGCCTTCGTCGAGGTCCGACATCTCGACAAATTACCTGATAGCCTGCATCTCCTTCGAAGAGCTCCCATTCTTCGGCAACCACGACACTCCTCCACGTCGTCTTGACATCATCACCCTCCTTGGTGATGTTTTCCACCTTGGGGCTTTCTTGTGGCTTCTCGTCATCAGCCATGATGCAGCTCATGATTCCGGCCTCCTTTACGACTTTGGTCTCCTCATCGAGTAATTCTTTAATTGGTTCTTTAAAAGGTAATGACTCAAAGTCAAGCTTACTTACCTCTTTGACATCTTCGGTGTCTTCCATGAAGAACGATGACTCGGAATTGATCTCTTCCTCCTTGACTTCTGTGGCATCTTCTCCATCTTTGATCGGCCACGACTCCATGTCGAACTCCTCTTCCTCTACCTCATCAACCTCGGCAACCTCTATGCCAACTACCGACTGTATTCCAACAGTCGTCACCGCGTCCCAATCTTCTTCATATGGGACCTCCTCCGGCACCATCTCCACTGTGGTCACCGCGAGGCTTTCTTCATCTTCCACGATTGCAGCAGTGAGTGCTACTTCTGCATCCCACTCTTCTTCACAACTACTGCTCTCATGGACTATGTCTTGGCTTCTTGAGGTCGCCACATTACCATGGCCTTTCTTCTTCTTCCGCCAGCAATCTCGTGCATAATGCCCTCTTTTGCCACAGTTATAACATCGATCGTCATCGTCTTCATCGTCATCGGATGAGTCTCGAGCTCCCCCTGAAGAATTAGTCTTCTCTTTAGGCCTTCGTTGCTGGCTAGACCTTCCTTCGGGTCTACCTCTTGACTTTCGGTCAGGTCGACCCGTCTTTCGGTTGCTGAACAAGGCCTCTTCTTCTTGCTTCAACGAGACTCCAGCCATTTGCTTCGCTAGAGCCTCCTGGTTTGCGAGCATATTCTCCAGCTCCAATAGTGTTGGCTGCGTTGGCCAACCTTGGATGGCTGTTATGAACCCGCTGTACTCGGGTCTTAGCCCATTGATGAGAATCCTTCTCATCCTTTGCTCGCTGATCTTCTCTTCAGGGTCTATTTGAGCAATCTCACTACAAAGAGATTTTACTTTCGTAAAGTAATGGTTAATCATCATGTTACCTTGTGAGATTGTCATGAGCTCCTTCTCAAGTAGTTGGAGGCGCGCGTCGTTCTTCTTTGAGAAGAGTGTTGCTAGGGTATCCCAGGCTACCTTCGGCGTGGGCGCTTCTCTGATGTACTCTAGTAGCTCGTCTTCAACGGCTGTCCTGAGTACAAACATCGCCTTCCCGGCCTTGATTCGCCATTTCCGCAGAGCTTCGGCTTGCTTCTCTACGGACAGAGTTTCGGCTGGCTTCTCTGAAGCCTTCTTCTTTTTCGTTTTGGGGCCAGCAACTTGTTCCGATACCGTCTCTTCTACGGTATCAACTTTCGGCGGGGTCGTCTCAGACCCGCCTACTACCTCCCATAGGTCCTGCCCTTGGAGGTAGGACTCTATGCATGCCTTCCAATATATATAATTACTAGTATTCAATTTCTTAATTCCACCAATCGTACCTGAGAAATCCATGGCTTCAACTAGGACGCCCGACGTCTAGTAAGCCTTCTTGAAGATTTCTCCTCCTCCGCACTTCACAGTCCCGGACTGTCGTCAAGCTGCGGCTCCTTCGACAACTTGTCGATACCACTATACTGACTGGCGGAACACCGGCAGAATTCCGGCTCTATGCTTGACCCCTACCGCCGACTCTGAACAAGCTCCAACAACACCGGCTCTGATACCAGATTGTTGAGTATGGAGGCACTAGCTATAACAATATTTTCTATTATATCTCAAAATATTGATACAACTACTACTACTCAAATACTACACCTCCATATACCCCTAGCTTCTTACTACAATCCTAACCTCCAAGCTACTAACTCTTGCTTTGCTTGCTTGGTTTTCTTACACTCATGCCATTACCCCCTATTTATACTACTCCAATGGAAAACTCTAGATACAAGATTTTTGTTAAGATATCTTCTAAGAACATTCTAGATTTAAGATATTTATACTTATTCTTAGAGCATATTCTAGAGATAAGATTTTTTCTCATTCTCTAGACTCTTCTTCCTAAATATCTTCATTCTATATTTTTCTAGAAATCTCTTGATCTTGGGCTTGATGGGCTTGGGCCTCAGCGTTGATTCTCAACATACCGTAACGAAACAATCGTGAAAGAAGAGGCGCAGTGTGGCTGCTGCAGCTATCGATGATGTGGCCATCATCCCTCTGACGGCTCTCTCAACAAGGCTTTCCAGATTCGGGCATATTTTGGCGTAATAGTCCGTACTCAAATTCTTTGAATTAGGTGCAGGGGCAGGCGCGAGCTCAGGAGCAGGAGCAAGTGCAGGCTCGGACGCGGGAGCAGCAGCAGGCGATTCGAGCACTGTTGGTGGTGCAGCTGTTGTCACACTGTCCGGAGGCGGAGGAGCGCCATTCTCCGACGGTGGTGCGTTTCCACCACCACCGGAAAACGGGCATTCGGCTGCTGCAGCTACAAGGAGGGAAACCAAGACCAACAAATTGATCGCCTTCATGGTTTCTTAATTTGTCAACTTAATTAATCCTCGGCACCCGGCTGACAATTAATTAAGCTCACTGTTACAGATGATTATGTCTTGTTTAAGATGTGGTGTGTGTTAATGGATGTTATGATGTGTTTATATAGAGCTGAGGAGTGAACATATAGATAGATAGATAGAGGGCATGTGGTTTTCACATGCCTGCACATTGTTTTATTGTTCTGGTATAATTAATTAAGTATATGTGTGTTGCTTATAATTAAGTAATTAGTACTTAATTAGGTGACATCCATGCATGTCTTTGTATTACTAATTTGGTCAAACAATGATATAATGATATTTCTTCATTCTTCAAATTATTAAGCATCAAGTTCTATTATTGACCTATCAACAGAAATCCAGCTGTTTATTTTCATCTTAATATTTCTTGAAACACATAAAACATCTTTCAACTAATCATTCTCTTCAACATATTATTTTATCTGGTCTTATGTTGTATGTATAATGTTACTTAAATTTAAGACCTATACTTTTAATTTTATATTTGTGGTATATTGTGGAGTCTAGAAAAACTGCCTGGTTTGAACTAATAGTGTTGTCAAAGTTTAAGATTATGTACATTGGAAACCAGAAGGAAGAGAGAGAAATGTATAAACAATTAGTCAACATATAAATAATCATTCAATTATATATACTGAAATTAAAATATTGTGTTTATAGTTCAAACCTGTGACAATTTCACATTCTAAGACATGGTTTTCTTTATTTTAGTTGAGAATAAATATGAAGAGCCAAATAATTGAGATAACTTCATCTGTCAAAAGATAAGGAGAGAGCAGCAGAGAGCTGAGTTAATTTGTGAGAAAATAAATGAGAAATGAAAGATAAGTTAACACCTATCAAATATCTGGATAATGTATTGATGATGTGACTTTTGCCTAGATTTACATAAGCTGAAGTACATATTTTGAGTACTTAAGCAGCTTGAATTAATTTGAAACCAGATTAACAGTACTTAGTTAGGTAGTTATTCCAGTAATTACTGTTCACTTTCAGATGAAACCTAGCTACAAAGAAAAATTCCAACTGAGATAAATATTAACAGATGCTACATAAAACCTTCTTTTCATAGAGGCTGAACCGCCGAAGTATGTTCGGAGGCTTTGCAATGAATTTTGATAGATTATGAGGATCTTCTGGAATTAAAATTATTATTATTTTTTTTTTATAAATGTGAGATAGTATTTACCATTAAATATTTTCTCAAGAAGAAGGATCTTTTTTAGCAGATATATCAGGATATACAATTGTGCAAATTATGATGCAAATATTAAGCATAAATTATTTGGATGTGTTTGACATATTAAGGGTTTAACATCTGCCCAATGGATGTTTCTTATTTCAAAACTTGAAATTACCTGTTACATAATTAGCTAGAAATGAAATATCTCATGATGATTTTATCAATTAATATCCATGAGTGATGAGTAAATGGGACATGATCATGAAGAGATCTCTTCTGCTCTTTTCCTGCTCTGTTTCATTCGTTCTATGTCATGCTCTGCTTTCTCTTTTCCCTCGCTTAGTTTGCACTTCCTCTCCTCTTATGTTATGTTCCTCTCTTCAAGTGCAATTTCCTTAGAAAGTTTGTCCTATTCCTTTCTTCTTGTCATCCTTTCATGTTATGTTATGCTATGATTCATTTTCAAGAAGGTTAAATTGGATGATGAACATGATAGCAACATGCTGTATGTTTATAATTTTTGTGTAATACCTATCGTCCATAGAATAACCGTCCATAGCGTCCATAGGTTACATTCCTGGATGTATTTATTACATTTCGGGATGTATTTCATACATTCCGTAGACGTCTATGGACGTATAGATGATTTTTCAATGGACGCAAGATGTTCCTCCTAATTTTTCTTTTGTGAGCTTCTCTGCCTAGCATCTGCAATCTGTATTAAACAAATTAATGGTGATTTGTGAATCCAGTTAGGACTGATACAAGTATACAACACTAAATATCGATTGATTCATTAGTACTATTTCACAGCATATATAACGACATTCAAGGAATCAAATAGCTAATAATAGGCTTCCTAAGTATACACCAAAATAAGCATATTATTAGTTTTGAAGATAGTTTTTTAAGGAGCTAATATATCGATACCAACGGAAATCCCGTCATTGATATGACATTATTTTTTTTTTTTTTGGCATTATTATATATGTAGCAAACTTTAGGTATTATAAATTAAGTTGGTTATTATATGTGCAAATTTAGTAGCAATGCACAATGGTTATTTTATTTATGCATACTAGGCATCGAACCGTATGAAGGAGTCATGAATAGATGGAAAGTCGTTTAAGCGGATATTGAACCGCAAAGTTAATTATGAAATAACTAATGTGAATAACAACTGAGTTTGCATACACAATAATTGAATTTCATTGCACAATAACTAAGTTTCATGGTATAAAAATTGAGTTTGCATACACTATAACTGAATTTTATTGCACAATAACCGAGTCTGAGTTTCATTGTATAAGAACTGAGTTTGCATGCACAGTAATTGAGTTTCACTACATATATACCAATGCCAATAAAAAAAAAAAATTCTCCATATTGATGACGGGAGTTCTGACAAGATCATCATAGCATTTTTCATTTTATAAAGTGAGTATTTATAATAATTTATTAATTTATTGCAAAAAATATTTTGATGTAACTTGTTACATCTGGTTTGGAGGAGGGGGAAGTGGTAGCAAAATTCAACAAACCAATCAAACAATACAAAGGTAGAAAATAAGGAATAAACTCAATTAATTAGGGAAGAGGCAATTCTTGCGGATTTCACCAGTAACGGCAGATTTCACCCCCAGCCTTCCAAGCGTCACCATAGAATCGACGAATGCGGTGAAGAAGGCATTCTGGTCGGCAGCGAACTTGTCCACGATGCTCTGCGAACTCGAGTCGAAGTATAAGGCGCTATCTGAAAAGAGGACGCCCTTCTTCTGTTGAAGCATCGCGTAGTAGTTGTTGTCGAATGTTGTCACGGATTGGTCGAAGAAGACGAAAGCATTGGGGTTCATGAATGAAGGGCATGTGCCTTGAAGCTGGCTTGCAAAACCGGGGTCCAAGAAAGCATCGACGGTGGGATAAAGACGGGGGTTGACGAAGAAGCAGCTTGTCGCTCCGAGTGTGTGACCACCTAACAGGAAGTATATAGTTAGTTAGCATTCACAAGAACTTGACAGCCATGTTTTTGAGCAGCTGGTATTTCTTTAATAAATGAAAATGTATTATTTTCATTTTCCTTCTCGTATTCATTAGTTAAAATATACATATCAGATAAGGAAGAACATTCAGATGAACTTGTCTTCATCAGATAATTGGGTATATAATTTGTTTGTTGATTATATTCAGTTGATGAAAATTAACATATGTTAACCTGAGAGTGCAACCAAATCTTTCACACTCAATCCTTGGGCGGAGAACCGCTTCATAAGTGCGGGCACATCTTCAGTGGCCAGAGGAAGGTCGACGTCGCTAGCTCTCGACACCAATGCGTCATACCTTCCAAGCTCCACTTTCCATTTCGGGCCACCGCTCTGACACACGAAGCCTAGCTAATCAATCTCACATTCTTTTTATTGAAAAGATACAATAGCACTATTTAATTTGTTCATTCATGTTAATCAACGTTACCAAGGCAACGGCATCTCTCGCAGCAAGGGCCATGATGTCTGCACATGACACCTTGTTTGTGCATTGCGGGTCGGCATCCACTGCAGCCTTTGCTTGGAGGATTGTGTTGTAGCCATCGACTCGGAGAAATGTATTCTCGCCATTGTTACGCTCATCGTCATTGTTTGGGTTTGTGATCATGATTGAAGCATCACATCCCTATATATAGCGGTGATGGAAGAAATTCTCGTTAGTTAGGATATACTTTGTTCAAATAAACTTTTAAAGAACAATATATAGAAGGAACATATATATACCGTAACGAAACAATCGTGAAAGAAGAGGCGCAGTGTGGCTGCTGCAGCTATCGATGATGTGGCCATCATCCCTCTGACGGCTCTCTCAACAAGGCTTTCCAGATTCGGGCATATTTTGGCGTAATAGTCCGTACTCAAATTCTTTGAATTAGGTGCAGGGGCAGGCGCGAGCTCAGGAGCAGGAGCAAGTGCAGGCTCGGACGCGGGAGCAGCAGCAGGCGATTCGAGCACTGTTGGTGGTGCAGCTGTTGTCACACTGTCCGGAGGCGGAGGAGCGCCATTCTCTGACGGTGGTGCGTTTCCACCACCACCGGAAAACGGGCATTCGGCTGCTGCAGCTACAAGGAGGGAAACCAAGACCAACAAATTGATCGCCTTCATGGTTTCTTAATTTGTCAACTTAATTCCTCGGCACCCGGCTGACAATTAATTAAGCTCACTATTACAGATGATTATATCTTGTTTAAGATGTGGTGTGTGTTAATGGATGTTATGGTGTGTTTATATAGAGCTGAGGAGTGAACATATAGATAGATAGATAGATAGATAGATAGATAGGCGTGTGGTTTTCACATACCTGCACGTTGTTTTTTGTTCTGGTATAATTAATTAATTAATTAGTATATATGTGTTGCTTATAAGTTATAATGTTAAATGACATCCATGCATGTCTTTGTATTTACTAATTTGGTCAAACAATGATATTTCTTCATTCTTCAAATTAATAAGCATCAAGTTCTGTTATTGACCTATCAACAGAAATCCAGCTGTCTGTTTTCCTCTTAATTTTTTTTGAAACAATATACTGAATATCACGGTTTCACCGTGCTATGCGGTCTGTACCTACATTTCCGGTGTCTAAATAGCTGATCCGAACCGCTCAATATGATATTTGCATCAAAGTATGTTAGGAAACCAAATTTTACAATTTGTAAAATTTTTTTGCTATTTTTTGTGATGGGGAGAAAATCGTTGTTTTGTATGAATCAGAATCCTTGGATCAAGCCATTTTCTCCCCATCGCTAAAAATAACAAAGAAATTCTAAAAATTGTAAAATTTGGTTTCCTAGTATATTATGATATAGAGATTACATTGAGCTGTTCGGATCGACTATTTAGATATCGAAAATGCAGGTACAGACAGCTTTTACCGCAATATGCATAGCACCATAGCGTAATTCCTTATATATGTTATTTGTATAAGGCCAAATTAATTCCCAGCGAATAAACATAGTAAGAAAATTGTCTCTTGTAGCCTTTTAATTTTATATATTTCAGTAATTAATTGGAGTTCAGAAACCGCCAGGTTTGAACTACTATTATAGTCAAAGTTTGAGGAGATTATATATGTCATATGTGCATGGAAAATCAGAAAGAAGACAGAAGAATGTTTAAATAATTAGTCAATTATAATGCAACTAAGAAATTGTGTTAAAAATTAAACTTAAATCTGAGAATGTTTAAATAATTAGTCAATTATAATGCAACTAAGAAATTGTGTTAAAAATTAAACTTAAATCTGAGACATTTTCACATTCTAAGACATGCATGTAAGCTTTATTTTAGTTGCAATAAATAAATAAATTAAAAGTTAACTTGATCAGCAGAAAGACTGTTTGTACAAGGCTAGATTTGAATTCCAATTAAGGAATTTAATTAGTAAGAAAAAATGTGTCATACCTATATAGTTTCTCTCTAATGGTGTGGTCGTGAAGAAGCACCTCGAATCCTCGCTCGCTTGCTCGCGCGCAGATTGGGCACCTAGCCCCGCCCTCTTATGCCTTTATTTTCTGCTTTCTTACGGCACCGTCGAGTATCTATCTCTTCTAATAGGGACAGATTTATCTAATAGTACTGCTATCTTCACTTGGTAAGCCAGTTCTTGACGAATTACTGTGGTTTTAGTTGAGTGTTTGTAATTACAAAATTTTGTTCTTCCCTGATCCCCTGAATTAATTTTGTTCGTATTTGCTTGTTTTAGAAAAATGAATCAGCAAATGGTCAAACAAAGAAGCAATTTATAGCTAATTATTAGTTTTGATCTGTGTATTTCTGTGGACTTCAACATGTGGGCTCTTTCTCATGATGAGCTGGAAGGTTCACGACAGGTTCTTTTTCCCCCCTTATTTTCTTCTAAGTTTAATGTGATAATGTTCATTGCATGTTCGATTTACTTTTAATTCTACTTTTTCTTTAGCAATAATAGGTATGATCTTGTATTTTTTATATGTGTAGATCATGGAGGAGCTGGAAATGCACCCATAATTAGAATAATTCTCCCAACAGTTGTGCATACTTCTTTGACGAGTGAACACCTTATAGGAATTTCATAGCTCATGTTGGAATGATCTCAAAATAAAATTGCTCATAATTGCATAGGAATTTTATAGTTAACACCAAAAGTAATTAGCTTTTTGAATCATTGTTTTCTGTTTGTCAGAACTTACTCTTTGATCAATAAGTCACTGTTACATACAAGCATTAACCAAATCCAAATGTATGACATGACAAATTTTTAGGTACACAAAAGGAAGCAGCAGGGGCATATGACATAGCTGCTATTGAATTTCATGGATTAAATGCAATAACAAACTTTGACATTACACGATAAGATGTGGACAAGATCATGGCTAGCAACATGCTTCTCCATGGTGATATGGCTCGCCACACGGGTGCAAGAATTACCGTGCATTGGTTCACTAACCCAACAGACCGGGAGCAACCACGATGTCACATTACCATGCAATGAGGAGAATTCTAAAAAAAACCATGAGAATCAGGCAGTTTCAGATTTAAGTGGCAGTCGTGTGGGATCGTTTCTGGTAAATTCGAGTCATAACCCGACTTGAGTTGCACATGAAGGTGGTGATCAGGTAAATCTGGCAAATGGATGCAAATGAGAATGGCGGAGCAAATGAGAATGATAATTAAACTAATTTTTGTAATACTAGTAAAAAGCCCACTCCTTGCTTTGGGCTGGAATTATTATTTCTTATGATAAACTTTTAAGATAATATGTAATTGACCTTAATTTGATATAATTTATATGGGCCTTAATTTTAATGGGCTGAGAACGTCAACGGGCATTAACGTACATCAACGGTTCTGATCTATCGAAGAAAATGATCAACGGCTCAGAGGCGAGAATAGCCTTTTCATGTCATTTTTTCCAATATGCTTTTATTATTAGTAAGGATTAGTTTCTTTATATGAAGGTACAGAATTGTTGTGTTTTTTCTATTTGAATATTTGAACGATCACAAACTTTTGAGATTTTTAACAATGTTGGTATGAAAAAATGTGTGTACTTGTTTGCTTTTCCTTTCCTTATGCAAGTGAGAATGATTAAAATATGTGGATCGTATTTTTATATAGTTGGAACGAAGTATTTGGTGCAGGGTAATTAAGTTAACATAACTTGTAATAGAGGTTTTTATTTTTACTTTTATTTTGTTTTCATTCCCACTTTGGATTAATCAAATGGAGAGTGCCTTTGTTTATACTGAAGAGGATTTTGAGCGCATGGAGTAGTTTATGTAGCGCTGAAAGGATTTTGAGACTCCAGCGATGGAGCAGTTTTAATTTCCAAGGGAGCGCTCTCCTAACTGTCTGACGTGGCAGCGAAAAACGACTCCCAGCGACTCCAGCGTTGAGGATGCTCTTATTGCTAATACTTGTATTTTTTCCCTAAAAGTTTCAATTAATCACTGTTACTATATAATTTTGGAAGAAAACAGCAGCGCTCTCAGGCTGCCACATCATCATCAACGTCATCATTCTTCTATTGATAGTCCGGTTAAACAGTTTAATTATGCCCTGGATGAAGTCGCTCAAATCTCTTCCATCCTTGCTATTGAAGAGACGCCTCCTTTTCCTTCTGCAGGAACTTTAATAAAAGCCTGAAAAGATGCATGTGACTGTTCGGAAACCAACATCATTCTATGGAGAAAATTTTTTTTGTCTATCCCTAAAAAAATAACAAATCTTAAAACTATCCTATTTTATTGCGGTCACGGCCACAGTTCATTCTGGCCGCAGCGGTCAGAAGAGTAAAAACTTATCAAATTTGTTAAAAGTTCGCGTCTGAACACAGATCCGACCGCAGCGGTCAGACAAAGCGTCTGGCCGCAGCAGTCAGATATTTTAAGATTTTTATTAATGGTATCATGTAGGTCTCGTCGTTAGCTTTCCATTGATAGGTCATATGCCCAAATCGGAGTTTCCTATCAGAAGTTATGAGTATTTGAATGTGTATATACTCACAACGACTGAATACAGAGTTACAATTTTCTATCAAGAGAGTTGCGTCTGTTACAGATACAATGTCAGAATGCACATTCAAACACTCATAACTTTTGGTAGAAAACTCCAATTTGGGCATATGACCTATCAATGGAAAGCTAACGATGAGACCTATATGATGCCATTAATAAAAATCTTAAAGTATCTGACCGCTGCGGCCAGAAGCTTTATCTGACCGCTGTGGTCAGACTCTGCGGTCAGACGCGAATTTTTTACAAATTTGATAAGTTTTTTACTCTGACCGCTGCGGCCAGAATGAACTGTGGCCGTGACCGCAGTAAAATAGGGATAGTTTTAAGATTTGTTTCAAAAGAGGGATAGTTTTAAGATTTGTTATTTTTTTAGGGATAGACAAAAAATTTAATCTTCTATGGAAGAACTTCATACTAGGTTTGTCTTTGAGAAAAAAAATTGTAGAATTCTCGCAGAAGAGGGAGCGGCAAAGGTTAATTACATTGGAAAGAGAGCAAAGAGTCCTATAAAAATCCTCCCTTTGAGCATCCTGGTGCTACACTTGACATCCTATAAAATCAGAGTTTTCCACAGTACTCACAACTGGGGGTGAGGCAAACGTACTCACGTATTTTGAGATTAAAATAGGTGGAGCTCCTACAAATTGTCTTCTATGACAACTCATTGTTGTATGTTTCCTTAAAATTATTTCTTTTGTAATTATTTCTTACAAAGTTGACCTCAAAACTCAATTTGCTACAAAACTTTTACTTTGTATCTCATAGTACATAATCGATATTAACCTTGGCGACCTATAAGAATTCTTACTAAATTTCGTTCATAGAGATATATTGACCACTAAACACCAATGTGCATGATAATCATTTTCAGAGTAAAGATAACATGCTGTGGATTAGAGTCATTCAAAATACATGGCCTCCTGGAATTATGTTACCACACAATTCAACAATGAAACCTGGTAGCGGCCAATCCATTGCTGAGATTAATGACTACTATGGGTCAGTTTCCTATGAAGAAATTCTTTATATTTTGGGGCAAAAATCCAACGATCAACAAGGATTTTCAAATAATTTCTTTGACTAATTAACTTGAACCTGATATGTCACATTTGATAGTTCCTTTAGCGAACAATAAGGATAAATTTGACATGCTATCTATTTGTCACAGTTAAAAGTTGGGAATATATTTTTCTCAAAAAAAAAAATTATGAATATATGGTTTTAAGAATAAATTTGCTTAAATTACCAATGTATATTCTGTTTTATATATATATATCGTTGTAAATTTGATTAGATTTATTGTGTACTTCAAATTGATAATGGCCACATTAGATTAATGTCAAATATCATATTTCCTCATATTGTTGTTTTTAATTTTGATCATTAAAATATAGAGTGCTTATGCAATGAAAATGAAAAAGTTCCATCATAGTTCGTATTTGTTTTCATTTTTTTTTGCAACATTTTAAGTAACTGTTCCAAAGTTCTGCAAAATTATGTCATTAGTTACATGCGACTTACAACAACTTTTAATAAACTTTGGATAAATTAATATGATAAATAAAATTTTAATTATATTTATTAACAAAACTTCCATAATTGCACGGGGTGTAATGCTAGTTTAGTATAATATTGGGTTGTGTGCCTAGGCTTAATACATAACAACAAATGATATAAGCTTATTCCTAATCGTGTGCCAATGCTTATTAAAATTCTAGATCCGTCACTGTCGAACTAATGCATGGTTATTTATAGCCAGCCTTAGACTGGCTCTCCTCATGATCAGCCACCCTCTTTGCCTTTATGAACTTTTGTGAGATACTTCTCCAAATTATTTTTGTACACACTTTTATAAGTTGTAACAGCGTAAGTGCAGCTAAATTGATTCTATATCCTCTGTAGCGCTGCATCGTGTAGCGCAGAATGTAAACTGTTAGATCATATTGAGATATGTGCTGGCTCGAATCTCGAGATGATCTAACAGTTCACATTCTCCGCTACACAATGCAGTGCTATAGAGGATGAGCACTCAGCTAAATTGAAAGGCATAAACTTTACTCAAATGATTTTTCCTTGTCGAGTTTTATTTGTTCTCATTGGTTCATCATTTTAAGAGTATGATTTGTTTTTATTTCTTCATTAGCTTCAATACATTGCTCCATCTCCAAATTCTGGAAGGCGTGCAGTTGAACAAATAATAATTTTTAATGGTGAAAAAAGATATATAATTATTTCAATTATAGAAGGGAGTTGAATGAAGGGACCCATTGTCAACCTTCCTTTTCATAATAGTAGATAATTTTCTGGTAAGGATTATAAAAAAAATTGAAATTACATGTTACATAATTAATTAGTTAAAATGTCTCATAATGATTATATTAATGAATATCCATGGTAGTGAATGGGACATGATCATGAAGAGCTTTCTCTTTTCCCTCGCTCTGCACTTCCTCTCCTCTCCTGTTATGTTACGTTATGTTATGCTATGATTCATTTTCAAGAAGGTTAAATGGATGATGAACATTGATAGCAACATGCTTTATGCTTATAATCTTTCTTTTGTAAGCTTCTCTGTCTAGCATCTGCAATCTGTATTAAACAAATTAATGGTGATTTATTATGGATCCAGTTACTGACTGATACCACACAAATAAATATCGATTGATTCATGAGTACTATTTCACAGCATAACGACATTCAAGGGTTTATATAGCTAATAATAGGCTTCCTAAGTATACACCAAAATAAGCATTTGTTTTGAAGATAATTTCACAAGAGCTGATATATCGATGCCGTAGGAAATCCCGCCGTTGATATGACATTTTTTTTTTTTTGGCGTTATTATATATGTAGCAAACTTTAGGTATTATCAATTAAGTTGGTTATTATGTATGCAAATTCAGTAGCCAACACAAAAGTTATTCTATTTATGCATACTAGGCAGTGAACCATGCATACGAAAGGGTCATGAACCGGTTGGAAGTCGTTTAACCGGATATTGAACCGCGGCTCAGTTATGAAATAAATAGTGTGAATAACAACGGAGTTTGCATGCATAATAACTGATTTTGCACATGCACACTAACTAAGTTTCATTGTATAAATATTGAGTTTGCATGCACAATAATTAAATTTTATTATTCAAAAATTGAGTTTCATTGCAATTAATTAAACAAAGGTAGAAAACAAATTAATCAAACAATACAAAGGTAAAAAACAAGGAGAAAAAAAAACTCAATTAATTAGGGAAGAGGCAATTCTTGCGAATTTCACCGCTGACGGCAGTTTTCACCCCGAGCCTTCCAAGGGTCACCATAGAATCAACGAATGCAGTGAAGAATGCATTCTGGTCGGCAGCGAACTTGTCCACAATGCTCTGAGAACTCGAATCGAAGTATAAGGCGCTATCTGAAAAGAGGACGCCCTTCTTCTGCTGAAGCAAAGCGTAGTAGTTGTTGTCGAATGTTGTCACGGATTGGTCGAAGAAGACAAAAGCGTTCGGGTTCATGAATGAAGGGCATGTGCCTTGAAGCTGGCTTGCGAAACCAGGGTCCAAGAAAGCATCGACGGTGGGATAAAGACGGGGGTTGACGAAGAAGCAGCTTGTCGCTCCGAGCGTGTGACCACCTGACAGGAATTATATAGTGAGTTAGCGTTGCAGAAAAAACAAGCTATGAAATTCCTTTTACAATAACTTGACTGCCATGTTTATGAGCAATTGTTATTTAAATTTACTTATTAGTTATTAGATATATAAGGAAGAATATTCAGATGAACTTGTCTTCATCAGATAATTGGGTATTTGTTTGTCAATTATATTCAGTTGATGAAAATTAACATATGTTAACCTGAGAGTGCAACCAAATCTTTGACGCTCAATCCTTGGGCGGAGAACCGCTTCATAAGTGCGGGCACATCTTCAGTGGCCAGAGGAAGGTCAACGTCGCTAGCTCTCGACACTAACGCATCGTACCTTCCAAGCTCCACTTTCCATGTCGGGCCACCACTCTGCCACACAAAACCTAACTAATGAATCTCGCATTCTTTTATTCAAAAGATAATTAATAGCACTGTTTAATTTGTTAATTCATGTTGATCAACGTTACCAAGGCAACGGCATCTCTCGCAGCAAGGGCCATGATGTCTGCACATGACACCTTGTTTGTGCATTGCAGGTCGGCATCCACTGCAGCCTTTGCTTGGAGGATTGTGTTGTAGCCATCGACTCGGAGAAATGTATTCTCGCCATTGCTACGCTCATCGTCATTGTTCGGGTTTGTGATCATGATTGAAGCATCGCATCCCTATATATACTGGTGATGAAAGAAATTCTCATTAGTTAGGATATACTGACTTAATTGGTTCAAATAAACTTATAAAAAACAATAATAGAGATAACATTTATACCGTAACGAAACAATCGTGAAAGAAGAGGCGCAGTGTGGCTGCCGCAGCTATCGATGATGTGGCCATCATCCCTCTGACGGCTCTCTCAACAAGGCTTTCCAGATTCAGGCATATTTTGGCGTAATAGTCCATACTCAAATTCTTTGAATTAGGTGCAGGGGCGGGTGCGAGCTCAGGAGCAGGAGCAAGTGCAGGCTCGGACGCAGGAGCAGCAGCAGGCGATTCGAGCACTATTGGTGGTGCAGCTGTTGTCACATTGTTCGGAGGCGGAGGAGCGCCATTCTCCGACGGTGGTGCGTTTCCACCACCGCCGGAAAACGGGCACTCGGCTGCTGCTGCTACAAGGAGGGAAACCAAGACCAACAAATTGATCGCCTTCATGGTTTCTTAATTTGTCAACTTAATTCCTCGGCACCCGGCTGACAATTAATTAAGCTCACTATTACAAATGATTATGTCTTGTTTAAGATGTGGTGTGTGTTAAATGGTTGTTATGGTGTGTTTATATAGAGCTGAGGAGTGAACATAATAGATAGATAGATAGATAGGCGTGTGGTTTTCACATACCTGCACATTGTTTTATTGTTCTGGTATAATTAATTAAGTATATGTGTGTTGCTTAAAGTAATTAGTACTTAATTAGGTGACATCCATGCATGTCTTTGTATTACTAATTTAGTCAAACAATGATATAATGATATTTCTTCATTCTTCAAATTATTAAGCATCAAGTTCTATTATTGACCTATCAACAGAAATCCAGCTGTTTATTTTCATCTTAATATTTTTTGAGACACATAAAACATGTTTCAACTAATAGATTCTCTTCAACATAATATTTTATCTGGTCTTATGTTGTATGTATAATGTTACTTAAATTTAAGACCTAGACTTTTAATTTTATATTTTTAGTATATTGTGGAGTCTAGAAAAACTGCCTGGTTTGAACTAATAGCATTGTCAAAGTTTGAGATTATGTACATTGCAAATTAGAAAGAAATGTATATACAATATAGTCAACATGGAATCATTCAATTATACTGCAATTAAGAAATTGTGTTTATGGTTCAAACCTGTGACAATTTCACATTCTAAGACATGGTTTTCTTTATTTCAGTTGAGAATAAAATTTGAAGAGCCAAAGAATTGAGTTAACTTGATCTGTCAAAAGGGTATGGAGAGAGCATGCAGCAGATAGCTGAGTTGATTTGTCAGAAAACATAACCACCAGAATAAATGAAAAATAAAGATAAGTTAACACTTAACACCTAATTAACTATCTAGATAATCAATTGAAATATGGCTTTTGCCTAGATTTACATAAGCTGAAGTACATCGTCGAGTTAAGCAACTTGAATCAATTTGAAACCGGATTAACAGTACTTAGTTAGGCAGTTATTCCAGTAATTATACAATTTTGTCAGATATTAACAGATGCTACATAAAACCTTCTTTTCTTTTCAGCTGAGCAAATCCCATTCTTGATTCTCAAATGAGAAGTCTGCGGATCACATATTAGATATGCAAGAAAAATTGTAGATTTTCCTGTGATAATTTTGGCAATTATATTCTGTTTATCATAGAATTGTTTCAGACAGACAGAAATTTATAATAGTTTTCTTTTAGATGATCTGGTCCTCAGTACCAAATACACCAAACAATATGTGTGCCCCGGCATTTAGTAGCATATCTGTGAAAATCTGAATGTTGTTCTGTGAATCTGATTTGACTGTAAGTATTTGTTTACCAGAAAATTCATTGTATGCACAAGATTAACATCCAACACCACAATATATGTGACGATAATCGAAATTAATAAATGGTCGGTCGACCCTACAAATTTGGTGCGTGCAAATTGCATGTACCTTCGACACCATACCCCTTATCATCATCCATTACATTGTTGTTTCATAACAATGTTTCGACAATCACAACGTGATCCTGGATTCCACGAACCCCAGGATCCTAGCGTAGTAAAAATAGATAAACAACGGCTCAGATTAAGCAAAAGCTTGCAATGAAAAATGACACTATGAAGTAAAATGTTCCAACACAACCTCATGGCACCTTGCCATTTGCAAGTACTGGTACAGCCGCACGTATATATAGTATGGCACACCCAAAAACTGGCGATGCACATTAGCAGACCAGCACTTATGAGGGAATATTTTCTAGATCAAGAAACCTAAAGCAAAACCTAAAAGGAACTAACATAACAAAACTAAATTAACGAACACTAAATGGAATCTAAAGGTTAGAGAGAACTAGTTGCCAGCATTGCCTCTGCAAACCCCTGAAACTATGCAAATACTATAACATATAGAGATCTTCTTCGTTCCTTGTTCGAGCGCTACAATCTAGTTCATGTTATGCATCTTAATATCCTCCAGCATGCCGTAGGCGTTAAGACCATCTTCAAAAGGTTGCTTCAGAAAAAAAAAAAAAAAAAAAAAAGGATCAGGCAAATGAGAAATTTGTTCAGTTTGGACTTTGGAGTAAATTTCATGGGAGCGATTGGAAGCCATAAAGTGAGTATGAGTATATGTATTATGTTAGAGAAAAGCAATTTATTGCCCGATTACTGTCGCTTTTTTCTCTAATATCATGATTTAGAAAACATTGTGCAGAAGACATTATTCAAATCTTTCCGACCAATAAAATGTTAACTGTAGAACCTTAATTGTCCAGGTAAATTATTAAATTGTTTGTTGATCACCTGATACGGAGCAAACGGTTCAACTGTGGGAACCGATGGTGCCCAGGTAGGCTGATCCCACTGATTGACTTGACTGCTCTCGTAGTTGCTAACTTGTTCGATCGGATGATTTATTATATCTTCTAAGCCTCCATTATCAAAGTTAGGAGATTCACTGACAAAATAGAATACAGCACTGTTTAGATTAAGCCAGATAAAAATAGTACTGAAACGTGTACTGATTTGAAAGGTCCTTATTTAGGATGAAATTATCCAACATAATTACATTTTTTGTCCTTAAAGGTATCAATTTGAGAGGTCCTAATTTATGATGGATTCATCCGACATGAGTGTTTTTGCTCGGTAGTACGAAAATTGAAGACAATATATAGTTGTAATTACTCTTTTCCTCTAAAGGAGGGCTTCTCTAGCTGTCCCAAAAATCAAATCAATATGCGGTACAAATGCACTAAATTAAACTATATTTCTAATACTAGTAAAGAGTCACGCCTTGCTTTGGGCTGAAATTGTTATTTCTTGTAATAATTTTTTAAGATAATATGTAATCGGGCTTATATTGAGAAAATTAGTATGGACCTTAAATATTAATGGGCTGAGACATTAACGTCAACGGGCATTAAAGTAAATCAATGGTTCTGATCTATCCAAGAAAATGATCAATGGCTCATGTGGGTGGATAGCCCTTTCATGTCATTTTTTCCAATATCCTTTTTATAGTAAGGATATTTGATAATAATAATAAAAGCTCTCGATGGAACATACTTCAAATAGCGCAGGTCATCGCTCGCCAAGTCCAAATCTTCCTCCTTGAAGTAGCTCTTCATACCAAGAAATGCTTCGGGTGGTGAAGGCATCGGAGTTTTGCCTTTGATTGGCTGTTGGAGCACGGCATCTTGTTGCTTCAGGTGAGAAACCAGCATGATTTCTTTCTGTGGCTGCATGTGTGCCATCCCTTGACTTTGTTCAGGCTGCATCTAAACACCATTTTAAGGGAGTATATATAATACATTTTGATATAATTAAGTTCGAAAATCGTAGAACTTTGCGTGAGGAGCTTGCACATAAAAACGACAAAAACAACTAGCTTTATACAATTTGGTGAAACAAGGCAATTATCCCGATCCTCTGTCGCACAACATGATGCTGTACGCGCACAGTAAGCAAACTGGATTAGTTTGCACGAATCTCGAAATAAACAAAGGGAACAAATTGAAAGAATGTAACGATACATATAGTACTAAATTAATGCTGAGCTCATGAGCACCCTTCGTGTACCATATGGTCGAATGCCGTCTGTGTCCCGAAATCATGTATGCGGCAACATGCATGCAGACTTATAATCCTAACTTATAATCATTTTATATGCTCTTACGTACAGTCGACATGCCACATAAACATCATATTAATTATATATTGAGCTTCATAATCAGTAATAAGTTGCTGGTATACCAAATTTAAACATCAGAAATAATATAACATTAATTATCTCAGAAAAAAAAAAAAAAGAAAACTATCATACCCTTGTTATAGACTTGGAAGCAGTTGACACCAAAACGCTCTGCAGTAGAAAATAAGTGTATCTTCATTAGGTTGCAATATTGGTATTGCACTAGTGTAAAGACAACCAGATTCAATGCAGTATGTAAAACAACATCGATCTCAGCCGAAGTAGCGACAACAAGAAGATAACAAAACAGATCATCTCTAACAGGTGTCAACTATCAGCGCAATAATACGGTATGTTCGAAACCTGTCAAACACTGAATTGACAACGGAGACTTCCACAATGAACCGCCGAGTCTATCCGGATTATTTAGATTAATTACCCCAAAAAAAAAAGAAAGTATATGATCTATCAACGAGTCCGCTGTTATTCTTAGGAATAACAGGAACCTGTTATCCCAATCTGGACCGTCAGATCAAAATGAACGGTTCAGATTGGTACCAAAGTACAGTTTTTGAAGGGAGCAAAGCTTTTTGTGAACAAATCTGATCCGTTCGTTCTGATCCAACGGTCACATTTAGGATAATTGGGCCCTGTTATCCGAAATATGGATAACAGGTGATATGATTCCATCTATCAATTACCTTCCTTTGATGTACCATATTGAGGGCATGATTAAGCCTCTGCTCACGTTCATCCAACTCAGCTTGGGAGGCATTAATTTCACCATAAAAGTATCTAATAGAAAATGGAATGAAAGTAGTTAAATATTAAGTATTCTTATAGAGAGTTGGGTTACCGTGTTTTGCATAACAAATTGGCGTCTGTATTATGCGCTTGTATCTCAACAACCGTAACTCCGATAGCCGATCCGATTGGACCGATGCGTTCTACATATCAAAATCTCATAGGATACAAAATTTTTCTATTTTTTGAGATTTCTAACTATTTTTAACGATTTTTGAAAAAACGACCATGAATTTGAATTCCAAATAGATTATTTTATTATTATTTGTTGGCAATCTTTTAAAAATCATTAAAAATAGTTAGAAATCTCCAAAATAAAAAAAAATGTATCATATAAGATTTCAATATATAGAACGCACCGGTCCAATCGGATCGGCCATCGGAGTTACGGTTGCTGGGATACGAGCTCATAACACGAACGCCAGTTTGTTATGCAAAAACACGGTAACCTAATTCTTCTTATAGAATATTTAGTTTTTATAACCCAAAAAGTTACAATACAACCAATTATTTTCTTTTGAGACGTTTTATCTAGTGTTGCAGACTTAAAAATAGTGAACTGGTTTTATTTCACAAATAGGAACTAATTTCATGACTAAGAGAGAGAGAGTACTAACTTCATCATCGTTTTCAGATATTCTAATCTTGTCTGCGCGTCTGCCAGCTCTTTAGAAAGATCCTACAAATAGTATATATGTCATATTATAAGGTTTATATATAACCAAAATTAGTTCAATACATGGCTTGTATGAAATAGCTAGCTGAGAACCTTTGTACCTGCAGTAAGTAGTGCTCAGAAAATCCTGTGCTGGTTATTTTCTTTGCAGTTTCATTCTCTCTTTCATTTTTTTTTTTTTTTCCTGAGTACTATTGCATTGTTTTCACTTCATAACCATTTATTTTTTTTAAAATAGTTCATGATACAAGAAATGGACTTTTGATGTAAACCCTTGTAATAAAACATTTTGCTTTTTACCTCTGGGTCCCTGTTGTCCGAATTGCCATTTCCTTGGCTGCTGCAATATTTTAAAAAGTATCTATCATCAATACAATATTCAATTTTTAATTTGAACTAAAATAAACAAACAATTTGACAAAAACAAAAAAAGTCAAAATCTATCTGGTGGATCAGCAATTGAATGCGCACAAGTTTATTACTGGTACGTACGACTTCATACTGGTTTCCTATTATCAGTTCTTCTCTATACTTATCAGGAAAGAGACTAAAGGATATCCCTTTTGTTTCATATCCTATGCATGATACTAAGGACTAATGACATAAAAAATTGTTTGTCGTTTCGAATTAAGCTAAATGGTCTTATTGGGATGTTTTGTTAGGAACTTAAAATGCAATAATTTTTCAAAGCATAATGGTAAACATACCAGGATGCTGCCATGTCAGATGCTTTTTTGAGATCCTCAAGTAATGACATCAGAGACTGCATTGAATAAGTTGAAATTTCTATGGTTAGCAGAAAAAAAAAAAAAATCCTATTATGTGCAGATTTACAGAAAATCCAGTATTATGTATCATAAAGTCATTAATATTTTTGTAACTATGTATCTATGTTGTTGCAAGATATTTCGACAGTATCGAAACCGGGCATGTTACAAATATTTAAGAACAATTACTAAACAAAAGTTCTCCCAAAACATAATAAGAAAGTATATTCATATGCTATGTTACAAATGAAGTCTTGAAAAGAAAAAAAAAAAAAAAGGAAGTTAATTAACGGATCGAACCTCTTTGTCGTTGATAACACAGTTATTGTTTCCATTGCTAAAGATCATCAGCATCCCAAAGAAGAATCAGACCCAAAAAAAAAAAAAAGACATATCATGAATAAAATCTAACAAATAGTAAACAGCATAATTAAAAAAGCTATTCATATATACTTGTTTCCCTTATCTTGATCAGCTGCCTTCTCTTGATCTTGGCTCCTCAGATATTTGGCAAGCACATCTTCAATCCTAGACAAAAGTTCGAATCTGTTTGTGTTAATTGGTAGACTGCTAAAACCTGGAAATCTTAGTATTTTAAGTTCTAACTAGCTACTGCAATCATTTATATAAACAAACATGAATGCTATAATATAAAGGATATGTCCCATAATATACCTACAGCAAGTATCAATCAGAACAATTTGCATGGGCGGAGCTTAGGGGAGACGCGCGGGGCAAGTGCCCCAAGATTTTTGAAAACTAGTACTATTATATAGAAATTTATGACCTTTTACATAATTTATACTGTACTTTTTATTGTGTCCAAGAAAATTTTTTATATATGCTTTAGTGCTCCCAACAAACTTTTGGATCAAGCTTCGCCAGTGACTATTTGCGAAGATACATAACTTGAGGATTGTAGTAAAAGCATTAGTCATAAGATTGTGCAACACAATTAATTAATGATTTAATATATATGCATACATGTATGTGACAATTAATTGAATCATGAGTTAATTATATATTTGAGAAAGGGATCATTAATTAGCACCTGCGGCGACCGGAGAAGAAGCTCAGCTTCCCGGAAGGAGAGAACATGATGAGGGCAACATCAATGTCACAGAGAACCGAGAGCTCATACGCCTTCTTGATGAGCCCGCTGCGCCGCTTCGAGAAGGTGACCTGACGGGTGGTGACATTTTGTATCTTAGCTATTGGCACCTTAACCCTCCCCATCGCTCTTGCTCTACTCCAACCAAACCAACTAGGGTTTAGAGGGAATGAAATTGTGAGACAGAGCAAGGGGAATTAAGAGCTAATATTGGAGGGATTGAAAAGCAAAGAAAGCACAGGAGGACAGGAGCATTTCTAGGTACAACACAAGGGGCAGCGTTGCAGCAGATCCCAAGCACAGGTTGGAGTAATTATAATGTGCCATGGTGTTGCATAAATAGACAAAATAATTAATTTTTAGAAATTTGTTATTGTATTTTTGTTTTTGGTTTGATTTTATTTATGAAAAGCTGTTGATAAAATTCTAGAAGAATCCGTTAATAGAGCTTTTTTTTTTATTTATATCATTACTGACTCAGAGTTTAGCTCCTACAACTACAATTACAAGCCCATGTTTCTCTATGAGTTCCTGGGATCAGAATCTGCTGCTTTTCCTTTTTTTTTAAAAAAGCAGAGTCTGCTTTTCTGATCGGATGCGGGATCGGTTGCCACACTGATCTCAAAGTACTTCGGTGTTTATTGCACATATCTCAAAGTACTTCGGTGTTTATTGCACAGATCTCAAAGTACTTCAGTGTTTATCAACCGTCGGATAATAAAAAGTAGGGCTTGCTTTTCTTTTTAGAAAAGTAGGTGATCTCGATCCGAGTTCATGTTACTATGCCGCAGTCTTTGTGTGATAAAATTCTTAGAGCAGAACATACATTAAATTGAAATCATAAGTGCGTTATAGTTTTGCAGATATTATCCTATCATCTTAGTACCATACAACATTTTTAGTTCAAATTTCATCCAATCATCAAATTAATCACACCCAAAAACAAATAACAGTTTTAAAACCACAACAATACATTTCCCCGACTCGTTACACGAAAGACCACACAGAAATGGCACCGGATATGTGTCCGGCAGGAGCACATACTCATTTCCAACCATATATATGCTGTACAAAACAAAAATACATTTTCAATCATATTATATAAGCTGTAATTTCGTAGCATGTTTTGACTCCAACAAAATTAGCACTTATTATCTAATCTATTTTAAGGGGTCTCCGGTTTTTTCTCCGATATTTTAGTTATCAGTGATCTATGCTAGCTACTTCCTACTAAGCTTCTTCTAAGTACACTATAACTGGGATATATTTAGCAAAGTAAAAAATATATGGGTTTTTTTTAGATGAGCTTGCTATTGAGTGAAATAACGGAATTTCAAGTTAATAATATGAGATTGGTTTTGAGATATATTTCCTCAAATAATTAACGGTATTCAAGAATATACATTTGCCCACTTCCTTAATTTACATCGAGTGAAATATATAGCAAAATACATAACATTTAATTACAAATAAAATGTTCTACTTGTGATGTTTAAGCTCTATTATGATTTTAACGTGTAAATTTTAATTGATCTTGATAATATGGATTGTTTAGACATTGTTATTTTGCATATATTTTGCAGGGTTTTTAAGAGGTATAGTATAGGTTTATTATCTTATGCAATTGGGTTATGATGTATACCTTGAACTACTTTTGGGCTTACAAAATAAATGAAAGTCTCGGCAATGTATTGTGGCTATTCAAAAAAAAAACAAAAAAAGAAAAATCAATAAGAAACCTGTTTTATTCATACTCTAGAAAGAGGGGTAAAATTCCAAGTTTTTGAACTATGCCACATCATCAATACTCTCAACCCTTGATTTTGTTTCTCGCTCTTCATTTATCTAAATCAAATGGCTCAATTCAATTTTTCTTTTTTCATTAAAAAGATTATATGATATGCCCTAAAGAACAATTTAAGACTCAAAATATTTGTAACTCTTTGTATTCTCTTAATATTTATTTAATAATTTACTAGAAAATATATTTGTATTTTCTAAAAAATGTATTTGCATCAGACCAATAGACCATTACTCAAATCTTTGTATTTACTAAATAAAATATTGTATATAAAATATATTAAGTTTAACATTTATTTAATAAGATATATTTATGAAAAATGTATATTTATTTTTAATACTTATTAATTTATGTAATATTATATTTTCGGGACGAAACCAGATTCACAACTCTAGTTTTTCATAAATTCTGAACGCAAAAACCGTCTTACGTAAATTGTTTAAAATTAGACATGCTTATTTCAGTTTCACCAATGTATCATGCACATTTACCAAAAAAACCTCGCTCAAAGTCAATATAATCACAGAATTGTACTTCTTTCGTGTGAATATAATAAATTATTATAAATACTCACTTTATAAAATGGAAAATGCTATTGTACATGTAAACTCAGTTGTTATGCAATATAATTCAGTTATTGTCCATGCAAACTCAGTTCTTATACTATGAAACTTAGTTATTATGCAATGAAGTTTAATTATTGTGCATGTGCAAACTCAATTGTTATACACAGTAGTTATTTCATAACAGAGTCGCGGTTCAATTAATATCCGATTAAATGACTTTCAACTGAGTCATAACCCCTTCATATGGTTCATCGTCTAGTATGCATAAATAAAATATCCTTTGTGCATAGCTACCGAATTTGCATACATGATAACCTAACTTCGCTGCATATATAATAACGCCAAAAAAAATAATGTCGTATCAATGACGGATTTCCAATGGTATCGATATATCAGCTCCCTTATAAAATTATCTTCACAACTAATAATATGCTCATTTTGGTGTATACTTAACCAACCTATTATTAGCTATTTAATTCCTTGAATGTCGTTATGCTGTGAGATAATACTCATGGATCAATCGATATTTATTTGTGTCGTATTAATCAGTAATTGGATCCATAACAAATCGCCATTAATTTGTCTAAGACAGATTTCAGATGCTAGAAAAATTATTAGCATAAGACATAGTGCTATCATGTTCATCATCCATTTAACCTTCTTGGAAATGAATCATAGCATAACATAACATGCATGTATAACATAACAGGATAATAAAAGGATGACAAGAAGAAAGGAATAGAACAAACTTTTAGGCTCTTCATGATCATGTCCCATTCACTCATGGATATTGATTAATATAATCATCATGAGACATTTCCTTTAATTTCTAGCTAATTATGTAACATGTAATTTCCATTGTTTTTTCTTATTTGAGGAACTTTCTTTTGTTGGATGAAATTATTTGCAGAATGAAAGACAAAGGATTGAGTTTGCTGGATTGGTCGATTTCTGGCAGAACTGAGGTACTGGTACAGTCAATTTCCAAGTTCTGTTGTTGGTACACTGTTAACTCAACTTGAGCTAATTAATCTGGTATTGATCTTGATGGCTTAATTAATTTGGATGATAAAACCATCCTTCCGTAATCGTGAATATTAATATAATTAATAAGATATATTGAGGATGTAAAGCTGTAGAAAGTAGAAACTGATGCAAATTGTAGTTAAAATGGGGGAGATGGTTTTATTAATTGATAGTTTGATGCCATACTGCAATATATGTTTCTTAATAAGAAAGATGAAGAGAGTCAAGAAAGGACTTGTATACCACAAAATTATATTTTAAATTACATGCTGATTAGGAAATAGGAATTCATATATATCTATCTATATATTCATGCAAACACACAGAATTTCCAGTAGAATCTGAATCAAATTTGCAAAATGAACCACATATATAAACATCTCAAATCATTACTCAGTTATTCAGAAATATATATAGAACATACAGTCTGGTTGAAATGCAAACTCATATATATATATATATATATATATATATATATATAGAGTGAGGCTATTGTGCTTCATAAAGCGCAGTGGCTAGTGCACTTCGACCTCATATCTCATCAACCGTAGCTCGAATGGCCAATCCAAGTTGCTCACCATGATCTTGATATTGAAACCTAGTTGCATACCAAAATTTTCTATTTTTAGAGTTTTCTAACTATTTTTATGAATTTTTGAAAAATGACCCATTTTATGTACAAAATTTTGTACATTTTCTATACAATTTTCAAAAATCCAAAAAATTAGTTAGAAAACTCTAAATATGGAAAATTTTGGTAATCTACAAGATTTCAATATGTAGATTGTGTTGAGCAACTTGGATTGGCCATTTGAGCTACGGTTTTGCGATACGGGGCCGAAGCGCACTGCCTCACCGCGCTTTATGAAGCGCAATAGCCTCACTCTATATATATATAAAAATATAGACTCGTGGCATTCAGTAGTGAAGCAAGTGAAAATTGAACTCAATAATATAAGCATCGGTGGTGGCGTTGACAACAGTACTGATCGCATAACCTCGAGCCAGTCTAAACATCCCGCTTCCTCCAACTACCGTTCTTTCTGCTGTACCGGATGCAGGAACTCTTCCGGAAAGAGCAATCGTGCTCCCATTGTACCTCCCGTCGTCAGTGAACACAAAGTTAATTGCGGTGAGAACCGAAAGATCGCTCTGTGATGCAAATATGGTTGTACCCTGAGCCCGACCGATGAGCCTTGATTCAGGATCAGGCCCCTCCCTTAACGCGTTGTCAAAAATGACAATGTCGCCAAAGACATACAATGTTAGATTGGGGCCAGCAACGATGAAGGAAGTCTGGTTTGGACCGCTTATGATCTCGTGGAAGTACAATTTGATGTCTGTTTGCTTCTCTACTAGTGTACCGGTGCTGCCTGAGACTGAGGTGAGGAGGACGAGGAGGAGGAGGACACAGAAGAGGCGGATTGAAGTCGGCATTGCCGGAGAGGTGCAGACAAAGTAAATAACTGTTGGAGGGTGCTTAATTATTTTCACTTCTGCGCGCTAAGGTATGAATTTCCTCAGAAATGTCTAGTAAAGTGTTTAGTATATATATAAACAAGTAGCAGGATATGCTTATGAATTGAATATTTTTTCCATGAATTTTAATTGGAAATCAATTGTCATAATGTATCAATGATTTTGAAAGCTACATTCCACCATATTTTTCCGTAAGTAGTAAAAGAGGTGCATTTGAAATTTTACTCCTCAACCACTTTTAAGTAGTATTTGCCAAAGAGTAAAAGAGGTGCATTTGAAATTTTACTCCTCAACCACTTAAGTAGTATTTGCCAAGAAGTAAAAGAAGTGCATTTGAAATTTTAATCAACCACTTAAGTAGTATTTGAGGTGCATTTGAAATTTTACTCAACCACTTAAAGTAGTATTTGAGGTGCATTTGAAATTTTACTCAACCACTTAAGTAGTATTTACCAAGAAGTAAAAGAGGTGTATTTGAATACACCGCAGGTTGAGGTGTTGGCATATATTTGAAATTTCAAATATATACTCAACCACTTAAATATATGCCAACACGCATAGGCGTACGAGCTTCTTCTCCGGTCGCCGCAGGTGCTAATTAATGGTCCTTTCTAAAATATATCATTGAAAAAAAAGGTGCATTTGAAATTTACTCAACCAGCTCAATGATAACATAAATTTTGAGGCGTTAGCATTTCGGACCGAAAACTACAAGAAAAATGCTGTTATAACACAAAAGACCGCAGCTAAATAGTTTTACAGCGGTCTTTTGTGTTATCCACTAAAAGACCGCAGCTAAATAGTTTTACAGCGGTCATTAATTAAGAACCGCTCCCGGATCTGCACCGGCCTTCCTCCCTCCGCTCCCGCCGGATCTCCTCCAGAGGGTTCTGAAACCCGCTCTCGCATCCCTTCTGCGACCACTCCCCCTTCGCCGCCATCGACGTGCTGCTGCTGGTTCTGGTTCTCTCCGCTCTCGCCTTCTTGATGATTCCGTACATGAGTCTTGTAGTGAAAGCCATAATGTATCTGAACCGGCACCAGACCAAGGAACAGAAGGGCTGGATGCAGGGCCAAAAATTTTTTATGTGGGGAGCCAGAAAGTTTGAAGCCAATAAAATATGTTAAATGAAATTTTTTTTGAAACATTTAAATATTTTTTAATTTGAAAAGTACAAAATTATTTCATATTCTAAAATTTTATAGCATCTAACAACAACAAAACACTAGAAATAGCTAAAGTAATGTAATTGCTTTGGAATTATACTATAATATTTCTCCATATTAATTTAGAAAAACTAATTTCATCAAAAAAAATTTTTTGAAAAACGAAATTATTCAGTGTGGCTTCGCCAGTGAATCAATTATTAAATCATGCATCCTATCCTATCCTATTATAAATTTTATTGTCAATAGAAAATTAACAAATAATTTTGATATTTATTGTCTAATCAATTATTTTTGGAAGGCAATCATTAAAATGTATGAGCTATCAATGAGATATTTCATTATGTACGTGGACAACACGGTAATTAAGGGGGGCCAAATTTGTTAATGATGTCTATGCCAATTTCAGCCAAATTAAAAACGAGTTTTCTGATAGCCGGGTTCTCAATCTCTTGAGCTGCAGGAAGAACATTAGCAGTTATCATGGTCAAGAGGAGTTAAACTTCATTTAATGAATGAAGAGCTGGCATCTGTCTAGTGAGCCTCCAGTTTAATATTCTGCAGGGACATCCCACTTCATAATGCAGTATGATGGAACACTGTAATTAGTTGCTACAATTGCCCTATGAACACATGGTCCATCTTCTGAGGTTTGATGGAACACTGTAATTAGTTCATGAAGTAATACCTCGCCATCTTACAAATAATAGACCAATTGCAGCTCAATTATCACTAAATGTGCCTCAAAGAGTCACTAATCCTTGACAGACTCCAATTGCTCTCCTTAAACACCGTCCCTTAGTGATAAGAATCAAGCTAATTGTGCCAATTCAATTAATTGCAGGTTCTGACATAATTCTTGAGTGAGTCAGCCATGCCGGCAAGGAGGGATGTGGTGAAGACTATGGGTTGGAAGCATTTATCCACAGCTCTGAGGGTATGCACAAGATCGTATGTGAAAGGAGCCCTTCTTTTTCGATTCTCTGATCTACAGCCCCTCATGATAGCACCTCTAGGTAGAGCTCTCTTCCACGATCCCAACGAGCCGAAGAACACCCAAAACGGTCAGTGGAGGGGGGAGAATTTTGCCGGCGAAATTGCCACAGTGGCCATGGCAGCAGCTCGGTTTAGGGGAGATGGTACTGACAGATGGGCCCCACACTCAGTTTAGTTTGATTGGTTATTTTAAATGGCAGGCGTTAGATCTATGCTCATTTTCATCTACACCGTCGAATCCCCTTCTTCAATCTCAGCGGAGGGGGTTAGCATTTCATAAAGCTCCAACCGTCGGATTCGAATTCTTCTTTCATCTGGATCGTTGGATCTCTTTAACCCAACTCAGCCGAAGGTGTCAACTTCCCCTTATGTTTTTATTTTGGGTGAACATGGTTCTTGTGAACCAGACAAGGGAAGGAGAACTTGGCAGTGTTGGTGCACTAGGATAGGGTTTAAATGGGATTTTTCTCTTCATTGTTTGTATTTCCAGCGCTCTCCTTTGTTTCTACAGCTTTCCCCATGTGACTCTTGGTGTTGTGGATCGTATTAAGCTTTCAAACGGGTCACATCAACTCATTGCACCATTTTGACACCATTACATCATCATATGATCCCTTTTCTCCAATTTTACAGTAAATTCCATGTCTTGAGCTCTGATGCACAGAAAATTACAAATAATATATTAAAATTCTCATAATTTCATGAGAAATCTTAATATATTATAAGTTTTAAATTTCTTGCAACTTCATGATTCTCTCAAATCGGGCTTCCCATTCTGTTTCATGATTTTCAGCAATCTAATTTCCTTCACCTTTCTCCTTCTTGATTTTTTTTATCACTTTTCCAAGTTCATTCTTTCTTCAATCTTTTGAGCCTTTTGAGGGGTCAACAGTTACTAGATAGTGTTTTCTGACTTTGTTGCCCTGTATAATTAATTTAATTAGTGTACGTCAGTACAAATAGGTAATTAGGTTCTTCGAATCCCTCCTAAACCAATGAACAAACCAATCAACAGCCATCTTACACCACCAAGAAGATGGCTGACAAAGGAGCACATGCGTCCTTTTCAGCATTTTTCATGAGCAATGCCGAGACCATAGCCATGGTATTTGCCCTGCTAATTGGGGCAACACTGGCAACATTTTTGGTGATAAAGCACAACAAGTTGAGCTGCTTCAACACGGTGAAAGTAAAGCACATGACAGGATAATATTGGAGGGATTGAAAAATTATTAAACAACGATATAATTTGTAGCTCAAAGTTATTAAAATTAAAATGATTATATTTTCAATATTATCTAAGCTACAATGCTGTGCATGTCGCGGGTTACCCTGTGCTTGAGCCATTTTAAGTTATTTATAATTTAATAATTTCAAAACATGCATACATACTATGTGTTTATGTCCACAAATTGAAATCATAAGTTCTTTTGCTGATATATCATCCTATCATCTTAGTAACATATAGCATTTTCAGTTCAAATTCCATTCAATGATTAAATCGCTCCAAAAAAAAATAACAGTTTTAACTTTAAAGAGCCAAACAATACTAGGCATATGCAGGCGCATATGCGCGTAATCGACGATGGTACCAGCTCAGTAGGCTATACACATTGTAAATATTGCCCTTATGATAGTTTTCACTTTTCGGACTTCAATTTACTACAACCAGAAAAAACAATAAGTTTTATTAAGAAGCATCATAATTGGCGATGCTTGATGGTTCCGGGGATGTGTTTGTTAGGATGCAATAGTTTTTCAAAGCATAAGCTAAACACACCTGGATGCTAAAAGGGATGGTTGCACTGGAAGCATCTAGTATACATATAATCTCATATATATATTAGTTATTAATCTTTCTTACAACCAAAAAAAAAAAAAAACAAGAACAATCTCATATATATATAATCTCTTTTCCTCAACGAAAAAAAAAACACACACACACAAAAAAAAAGAACTATACGATCACCATGTCTCCGCCGTCGCCACCGTTACCGCCGTCGCAAACGTTACCGCCATGACTGCCATCATGGCTAGCGGTCGAACCGGGCTGCTGTACCCGGCATGTCATCACTATGCCCTCAATTTTTACCTTGTTAAAGCAGCTTAATTTGTAGTGTTTAATGAACCAGAATGCTGCCACTGCTGCCGCAACTAGCAGGGCACATATCCTGCTGATTGTCTTGGCATTGCCATGTCACGAATGCTCATATGCGTGTTGCGACATATGCGCGTAATCGACGGTGGTACCAGCTCAGTAGGCTACATACATTGTAAATATTGTCATTATGATAGTTTTCACTTTTCAGACTTCAATCTACTACTACCAGGAAAATCAATAAATTTTATCAAGAAGCATCATAATTGGTGATGCTTGATGGTTCCGGGGATGTGTTTGTTAGGATGCAATAGTTTTTCAAAGCATAATGTAAACACACCTCGATGCTAAAAAGGGATGGTTGCACTGGAAGCATCTAGGATGTATATAATCTCATATATATATTAGTAATTAATCTTTCTTACAACAAAAAAAAAATAGAACAATCTCATATATATATAATCTCTATTCCTGAACAAAAAAAAAACACACACACACACAAAAAAAAAAAAGGAACTATACGATCACCATGTCTCCGCCGTCGCCACCGTTACCGCCGTGACTGCCGTCAAGGCTAGCGGTTAAACCGGGCTGCTGTACGATCACCATGCATACATACTATGTGTTTATGTCTACAAATTAAAATCATAAGTACGCTATATTTTTGCTGATATATCATCCTATCATACAACATTTTCAGTTCAAATTTCATTCAATCATTAAATCGCTCCCAAAAAAAATTAACAGTTTTAACTTTAAATGCAGAACATTACTTGGCATATGCAGGCGCATATGCGTGTTGCGACATATGCGTGTAATCGACGATGGTACCAGCTCAGTAGGCGCATATGCATGTTGCGACATTTCCCCGACTCGCTACACAAAAGACCACAGAAAAAATAGTACCGGATATGTGTCTAGTGGGAGCACATACTCATTTTCGATCATATGTATACATTATACAAAACAAAAATACGTATTTCAATCATTTTATGTACGCTCTAATTTTGTAGCATGTCTTTGACTCCAACGAAATTAGCACTTATGATCTAATCTAATTTAAGGGTCTCCGGTTTTTTCCCCGATATTAACGTCATCAGTGATCTATGCTAGCTACTTGATATTAACGTCATCAGTGATCTATGCTAGCTACTTCCTACTAAGCTTCCTCTAAGTTAGGGCTGCATAACATGGAGAACAACCACGAAAATGTAGAGTTTCGTTTTCGTTTCGTTTCGTTTAATGAAATAAAAAATAATTTTGTTTTTGTTTTGTTTGGAACAAAACGAAATGAAAGAACGTAAATAATCATTTTACAATAATATTTAATGGAACAGATCGTTTCGTTTTCATTTCATTTGGCACAAAACAAAATGAAATAACAGAAAACAGTGTTCCGTTTGTAGCTCTACTCTAAGTACATGAGCTTGAGCTTGCTATTTGACTGAAGGTTGGAGATATATTTAGCAAAAGTAAAAAATATATGGGTTTTTGGTTTTTTTAGATGAGCTTGCTCTTGAGTGATATAACGGAATTTCAACTTAATAATATGAGATTGGTTTTGAGATATATTTCATGAAATAATGAAAGATATTCAAGAATATACATTCGCACAATTCCGTAATTTACATCAAGTGAAATCTATAGCAAGGTACGTAACATTTAATTACAAATGAATATTCTACTTGTGTTTTTTAAGCTCTATTTTGATTTAATTACGTGTAATTTTTTTATTGAGCTTTATAATATAGATTGTTTAGACATTGTCATTTTGCATATATTTTGCAGGGTTTTTGAAAGGCATAATTTTTGGTTTATTATCTTATGCAATTGGTTTACGAGGTACCTTGAACTACTTTTGGGCTTACAAAATGAATGAAATCTCAGCAATATATTATGCTTTTCAAAAAAAAAAAAAATTCAATAAGAAACCTGTTTTATTTTTATAAAATTTGAACGCAAATACCGTCTTACATAAATTGTTTAAAATTAGACATGCTTATTCAGTTTCACCAATCTACCATGCAAATTTACTAAGACAACCTCGCTCAAAGTCAATATAATCATAGAATTGTACTTCTTTCGTGTAAAAATAATAAATGATTATAAAGACACGCTTTATAAAATGGAAAATGCTAAGGTGATACCATCAGAACTTCTGTCATCGATACGGAGAATTTTTTTTTTTTATTGACATTGGTATATATGCAGTGAAACTCAATTACTGCGGATGCAAACTCAGTTGTTATGCAATGAAACCCATTATGCAATTAAATTAATTTATGTGCATGTAAACTCAGTTGTTATATAATGAAACTCAGACTCAGTTATTGTGCAATGAAATTCAGTTATTGTGCATACAAACTCAGTTCTTATACAAATGACACTTAATTATTGTGCAATGGAGTTCAATTATTGTGATTTCACATCCTCTGCCCGTAAGGCACGGTGCCATGAAGCACGTGGACCGTTGGATCACCTTGAGGAGCCTGCACGAATCTTAAGGCGATCCAACAGTCTACGTACTTCATGGCACCGTGCCTTTGTGGTTCATATCCGAAATCCGATTAAAAGACTTTTCATCGGTTCATGACTCCTTTATACAGTTCAATGTCTAGTGTGCATAAATAAAATATCGTTATGCATAGCTACTAAGTTTGCATGCATAATAACCAACTTAATTGATTATACCTAAAGTTCGCTGCGTATATAATAAAGCCAAAAAAATAATGTCAAATTAATGACGGGATTAATGGTATCGATATATCAGCTCCTTTATAATATTATCTTCAAAACAAATTATATGCTTATTTTGGTGTATACTTAGGAAGCCTATTATTAGCTATTTAATTCCTTGAATGTCATTATATATGCTGTGAAATAGTAGTCATGGATCAATCGGTAAATATTTGTGTTGTCTCAGTCAGTAACTGGATCCATAACAAATCGCCATTAATTTGTTCCATACAGATTGCAGATGGTAGGCAGAGAAGCTCACAAAAGAAAAATTATAAACATAAAACATGTTGCTGTCAATGTTCATCATCCATTTTAACCTTCTTGAAAATGAATCATAGCATAATATAAGGTAACATAACATAACAGAAGAGAAACATAACATAACAGGACGATAAAATAATGACAAGAAGAACGGAAAAGGACAAACTTTTAACATAACATAACAGGAGAGGAAGTGCAGAGCAAGGGAAAAGAGAAAGCAGAGCATGACATAGAACGAATGAAACAGAGAAGGAAAAGAGCAGAGGAGAGGCTCTTCATGATCATGTCCCATTCACTTAACCATGGAGGCATGGATACTCATTAATAAAATCATTATGAAACGTTTCTAACTAATTATGTCATTTGACATGCAGTTTCAGTTTTTTTTTTTTTTTTTTTTTTTTTTGGAATCCTAATCAGAAAATCGTCTACTTTTATGAAGAAAAAGGAGGGTGACAATGGGTCTCTTCATGATTTAACTCCCTTATAATCTATAATTGAAATATTTATATATCTTTTTTTCACCATTAAAATTAGTACTTGTGCTACTACATGCCTTCCAGAATTTGAAGATGGAAAAACGTATTGAAGTTAATTAAGAAACTAAACAAATAATGCTCTTAATTTTTCTATAATGATGAACCAATTAAATGAAAACAAATAAAAGTCCACAAGGATAACATCATTTCAGTAAAGTTTATGCATTCCAATTTAGCTGCACTTATGCTCTCGCAAGTCATGTGTATACAAAAAAGTATTTGTAGAGGCTGCCAATTTGCCATGCAGAAGTTTCTGACAAAAGCTCATAGTATATTAGTATACAGGCTAAGGCAAAGAGGGGGACTGATCATGAGGAGAGACAATCTAAGGCTGGCTATGAAGAACCAGGCATTAGAAGAGATACATACTCGCCGGTGCCGTAAGAGAGCAGAAAATAAAGGCCGAAGGAAGCGGGGCTAGGAGCCCGATCTGCGAGCGAGCGAGGAATCGAGGTGCTTCTTCAGGACCAACATTTACTAAAGAACATGAAATTTGGAGACAAATTAGCTATATGTGACACATTGTTTTTGCAAAATTCCTTGGAACACAAATCTAGCCTTGTATAAATCAGTCTTTTTGGCTGATCAATTTAACTGTTAATTTACTTATTTTATTTATCTTTTGCAACTAAAATGAAGATAATTATGCATTCTTAGAATGTGAACATGTCTCAGGTTTAAGTTTAATTTAAATTTTGAACACATAGTTGCAGTATATAAAATTGAATATTCTATATATGTATGTATATATATGTTGACTAATTATTTAAACATTCTTCTGTGTATTCATTCTGAATTTCCATGCACGTATATAATCTCAAACTTTGACTATACAATTAGTTCAAACCAGGGGGTTTTCTGAACTCCACCAATTACTGAAATATAAAATTAAAAGGCTACAAGAGACAATTAATTTTCTTACTAATTTTTTTTTTGATAAAAGTGGAATTTTATTACCACTACTTCCTATTTCTTTTCAGGAAGCCAAAACAAGTCTTTTACAGAAAACAAAATGACTATTTTCTTACTAATTTTCTTATACAAATAACATATATAAGACCAGATAAAAATCAAAATAATATGCAAAAGAGGATCTATTTAGCTGAAAAAAAATACTGAGTAGAAAGATTGTTTCAAAAAATACTAAGTGGAAAACAGAGATGGATTTCTGTTGATAGGTCAATATTTAGAACATGATGCTTATTTAAGGAGAGATCATTGTTTGACCAAATTATAATCAATACAAGGAAAAACAAATCGTGCATGGATGTCATATAACATTATAACTTATAATTAGCAACACATATACTTAATTAATTATACCAGAACAATAAAACAATGTGCAGGTATGTGAAAACCACACGCCTATCTATCTATCTATATGTTCACTCCTCAGCTCTATATAAACACACCATAACACCCATTAACACACACCACATTTTAAACAAGACATAATCATTTCTAACAGTGAGCTTAATTGATTGTCAGCCGGGTGCCGAGGAATTAAGTTGACAAATTAAGAAACCATGAAGGCAATGATAAATTTGTTGGTCTTGGTTTCCCTCCTTTTAGCCACAGCAGCCGAGTGCCCATTTTCCGGTGGTGGTGGAAATGCACCACCGTCGGAGAATGGCGCTCCTCCGCCTCCGGACAATGTGACAACAGCTGCACCACCAACAGTGCTCGAATCGCCTGCTGTTGCTCCTGTGTCCGAGCCTGCACTTGCTCCTGCATCTGAGCCTGCACTTGCTCCTACTCCTGAGCTTGCGCCTTCCCCTGCACCTAATTCACATAATTTGAGTACGAACTATTATGCCAATATATGCCCGAATGTCGAAAGCCTTGTTGAAAGAGCCGTCAGAGGGATGATGGCCACATCATCAATAGCTGCAGCAGCCACACTGCGCCTCTTCTTTCATGATTGTTTCGTTACGGTACATATGCTCTTTCTATTGTTCTTTACAAGTTTATTTGAACCAAGTCAGTATATCCTAACCAACGAGAATTTCATTCATCACCGCTATATATAGGGATGTGATGCTTCAATCATGATCACAAACCCGAACAATGACGACGAGCGTAGCAATGGCGAGAATACATTTCTCCGAGTCGATGGTTACAACACAATCCTCCAAGCAAAGGCTGCAGTGGATGCCGACCCACAATGCACAAACAAGGTCTCATGTGCGGATATCATGGCCCTTGCTGCTAGAGATGCTGTCACCTTGGTAATGTCGATCGACTTGGATGAATAAATATCAATTTTATCTTTCTAGGAAAATGTGAGATTGATTAGCTAGGATTGTGTGTTAGAGTGGTGGCCCAACATGGAAAGTGGAGCTTGGAAGGTATGATGCATTAGTGTCGAGAGCTAGCGACGTCGACCTTCCTTTGGCCACCGAAGATGTGCCCGCACTTATGAAGCGATTCTCCGCCCAAGGATTTAGCGTAAAAGATTTGGTTGCACTCTGAGGTTAACATATGTAATTAATTTTCATCAACTGAATATAATTAGCAAACAAATGCCCAATTATCTGATGAAGAAAAGTTCATCTGAATATTCTTCCAATCTGACATGTAAATTTAAATAATGAAGATGAGTTTGTAAAATTAAAGTAATACATTTTTTGTATTAAAAGAAATACCAATTGCTCAAAAACACGTTGTCAAGTTCTTGTAAGAGGAATTTCATTGCTCAAAAACACGTTGTCAAGTTCTTGAGTGATTGAACACTGTCAATGCTAAATTACTATATAATTCCTGTCAGGTGGTCACACGCTCGGAGCGACAAGCTGCTTCTTCGTCAACCCCCGTCTTTATCCCACCGTCGATGCGTTCTTGGACCCTGGTTTCGCAAGCCAGCTTCAAGGCACATGCCCTTCATTCATGAACCCCAACGCTTTCGTCTTCTTCGACCAATCCGTGACAACATTCGACAACAACTACTACGCGATGCTTCAACAGAAGAAGGGCGTCCTCTTTTCCGATAGAGCTCTATACTTCGATTCAAGTTCTCAGAGCATTGTGGACAAGTTCGCTGCCGATCAGAGTGCATTCTTCACCGCATTCGTCGATTCTATGGTGACGCTTGGAAGGCTGGGGTTGAAATCTGCCATTACTGGTGAAATCCGCAAGAATTGCCTCTTCCCTAATTAATTAATTGAGTTTATTCCTTATTTTCTACCTTTGTATTGTTTGATTAATTTGTTGAATTTTGCCACCGTTTCCCCCTCCTCCAAACCAGATGTAACAAGTTACAACAAAATATTTTTTTGCAATAAATTAATAAATTATTATAAATACTCGCTTTATAAAATGGAAAATGCTATGATGATCTAGTCAGAACTCCCGTCATCAATATGGATAATTTTTTTTTTTTATTGGCATCGGTATATATGTAGTGAAAATCAATTACTGTGCATGCAAACTCAGTTGTTATACAATGAAACCCAGACTCAGTTATTGTGCAATGAAATTCAGTTATAGTGTATGCAAACTCAATTTTTATACCATGAAACTTAGTTATTGTACAATAAAGTTCAATTATTGTGTATACAAACTCAGTTGTTATTCACACTAGTTATTTCATAATTAAGTCGCGATTCAATATCCGCTTAAACGACTTTCCATCGGTTCATGACTCCTTCATACGGTTCAATGCCTAGTATGCATAACTAAAATAACCGTTGTGCATTGCTACTAAATTTGCATACATAATAACCAACTTAATTTATAATACCTAAAGTTCGCTACATATATAATAATGCCAAAAAAATAATAATGTCGTATCAATGATGGGATTTCCGATGGTATCGATATAGAGATAATCTCTTTGTCTCCCATCATTTGTCCCCCTTAAACGTCCTCCATCCGTTTCTGCTGGAACCGGTATGAATACCAGTTGGCAAGTAGTATGAACACCACGATTCATTCAGTATGAACACCCTCTGAGAGCTCTATGAACAATGCAAATTAGGAGAAAATTTTTTTTGGCATATTTTCCATGTGCAAAAATAAATTAAGCACGTGCTTAATTCAATTTCAGCACGTGATGAAAATCGGAGCGCGCGCGGGTGTTTATACTGCTTATTCACGGGTGTACATATTAAATGGTCTTGGGTGTTCATAGTTAACTTGGACGGGAGTTGGCATATTTTCCACGTGCAAAAATAAATTAAGCACGCGCTTAATTCAATTTCAGCACGTGATGAAAATCGGAGCGCGCTCGGATGTTCATACTGCTTATTGGCGGGTGTCATATCCAATAGTCTTTGGTGTTCATAGTTGACATGGACGAGAGTATGTGTGCGGGGGACATTTAAGGGGAATTTTTTGTGGGGGACAGTTAGCATCCCTCATCGATATATTAGCTCCTTATAAAACTATCTTCAAAACTAATAATATGCTTATTTTGGTGTATACTTAGGAAGCCTATTATTAGCTATTTGATTCCTTAATGTCGTTATATATGCTGTGAAATAGTACTAATGTATCAATTGATATTTATTTGTGTTGTATCAGTCAGTAACTGGATTCACAAATCGCCATTAATTTGTTTAATACAGATTGCTGATGCTAGGCATAGAAGCTCACAAAAAATTATGAACATACAACATAACATAACATGATTATAAAAAATGACAAGAGGAAAGGAATAGAACAAACTTTCTAAGGAAATTGCACTTGAAGAGAGAAACATAACATAAGAGGAGAGGAAGTGCAAATTAAGCGAGGGAAAAGAGAAAGCAGAGCATGACATAGAAAGAATGAAACAGAGAAGGAAAAGAGCAGAGGAGAGGTTCTTCTTGATCATGTCCCATGCAGTTTCAATTTTTTTTTAGAATCCTAATGAGAAAATCATCTACTATTATGAAGAAGAAGGGTGACAATTAATTAATGGGTCTCTTCATTTAACTCCCTTATAATCTGCAATTGTAATATTTATATATCTTTTTGAGTAAATATAATGTGAACAAATACAAGTCCACAAGGATAACATCATTTCAGTAAATTAAGTTTATCCCTTCTAATTTAGCTGCAATTATGCAATTTATGCTCTTACAAGTCATGTGTGTACAAAAGAGTATTTGTACAGGTTGCCATGAAGAAGTTTCTCACAAAAGCTCATAGTATACAGGCTAAGGCAAAGAGGGGGGCTGATCAGGAGGAGAGACAGTCTAAGGCTGGCTATGAAGAACCAGGCATTAGAAGAGATGGATAATCGCCGGTGCCGTAGGAGAGCAGAGAATAAAGGCAGAAGAGAGCAGGGTGGGGCTAGAAACCCGATCTGCAAGCGAGCGAGGGCTCGAGGTGCTTCAGGAACAACATTTACTTAACATCAAAATTTGAGAGAAACTATATAGCCATAACACATTTTTCTTTTTAAGTTTTCTGCTTGGAATTCAAATCTAGCCTTGTACAAACAGTCTTTCTGTTGATCAAGTTAACTCTTAATTTATTTATTTATTGCAACTAAGATGAAGCTTACCATGAATGTTTTAGAATGTGGAAATGTCTCAGGTTTAAGTTTAATTTAAACACAATTTCTTAGTTGCATTATAATTGACTAATTATTTAAACATTCTTCTGTCTTCTTTCTGATTTTCCATAAACATATATAATCTCAAACTTTGACTATACAATTAGTTCAAAAACCAGGCGGTTTTACTAAACTCCACCATTTACTGAAAAATAAAATTAAAAGGCTAGAGACAATTTTCTTACTAAGTTCATTCGCTGAGAATTAAATTTTGACTTATACAAATAACATAAAAACATATAAAAATCAAAATAATATGCAAAAGAGTATTAGGTGAACTACAATCAGGCCCTGTTTGATATGCTACAAACTGATGGGAAATGACGGAAAATAACAAACTGTCTAAGATCTTAATTTGATGTTGTTGTTTGATATTAAAATTTTCGGGATAGATGATTCATGTATGAAGGTTGTCTCCCTTTTCCTTCACTTTGTTTTCCACTCGGTTTTCACCGGAAAATTAAATTTTCCTTCATTATTTCTCCACCACTCCCAAAAACTCATCTCTTCCACTTTACCTCTCCTAATTTCTAGCTAATCAAACACAAGAAAAATAATTCTGGAATCCAAATTTCTTGTACATCAAACATCCGCGATGGAAACAAAGAACCTGGAAACTGAAATGATTAAAACATGTTTCCGGTAATTTTTGAAATTTCTATATTTTCTTGTTAATCAAACAGGCCCTCAGTAGAAAGCTTGTTTCATATAATATATAGTGAAAAACAGACAGCCGTTTTTCTGTTGATAGGTCAATATTTAGAACATGATGCTTATTTGAGGAGAGATCACTTTTGACCAAATTATAATCAATACAAGGAATAAATCGTGCATGGATGTCATATAACATTATAACTTATAAACAACACATATATACTTAATTTTCCCATAACAAAAAACAATGTGCAGGTATGTGAAAACCACACGCCTATCTATCTATCTATATGATCACTCCTCAGCTCTATATAAACACACCATAACATCCATTAAGACACACCACATCTTAAACAAGACATAATCATTTGTAACAGTGAGCTTAATTAATTATCAACCGGGTGCCGAGGAAGTTGACAAATTAAGAAACCATGAAGGCAATCAATTTGTTGGTCTTGGTTTCCCTCCTTGTAGCAGCAGCAGCCGAGTGCCCCTTTTCCGGCGGTGGTGGAAATGCACCACCGTCGGAGAACGGAGCCCCTCCGCCTCCGGACAGTGTGACAACAGCTGCACCGCCAACAGTGCTCGAGTCGCCTGCTGCTGCTCCTGCGTCCGAGCCTGCACTTGCTCCTGCTCCTGAGCTCGCGCCCGCCCCTGCACCTAATTCAAAGAATTTGAGTACGGACTATTACGCCAAAATATGCCCGAATCTGGAAAGCCTTGTTGAGAGAGCCGTCAGAGGGATGATGGCCACATCATCGATAGCTGCGGCAGCCACACTGCGCCTCTTCTTTCATGATTGTTTCGTCACGGTATATATATGTTCCTTCTATATATTGTTCTTTAAAAGTTTATTTGAACAAAGTAAGTATATCCTAACTAACGAGAATTTCTTCCATCACCGCTATATATAGGGATGTGATGCTTCAATCATGATCACAAACCCAAACAATGACGATGAGCGTAACAATGGCGAGAATACATTTCTCCGAGTCGATCGCTACAACACAATCCTCCAAGCAAAGGTTGCAGTGGATGCCGACCCGCAATGCACAAACAAGGTGTCATGTGCAGACATCATGGCCCTTGCTGCGAGAGATGCCGTTGCCTTGGTAACGTTGTTTAACATGAATGAACAAATTAAATAGTGCTATTATATCTTTTCAATAAAAAGAATGTGAGATTGATTAGCTAGGCTTCGTGTGTCAGAGCGGTGGCCCGAAATGGAAAGTGGAGCTTGGAAGGTACGATGCATTGGTGTCGAGAGCTAGCGATGTCGACCTTCCTCTGGCCACTGAAGATGTGCCCGCACTTATGAAGCGGTTCTCCGCCCAAGGATTGAGCGTCAAAGATTTGGTTGCACTCTCAGGTTAACATATGTTAAATTTCATCAACTGAATATAATCGACAAACAAATACCCAATTATATAATTCCTGTCAACACTAACTCACTATGTTATTCCTGTTAGGTGGTCACACACTCGGAGCGACAAGCTGCTTCTTTGTCAACCCCCGTCTTTATCCCACTGTCGATGCTTTCTTGGACCCCGGTTTCGCAAGCCAGCTTCAAGGCACATGCCCTTCATTCATGAACCCCAACGCTTTCGTCTTCTTCGACCAATCCGTGACAACATTCGACAACAACTACTACGCGATGCTCCAACAGAAGAAGGGTGTTCTCTTTTCAGATAGCGCTCTATACTTTGATTCCAGTTCTCAGAGCATTGTGGACAAGTTCGCTGCCGACCAGAATGCATTCTTCACCGCATTCGTCGATTCTATGGTGACGCTTGGAAGGCTCGGGGTGAAGACTGCTGTCAATGGCGAAATCCGCAAGAATTGCCTCTTCCCTAATTGATTGATCATGCATGTTCTTCTGCGTTTCGTGCTTATTTAATATTGTTTCATCAATTTGTTGTATTTAATTCCTTTATTTTCGTCGAGAAGCAATACTAAGTAAGTTGATTTGTTGATTGAAACGGATGTAATAAACAATCTGTGTTTGTGTAATAAATCAATTATATAAATTAAACTCAGTAATAAAAGTATAATATATACGTTCTCCAAGTTCTTGTGAGGCATTTAGCACTTGAAGCAAAATTCAGAGTTCTCTGATAAAACAAGCACACAATTCAGAGCTGAATAAAATTGAAGTTCTTGTTAAAAATTGGGCCGAATGAATTGCTGTACTCGCAATTGATATGATACCCAATAATATACTGAACTATATATGTCAGAAAGCCCATGTTTTTTTCTTTTTTCAATTGAATTCATTATCCATAATTTAATTCACCTTGGTACTTAAGATTACTGTTGCAATCTGTAACATGGTAAATTAAGGAGTTGGGCTTTAATCCGTAAGTTGAAATTTTGGGCTTCGATTCAAAGATCTGTAATATAGCGTGAACTTCAAACTGTTGAAGAGAATGCAATTAATTGGCAATTGGACTCTGCTATCTGTTGGTAGCTGCTACCAACTTTTCAGAAAAAAAAAGGCAATTGGGCTCTGTTATCTGTTGGTAGCTGCTACCAATTTTTCGAAAAAAAAAAGGCAATTGGACTCTGCTATTGACATTTTCCAATTTCACCTGCAGCTCTCTGTAGGATTTTCTTCTACTCAATACACGTCTGGCTACAGAGGTTGGCCTTTTGATGATTTGAGGCCAGAAAGGGCGCACCTAAGTGGTGAATTTTTCAATGGATAGCAAGAAATAACAAATAAAGAGATATGCTTGACCAGTAAAATTTGAACCGTTCGATTAAAAATGAACGTTTTTCCTGGAGAACACCTCAACCTAATTAGATTAGAGGGAAGGATCCATGCTTATTTTGATAAAGGGACTTTCAAAAAAATTTTAAATGTTTAGAAATAGAAAAAAAATTTAAATGAATTGTTAAACTTATATATTAAAATTATGCTTACGATTATATTCAATTTAAGTGTCGTTAATATTCTATCAAAGATTCAATAATTTACAACTGTTGAGAATTATACAAAATTTTGATGAGCTATCAAATGATATCGAAATTGATTAAGATTTCTAAGAATATAAAAAATGATACCAATCTATGAGTATAAAAGATACAATTGTACACTTTTTTTTATTTTAAGATCTTTAAACATTTTTTTTTTCTAATTTGTTAAGAATTTCATTTGTCAAGATAAGCATATCGTCTAAGTGATTTCTACTCAGCTCTATAAAACAGAGTAGAGAGGAGCCACTAAGAGATCGAGTATTCAATTCAGGTTGTGATAAGAAGGGGTGGAGCCAGGCTCCAATTCAGGGGTGCTCTAACACTTTTTTGATGGAATATAGTTTTGTAACTATTAAAGAAGTAAGGTACATTTTCATAAAATTTTGAAAGTATGTATACTTGTGCAAATAATTTTAGGGTAGAGCCAATTTCGCAATTTTCTTGGAAATCAAGCGTATTTTTGTAATTTTTTTATCAAAGAGGGATTATTTAAATTTTTAAGGGTATATTTAAAAAAAATTCAGGGGTGGCCCACCCGTGCTCTATGCTGCCTCCGTCCCTCCCAATAAGAAAATGTACTTCCTCCGTCCACAATTAAATAAATTTATACCCTTTACAACTTGTCCACAATTAAATGAATTTATACCCTTTACAACTTGTCCACAATTAAATGAATTGATACTCTTTGTTTGAATCCACTTTCTTTCTCAAAAAAAAAAATATATATATATTTTACGAAATTTCCAAAATGCCCCTAGTCTCCTTCCGAGAATGTTCACTTTTCTACTAATTGAGGACATAAAAGTAATTTCACTCTTCCACTATTTCCTTTAACTTTTGCTACAAATTCATTCTTTTGTGGACAGAGGAAGTATCAATTATCTTTATTTTTGTCAGTCCACACTCCACACGTCTCTACGAGTAATATAGAAATAATAAATTTGTAATTTATACGTCAAAATTTGTAACAACGTGGATTAGCATATTTGTTAGGACATTAGATATGATCCTTGTAATTAGTAACACGTCTCCTGCCACCTGCCCTCGATATTTAATTTCCTATATATGACGAACTTTAGCATTAGACCTGTGTAATCAAATAATATTTTAACTAAGGATGTATACTCAAGTTTTACAATCAAATTATATAGTCTGGTAGTCTGGTAGTCATAATTAAGAACGAATAAATTTAAAAATGTAGTTTAAAATGAGGCAATCTAGAGTTGATTTAATTAGTGGTCATCTGGATTGTTTTCAAAAGTGCGGAGTTTAAGTTATTGTAGCTTTCTTTTCATTTTTTTTTTTTTTTTGGTCCTTTTTCTTTTTGCCTTTTTTTTTTTTTTTTGGGAGCAAATCCAAGTGGACGCTTGTCTACTTATTTAGACAAATATAAGTCAATTATGATACTTTAGTAATGGTCCAAATTATGATTGCAAATTAATACTAATAAATCAAATAAAAAATGCAACATGTTGCATATATATAGATATTTGTGCGTTTTGGTTGGGTTCAAAAATGCAACATGTTGCATATATATAACAATTCATTTTTTTTTTGTCTTCAAACTTTGATATTTGTGCGTATTTGATCATTGAAAGTCCAAACTTATCAATAAATTTATTGGAGTTTTAATGTCAAATTACTTTCCTCGGATTAAAAAAAACAGAGATAATGTAGGAACAAATTCACAAATTTAGTATATGAATAAAGAAAAAACTCATTTGAAAAAATAAAACAGATCATATGTGTTTATTAAGCAACTGTCACAAATGACGAACTTGGATGTTAATGTACCACTATTAGAGTTGTAACCCTTGCTTCATCTTGAAAAATGGTATCAAATAAATAATCAAGAATTTTATAAAATTTAATATTATAAAAAATATTTTGAACATAATTTAAGATCTTTTGATATAAATAATAAGAATAATGTAATAGTTTGTAAATAAGAACACACAAACGTTGGATTATTTTTAAAGCTTAAATCTTATTTTCGATATATTATAATCATGTTATTTAATGTGAAGAGAATAATTATATATGACAATGGATTAAAGTAGATGAAGAGTTTCAACAAAATCAATAGTAAATAACATTGATGATATAACATAGTTGAGGTACTTATAAAACTACCGCTATTTGTGGAGTATTAATTGCAAGTAAAGAAATTAAGTAATGTATACTAGCAGAATAGCAACGAAGTAAAAAAAATAAAATTTCATGTTATTGTTATGTTTATTCATTACTAAAAGTTCTATGTCGAACTAGGCCGAGGTTAAGTACAAGAAAGAGCTTAAAACTTAATACATAATTCTAAGTTTTATGGCAAATAGCTATCATAATGAGTGTAAGTCTAACTCTAGCCTTGAGGTCTAAGGTTCTTATATAGGCTGAAATCCCGACCGAAGTGCTTTTGTCCTTGTGCTGTTCCCAACCGAAGTACAGCAAATGGTCGGAGGATCTTCTGTGACTGGGATCGTATGTCGATATAGGATGCTAGGCGACATTTGGACCGACCCGGATCAAGCTTAATTTGTTTTGTCCTTATGCTGTTCCCAACCGAAGTACAGCAAATGGTCGGAGGATCTTCTGTGACTGGGATCGTCTGTCGATATAGGATGCTAGGCGACATTTGGACCGATCAGGATCAAGCTTAGTTTGCTATGGGCCTGAACGGCTAATTGGGCACTATCAGTTACCAGTTTACCACTAGGGCCCCACACATTCAAATTTGAATGGGAGAACACAAAACATAATCATACAAAAAAATCTCTATTTTAGCCATGAAATCCCCCTCCTCTTGACCGGGTGAACATCCTCTGAAATGGTCAATCACCCCAAATCACAGAGTGGTCAGAAATTGTAGCGGGCAGTCTAAAAAATTGTGTGCAGTAATTTTATTGGAGGAGTTTTTGACCATTCCATGTGCGGTAGTGCAGGGGATTTGAATTCCCTCTTGACTCCATCTTTGTCTGTTTGAAGCACAGATGTCTGTGTCAACTGTCAAATATACAGGTTTGCACTGCCCCAGCTTTAACATGCCGAACATGCCAATAATCTCTTCTTTTGACAAATCAATGTAGCACACAGCTAAGAGCCCATGTGACGTGCCCAACACCACTCCACTCCATCTTATAACATACTATTCCTTGATTCTATTAATTTCGGCTGAATTATATACGAATATTTCATGAAGAGTAACACCCAGCGTCCACAGGATAATTGTCTGTACATAACGTCCATAGGTTGATTACATCCTAAAACATATTTGTTACATTTCGAGATAAACCTGTTACATTCTTTGTAGGTCTATAGACGTATGGACAACATTTCAATGGCCGCAAGATGTTTCTCTTTAGTGAACACACCATCAAAAGTTGAGAACAGGCAAGATGGTATCTCAATACTCATAGTCATAGACTTGTCTTAAAATTAACATATTATTATGTTGGGCACTTAATTGGCATCATATATTTCTTAACTTGTACATTCAGGCATCACTTCGAATTAATATCTCAGACTGAGTGCTTAGAAAATAAATATATGTAATAGACTGAAATATCTCAGACTTTTTCCTTTAAGTGTATAATTTAATTATTCAAAAGTTATATCATATATTTTCTTTCTTTCTTTCTGGATATGTGTAATAGTTCTTACAATATTATCCAGCTTTGAGGGGCTTTTAGGTGAAATATTTTCCTAACAAAAAAAAAATTAAGGAAAACAATTTTTGAGTTTGTAAACCGCAAATTTGCACATTAATTTTTTATATTAATTTTATATACTGTATATATGAATTGGGAGGTGGGGGCGCACCTCTCAATCAAGCCAGCTATCACAAATTAAGTTGGTGGGCTATTGGCTAGACTAATTATTCATTCATCATATCATGACACCATATACACATATAATAATATAAGAGAAACATCTGGCGTCTATTGAAAAATCGTTTATACATCCATAGACGTGTACAAAATATAACATATATATTCCGAGATGTAACAATTATATTCCAAAATGTAATATATAGATATTATGATGGTTTTTCTATGGACACTAGGTATTACTCATAAGTCATAATTAGATTAATATAATTACATTGTATATATATATATATATGTCATACCTATATATATACCGCTACCCGCCGTATGTATTGCGGATTTAAATTTATTTATCCTTTATGTATATTTGGATATTCCTTCTGCACTGACAAGTGGCGGCGCAATCTTAGGGATTCTATAATTTTGTCTCAGGAGCTTTTAATCCGGTAGGTGTACCATATATACTTGGTTAACTTAGATATATCATATATATGTGAATAAATCTTAATTAATTCGGCCGGATTGTTTGCAAATTTGATTGCCATCTCTTTTTAACATCATATTAGTAAGAGCCCACGCCTCGCTTTGGGCTGAAATTATTATATCTTATAATAAAGGGCCGAAAGCTCGTCCCTTGTGATGAAACTGATATGAGCCTTAAATTTTAATGGGCCGTGACATTAATGTACATCAACGGTGGTGATCAATCTGAGTAACTAATCAACGGCTGAGATTTCTTCTTTGGGGAAGATAGAACTTTCATGTCAAAAAATTCAATCTCCTTTTATTAGGAGTAATTAGGATGTTTGAACTTTAAAGTTTAAACTTTAAAGTTTAAACTCATCAAATTGCTTGATTAATGTTAGCAATATAGTCTTTCTACACATAAGCTCTCGTCTTAGAGACATACATGTTCACCATGTCAACATTTTTTCCTACATCACAGTTGCTTTACTTGTCTATCTGTTTTGCACTTTAATTTGCTTGCATAATGCACAATAAAATATTCATAATAAGCACTTTATCTCACAAAAAAGAACACAACCAGACAGTTTTGCATGCTTACTCTAAATGAGTTAATATGCAAGCTAAAAGTTTTTATATTGCAAATAAAATTTTTATATTAAAAATATAATTTGCATAATAATTGAATTCAATAAGTTGCGTAAAAAATATTTTTTTTGTATAATATTTTAGTTTGCAGACTAAATAAATTTATACGCATATAATACGTACAACAAAATAGTTTGCATACCAAGTAGGTACAGTCTGCATGCATAAAATTGAGATATTGTACATAATGAGCTTTTCCGTAGTTTAAACAATTAAACTTTCATCTTATCTTAAAAAAAGAAAAAAGCAAAAATTCTTGTACATTTGCATAGTTAATTTTAAACTCTCATCTTACCAATTAGAATTGTGATATCTAATTAAACTATCAAGTATTCTTTCCTTCACCCTTGATTTTTCGCGCTGTTGAAAGTTTATTTTCGACTTATTTTTTCTTCTAAAAGTTGAGATAAATTCTCTAGTAAAATTTAAATATAATGGGTTTATTAATTATACAAGTACTCCACTGTTTTCAGATGACATGACAAAGTGAAGTCAGGTCAAATATAATATGAAGGTCAAACATTGACTAAGCAAAAATACAGATGATATAGAACATAGAAAAGATTCGCCAATTTAATACATTAATTAATTAATAAATTGGGTCCTCAGTGTACATCTTTATGCTACTAATGCTAGAGGAAAATAATAATATTAATCCTGTGTGCAAACAGAATTAATCTCGGCTCCATCTTTATCCAATAAATGTCTAAATAATAAAATTCATATGGGTTGAAGATCCATTCTTTAGTCTAGTGGTTAAGAGCAACATTATGGAAGGTTGTGGATTTGAAAACTAGATAGAAGATCTTCTATAGACATTTAAATTTGATTAATGGTTTCATCCTCATCTTTATCTCAAAAAAATATTCATATGGGCTGGAAAGCTTAGTCCTGAAAATAATCAACTAGATAACCTTAGTTAAATGAAACAATTAACTAATTAATTTTAATGGCTGTAAGGTATATTTTTAATTTGGAAATGACTAGACATGCAAATTCAGTTACAGAAATTTATATTCGACATAAATTTCCAGTGGTTGATAGGTAAATGTTGGAAGTAACTACTACACAAATTAATAGAGTCGTAGGTAGCGACCACCCCTTTTATCTATCAACCGGTCCACTGTATTTTTGATGAACAAATATCATTTTTCAGTAAACATATATATATTTCCGATCAACATATAACATTTTCTAGTAAACAGATACACTACGGTTTTCAGTAAACATTTATGCAACTGTGACAAGCACATGTACCCACGTGAGTGTGTCAGATTGTAAGAGAAGGTGAATGGATGACTTACTTTATAGGTAGACTCTACGTGTTTTCCAAATTAATATCCAGTTCACTCATTAAAGAGCATATATATGTGTCCATCAAGTTTCTTTCCGTGCCAACTTGCTTAATTGCCCTCTTAATTAATTAAGAATTTAATTAAGCTTTTTTGCTGCTTAATTCATTCCTTCTTTTCTTCTCTTCCTTATCCTTGTTGTTATATAGTAGTAGTACATATGATAAAGCAACCTTTTTCTTTATTTTCTCCTTTTGTGACTTATAGTTAATCACTGGACAAGACGTATATATTGAAGGTCCTTTATGGATGTCTTTATCTGACAGGGATTGACATCTCTGAATTAAGAGTAAGCTTCAGCACTGAGTTCATCAAAAAGACCAAGGAAAATACCAAAAAGAAGAAGGGTTTACTCATCAAACTTCCCAACAAAATTAAACTAGATACAGTATTGGCAAAACTCAGAGCAATATTCCTATCTTAAATTCTTAATTCAAGGAAATTTTATGAAATTAAGAAAATATTTTCTATATATGTACATATATATATATAATATTCTCTATACCTTTTTTTTTATGTAGTAAAATTATAGTGAGTATAATTAATTTTCATGTTTGTAAATTATTTGATACTCCATATATATAAGAATAATATAAGAATTTTTACAAGAAACATATAAATAAGAAAACTAAAATAACAAAACATGCATGAGACTAGCTTGATCAAGATCCTTCACCAGCTAGCCTGATCATCAGCATCATGGGTTCCACCGCATTCAATTCAATGACACCACATGTTTTCTCACTAACCACTCGTACTTAACCACCATATTATCATACATATATATTTCTATATACAATTAGTTAATTAATTAATTCATTGATTGATTATTATCCGTGGGTAATGATGGTGATGCATTACATGGTGAGCCTAGCTAGGAAAGAAATGACTTGTATAAAAGAGTAATACCTAGTGTCCGTGAAAAGCTGTCCATAGCGTCTATCAGTTACATTTCGGGATGTATCTGTTACTTTTTTGTGCATCTATGAAAATACATATGGACGGCTTTTCAATGAACGCAAAATGGTTCTCTATATAAAACTTGTGCAAATTGGGTGCTTGAGTGGACTAGTAGTACTTTGTTGCGTGAGGAAGAATTATTCTTAGAGGATTGATGTTATATAAATTGTGGGATTAATCTCACGTCCCTTTCTATCATTTCCGGATAAGACTTTGATTAATTTCTATGGTCTTGGAATTAATGTAATTTTCCATGTAGTTGCAAAGGTCCATATAATACAATAAAGTTTATTCATTTCTATATCAAATGAAAAGAGTACTTGTCTGATATGGAGCATATATTAATAATTATGTTGAAATGAATATAAAAAACTGTACAGTACTTGCACAGCTAGCTAGCTAGAAGATTCTTTATTTTAATTGATTGATCCATTATTTTTTTTTTCTATCAATTAATTAAGTTCCATATTTTTTTTTATAAAAATGATCATGAAGGCACGTAATAGCTATAAACAGCTTGCTAGCCAGTTTGGTTTGGATATATACCAAATTAATATGCTAGCTAGAAGGTAATCTATATATGATTGCCTAGCTAGCTAATTATGAAGAATAATAGACAGATAACTGCCATTGGCTTGTTGCAAAATTTAAATGTAACAAAAATCTAACCTGCCAAATATAATCAAATATATAGAGGCTGTTGCATTGATTGGAATTGATATATATAATAATAACAAATATAACTAAAGATAAATTATTACAAAGAACAGCTTAAACATATCCTTTTGTACAACTAATCAAAGTTCTTTAACTTCACCATGATCAACCCCAAAACTGAAAACAATAATTAATCAACAAGGCCCCAAAACTTAATTACTCACACTGCACAGTTCTTATAAATGATAATTTAAACAATATTTTACATCTTAACAAAAAAAAAAAAAACACAAAACTTCAAAATACATACAGATCGAATAAATATAAATGGCAAAGGAGAAAATAAGAAAAAAAAAAGAATAACAAATTAACATATAGCACTTTAGGGTTTCTTCTTCAATTGGACCATAAACATGATGCCTTTAACTTGTGTTGCACTCCAACATATATGAATCATCCAAATTTAGGGTTTCTTCTTTAATTTACAATCATTTAGCCTCCTCGGCTGCTGGCGCCTCCTCCTTAGGAGCTTCAGGTGCAGCTGGAGGCGGGGTTTCAGTTGTTGTCTCGGTTGTCTCCGTCTTCTCTTCCTCCTTGGCCTCCTCAACAACCGTCTCGGAGGTCTCTTCCTTCTTCTCTGTCGTCTCTGTAGTGGTCACCTCCGCCTCTCTTGCTGTCTCGGTCTTCTCTGCTGCAGCTTCCACCTTTGGCTCCTCCTTCGGGACAAAGGTCGCAACTTTGCCGAACAAGAAAAGGATGGGGCCGGATAACAAGGTGGTGCCGGACTTGGTGACCGCCTCGCTAACCGCTTGCGCACCGGGGAACTCTGAAAATACATTGTAAATTACAAGTAATAATAAGGATTAAACTGTTCAATATATATCATGAAATCTGATTTGAAATGAATGATATATGTGTTTTATGATTCAAATGTGATCAGAAATGAAATGCCTACCGATTTTCGCCAAATCTTCGAGGAATTTAGGGACGACGGTCGAGTACTTCTTCGCGATCTTGGTGCTCTTGCTCGCGGTGATCAAGTGCTGCAATTAATATTAACAAAAATAATTAACACTTGTGAATTCTTATAAGATTATAAATAGAGTCTTAGTTAGTAGTTGGAGAGTAATTTTCAAGTGATAAATTAGCAGTTGCTTCTATAATTTCTGTTAATTCCAATTATATATTTCCACTAGAGAAGTAGCTACATATTGTTATAGCAAATTAGCAATACAAACTATTTCATATTAAAATTAAAAAAAGAAGAAGATAAAAAGGACCATATATAGTGGCATGGGGACGCCCTCAATAGAAAAGCAAAAGAACATGTCTGTCCTCTCATCTAAGAACAGATCATAGACAGAAAGACATGCATGTATGAACTCATTTTCACACTGGAACAAAATTTTGTAAGATCTTTAATTCTGGAGATAAAGATGATCGTCAAGTCACTTAAATTTAAATATTTATAAAAGGCCCCATCCGGGTTTCGAACCTGCGACTTCCCAAATAGAGTGCGTTGCCCAAATTTTTGTAAGATAGTACACACTTTTACAAGTATTTTTATTTACCTTGATCTCAGCAGGGGCAGCTTCATAAACCTCCAAAACTTTGGGCTCCAGCTCAGGCTTCTTCTCATCAATCTCCTTTCCAATCTCCTCCTGTTCCCATCATGCCAACCAAAAATTAAATATAGTTGACCAACATGTAATTTTATGGTACAAAATATATATCCTAGAAACCTAATTAAAATTTATTCAAGATAAATTATATAGTAAATAATTAAAATACCCTGTGTTTGAGAAATTAAAAAAATTTCATATTTATACCCCCCAAAAAAAATATTTTTGTAGGGAACGAATTTACTATTTTGCCCTTATTTTATATACCCTATATATATGTATAAGAATTCAAAGACTCATCTAAGAAAGAAGGAAACAAGATCCACGGGTCCTATTCCAGCAGTAAAGGATGAAATTAATTTTCTTTTGTCACCTTCAAACACAACAAGAGCTTCTTTTCATTTGACGTTGTACTTGACATATTTGTTATATATATTATATTTAGAACACTAATTGCTTGCAAGATCATGAATCGTTCTAACCTAATTAACAGCAATACTATATATTACACATAATTAAAGATAAGAAAATTAAATTATCTCTACAATACCTTGTTAAAGGATTTTACAAACTCCGCGGCGGCGGCCTTCTTGCCGTCTTTATCGAAGAACGCCTTAATAGCCGGAGCAACTCTAGTCTTCCAGGTGGTAGTCATCTTGATCTATTACTTTTGATTGCTTAACCTCTTTTAATTAATTTTCTTCACCTACAAAGAGTTTGAAATAAACAAATTAACTACAATAATCACTTTCTTACATAGTATTCATATTATTAAGGGGGAAAACTGAAGTACTTAAGGGGTTAATAGTTATATTGACTTTTTGTGTCTAGCTATCAACCTTGCTTTAAATAAGTTGTGTTACCTAACACAAAGCTTGAACTACAAGTAGTAACATCTCAAGGAAAAGAAAAAGAAAAAAAAAATTATATTGTTGTATACATAATTAAGTATATAGATGGTATATATATACACGTAAGACTGACATGTGGACCGGCACATACAGCTATACGTACGTTGGCTTAATTTACATATTATTTACCACAAATCTAACTATATAATTGATTACATATATATATAAATCATCTAATATATAAGAAAGTAGGAACATATGTACTAGGGGATAAGAAAAAACCAAAAGAAAAAAGAATCATATATAGGATATATATTTTCAAGAAAAAAAAAAAAACACAACCAAAAATTAAGAAAAATATATATACTGATCATATGATTAAGCCCTTACAGATGAAAATCCAATAAAAAAAAGAAGAAGAGAGGATCAATTAATCAAGAACTTACAGAGAGATCCACAGGTGATGTGATCCCTCCCTCCCTTGCTAATTTCCTCCAAGCAAACAAATGGAGAAAAAGGTAGAAAATCAAGAAGAAAGAAAGAACCAACCAGCAGGCAGGCAGCTAACAATGTGTTATGTTTATTATGAGAAGAGCAGCAAGAGCAGAGGGGCCAGGGTGCATAGGAGGGAGATATATAACAGGGGGTGATCAGAGAGGGCTTGGAGTTTATAACAAATTACAGGGGAGCTGCCACTGCCTGCCAGCCCAACAACAACGAGAACAAACAATTTTGTTTATCCCTAAAAAAATACAAATCTTAATACTACCCCCCTCTTTCAAAACAAATCTCAAAACTGTATCTCCCTATTTTACCTGCGGTCACGGTCACAATTCAAAGTGACCGCAGCGGTCAGACAGACGTCTAACCAATTTCTACACGGCTGACTGCTGCGGTCACTTTGATTTGTTACCATGGCTGCCGGTACAGTAGGGATAGTTTTGAGATTTGTTTGAAAAAAGGGATAGTATTAAGATTTATATTTTTTTTAGGGATAGACAAAAAATTTTGTCCCAACAATGATTGCATTGGAACTGGAAGGGGTAGATTGGTGGATTGGTGGATCATTGATTGATTCAAATGGACGGCCTGGATGAGTCCCAACCTCAGATCCCTCTATTGCCAACGCAGGATCTGCTAGCTGGCACAACTGGGCAGGGCTCTTGTTAGTTGTTGCACAGGTTTTTTGACCTGGATTCTCTGTGCATGCTACGGTTGCCACCATATCTCTCTGTCAGCCTCAGCTCATCAGTCATCATAACAAAGTTACATGAACAACGGAATAACAGCCCAAGAGAATTTGGTAAAAAAGAAGATAGAAGTCATGTGTTAAAGTTGTTGAAACCTATAATTAGTTTCTATATTTAATTATTTATACACTAGTCTGCACAAAATAGATTGAATCGGTAATCACATAAGGTTGATGTTTCCAAATTTAAAATTGGTAACTAATAATATTGTGTTTATTGTTAGATTACTATTCAATAGCGGTTGTATTCTATGAAAATATTAGTAAACCATGCCAACAAGAAATCCTCAATAGTTTTTTCTTAATAACAACTAAGAGAATCTTGTTGGAAAATTTCAATTTTAAATTAGTTACGGTCTGCAAGCTGCTTAATTAACTATAATGTGTGCAGTCAACACATAAATAACAAACTAGTTCTTCCAGAAATATTTTTAGTTATATAGTTGAGTCTTCAAACTTAGTAATATTAAAAAAAGAAAAATATATAAGTCTACTTTACATGTTTTACTTTCTTTTTTTTACATATTATGGTGATCTAATTTTTCCATGTTTTTGTGTTTCAGTCGTATATAAAGTTCAGTTAGATGTATATTTCTTTGGTTGTTTCATTTGTATGATAATATTTAATTCTGAGGGGAACCTAAAAATTGTTATACAAATAAAAAATATAGCTTATCGTAGAGGACAATCAAGTGAAAAACTAATGAATTGTTACAATTAATCAACATATTTGATCTTACATGACATAAAAACAAGATTCATAACTTTTATATCAGTATATTACTCTAGATTACAGCTAAAAACATAGTCCAAGCATATTAATCTTTTTGCATATATATCTGTACACACCCCTGATTTCTAATAATCTAATATAGATTATATAGTGTAGAACCATTAAGACACACAACATGGTGCACATGAGTGTTGCCTTAAAAGTTCCACACATGGATAGAGTCAGAAGAGACCAGCTAGGCAATTTTGGTGGGTCAAGGCAAAGCCATTGGAGGGCCACAGGACATTAAGAAAAGGAATTAATTAATTAGCTCCAAATTAAGTAGCGTGAGCTCCTCAAATACGCTTTGTTGGCAACCAATCACACTAACACCTCTTCTCTTCTCTTCCCTTCTCTTCACAACAGAACAGAACAGAATAATATATATATAACCAATTATAATGAGGACAATGATATTATACCACAATTTTTGCCCCCACAATTTTATGATAAGGTGGCATAGGGGTCGGAGGGTCATTTTCGTAAAAATTTTAGGGCCGGAGGGTTATTTTTGTAAAATTTTTTAGGGCCATTTTTGTAAATATTTTTCTAGTTAGGGGCCATTTTGTGAATGTTCTGTGGAAAAAGGGAATATTCTGTAAATTTTTATGAAAAAGAGTTATTTTTGCAAATATTTGCCAGCGCATCGTATGGTGTGGGGGGCAAATACAGGGGGGATATATATTTTTCCAATATATAATCAATGATATATAATAAGGTACAGCTCTTAGAGCAAATTCACTGTCTTTAATTATGTATAGTTTGATTGAACCCGGAAGAATCAAATCCCCATTTCACTAATCAATGAATCAACTAATAAATAAACAATCAACCACCAAATAGAATCCGTATAGTTTTATTTATAAACAAACTTGAGGGGCTGGATGGACTGGAATGGAATGGAAGACGTAAGACATTCCTTTAATTAATTTGCTGTCATGTACCCACCACGTCGTACTAGTACTTCCCTGTGTTGTGTGCCTGTGTTCTCTTTTTCTTCCTTTCAAGAAACCATCTTCTCATTCTCACCTACAACACCTTCACGTTAAGGTGCATATTCGACGACCATTTCTTAGACCTCTTTAAATTTTTTTTAGTTTCCTTAGCATTTTAATTCTTCCAAACGCAAGCTACTTAGCACGGATTAAAAGTTTCTTTTTTAACTTTTTTTTTTACCGGGACTTAAGTCTTGCCCGGATTTCTAAAGAAATCATGCCCATGACTTAAGGCCAAACTTAAATTTTTTAAATTAGTATATTCCTTCTGATTAAATCAAAAGGTGTTGTAATAATTTTAAAATATTATTATTTTTCTTAATGGCACATTTTGGTATAATTAGATCAACTAATTTGAAGGAGAATAATCATTTCAAAATTTTTGAGGTTGGCGTGTAGAGCAAAATTTTTAGTGCAGATAGCAATTCCCTTTATTATATATTTTGGATAATTATATATGTGGAGTATTTCCAGAGATTGCTTGTTTTGCTAGACATGGACCACATGCATTGCTTGGTACACCGTGGCCCCAATAAGAAAAAGAGGTAATTAATTGACAGGTGTCTTAATAAAGCAATACTTAACTGAATCATTAATCAACGAACTAAAATTAAATCCTATTTTCGTGGTTTTTGGTTAGGTAGCCTATTATTTATGTCACTTTTAAAATATCTAAAAATTATAATGAACTTAATTTTTTTTTTTTTTTTTTGGGTATGTCACAAGATTTTTTATATAAAGAACAAATTGAGAAAAATAAATAAATAAATTTTGTGGTCTTTACATATATATTGGAGTTAAGCTCATAGGGTAACCAGTGATGTTAATTACTTAAGCTCACAATACATTAACTTAAAATAAAATTACATATTTTACATGGTAGTATGCATCTTATCAAAATATTTTTTAGATACTTCATAAAATTACTTTATAAAATGGTTCATAATATATTTATTAAGTAACATTTTAAGGTTTCAAAAAAAAAAAAAGTAAACAAGTTATACAAATACTATATTTGGTTTATGAGTAAAATTGTATACTACCGTCATAATAAATGTTTTGAATCCACTATTAAGATTAATTAAAAAATGAAGATATAATTCTGTAGTGGAAATGATTCCGTACTATATTGATGGTTGTTTAGGCATGTTCCTTTTCGATAAAAACTGATAAAAGTTAGTGAGTTTAAGGTTTTAAGTTTGAAGTGTGTATATATATATATGAACTCCAAAAAAGCATTATAAACTTTTGTCACCATCTTATGTTAACCAACCCATAATTTTGTGCTCTGTTCTCATCTTCAGTGTATTTAACATATTTCGCGCTATTTATTTCTTAAGTTGAAAATTTTATTATTTTTCTTTTTGGCTTATTGTAAGCCATAATACTGCTTGTGTGATCCTTTTTTAAAAAAAAAAAATAATAATAAGAGCTAGATCTTTTTTCCCCCTAAAAAGCTCCACAAATATTTTCTTTTTTTTTTTTTTTGATGAAAAGCAAATATTTTCTTCTAATGATCATGGAATATCAAATACAAGTCTAAATGCCTAGAAGATATTGGACCAATTCTAGCAACAATTTTAGGCTGAGAACGGCTGGGTCAGCCTTGTTAATAATAATAAATTAATAATTAATGAGCACTACAAATTTCAGCGATGATTAAGGTTTGTTTAATTAGACTAATGCTGACTAATTATAAATTTATAATTAACAGCTAAACAAAAATGAAGGCCGTAGTCTAAACAGGACTTGCAGATTTCAAAATTATTAAGGCCCACTTGACAGCCATGATTGGCTGTCAGAAACTTAGAATTAATTGAGGATATACGTACAACTATACTCCTTTAAAATAATTTAAAGAAGTACTATTTTTTGGAAGATTTTTTTTTATTTTGAAGAACAGTCTTTTGGTAATTCTTAATTCTGAAAATGTTTTTTTTATATAGAAAGATGGGAGTCTAGCTCCTCAAATTTCATTTTGTGCCCATAGAAAATTGAACTCATGACTTCTTGAAAGTCATCATAGTTAGCTACCACCTGAGCTATTATGCCATTTGCTAATTCTGAAAAATGTTATAGAAAATACCAAAGTTGAAACCAGAATTGATACTGACCGGATTATTATTCATATCAATTGAGAAAACTATTCAAATTAATAACTTTAATATGCTACTTATTTTATACTAATAGATTATATATATTAATATATCATACTTGAATATATAATAAATAATTTTATATAAATATAAACTATATAACATGAATGCTAACAAATCGGTATCAATTTTGGTATCTTATATTCATGCATCTGATACCTTTAAGAATTTATCATTTTATCTGTAAAATTAATATAGCGTGGCCTGCACATCCTATATATCAATATCACCGTCACCGGCATCATCTCCGGTCGCAAAAGTTATCTGCTCTCCATTGCATGGCGTACCCCGAATGTGCTGGATTATATGCTGGCAATTTTAACATTCTTTTTATCTGGTAATTGATTGGAATATTCTGGAGTTCTGGTGTGAAATATCAATAAATAGAATATAAGAGTGAGTCTAACCCCTTTATATCCCTTTATAGTATATATAATTTGGGACGAAGTTCTACAGTGTAATGAATAGTTCCATGAACAGTGATTTTTATTTTTTATTTTTTTAATTTATTATTTTTTTTTTTTGGTGTGTTTAAGAGAGCAACACAATTTGATATCCTATCTTCCAGTGATTCAATTCGCACACAGCCAAATAGATACATGGATCCAATGTTGTTTGTACCAAGTAAAAACGATAATAAAAATCATTAATATATGAGTTATGTCGAAATGTGTAAATGACATGAAGTTTCTATAATTGATAATTGTTTATAATATGGAGTCCGGCTACGGTGTTTTCGTAAGCATTCGGATCGAAACGCTTACAATTCGAAATCTGTCATCCAAAATTTTAATCTAAATAGCTTATAATAATCTTAACATAATTAACTTGTAATTATTTAAGTTGGGACGGGTTTTGCTACAGTGTTAGCAACAGTTGTTTCTAGGGTAACTTTTTTTTTTTTTTTGGAATGAATTTGGCGCATGTTAGTCAAATTATCAAAGAGCAATGATTTTAGAGGTGGCAAAATGTGACCCGACCCGAAATACCCGCCCGACATGCTCGATCCGAACCCGACCCACCCCGAGTTTCAAAGAAAGTCAAACTGATCCGAACCCAACTCGAGTTTCAGGGAAAGTCAGACTGACGTGAACCCGACCCGACCCGTGTTTTAGGGAAAGTCAAACTGATCCGAACCCGACCCAAACGATCCGAAACCTGAGATAACCCGGGAATAGAGGTGCAAAATATGACCAGACCCAAAAAACCTGCACGACCCGACCCGACCCGACCCGAAAAACCTGCTCGACCCAACCCGACCCAAAAAAATGCCGACAGACGTCAACCTGACACCCTACCCGACCCGATATTTCCATTTGGTCAAACTGGCCCGACCCGACCAGACAATCTGCCACCTCTAATGTATTTGCACCGATTATGCTATACATACGGCTTCAATATTAGAGGTGGCAAATCGAGCGGGCGAGTCGGGTTCGGGTTCGGGTCGGGCGGGTCGGGTCAGTTTGACCTTCTAGAATATCTCGGGTCGGGTCGGGTCGGGTGATGGGTGGGTCGGGTCGGATCAATTTTAATATCTACTTTTTTTGGATCGTATGTTGATTTGAGTTAGATTGGGTGCTATTTGATCTCAGGTCGGGTCGGGTTCGGATCAAGTCGAGTCGGGTCAGTTTGACTATCTGAAAAATTCTGGGTCGGGTCGGGTTCTGCCACCTCTATATCAATATCCTTTTTCTTTTTTTTTTTTTTAATTATCCTTTCCCAAAGATTGAAACGTAGATAGATGACCAGTTATATTATTTTACTTGCAACTCCATTTCAAGACCAACAGAGTCTATTTTCCAATTTTCAAAATCATTTTTTTATGATTGTTTTTAAATTGTCTTTGAATAAACTATTCTGCATTTCACCAATAATTTGCTCAAAAAAATGTTTTATTATTAAAGAGTTATTTTAGATATTTTTAATGTTTTTATAATCATCTAATGAATCCTCTTGGCACTGTGAATGGTAAGATATCTTGAAAATTATTATTTTGACAATTATAGAGATTTTTCATTATATTAAAAACTACTTCAAAAATAAATACAAAAACATTTTTAACATGTACTTCAATTTTCATAAAATTTGCTAGCTTTTGATAAATTATCAAAAACAATAGAAATTATTATTATTTTTCTACTTCTTATATCATTAAAATTCAAATAGCTTAACATCAATAAATTATACATCTCAATAGTTACTGCCGAAGCAAAGCGAGGCTTTCTTCTAGTTATAACTAGAGTAGAACTATTGTGAAGCGTTTTATTTCGCTCTCATATTTTGTTATGTCTAAAATTTTAATTTATGGTTCTCATTAATTTAATCTATAAAAATATTGGGGATACAAAATATTTTCATTTTTAGAGTTTTTTAAGTATTTATTTCAGATTTTTTAAATTCATATACAAACAAATTAACACTATTTTGTTCTTTAAGAACAGTCTAGTTATACTCTAAATATGTTGATCTAATGGTTATTTGATGCATCGCATTCATATCTGCATTTTACCAGACTTGCACCTTGTTTTTGACCTAAAATTCCTAAGTTCATATGCATTTCAGTGTTTGAATGCCTAGATTCCAGTTACTTGTTTACTTTTTGTCCAAATTTCAGGTAGATTGGGCTTTTGGAGCCATATGGACGCGATTCGGAGCAAATCAGCGCTGGAACTGGATTCTTGCGGGCCGCAGGACCCTCCTGCGGGGTCGCAGGGCGGTGCGGAGCAGTTTTCTGTTTTAGCCGCCCTAGGCTATTTAAACTCTTGCCTTCAGACGTTTTAGGCATCTTACTTCACATCTTTTCACCCTCTTTCACCCTAGCCGCCTTGGAGAGGAGGAGGACGTTTTTGCTTGCTTTGTTCATCGCTTTCTTCGACGGATTCGCGAGGATTCATTGAAGAAGTTGAAGATTGAAGCCATCCTTGTTCTTCTTCGTCTCTTTAGTATCATGAACTCTATTATTTCTTTGTTTTGTTTGTTTTCCCTTACCATGAGCGAGTAGACTTTTAGTTTCTAGGGTTGATGATGATGCTTACGCTTATGAATTGATTGTACTATGTTTTGATTCGCGTTATTTTCATAGTTACTTGCGCTTAAATTATTATGTATTCTTGACTTGACTTGTTTATTTGGTAAACCCGCGGATTAAGCCAAATCCGGTGTGGTTAATTGAATATCTTATGACCAAGAATTGTTATTTACACTATTTGGGTTGATTGCTTGCTTTCCAAGAAATACCGAAAGGTTGATTTGCGGTTTCAACGAAAGTCGAACCAAGCCCTCGAACAAAAGTAACTTGAACTTAAGTTTAGGAATAAATTTATTAATTTCTATTGAACTAGAATTGTTAGAAGGACCAAAATACGACAGTTGAGGAACTTGTATTAAATCTGATTTGAATAGGAATTGATAACGTGAGTCGAAACTTGAACCAAAACTGAATATGCTTTCTGTCAATTGTCTGCGACCCGCAGAGACATCTTGCGGAGCCGCAGACAGTTGCAGAAAGTGCAAGAAAGAGTTTTTGACACTGGTCACTAACACAGGAGACATTATGTGGTCAGTAGTTAGTGTCGGCATCTCAACCTACCTCCTGCGACCCGCAGAGACATCTTGCCGGGCGCAGACAATTAATCCAGAAGCTAAACTGATTCTGAAAACCCTAGGGACGCCCATTTATAATCTGTTTTAGAGTTTTACTTATTGTCATTTACTGTTTTGCACCTTTTACTATTTGAAACCAAAAGTTCGACAAACCCCCCCACTCTTATTACAAAAAGACCAAAAACATTTACTTAGGATTTGAATTGCGATTAAAGTCTGGTTTAGAATTAACTCTGTCCTTGTGGTTCGACCCCGACTGTACTACACGAGATCGTACGCTTGCGATCGAGTGTTTGCATACGATAATTTAAAAGCCTATATCTTTCGGGTCATCATTATTAATTTCTAATATTTCGTTGACAAAAATAAAAAATATAAAAGATACGATGAGGCGCGGCACTTAATTTGTAACCTGTTATTTTGATTTTGTGTATATATTTTGATGTGACCAATTTTATTTTGTTTTATATATATTTAATATCTTTTGAATGGTCGGGTCTAAGGACAGCAACCATATTACTTAGGACAGCAAAATCACTGAATTATATGGAAGGAAATTTGAGAAAATCATATTATAAATGGAAAAATGTGCTGTCCCAAGCAATATCCTTGCTGTTCTTAGGCCTGACCCTTTTGAATTAGAGTGAGGCTATTGCAAAGCGCAGTGAGGTAGCGCTCTTCGGCTCGATTCGTCAAAACCGTAGTTCAAATAGTCAATTCAAGTCACTCAGCACAATCTACATATTGAAACCTAGTAGATTATCATTTTTTTTTTCATTTTTAGAATTTTTTCTAACTAATTTTTTAGATTTTTGAAAGTTCTATAGAAAATGCACGAAAATTTGTACATAAAAAGAGTCATTTTCTAAAAATCCAAAAAAATAACTATAAAATTCTAAAATTTGAAAAAATCGGTAAACTATAAGGTTTCAATATATAGATTGTGTTGAGTAACTTAGATTGACCATTTTGACTACGATTTTGACAAATCGAGCTGAAATGCGCTACCTCACTGCGACATGGAGGCACACGCATTTCACATCATAAGTAATTAAAATTGTTAATCTGAGAGGTGATTTTCCTGCAGTGTTAATCTGAGTACGTAGCTCTCATCACAACCTATCATATATATACTCATATCATAATGATTATTGATCACTGAATAATTGATTAGAAGGCAATTCAGCGAGTACAATATTGTAAACGTAATTCATAAATTACTCATAGAATTAATAAATTCTAGAAAATAATTTGAAAACACAAATAATTCATTAATTAGTGAAAAACAAACGTAGTTTTCTAGAATAATTTTGGTCCTGTGTCAACTTAGTTTTCAGGAAAATATTTGAGAACAATATGTATATAGAGTAAGTAAAATTACTGGTGCTCCTAGGAGCACGGAGGCCTTACATGCTCCTAACTCAAAATTATACTTAACCATCTTAAAATTTTAATTTATGGTTATCATTAAATCCTTTATATCAAAATATCATATTATTATTTTTAAGTATTTGTTTTGGATTTTGTAAAGATGACATAGTTTTATACATTATTTTATTATTATTTTTAAGCTATTTTTAAAAAATCTAAAAGAAGTACTTAAAAATCTCAAAAAATGGAAAGTTTTGTATCTTATGATATTTTGATATAAAGAATTTAATGTGACCCATAAATCGAAATTTCGAGATGGTTATGATTTTTGAGTTCTTCCGTGCTCTTAGGAGCACCGTAGTTTTACACTATGTGTATATATATAGAGCTAGACTATTATACTAACGTTAGCATTTCGGACCGAAATGCTAACGCCTCAAATTTTATGTTATCGTGTCTGAAATCACGATTTATGGTGCTCAATAAATTCTTTATATGAAAATATTGGGGAATACAAAATTTTTTTATTTTTAGAGTTTTCTAAGTATTTGTTTTGTATTTTTGAAAATAGCATGTACAAACATCAATATTTTATTAATATTTATGAGCTATTTTTCTAAAATTCAAAACAAATACTTAGAAAACTCTAAAAATAAAAAAATTTTGTACTCCCCAATATTTTCATATAAAGAATTTATTGAGCACCATAAATCGCGATTTCGGATACGATAACATAAAATTTGAGGCGTTAGCATTTCGGTCCGAAATGCTAACGTTAGTATAATAGTCTAACTCTATATATATATATATATATATTATAATGTTTCGCTCCTTTATATGATTTATTGTTTATAAGGTTACAAATGCGCATATCCTCCTCTTACTTAAAGGCCCTGCTTGCTTTTTAGATAACTTGTCCTAATTCTTAAAGAATTGGCAACTCTATGCTTTATACTATTAACACTATGGCATTAGCTACTTTGACATGACATTGGTTTTCGTTTTTCACAAACCAATTACATCATCTTTGAAGTTTTAACAGATACATTATATGTTTTAAACCCTAATTATTGCAAGGTTGAATGAGAATGATAATTCTGATAATGATATTTATCGGAGTGACAGATGTGGCAAGTCCAACCTCCAATGGCACAAACATTGATTGATTGAGCATTTTTTAATGACATTGACCCCCAAAATTAAGATAAGTCAGGTGTCCTCTTTATTATTATGGAAATAAAGATAAGTATAAGAGATTTTTGTATCATGGGAAGGGAAGGGGTCCTTGATATTAATTGTAGCTGTTTTAAATATGGAGGGATGAATTGACAATGATTATCTTGATATTAATTGTAGTTGTTTCTTTTTTCAAAAAAATTTAAAAAAACCATAAAAATAGAAAAAAATTTATAAAAATGTTGTAAAACTTGCCATATTTGATATTCCATCAAAAATTGTTTAATTTAGAACTATTGAAATTTGTACAAACTTTTGATGAGCTATCAAACAGCTTTCAAATTGAAAGAAATTTGACACACTATCAATCTATACTTTCAAAAAAATACACATTAAATTTTTTCTATTTTTATTTTCAATTTTGTTAAATTTTTATTGTCAAGATGGTCTAAACCTGCATTGTCAACCGATCCCTCCCCTAATTTTTCATTAGAAATTTAGAATGCGACTTATAAGTGCAACAACAACTAGGCCTGTATATATAGGCCCAACTTAAACTCGGCCCATATATCAAATTTCCGTTGGGAAAAATGAAAATCTGTATCCCTTTTGTTATTGTTCATGCCTTGACAGGGTTCTTATTCTTTGGTTGCTAACATTTTGTGTTCTTTCTGATCAATGATAAGGAACATAGAAATTCAGAGAGTTTAAATTTGAATGCACTAACTGTTCATCCTTTTTTAATTAATTACATCCTAATAATAGAATTATATATAGTCAGAAAACAAAAATGGAGTATATATAAAAGAAAAGGAAAAAAGTTGTGAAAAAAGTTGTATAATTCCTTCAGAGAAATCACTTTTCAGATTTCTCCTCTGGGTACTTCTCAAAAGAAACAATGTTTTCTGAAGAAGAATTACCCAAAAAACAAAACATAGGTAATCTTCTAAAAGTATTCAAAATCTATGTATGATGATGAGTCAGTGCTGTCAGTCTTTTTGCCGGTACTGGTACTGGGGGATGTAGCGCTCGAGCCGGGATTCTGATCCTTACCAGCAAACTGCTTGAAATCAACCGGATCCGGTATAAAAGGCGGGTTGCTGCTCCTTATCAGTGCCCAATTCACTCCTTCGAAGAAAGGGTGTTGCTTTATCTCCGTTGCGCCGCGCCGATAGGCGATTCTCTTTTGTGGGTCCTTGATCAAGAGACCGCGTATGAGGTCTCGTGCTGCCGAGCTCACACTCGGGTCTTCAGGAAACCTCAATGGCTGTTCTAGAACATTGTATAGCGTTGCACGGTTCCCGTTCCCTCGGAATGGCGTTAAACCTGTTTCAGGTACATACAGAAAAAGTGATTTGATCTGATACTACCATTAAAAAAAAAAGATTAACTAGATCACCTGCATTGTGATAACTCCAACTATTCAATGAACAAATGTTATTTTTTTCAGTCAACATTTATATCTTTCCGATTTTTAGATATCATTTTCCAGTGAACAGATATACTACGATTTCCAGTGAATATTTATGCAACTGTGGTAAGCATATGGATGCACGCAGTGTGTCAGAACTGTGAGAGTACTTTATAGGAGCGGACTTTACATGTTTCTCTGATTAAATAGCCATTGTACCAGTTCGGTACCAGTTGTATGTACAGCTTATTACAAAGTGAAATAGGCAGAGATATAGGTACGGTACCATGTAGAAGCTCATACAAGAATATGCCGAAGGTCCACCAATCCACTGCGCTGCCGTGCCCCTGGCCCTTTATAATCTCCGGTGCAAGATACTCGTGCGTGCCAACAAACGACATCGACCTGGCACTGGTAGGCTCTGCATTGAACTCGACCGAGGAGGTGGAGCCAATCCCGAAGTCCGACTTGGACTTACGGTTGCGCTTTGGCAGAATCCTGGGGAAGAATGCGGACGGCTGGATGCAACCTTGGACCACCCCATCGCCCTCCACCAGAGCAGACTTGGCTTCCTTGGGGCTGGGGGAGTTGTTGACTGATGCCGACTTGACCAGGGTCGGGTTGGTGGAGCAGCGCAGCGAGAGGTCAAAGTCGGAGAGCATGATGTGCCCTTCCTCGCGGATCAGTATGTTCTCGGGTTTCAGGTCACGGTACACAATGCCCAGCATGTGGAGATATTCGAGTGCCAGTAGCACTTCTGATGCGTAAAATCTGTTTTATTCAGGATACATTGCGGTACTGTTAGACTATTATACTAACGTTAGCATTTCAGACCGAAATCACGATTTATGGTGCTCATTAAATTCTTTATATGAAAATTTGGGGAATACAAATTTTTTTTCATTTTTAGATTTTTCTAAGTATTTGTTTTGCATTTTTGAAAATACCATATACAAATATCAATATTTTATGAATACTAATCAGAATAAATATAATGTGAAAGTTACACTATATAACCTACTTTTTTAAAAATGAAAAGAAAACTTGAATGATGAGAATGTACTAACCGGGCAGCGTGTTCGGTGAAACGTTTCGACTGCTGTTTCTGTCGAAGCGAGTGCAAGTTACCGCCACTGCAATACTCCATTACCAGACAGTAAAACTTATCCGTCTCAAAGTACGAATAAAGCGTCGGCAAGAACGGGTGATCCAACAAGCCCAAAATCTCCCTTTCGGTCTCCGCCCGGATCAACTTATTCCGACTAATCAGCGATGCTTTGTCCATGACCTTCATGGCAAAGTACGTGCCGGTTCCTCTGAGCTCAACCAGGTACACACTGCCAATGTCGCCGTAGCCGAGCCGTTTCAGGAGCCGGAAATGTCCGAGGTTCAGAGGCGCATCTCTTGAATTCGCAACTTGGATAGCCTCCCATCGGATGTCACCTCCGGTGTGGTGCTTGTTCACCGGTCCACCACAGGTACTGTCTGTGCTCTCCCGGTTAGATCCTGTACCAGTGCTGGAACTTGTAACAGCACCTGTACCCTGTGCAGCATTGGCACTATTGCTAATTTTGTTTTTCTCGGCAATTGGCAGGAATGGAGGGCTTCGTCCCGGGCTTGGTGCCAGATGTTGATACTGGGTGGCATTAGGATTCGAACTAGATTGGTCGGGCTTTTTCTTGTGGGTAGGAATTTGCGGTTTCGGACTGGGACATGGGCTTGGATAGGTACTGGAGTAGGGACTGTAGTCTGAACTGCTATCAGAGGAAATTTTGGAGTCAGTACCGGTACCAGTACCAGTACCACAACTGGTACCGGTGTATGGTTTTGGGCTCGGGCTCGGGCTTGGGCTGGGTTTCGGGCTCGGAAGTGGACTGATGAAAAGGTTGGCGGGTTTCTTGGATTTGTTGGAGTTGCCATTTGGAGCCAACTCCAATTTAATGTCGGTGAAAAGCGGCTTGCTCTGGGGCTTTTGTTCCATCTGAAAATTTTCAAAAGTATACCATTACTCCTGTTATCATATTTCATAAAATCAACAAGTTCAAAAGCCGAAAATTCAAATATGGATGCCTGAATTGAATTAAATTAGATCAAAGACTTTTTTTATTCTGACAGGGACAGTATTTATCAGGCTATCACCTGGATTAGAAACTATCAATGATAATATGTGTACCAGTACCTGATATACATTTGAAAAGTTGGAAAGATATATTCTTTGTGTCTTACAAACTGGCAATTATCTGACCAGAATCAAATTATTGTCAAAACTTAACTGAGATATATTGAAAAGATAATTCACAAACACATAATTAATTGTTAGTGTCTGGAAATGTAACATTATTTTCAGCAAACCCTTTAATGCAAATAATTCATTTTCCACTTGTTTTTAACAATGAAATGAAAATTAACTTGCCACATATCCTATATGATAGAAGCTGTGGAAAATGAGCACAATTGGAATTGTGCAAAATTCTGCAAAGCAATGTGATCATTTGCAGAACCATCAAAAATTGTATGAGAGAAGATTGTTTTCCCCCAAAAAAAAAAAATGTATCTTTTTGTGTAGCCAATCCTTCAATTGCATCAATAAGGAAATTCAACATACAAATGAGAAAACAATAATAAAAAAAGTTAAGAACTTTTAGAGAGATTGATAACACACCTCAACAATTGAAGCACCCCAGCCTGTGTTTGAAGCGTAAAATCCCTCAATTCATAACGAAATTCCGAACCAATTGCGCTGCATTCCCGTGATTGAATTCGGATTCAAGGAACAAAACAGAGCAATGGGAGAAAGGGGAAGGAAAGGAGCGATCGATGGCAATGCGAAGAAAAACAAGGCTAGGAAGGAAGACCCACCATTAACATTAACATTTTTTTTCTAAAATTAGGAAACTACAAACCAAAACTGATATATCTGATACAGGAAGAAATTAAGGGCATTGGAGATCTAAAGAATCAGAAAAATGAAACCTGTATATACTTAGTGTATTTCCACTAATTTAATGGTGTGCATTACATAATATACATTGTATATATAACTGTATAATATAGTTTAGCAGTTTGATCAATTCAAAGAAAGATATATTGGACGTGGGAGTGTGCAAGGACAAGAGAGAGCGTGGCGGGAGGGAATTCGGTTAAGAGTGAACATCTGCTATTTATTTATGCTTTGAAGTTTGAAGATATCAACCTTTAAGTCAAGCTGTGGTTTCATGGCTAATTTGAAAACTTTTTATTCTTAAATATGTACAACCTCTGTCCACAATTAAATGAATTTATACGCTTTACAACTTGTTCCCAATTAAATAAACTTTACCGATTCGATATTATTTTTCTATTCCGTCTCTTGTTTCTCCAAAGTTATGATTACCCTTTTATATATATTATTTAATTGGAACATTCATTATGTAATGATTACAAATTGAGGGCATAAAAGTAATTTCACTTTTCCACTAATATCTTTGACTTTTTCTAAAAATTCATTTATTCATGGACAGAGGTTATACAAGGCTAAGGATCCTCAGCTGATTTTCTTAAAAAAAAAAAGGGAATATGACCCAAGACCCCCCCAAACTATTGGGTTGTGACAAGTTGGCCCCCGAACTTTTAATTGTGACAAACACCCCCCCGAACTATGCATCTTGTGACAAATGACCCCCCAACTCTTAATTTGCCATCTAATACTCAATTATAAGGTATGAAATGACCAATATACCCCCATATGTTTGTTATCCAATATTTAAAATATATATGTTTATATTTATAATGTTAATTTACAAAAAAAATATTAATTATTCCGAAAATTATAGGTAATATAATAAATATTGGAAATACAAAACTGATCATATTATATTTATATGAAACTAAAAATATAATGAATTAAAAATATTAATTAATTTACTTGATGGTTACAAAAAAAATCATATTTTTTCAATCTAAGTATATTACGTAACGATATAAAAAATAAAAAAATACATATAAAATAAAATAATATTATAAAAATTTTAGCTGTGGTTATTAAATTATATTACTATGATAATTAACAATATTTTTTTTACAAATAAGTACTCCATAAACATGATTATGTCAAATATTGTACAAATAAGCACACAAGGGTATATTGGTCATTTCATACCTTATAATTAAGTATTAGATGACAAATTAAGAGCTAGGGGGTCATTTGTCACAAGATGCATAGTTCGGGGGGGTGTTTGTCACAAATAAAAGTTCAGGGGCCAAAATTGAGGGCATAAAAGTAATTTCACTTTTCCACTAATATCTTTGACTTTTTCTAAAAATTCATTTATTCATGGACAGAGGTTATACAAGGCTAAGGATCCTCAGCTGATTTTCTTAAAAAAAAAAATTGCAAAAAACTTATATGAGAAAGAGAGACATCTTGCGTCCATTAGAAAATCGTTCATACATCTATAAACGTATACAGAACATAACAGATACATCTCAAAATGTAACGGATACATCCAGGGGCGGAGCCAGATGCAGGGGTGGTCCAACTTTTCCAATAGAACTATTTTTGTAACTATTAATGAAGTTAGGCATGTTTTTGTAAAATTTTAGAGGCACATTTGTGTTAATATTTTTCAGGGTATGACCAATCTTGTAAATTTTCTTAAAAATTGAGTATACTTCTGTAATTTCTTCTCAAAAAGAGTCTATTTTTGTAAACTTTTAAGGGTATATTTTTGAAAAAAAAAGTGTTCACCCCTGTAGTATGCTGCCTCTGCTCCTAGATACATCATGAAATACAACCTATGTACGCTATGGACAGTTTTTCTATGACGCTAGTTATTACTCTTTCAAAAACTATTTTATAGGTCTGATATAGAAATACCATTATTTAATATCGTTATAGTCTTATAGACACAAAGTCACAAACAAAGTACATAATAATTAATGAGTGAGGCTATGGTACTATTAATAGTACAAACTGGCCCGCACTACGGCTTTATATTATGATTTTTGAAGTCTAATTGATTGATCCGAGCCGCTCAATGTGATCTTCATATGTTAATATAGTTCTAGACCAAATTTTATATTTTTAAAATTTTTTTAACTATATATTTTGATATATAGGAAAACAATATTTTTGAATGGTCTATAATGTTTATATTAAGTCATTTTTTTATTATCTAAAAAATAGTAAAAAAACATTAAAAATTATAAAATTATAAAATTTGGTCTACAATGACATTTATATATGGAGATCACATTGAGCGGTTTGGATCGATCAACTGGACTTTAAAATTGATAATATTGAGCCATAGCCTCACTCATAATTAATTTATATCATAAGTCATTTATTGTGCGACAATGATATGTTTAACGTGGGGAAATTGACTGTGCATCATATATCACTTAATGTGCATAATAAATTTGCATGTTAATTAATGCGCAACATAAGTCAAATCATAAAATATTATATATGTGTTATAAGTTATGACCAATGTATATCGTAATACACATAATTTGAATTCAAAAGTTCAATTTTTGAATTTGCATATTTGATAATTTGAATTCAAAAGTTCAATTATTTTTCACATATGGTTATGTTTGGATATCAATTAGCACTTAATTTCTATAATTAGTACTTAAAAAGTTAAAATAGATGCACTATAATTATAACCAGTATATTTTTTTCATCGTCAGTATTATTAATATAATTGTGACATATTATAACGGTATATCTAAATAATCCAACTAATAAAAATAACCATGATTATTTGCTTCCTCTCATACAATATCCAATTAATTAAAATGAAGGTAACTTGTGAGTCCGTATATATATACCGACGAATATACAGAACTGGGGGAGAGGATCTGCTGACGCGCAGGAAAATGTGCAGTGCAATTGCCGACCTATAAAAATTAGGGGAAATTTTATTTTTAATCTTAGCACACATCTTAAGACCATCCAAAGAATGACAGTGTACTGCACAATCCGAAGCGCGTTAGACGATCTCATTTGTAGAACTGGAGGTGTGTGGTCCTCTTTTGCTTATTTAATCGATTTCAAGCGGTGATTGTTTTGTCGTTTAAACAATCAACTATCTATTGAATTGCAATGTTTTATTTGATTTTGATTATCCGGCATTGCGAATCCTCTGATTGAAATTCCGAGATTTGATTGACTATTCAAATTGATATTAGATTTTTATATTTTTATATGTATAATTGAACTGATATTAAATTGAAATTTACTGTGAATCCCAATTATTGACTTGGTAAGTTATCAGATCTTATATTCTTTATGAAATAATAATTTTTGTAAGCTATTTAAAAATCGAAATAGAGTACTTTTTGTATTCTACTAGTAAAGAGTCCACACCTTACTTTGGACTGAAATTATTATTTCTTATAATAAATTTTTAAGATAATATGTAATAGGCCTTAAATTAAGAAAATTGATATGGACCTTAAATTTAAATGGGTTCATACATTAAAGTACGTTAGTAGCGGTGATCAATCTAATTAAAGAATCAACGACTAAAATTTATTTCTTAGGGAAGATAGAAGTAAGATATTATCAGGAATAAGGATTATTTCAAGTGAAATTTCGAATTTTCAATGTCTGATGCTGCAATCAGATGAAATCATCCTTTCTACTTGACATAGTTGAGATTTAAATTTTGCAATTGCATTTCGAATTGAGATGGTACAACCAAGAACCAGAAATAGAATTGTGGTCTGACCAATTACTAGACTTTAATTTGACAAATAATTGTTTTAATGCACTTTGATATTGATCGCGATTGTTACATATCCGTTTAGAATTTCATTTGTATTGGGATACACTAGGTTTCTCATGCACTCTTTTGTGCATCTTTTTAGTAAGTGAGGAAGAAATTACTGAGTTGCCACCAGTGGCGGATCTTGAGCGAAAAATAAGGGGGGGCCGGGGTATTAGGACTTGGGAAGATAGATTGTTGAACTCGATGAAGAAGCGGCCGGCAAACAGCGGGAAAAGCAAACGACACAAGCGCTAAAAAAAAAAAGGGTTGAATGATCGATATATCAGGGAGAGGGAGGAGAGGAGGGGTCCACGATGGTTTATTTATTGGATTGGTTGGGTTTAAAGAAAACATGTGCCTAAAGTTTATTGGGCTCAAATAGTATCTATTTGGTTTGGTTAGCAAATAATGGACCCATTATTTTTTTTTGGGGGGGGGGGGGGGGGGGGGGGGGGGGTGGGGGGGCAATTATGTATATTGGGTAAATTTTCATTAAGTTTAGATGTGTGTTATACAAAAACTCAAAATTTAAGGGGGTGGTTGCCCCGTTTGGCCTCCAGGTAAGTCTGCCCCTGGTTGCCACATATATATAGATGAACAGTTCCATGTTGCTTTCTAAAATATCTTAGAAATTTTTTTGAGAAATTTTATCACCTTTGGTCCCGAAAGGTAGATATTTGGATTTCTCGATATTTTATTTGAGAAAATAGAACCCCGGATCCAGTAAGAAATCAATTCGCAACGATAGCTCGGAGAGAGCTCATTAATTTGCAAATCCCCCTCTTCCTCCCACTGAGATTCCGAAAATGGGAGTGAATACGATGGGTCCAACTCCTCTGATGGATAAGGATCATCAATTGACTATTTGAAGTATTCCATCTCAAACCACTTTTAATCCCAAGGTTTGAGGAAGTACAATGGGTCAAACTCCTCTGATGGATAAGATTTAGTAATATTTTATTTTGGGGAAATGACTCCCCACGCCCCCAAACTTTCTCCTTGTGACAAGTTGCCCCATAAACTTTTTTTGTGACAAACACCCCCCCCCCCCCCCCCCCCCCAAACTATCTGATTGTGACAAACAGACCCCCAACATTTAATTAACCCTCTAATACTCAATTATGGAGTGTGAAAAGACCAAAATACCCTTGTTTGTATATGTTATAAACTCATGATATTTAAAGTATTAGTGTTTCATAAAATCTAATTTTAAAAAAAATAGTCGATATAAATATTTATAATTAATTCAATATTATTATAAAATGTTTATAATGCTATATGTGTAATTTGATTTTAAATGTTATTCTATGTTTATAGAATATATTTTATGATAATATATAAATTAAAAATTTTATTATTTTAATTTTAGTTATAAAAAGTTAAAAGTTTATAAATTCATTAGTTTGTCTATTTATATTTTTAAATAAGCAAATTTATTTCGGTTATATATCATGCGGCAATATTTTTTATAATAATCATATTAAACACTAATACTTTAAATATCATGAGTTTATAACATATACAAATAAGGGTATTTTGGTCTTTTCGCACTCCATAATTGAGTATTAGAGGGTTAATTGGATGTTGGGGATGTGTTTGTCACAATTAGATAGTTTGGGAGCAACTTGTCACAAAAAAAGTTTGGGAGGCAACTTGTCACAAGAGGAAAATTTGGGGGTGTGTGGAGTCATATTCCCTTTTATTTTAGAATAAGACTTCACTGTATTTTGTTAAAAATTGATGTACATAATGTTTTTAAAATTTTTTTAACTATGTTATGATTATTATGAATTTGTAATATGAAATTGTATTACTTGTTTTGATGCCTTGCGTTGAAAAGCTCAACAGACGGTCAATTTTCTTTTACAAAAATCTGAGTCGTTACAATAAGACATTTAATTTGCATGATAAAATATTTAATGTGCAAATTCAATATTGCCATATTATGTCTTGTTTTGATTTCGATTCATGTTTTTTTTCGTAAATGCTTCATATAGATGAGTCAATTAAATTATAATAGGATGTTTGAATTCTATATTCAATAAGAGACTAACAAATGCCTGCAGATATTCTAATACGAAAGTTGTTCCGTCATGTATACTACAAGTAGTTTTGTAATTGTGAAATTTTTATAAATTTATATGAGAGTTTATAATTGTCAAGATTGTTATAAATTTATTCGAGAGCAATTTTCCAATTTTAAGATTTCATGTGATCTCTTTTTGCTAATCTGCTAAAATATGTTCCTTAGGGTCTGTTTGGCAGACTCAAATACTATAGATTTTTATAGGAATTGAGAATTCATAGAAATAATTTATATTCTCTGTTCGGCAGACAATATTATCAATTCCTAATAGGAATTTATTTTTCTAAAACATTTGTTTTTACTGGAAAAAATTAATTTGATTAGACAAAATTATAGCTATTTGTAGGTTTTCACTAAATACAATCTAGATTTCTATTTTTTAAAAATTTTTTTTTTTAAGATTATTGACTACCAAACATACCTAATTAGTTGGGCACAGAAAATCTGGAAATATAATCCGGGCTAAATAATGTTGTAGGTGCAGGGTGCAGGACAGCAGGGTGCGACATCTTCCTTTTTAACTTTTTCTCCCGAACTTTAACTTCTTCTCTGGTTCTCTGGTTCGAAGTTCGAACTCGGAATTATCAATTTTAAACAAGCTCGCATCCGCTCACCTCCCACTCGCTTCCCCACATTCAATTCTCAAACGCAGCAGCATTCAGGATACAAGGCCAAAAAGGGGACCAAAAAGGTCACCTCCTACCGAAGCGGTGAGCGCACCCGAGTTGAGCAGCATTCAAATGCCCTGGACTCCTGGAGATGTGGGAGAGTGCTCATCCTCTGTAGCGCTGCATTGTGTAGCGCAGAACGTGAACCGTTAGATCATCTCGAGATTCGAGCCAGCACAGACCTCGAGATGATCTAACGGTTCAAGTCCTGCGCTACACAATGCAGCGCTACAGAGGATATGTAATCGGAGATGTGGGGACGCGACGCTCCCACGCACGATCTTTGAGGCAGCGAATGGACGGCTGAGATCGCCCCAGTTTCAAATCAGCTCGTGCGCCTTGTTTGTAATTGTAATTGCTGCTCTGCTCCTGAGAATAAAATAATGAAAGAAGACCGTTGTCATGCTGTTACAGTGTTACTTGAACTTGAATGCTCTTCCGGCGCAACTCCCAAACAAACATGTACAGTGCTTCTGAGTTCTGAGTTGAGCCAGGATTTCAAATCACTTCATACCTTGTTTCAAAAAACAAACTTGTTTTTTGTCAATTATTTCCAAAATATGGGGTTACAAAAATATTGTTGTCAGTTGTGTATTTTATCACTGGATAAATGGAAATTTGGCCTAAATTTTTTGTGTAATTTTGAAAATATCAATATTTTAATAATATTTATGAGCTTTTTTCTAAAATTCAAAACAAATACTTAGAAAACTCTAAAAATGGAAAATTTTTGTATCCCCCAATATTTTCATATGAAGAATTTTTTGAGCACCATAAATCATGATTTTGGACATGATAACATAAATTTTGAGACATTAACATTTCGGTTCAAAATACTAACGCTTGCATAATAATCTAACTCATGAAATATTTACATAAATATTTTTTTGTCAGTAGTACTTCATCACTGGATAAATGGAAATTTGGACTAAATTTATTTTGTCAGAAAAGGGTATATAGGGAAATTAATTGTCAGACTTTCAAATCGCTTTCTACCTTACTACAAGAATTGTCAATTATTTAAAAAAAAAGAAATAAATAAATCATATCAGTTACTTATGTGGATAAAATGGGAATTTAGCTTAAATTAATTGTGTCAGAAAATTTTTTTTTTGATTGGAACTCTGAACTCTCTCAAAATATATCTGTGTAAATATTTTTTATTTTGAAATAAAACGAGTATTTCCAATGCTTTTCATAATTTATTTTGTCTCAAGCGAAGAGAAAAATAATTGTCTGAATTTCAAATCACTTCCTAGCTTCCCACAAAAAAAACTTGTCAATTATTTAAAAAACATTCAGACAAACTTATCTTGTTAAAGAAAATAAATGATAATTTAGCTTAAATATGTTTGGAGTGAATCTCATTATTATTATTATGAGGAGGGATATATTGACAATGGTTATCTTGACAATTTTGATAATTGTAACTTTTAAAAATTTATAAAAATTCATAAAAAATCTTAAAAATAAAAAAAGTTTGTGGAAGTTATGCTTAACTTATAGATTGATTATGTTTCCGATTATATTCAATTTAAGCGATATTTGATAGCTCTTTAAATATCTTTTAATTACAACCGTTAAAAAATGTACAAAATTTTGATAAGGCATCAAATGATGTTTAAATTTATTGAAATTTGAAACACTATCAATCTATAAGTTAAATAATGCATCCATAAAACTTTTTTTATTTTTAAGATTTTCTATGATTTTTTACAAATTTTTAAAGATAACCATTGTTAAGATTATCAAAATAAGTATTGTCAATGGATCCCTCCTCTATTATTATTATTTCATAATCATCATCAAGTGTGTGCTGTGAGTGAGCAACTGAGGCTGAGCATCATTCAAATTTTGAATTAGGCAGGCAGGCAAGATGACTGACACAGGTTTCCGTTTGAAAAGAAACAAAGAGAGAGATCCAACGCAATTCATATCCTCTACTGCGCAGTACTGGCATCGTTAAATCTGCTTGCAGGTTCGTGCAATACAATCTCGAAAAAGCGCTCCTGTAATCTGTATCGTTGATTCGCTGCGCAGTATTATAATGCGCAGCAGAGGATAAGCACGCGATGCAACGCAACGCAACAACAAATTCAAAATCCTCGTAGTGTGAGGACTTGCCTGGACCAGCTACACCACTACCCAACCCACAGACACGGTCACCGAAACAAGGGCCCCACATATTTACCCCCAGACAGGGGCCCACGTCTCAGTGAGACCTCATCCTATACACCGGGTTCCGAACAGATAATGGCCTCTTCTTATTAATCTCTTTGGTGTCCGAAAGCGAAACAAAAGAAAGAAAGAAAGAAAGAATTCAAAGAAACAAGAAACGACTACTTGCGCTTCGATTTTCTCGATCGAGAGCGCTAGGGTTTCAGATTATTCGGAGAGAGGGGGGAGAGCCATGTCGAGTTCTACCAGGAGATCTAGTTCCGTCTCCGTCCCGTCGGCGCCGCCGAGCAAGAGAGCCGCGTCCGAGAGCGCCCTCACCAAGGCTCCGGCGATCTCCGGCAAGAAGAGGGTTGCGCTCGGAGATGTCAGCAACGTCGCCGCCAGCAATGCCGGCGGCCGTGCACTCGCTCGTGCACCGGCCAAGACGCTCTCTGTGAGTATTTGTTCGTGTCTTGATCAGCATCAATTTGTCTATTTTTCTTGTATGTATCAATTACACGAATTAGTGAACTGAGAATGCTTTAAACTAGTAAATTTGATTTAGTGTTTCTTCAAATTGTTAGAAAATTTCAACCTTTTCGTTTAATTTACTGATTCGTTGGCACCGTGTCTAGCGTTCTTGATCAAGTAGTATAAAAAACATGTCTGTACCTGTAAATCAGATCCTATAATTATTACCATTGTCTCAAGAGCAAATTACCTGTGATCTTGTTTTCAAATAGATGATCTTGAGCTTCTAATGTGATCTCTATCTGATACTTTGTATACAATTTTGCACAGAAGACGAATCCTCCGGTCTCATCCATTGTGAAAAGGGGGTCCTCCACAACCGCAACCAACCGCAGCTCGACAAACCGACGGACCTCACTGACACCTTCCGTCCCCAAGAAGACCTCTTCTCGCTCGGCTCCCGCCGTGACCAATCCCCTTTCGAAATCCACAGTGGTCACTTCCGGTACCACTGCTGCTGCCCTCTCAAAGGATGTCTCCGTGCCACTTCTTATACCAACCATCCCGGTACCTCTCGTACCGTGCCGCACGGATCACTCCCCCGCAAGATCGAGGGACTCCGAGACCATGTCCATGTGCGATTCAATGAAAAGCCCTGATTTTGAGTACATAGACAATGCGGATGCCTCTATGGTTGCGTCACTGGAAAAAAGAGCCAGTGCCAATTTGCGAATCTCTGATGATGTCACGAGTCCTGGTTCGTTTGCTAACTTGGTACTGATTTTACAAATTTTGTACTTACTTGATGTAATGTACTGATTGCGGTGCCAACTTCGCAGTTTCCAAGGTCAAGGAAGATGCACCCTCTGTGATGGAAATTGACAATGACAGTGAAGACCCCCAATTGTGTGCGTCACTAGCATGCGACATATACAACCACTTGCGGATAGCTGAGGTGAGTTTACACCAAATCATTCAATGCTTGAATAAATCTTTAAGTCCAGTTAATAGGTTCTTCTAGAACCAATTCAATGATTTTCTCTGTTGACATATTTGCAACAGAGGAAACAATTACCCAAAGCTAATTTGAGCTACCCATTGGTTAGCTGACTGTAAAATAAATCAAATTTGATATTCAGATTGTGTCAGACCAAATTCAATCAGATGCACCAAACCATTGGTTTGTTCTGCATAAAGTTTATGGAAAATGCAAATAATGTTAGAAAGAGATTTGAAATCAATCATATTCTCTTAACATACTGTTACTGTTGGGAATAATGTTCTTTTAATAACGATACCTAGTTTATCTTCTGTGAATAGAATTAGAGCTTTTGTTCAAAAACTCCCATTTATGTGGACTTTTTATATGGCAGACAAAGAAAAGGCCTTCAACTGATTTCATGGAAACTATCCAAGCGGACATTAATCCTAGCATGCGAGCAATCCTTGTTGACTGGCTTGTCGAGGTAATGCTCTCTCTGCCCATACCTTTTAAACACACAGACCTTCAAATTTGATTTGATTTAACATTTTCAATTTATATTATGTAGGTAGCTGAGGAGTACAGACTTGTACCTGATACACTCTATCTGACTATCAACTATATAGACCGATATCTTTCTGGTAATGAGATTAGCCGTCAGAAGCTACAACTTCTTGGTGTTGCCTGCATGTTAATTGCATCGTAAGAATGATGTTTTCAATTATTTCTTGTATCATTTTGTAGATATCTGATTTTTTTTTTTTTTTTTTAACCAAGAAATGTTATCTGTACATTATTAGGAAATATGAGGAGATATGTGCCCCCCAAGTAGAGGAGTTCTGCTATATAACAGACAATACATATTTCAAAGATGAGGTTCTGCAAATGGAGGCATTGGTTTTGAGCTTTTTGAAATTTGAGCTGACAGCCCCAACTGCTAAATGCTTTTTGAGGTGTGAATCTGTGCCTTTGATATCTACTGTTTTTAACACACTGTACTCCAACTAATTAATAACTTTGTCTCCCCTTATTTTAACTAGGCGGTTCGTTCGCGCTGCTCAATTGTGTGATGAGGTACTTTCTTTTGTAAATAATACATTAAAATTTTCCTACTTTTTTGCTACGATATAGATGAAAAGTTAATTGTGACAACATATCTGCAATGTGATATTTGACAAAAATACTTTCACATAGAACTCTTTTCTAGCTTTGCTTATAAGAAAGTGCCGTGCTTGAGTTTGTTTGTAATGGAATTTAACCAGCCATTATTCTGAACCATCTGATACTAATATGCTTTTTTTATTTCATTCTGTGTAGGAGCCCTTGATGCCATTGGAGTTCCTTGCAAGTTATATTTCAGAACTGTCACTTCTGGAGTACAACTTGCTTTGTTATAGTCCTTCACTTGTAGCTGCTGCCTCCATTTTTCTTGCTAAATTCATACTCCACCCCACCAAAAATCCATGGGTACGTGTTTATATTAACTGTGTTATTTTATGTGTTTTGTGAAGCAAACCTGTTATTCATAAGTGTTCAAAATGGGATTAAGTTTAATAAAATATAATTGACTTGTGTAAACATGATAGTGCTGTTGGGCCGAAAATGATTTCACATAATTTATTTCTGCTTGTTAAGCCTAATTTTATCTGATGGCAAAGTACTCTGTGCTAACATGATGGTATGTTGGGTGCTCATAGCCGACAATTAGACAAGGTTGACAGCTTCTAATCCTTTTCTATATCATTGAATGCAGAGTGCTACACTTTCACACTACACTTTGTACAAACCTTCTGACTTGAAAGACTGTGTTATTGCACTTCATCGGCTTTTCTGTAATGGTGCTGGAAGTAACCTCCCTGCCATCAGAGAAAAGTATAGTCAGCATAAGGTAATAAGATACTTTCTTCATTAATTTATTTGGTTGTAAATAATGAAGTTATGCAACATGAGTACTTCAATACTCAATTTCTTCTTTTCCTCATTTGCAGTATAAGTTTGTGGCGAAGAAATATTGCCCCTCAGTGATACCCTCAGATTTTTTCAAAGATATGGACAAATGAATGAATGGATGGCCTCTTCATGTTCAGATTTGAGATTTCAGAGTACTAATCCAATTATTTGTTGGAGTTTAGGCTGAGTCATGTTTGCTTTTGCCCTGCTAGCGGTAGTATGTTGATTTTGACAATGTATATTTACCGGCGTCTTTCTTAGTTTCTCATAATGTTATTGCCTTCCCTTTGGGTTGATTCTGTAAATTTTCTGCGTGCAATAATTTGATTCAACTAATGCTAACTATATGTTTCATAGTAGTAAATTGTGTTGCTTAGTTTTAGTTAGAACAATTGGTGCGGCAAGTAGAGGAAGTCAGAAATGGGTTTGTGTATTTTAGGTGAGTGAAGCTGAAGCCCAAACTGAGCAGGCTGTCATAGGATGTTATAGGCTGAGCAGCCCATAGTCGTCATAAGAACAAATGTAATGTAATAGTTTGTTGTGCAATCTCAATTCTCAAGCAATCAAGCTGAACATTTTGAGCAGCCAGTAAAGTAAACAGATGGATCAGTTGGGAAGCCCGCATCATCTTTTTCCAAAATAACTAAGCAATGCCAGATTGCAAGTTAAAGATATTGATCCCCCTTCCCTTTTTCATTTGGGCCACCCCCTAAAGTAGTTCTCTTAACATATCGTCAGATTGTCAATTATCATCAATCAAGGCCTGTTTCCTTTTTCTTCACAGTTTTCCCTTTTTTTTGAGTTTTGATAATCATCCTAGTCTCTTTTTGGACCGACTCCCGTCCCTGCGCTTGCTTGGTCTCTCCACACAACCTTCGCCTCTTGCCTATCTACCGTTCACTGCGATAATCAATTGGCACACTAACAGTACGATTCTCATTCTTTGTTTTGTTTTCTTAGTTGATTGATTCTGTACAATTCTGTTTTTTTGGTCGACAAAACCTCAAAGGACAGTGATACTATGCCTCAAACTTTACCCCAACAATCATATGATGAGGTGACATGTGGGTCAGGAGGGTTATTCTTATAAAATTTTAAGGGACGGAGGGTCATTTTTAAAAATTTTTTAGGGTCATTTTGTAAAAATATTTTTCCAGGTAGGGTTAATTTTGTAAATTTTTTTTGAAAAATGATATTTCTATAATTTTTTCTAAAAAAAAAAAGATAATTATATAAATTTTTGTAAGCGCATCACATTGTGCAGGGCCAAGGGAAATATATATTTTTTCAACCTCAAAATAGTTCGCTCAATTGATGACTATTATTTTGGAATGTAACGGTTGGCTCAGACTAAATGAAAAATACTAAAGTACTAACTGTTGATTTTTCTTATTTGTTTATTTTGAGTACTTTACTAGGTAAACTTGAACTATTTTGAGGTAACCTTTTAACTATTTTCCTGTAAGGATGATCAGGGTGGTTTTCTTGTACCGCTGTTAATAAATAATAATATATATAAACATAATAATTTTCACGGTGCATGGCTTAGTTTAATTTATTTTAATTTAAATAGATTACGGTTTTAATATGAATACGTACACATAATAATTTTCACGGTGGCTTAATTAATTTAATTTAATATAAATAGATTAGAATATATAAAGGAGAGCCGATCTTCAAAAACCAATTTTTTGTTTCAATTTATTAGAAATAGGAGACTACATATATATATATATATGGAGTTAGACTATTATAATGTTAGCATTTCGCACCGAAATGCTAACGCCTCAAATTTTATGTTATCGTGTATAAAATCATAATTTATGGTGCTCAATAAATTCTTTATATGAAAATATTGGGGAGTACAAAATTTTTTTATTTTTAGAGTTTTCCAAGTATTTGTTTTGAATTTTAAAAAAGAGCTCATAAATATTAATAAAGTATTGATGTTTGTACATACTATTTTAAAAAATGCAAAACAAATATTTACAAACTCTAAAAATGAAAAAAATTTGTATTCTCCAATATTTCATATAAAGAATTTATTGAGCACCATAAATCGTGATTTCAGATATATCATATATCTCTATCCTAATTCCTCCTATTTTCTTCTTTAAGCAGTACTGCTCATTCTTCTTCTGTCTCTTCTGTAGAAGACTACGTACGTACAAGAGGCGCTTACTTCCTCACAAACTCTTCTACTTGTTAGTATTCAATTTGATTTATTTTTCTCTTTTAGAACTTTTTATTTGTTTGGTATTTTAAAGAAATTAAAATCCTAAAGTTTGTATGTTGAAAATGTAATCTCAGATGCACAATTTTGGGGATTTGGGATAAAAAAATGACACAAAAAAATAACAAAAGAAAGTGGAAGAAAGTATCTTTCTTTTTTGCTCCTTTTCCCTGTGATGCAATCCTACATATCATAAGAAAAGTTATATCAGGCATATTGAAGGCATTAATATATATAATCTGATCTGTTATTTTCTGTCGATACTAGATGTTTAGTATTATATCTAGGATGTAAATACTGGTACTTGAAACAGATGGAGTATTCCACTTTTTTCTAAATATAAAAAAAAAATATAAATAATCTGATAACATATATTTCAGCTGAACATAGATAACAGATGGGCTCGTGTGATCAAGTTCGCAGTCATGAGAATCTCGAAACAGCTTCCGTCCTTCAAACGGAGACGGCAACTGGATCGCACGTGTTCACAGTTTGCCGATACTCGCTGACAAAAGGGATAGGCATAGGAAAACACATTAGCTCCGATGCCTTCTCTATTGGTGGATACAAGTGGACGATCAAGTACTATCCCGACGGATATTCGTATGAGAGTGCAAATTGTATATCCTTCTATCTTGGCTATCAGAATGGTGTCACCTCCGACGACAAAGTGCAATTTTCCTTCACCATACTTCGACAGAACGGTGACCCCTCTTATATGAGACGGACATCTCAGCCAATGATTTTTAGGGAGCGGTTATAATGTGTTATTATGGGGTTTTGGAAATTTTGTAAAAAGAACTATATTTGAGGCATCAGAATGTCTGATCGATGATGCTTTCACGGTAAAGTGTACTGTGACCATTGTCAAAGGTCATCATCTCAAGGCAATCAGTCAAAATGGCACCATCGTCCCGCCATCAAACCTGAAACAAAATTTGGTTAGCCTTCTAGAAAGTGGCGAGAGGTCAGATGTCACGTTCTTTATGAAGGAAGAGGAATTCAATGCTCACTGGTGGATGCTTGCAGCGAGGTCGGACGTCTTTAAAGCTGAGCTCTTCGGTGGAATGAAGGAGAAGTGGAAAGACACCATAGAAGTCGACGATATTGAATCAACAACTTTCAAATATATGCTTCATTTCATATATTCTGATTCACTGCCTGATTTTGAAGGAAATAATGATGATGACGATAAAACGCAATATCTGATGTTGATTCAGCATTTGCTCGTAGCCGCAGATAGGTACATGTATTTCTTTATTGCCATTTTACTTTTTTTTTTTTGAATTAATCTTAACATCATAATTCATAAGCAAAATCTGTAACTTATAGGTATCAATTGGAGAGGTTGAGATTGATGTGTGAGGATTTACTTTGCAAGAATCTTCACGTGAGCAACGTTGCGACCACACTAATTTTGGCAGAGAGACAATTTCCGCGAACTGAAAGAACAATGTCTTGGATTCATGAGCTCTCTGGATATCTTCAAAGCCGTAGTGTGGACTGATGGATTTCACGATCTGATGAAGATTTTTCCTTCAATTTTGAAGGATATGTGATCATCAGCTCGTGGTTCATCATGTGGTTCAATTGTTGAGTTTGGTTTTCAGAATTTCAGCTGCAATAACTTTGCTTAGTTGTGCTTGCATTTGCATACGTCTGTTGCATATATGTCCTCTGAGGTTTCAATAATCTCAAAATATTTTAGAAGATTGATTGATGGATTTTCTGACTCAGAAGTAGGATGGAGGATAGAAAACAAATAAATATAACCTCTTAAACATACAAAACAGGGAAATTTCCAATGATAAAAACAAATTTTTATTCACTCATACAACACCTGCATGCCCAACAGGCATGGTTTTATTATTGTCCTGGCTGCATAACAAACACACACTATATATATTTGAACAGTAAATGAAAAGTTTCACTAGTTGGTGCTCCAGAATTGAGCCTGGAGCCAGTCAACGGTTTTCTTATCGAGCTGGAATGCCTTGGCTAGCACATCATCTGAAATTGGCGGGTTAGCTCCGAAAACAGAGTTGGCGACGGTGATTAGGCCTGGATTTTGACTGCTAAGACCTGCAAATGCGACGGCGGGGACGGCTCCAACATTGAACTGAAAGTGGATTAATCCCTTTGGGAAAACAAATACGTCGCCCTTATTTAACACCTTAGCGAAGAGCTTGAAGTCTGGGGATGATGTGACGAAACCGACATAGAGAGTGCCCTCCATGACGGTAAGCACTTCAGTTGCCCTGGGGTGGATGTGTGGTGGGTTGAGGCCACCATACGGAGCAAAGTCGATACGGGCAAGGGAAATTCCCAATGTGTTGAGTCCGGCAATTTTTTGGACATTGACTAGGGTCACGTTTGATCCGAGCTTCTTACTTGTGTCGCCTGCTTTGTCGAGGCCTGGGAAGAAGAAGTCTTCTGGTTTTGCATCATTCGGGTTCTTGCAAACCAATCCATTCACAAAAACTATACATGCAGAAAAACTTAATTAGGAACTTATAAACATTTTGCTCCGAAAACTGACATTAATTGTTGTTCTCTCTTTTTTTTTAAAAACACCAAAAATTTCTATTTTAAAAATGCACATGAGCATTTATCTTTTTTTTTTGGGTTAATTAATTAATTAAGGTATATACATTCCAATGAATTGGACCGACTAGATAGCATGTTGATGTCTATTTAAGCAAAGAGTGTGGCAACTAGGTTTTAAGTTTACTAGAAACATGTATGAAAAGTATAGGATATACCATTAGAGTTTGGATCAGCAACACAGAAGTCTTGAAGCAGGCTAGGATCGGAAGCCAACGCTCGGGAAGCGACCAAGGCAATGAAAGTGAAAAGGAAAAGTGCATAGGATGCCATTAATTTGTTTCTGCTTCTCTTAACTAGCTTGCGATATTCGTGTATATGTGCAAATTGCAACTTAGCTATTTGGTGATGGAAGAATAGTGAACCTAGTACCGTTATTTATAGTTGCGGGTTGTTGAAGAGTTCCTCAGGATTTGGAGATAAAATGGGGTTAATTTTTGCCCAAGTCCTGCTTTGAACTGTTCTCTAGCATATGAATTGGTAAAGAGCTGGCTAAGTTGATTCTGTATGCTAATTGAGTTACTAGAAGAAAGTGATGGCGTCAGGGACGTCGACAACTTCAATCTTTTTAGGTACACTAATCTAATTAGTACAGAATTATATGAAGATCCTTTTAACTAATGGCCCCGTGGGGACGACGTATGTTGGCTTTTGTCAGATGTTAATTGGCTTAATTACTTCTTCTTATAAAACCTTCATTAGTGAACTGTATCTGTATGAAACATATGGAACCAGTCAATTTCTTGCAGTACTGTTACTTTGATGAGTTCCAAGCATTGTTAGCGGAACAAGTAGTTTATTAGTGATTATGTAATTTTAAATAGTACGCTTATGAAGACTAACTTACGTGTTCATTTCCGGTGAACTTACTTTTACTACTTCTTCATTTTTCATGATTTTCATAAAAGATCAAAATACAAGAGTATTTGGTAAGTGGGTAACTTTCCCTTTACTATTTCTTCTAGACTTTTATTGCCCCAAATCTGCTAGCTGGGTAATCTTCAATTTTCTTTCATTGTTAATTATTTTGAAGAATTCAGAAAAAGGGTCGTTGCAATTATCAGCGACATTTAAAAAATTTGCTCGGTTTCTTCGGGTAGTTGAGAATAAAGAGTATGAAGACATATTATACAATCTTTGCCGTTCGATGAAGTCGAATTTGCATTGAAATGGTATGAAGTCACTGTGGAACTGGTACCAGAGTATATATATAATTCTATCTCTGAATTTATCTGTAAGCAGTCCTTTACAAATATAAATTCATCAAAGCTCTACCTGCTGTATAATGGACTTAATTAGTTTAGTTGCATGATCTATATATCTAGAAGAAACTGTACACAACCTACTTGTAACAACAGGTAACTAACTCTGATGTTATCCCAATTATATAAGCTGCCCGGTTTTTTTATAAATAAGCCCCTGTGGGACCAGAGTTTGAAAAATAAGCTCCATATTCTAACTTTTTGAAAAATAAGCTGGACTCTACACTACCCCAGCGTCCCAGTCATTTAGTATGGACGTTGCACTACTATATCGTCCCTCTTATGTATAGTCTAATACAGAGTTTTGTTCAAATAGTGGGACTCTGAGGTAGTGCAGAGTCCAGAAAAATTGGGGACGCTATGGTACCCCAGCGTCTAGCTTATTTTTCAAAAACACATGATATGGGGCTTATTCTTCAAACTTGGATTCCATAGGGGCTTATTAATAAAAATTTCGGATAAGCTGCTGCAGTTGCCATGAATATAATTAACAGTTTATCACCCATCAGGTTAGGAAACCATACAATGGATGCATGCAAAATCAATCGAGTCGGCGATCGAATAGTCAGATACATAAAATTTAAAGTTAATTAATCACTAATTTATGCTCTGTAGTTGTAAGAAATCAAATTAAAATAGTAGCCGCTACCAAAGATATTGACTATCCAGTTCTATGTTCTCCACTAATACAACTATTCAAAACATGATTAACAAGTAATTAGTAACCAACATATATCCAAGGAAAACAACATATATGTATATTTGATCAATCATCTCTTCCCAAAGAATGGGACCATTAGATAAAAAGTTCTTAGTAGATTAATTAGTTAATTAGATGTACTTATCTGAGAGATTGAAGTTGTCCACATCTTTGACCCCATCAGCATCTCATCTCCCATTAAACTAAATTGCACAATCAAGCATATGAATAAATATTTAACTCATTAGCTCCTTGCTAATTCACTCTCGGAGAACATTTCAAATCTGGACTTAGCAAAAATACTCGGTTCATGTTATTTGCATATTCAAAGTTGATCCTGAGGAACTCTTCAAACAGCCACAACTATAAATACCCACACCATCTTTGCTTATTGTATCACCCAAAACTCAGCAAATAGCAATTAGCAATATATAAGCATACACATCACAACCTGTTGGATTTGAGAGAATTTGAGAAAATGATGATTTATTTTATTAATCTGATAATTGTCTTACACTGATTTTGGGGATTTTATAACTTAATCCCAACGGCTCTATTAGCCTTAATGACAACGGCTCTATTAGCCTTTCCTAATCTACTGACAACGGTTCTATTAGAGAATAAATAGAAGCTTAATTAAATCCTAATTATGGCTCTTTATTCTCTAAGATGTGGCTAATGATGAGATTATAATCTGAAGCCAATCTATTCTATAATCTATCCTATGTCTATTATTCAACACTCCCCCTCAAACTTGGCGTGTATATGTCATATAACCCAAGTTTGCTCAAAATGTCTTCAAAATTTTTATTTCCCAACCCTTTAGTAAACACATCCGCCAATTGTTCTTCACTTTTGACGAATGGTGTTTCAATTTCTTTTTCTTGAACTTTTCCTCGAATGAAATGGCAGTCCACTTCTATGTGCTTAGTTCTTTCATGAAATACTGGATTGGAGGCAATGTGCCTTGCAGCTTGATTGTCACAAAACATCTTCATCGGTATCTGAATTTGGATGTTCAGATCTGCAAGAAGTTGCTTGATCCATACTAGTTCACTCGCAGTTGATGCCATAGCCCGATATTCTGCCTCGGCGCTTGATCGGGCTACGACATTTTGCTTCTTGCTTTTCCATGTGACCAAATTTCCGCCTACAAATGTGCAATAGCCAGTCGTCGATCGTCTATCGAAACTGCCAGCCCAATCTGCATCGGAATAGCCACACACATCATTAGAATTATTATTTTTCATCCAAATACCCTTTCCGGGTGTACCTTTTAAGTACCTCAAAATTCTATTTACGGCATCCAAATGAGGCGTTCTTGGTGCATGCATGAATTTACTAATTTGTGATACCGCAAATGAAATATCAGGTCTAGTCACAGTGAGGTAAATCAATTTTCCAACAAGTCTTTGAAATTGGTTTATATCTGTTAGAGGCTCACCATCCTCACTATTTAACTTTACATTTGTATCAACTGGTGTTATGGCCGGTCTACTTCCTAACTTACCAGTTTCTTCAAGCAGATCAAGTATGTATTTTCTTTGAGATACAAACAATCCTTTTGATGAATGTGCTATTTCTATACCAAGAAAATATTTCAGTCTTCCCAAATCTTTGATTTCAAATTTTTGTTTGAGATCTTTTTTAACACTATCAATTTCAAATTGACTATCTCCAGTAATAATCAAATCATCAACATACAGTACCATTGGAGTTGATTTTCACAAAGAGAGAAGTATCGGCACTACTAATTTTAAAATTACAAGAGAGTAAGAAATGAGATAGCTTGCCATACCATGCTCTTGGAGATTGTTTGAGACCATAAATTGATTTTCTTAACCTACAAACAAGGTTAGAGTTTTGTTCTTTTTTGTGACCCGGTGGAAGAGTCATGTACACTTCTTCTTCTAGCGTTCCTTGAAGAAATGCATTTTTCACATCCATTTGATGTAATTTCCAATTTTTATTGGTTGCAATAGAAAAAAGAATTCTTACTGTGTTCATTTTTGCAACCGGTGCAAATGTTTCATAGTAATCAATACCTTGAGTTTGTGTATATCCCTTGGCTACTAATCTAGCCTTATACCGCTCAATGGTACCGTCACTATTGTATTTGACTTTGTACACCCATTTGCATCCCACCGGTTTTTTATTTTTTGGCAAATCACAAAGTTCCCAAGTTTCATTTTTTTCTAATGCAAGAAGTTCTTCTTCCATTGCTCTACACCATTTGGGATCATTTTTTGCTACGTGGTAATTGGTTGGTTCCTCAATTTTTGATAGTTCCGATACAAAAGCAAAGTGCTCATTTGATATGTTATCATATGAGATGTAGTTTTGGATTGGATACGTTACCGAATAGGTGACATAGTCCTTGAACCTCGTTGGTAGTTGAGTCTGCCGACTTGACCTTCTTACGATGCTCTCCTCCTCTCGAGTCTCATCCACTTGAATCTCCTCCTCTTGAATCTCCTCAGGTTCTTCTTGCGGTTGGGATAATTCTTCTTCCACTTCTTGAGCAACTTCTTGTTGTCCTGTACTTCCTACAAAAACTTCTTCTCTTCTTTTATGAGTAGTAAAAGGTATCGTAAATTCGTTTGATAAATTTGTAAAATCGTTTGTGAAACCATTTGAGAGATTATTGGTTTCTTTATAAAATGGTTCATTTTCAAAAAACACTACATTTCTTGAAATGACAAGTTTTTTTGTTTTAGGGTCATAACATTTATAACCCTTTTGAGAAGATGAATATCCCAAAAAAACAGTTTTAATTGCATTAAAATCTAGTTTGTCAGTCTTATTTTTGTGTACAAAACAAGTGCATCCAAATACCTTTAAATGGTCTAACTTTAATTTTCTATTAAGAATAATTTCAAATGGGCTTTTAAAATTTAATACACTACTAGGTAATCTATTTATTAAATAGGTTGCGGTGAGTACGGCATCCGACCAAAAGATTTTTGGAACATGGTTTTGAAATAAAAGTGTTCTTGTCATTTCTAACAGGTGACGGTTTTTTCTTTCTGACACTCCGTTTTGTTGTGGAGTGTAGACACAAGATGTTTGATGAATTATTCCCTTAGAATTTGTAAAATTCACAAAATTTTGATTTATAAATTCCGTGCCATTATCAGTTCTAAGGATTTTAATTTTTTTATTGTATTGAGTTTCAACCATGTTTGCAAAATTTTGAAAGTGAGAAAAAACTTCACATTTATTTTTCATTAAATACAACCAAGTTGCTCTCGAAAAATCATCAATGAAAATAACAAAATATTTAAATCCGTTGTATGATTCTACGGGAGCGGGCCCCCATACATCAGAATGAACTAACTCAAAGGTTTCATTACTCTTAGAATCTGAGTTACAAAAAGGAAGCTTAGTTTGTTTTGCTAACATACACACCTCACATTGGCTACAATAATTATTCTGAAAATTAAACATAAAATTCAAAACTTTGTCGGAAGGATGCCCTACTCGCCTATGCCAAAGGCCACTTAAATTCTCTTCTTTTTTTGTACTCAAAATAGATTTGTTGTTGTCCAAAAAATATAAGCCATTTTCTAAAGATCCTTCACCAATCTTCTCCTTGGTAGTTGGATTCTGAAAAATGACATTATTTTGTGTAAAGACAATTTCACAATTCAATTCTTTGGTAAGCTTGCTAATAGAAAGTAAGTTTAAAGAACTGTTTTCAACACAAAATACATCTTGTAAAAATTTTTTGTCCAAAATACTAATCATACCCCATCCTTTGATTTTGACTTTTTCATCGTTTGCTACAGTGAAATATTGGTCAGTTTCAAGAGGCTTAAGGTTTCGTAACAGACTTTGGTTTCCAGTCATATGGTCGGTAGCACCAGAATCTAAAACCCATTTGGAGTCATGTTTTGGAGCAAATTTAACAATGGGCTTGACAGATAGGCCCGTACTAAGGCCTTTAAATTGATTGGATTTCAGTCTATTTTCATTGGGCTTAACTAAATTAGAGGAGGGATTAATTAAACCTTGGCCCGATGTATGGCCCTGTTGCTTTGCTGAGAGGAGGGATTCCATCATTCTCTCCAGACGATCGAGACGATCCGTCTCCTTCGTCTCTTTCTTTGATTCCGTCGCCTCCTCTTCTCTGGCAACTATGAATCCCTTAGATTCTAGGGTTTTTCGCTGCCCTACGTCGGCGAATTTCTTCGGCTTGAGATGCGGGTGAAGTATCCAGCACCGATCGGTGTTGTGGTTGTCTCGTTTGCACTGTGAGCACCACCTATTTGACTCCCCCTTTCCTTTCGCTCGGTTGTTGCCGTTGTTGGCGCCGGGGAGGCTCTGGGCTGAGAAGGCCTGGGCTTCTGGCTTGAGACTCGAGCCGGAGGATCCCATGGCAACTCGCCTTGACGCCTCCTGTCGGATGCTCGCCATGACTGTGTTGAGGGTCAGTTTACCGGTGGTAAGAAGGATTTGTGCTCTAATAGGCTCGTAACTTGAGTCTAAACCGGCAAGGAACAGGTACACGTCATCTGTCTCTTGCCTTTCTTGAAGAATTTTCGGGTCATTTGTGGCTGGTTGATAGGTTCTGAGTTCTTCCCTTTTTGCTTTGAACAGCTTGATGAACTCTGGCATTTCTCGGTTTTCTTGAGACAGTTGGTTGATTTCTCTTTTGAGTTGGTAAATTTGGGAATGGTTTTGGCTGTCTATGAATTCGGATTCGATTTCTTGCCATAGTTCTTGCGTTGTCTGAGCAAAGAACTCCTCTGCCAGACTTGGTTCTATTGAGTTTTTTATGAGGGTTCTTACTTGGCTATCGATGATGTCCCACTCTTCTTGTTCATTGGCTCCTTCTTGTGGTCGCACCCTTGATCCGGTGATGAACCCGAGAAGCCCTTTGCCCATGAGAGTGGTTCTTGCATCTTTGGCCCAGGGGATGTAATTCTTCCCGTTGAGCAGTGCATTGGTTAGCCTTTGTGATGAATTGAAGTCGAGGTTTGCTTTTATGATGAATGGAGTTTGTGTATCGGATGATTTTTCAGCAGCCATGGCTACTGTTTGATTTGGTTTGGTTTGGTTTGATTTGGTTGCGGAAGCTTGGTCAGATTTGCTCTGATACCATGTTGGATTTGAGAGAATTTGAGAAAATGATGATTTATTTTATTAATCTGATAATTGTCTTACACTGATTTTGGGGATTTTATAACTTAATCCCAACGGCTCTATTAGCCTTAATGACAACGGCTCTATTAGCCTTTCCTAATCTACTGACAACGGTTCTATTAGAGAATAAATAGAAGCTTAATTAAATCCTAATTATGGCTCTTTATTCTCTAAGATGTGGCTAATGATGAGATTATAATCTGAAGCCAATCTATTCTATAATCTATCCTATGTCTATTATTCAACACAACCTAACACATACATAAGATTAGAGCTTAAAAATAAACTGACACAAATTAATGTTAGGTATACATACATAAGATTGTATGTAAGCGAAGAGGAAAAGTGTGTATACATAGGATATTACTAGATTAGTTAATTAGATGTATGTATACCTGAGATTGAAGTTGTCCACGTCTTTGACCCCATCAGCATCGATCTCCCATTAAATTGCTGAGGTATATGAAAAATTAAAATAATTAGCTCTTTGTTGACCACTTCATTTCCCTTTCCTCTTTCCAAATGGCGGTGAAGGGAAAGGGGAAGGGGAAGGAGGTCGAGGCGGGTTCCTCCTCCTCATCCAAGAGGAAGGGCGTGTCCAGTGCCTCCGCCAGCAAGCGGCGCCGCTCCGGCGTGCTCAAGTTCGTCGATGACGCCACTTACGTCGGCGATGACGACGACGACGAGGACGATCCTGAGTCCGAGGATGACTTCGAAGATTTTCTTGACGAAAAGAAGGGGATGGGTATCCAAGAAACAAGCTCTTGCTCGGCGAAGGGTATCGCCGATGATCTTCTTCCGCCGCTCTCCCTCTCATCTTCTCCTCGACCACCGCCCTCTTCTCCTCCTTCAACTCTTGAGGTTCTTCTCTCCCAACCTTCTCCTCAGCGGGAGGAGGTTCCTCTTTTCTCTCAAGAGGTCAATCCGACTGATTCTCTTCTCCCTGCCTCTTCCCCTCCGTCAACTCTTGATGCTCTTCTCTCCCAACCTCTTCGGAAGGTGGCAGTTCCTATTCTATCTCCGGTGGTCAATCCGACTGCTCCTCTTCTCCCTGCCTCACAATTGTTTGACTCTTTTGTCAAATTCTTGGATGGTTTTAACACAGAGCCCTCTCTCATAGACCGGAATGGAACTCAATTACGGTCAGATCAAGATGCTTCTGTCAGCAAGAAGGCTGGTTCTTCCATGGCTCAAGAACGAGACAGAACACCTCTGCCTCGTAGGTTCAATCCACGCTGCTATCGATGTGGTGAACGTGGACATAAGGCATACAGTTGTCGGAAAGAATCGATCTGCTTTTCTTGTGGGCAAACTGGACACAAATCCGTTGATTGTTCAATAGGAGGAGTGTTCTATGCTGATTCTTCTCTACCTCCTCCAATGGCGGTACATCTTGCTCCAACAAAGGAAACTAAGGAGAATGAGAAATGGATTGCGCAATGTCTGGTAATTGAGACCTCCACAGCTACTACAGTATCCAAAATCGAACAAAGATTGAAAAGTTCTTACCCAAATTGGTACTGGAGGGTTCGCAGATTAGGTACAAGAAGGTTTCTGGTTAAAACAAAGGGGCATTTGCGTAAACAATGGATTGGCGATACCTGGAATGTAGATGACGGGACTTGGACTTTTAGTGCAGCCATTGGGGAGGATGTTGATCCAAGCAAAAAACTTAAGCATTATTGGGTCAAGATTAAAGGCTTACCGATTGCTTATCAAGGGCGAGCTCAGATTCAGCAATTGGTACAGGAATTCGCTGATGTAGTGGAAATTGATTGGTATAATTCCCAGTGGTTAGATCTGAGATGGCTTCGGGTTAAACTGGCTATGGCAGATAAATCTCTATTGCCACAGCCAAAAACGGTATACTTGGGGAAGAACAGAAAAGAGCGAGCAACGGTGGTGAGTTATGAATTAGAGAAAGGAGGGGATAATCCAGATTCTATTGGTCCTCGAGAAAACAAACACTGGGTGGCTAAAGTAACCAAGTTGGTGGCTTTGGAAGAGAAGAAGAGGGAGCAATCAACTCCAAGTACCCCGGTTAAAGACTTGATGGCGGAAGAATTTTCACGCTCTGCTCCTCCTTCAGGAAGGAAAAGAAGGAAATCTTGCCTTACGATATCAAGGGATGTGGATATCGATCAAGTAGAGCTTGAGGACATTTCCCAGTTGGCAGCCAACAAACTCAGTGAGGTGGAAGGGGAGAAGGAACAAAGAGATGATGATACATGCTTAGCACTGGAGGAGTCCAGTTCCAATCACAATGGTGAGGCTTCGCAACAACTGGAGATAGAGGAAAGGGAGAATAAACTGGATTCAGTAAAGCCATCTGCAGACCTACCTCCTCTTGAGATCACTGTCAGACGTAGTGCTAGGGTGCACCAACGTGTAAATAATGAAGCTTACAAATCCGGTTCTGAGATCTTATCTTTTTTTCCTTTCACCTCTAAGACTGATAAGGAAGTGTTTTCTTTATTTGCCAAGCTAGGGGTCAGCCTGGGAGTGAAAGCTGAGACTAGATCTTCCACTTTAGCTGACCTTAAAGCTCTAGAAAAAGAATCAGTAGCAAAGGTGGTAAATCAATTTTTGGAGAAATTGAATACTGGTCAAGTTGAAGGCTACAAACCTTGGAAGGCCCAAGTAAGAGAAGGGGCCTTACTCATCTCTCAATAAAAGTATTCAAAGTTCTGGATTTCTATGTGGGACAATATTCAATCCGTGTTTTTGGAGATGTTGTCTGATCAGTTTCAGTGAGCATCCAACAATGTGTATGGACCAATTGGATAAGGAGCTAGAGCAGGGGGTATGACTGACATTCTCTATCTCCCAGCGTAGAGAAGAAAGGGTGAAGTTAACAGGTTGCTTATTTTGGCATAATATGTGATAGAAAGGAGGTCTTTTTCTCTTTTTCTTTGATATCAGAATGGAGGTTGGGGGTGATGTATCCTTTTCTGATAAGGTTTTTGAGTTTCTGATATACTGATGTACCGGAATTGTATATTTAAGATTCTATAATGGAATTGGTAGACCTTGAGTCTACTTTTCTCAAAAAAAAAAAAAAAAAAAAATTAGCTCTTTGTTAATTCACACGCAGAGAACATTTCAAATCTGGACTTAGCCAAAATACTTGGGTCATTTTATTTGCATACCCAAATTCTATTTTGAGGAACTCTTCAAACATCCACAACTATAAATACCCACACCATCTTTGCTCATTATATCACCAAATTAAAACTCAGTTAGCAAATAGCAATTAGCAATAAGCATATCACAAGCTAACACATACATAAGATAAAGAGCTTCAAAAAAACTGAAACAAATTAATGGCATCCTACACACTTTTGCTCTTCACTTTTCTTGCCTTGGTGGCTTCTCAAGCATGCGCCTCCGATCCTAGTCCACTTCAAGACTTTTGCGTCGCTGATAACACCTCACAAGGTAGCAATCCATTATTTTCTTTCTAATATATATGTGTTCTTATATAATTTACTTGTTTTCCATCTCATATCTAGATCTGTATATACAGAAAATTATCAATTAATATATTTTCTGATCTTTTTGTGAACAGTATTCGTGAACGGATTAGTTTGCAAGAACCCGAACGATGTGAAACCGGAAGACTTCTTCTTCTCAGGCCTCGACAAGGCGGGCGACACAAGTAAGAATCTTGGGTCGAATGTGACCCTAGTCAATGTACAAAGAATCGCCGGGCTCAACACATTGGGAATTTCCATTGCTCGTATCGACTTTGCTCCGTATGGTGGCCTTAACCCGCCCCACATCCACCCCAGGGCAACTGAAGTACTTACCGTCATTGAGGGCACTCTCTATGTCGGTTTCGTGACATCATTCCCGGACTTTAAGCTTTTTTCAAAGGTGTTGAATAAGGGCGATGTGTTTGTTTTTCCCAAAGGACTGATTCACTTCCAGTTCAACATTGGAGCCGTACCGGCGGTTGCATTTGCCGGTCTGAGCAGTCAGAACCCGGGTCTGATCACTGTCGCCAACGCTGTTTTCGGGTCAAACCCGCCTATTTCTGACGATGTGCTTGCCAAGGCGTTCCAGCTTGATAAGCAAACTGTTGATAGGCTCCAGGCTCAGTTTACTACCAGCAATTAATCATTTGATCTTCAGAATATTATGTTATGACATAAGCTGTGGGGAATTTGTTTTCATGGGCATAACACATAATATTGATTCCTAATTTATAGGATTTTCGATCTTATATATATGTATTGAGTATATTTGTGTAATTAAGTTACTAAATAAACTGGTCTTTTATTTGTACTTCTACTTCTGTTTTTCTGTGTTAAATTGGCTGTATTTTGTTCCCTTCAGTCTCTTAATTTCTATATGTTGATTCAGAGTCTCCACTATGTATCTAATATATATATTATATATACGTGTGGTCTGTTATTATTATTTTTTATAGTATGATCCATTTACTTAGCATCTGTGTCTGTATGTTGACTAATTAAGATTACTAGAGCTGTAACTCGGGCTTCGCCCCAAAAAGTGGTATCAAATAAATAACTAAAATTTTATAAAATTTTAAATATCTATTATACAAAACTTATACAAAATTTTTAATGTAATTAAATAATAATAATAATAATGATAATGCAATAATTTATATATAAGAACATATATAAATATTATACCATTTTAAGGGCTAAAATTTGTTTTAGACATATCATATTCATCTTATATAACTTAAAGAGAGGAAAAAAAATATGAGTCATTGGATCAAAGTAGATGAAGAGTTTCAAACAAAATCAATGATTAATAATAGGTAGTGATGATGTGGTATAGATTTCATTTGTTACAAGTAAAGAAATAAATATGTAATTCATTAATTATTTGGGTTTTCTACGCACGTTTGGTGTACAACTAATGTCTCCGGAGGCCGAATTTAAATTTCTAAATAAATATTTTTACCATTTTTTGACATTAATTTGATTGAGAAAATAATGTTTGACTTAGTAAAATTCTAAAATTTTAAGTGTTTATGCTATCATGTAATGAAGCAGAACTTGGATAGGAGATCCACAGACATGATAAATTTTTTTTTGAAGAAGCACAGACATGGTAGATAATTTTGATAGTCTTGATCGACATCATATGAAAATAACTTGCATTTTGAAATTTCGCTTATCCACTTTTAAAAATACTAAAATAGTGATATAATTTTTTTTCTTTGAGATAAAGATGAGGGTCAAGCCACTCAAATTTAAATGTCCATAAAAGACCTCCATCCAGGTTTCGAACCCGCAATCTCCCACATAGAGAGCGTTGTCCTTAGTTACTAAACCAAAGGCTGGTTCTTAAATAGTGATATAACTAACCGGTCAAGATATACAGATATCAAAAAAAAAGATACCAAAACAGATACCAGTTATAATGTAAAATATATCCAAATTGAAATATTAACAATTATCTTGAAACATTAACGTATTAACTTGAAATATTATAGTATTAAGTTGAAGAGAGGTGCTAAGAGAACCCCGGGTCTTGTACCCCGCTCCCGTACCCCTAATAGAATTTCTTTATATAAGCAAGTTGACTAGTCAACTGCTGTTAAAAACAGAAGGAACGGGGGTATCAGTTATCAATTTATCATCATATTCCATATATGCAATTATGAACATATGGGTCGCATGGTCAAAATACCCAGTCAAGCTCTGCTTTCTGCACTATAATGTTTATATTAACAATTTAAAGCTTATATCTCCAGTTTTATATACTTATATCAATATTAGAGGTTCTTAACTTCTTATTTCCCGTAATGAAAGATGATTATATTTTGATTAAGGTTCTTATATTTGAATCAAAGGTGATTATATTTTGTTTCCAATGGTTATTTAGTGTACATAAGCCACATACTAGGTGGTTATATTTTTATAATAAGTGTTTATATTTTTAAAGTGAGTGTTCATATTTTTATATTAGGTATTTATATTTTTATAGTAGGTGTTTATATTATTGTACTAGGTGTTTATATTTTTATAACAAGTGTTTATATTCTACAATAGGTGTATATATTTTTTATAACCGGTGTTTATATTTTTGTATTAGGTGTTTATATTTTTTTACGATTGCCGCTTCTAAGTATTAATTAGTCAATTAGTTTTGGAAAAGAAAAAGAAACGACAGAAAAATTAGTAATTATAAAAAAAATATCGAAATGGTTCAAAACAACTAAACAAGACGTGCGTGTCATTTAATAATTAACTATTTTATTGTTAAGATACCAACCATTATATTCCAATATATATCATATATGTATCTCATGGCACAAGCTTCAAGTAAATTATCCAACTAATTTTAGCAGAGAAGCTGTCAAGTGTCAACTAACACAGCAAATTACACGTATCCTTTTTGCCATTTTTCCTGACAACATGGAAGATAAAAGCGTGAGTGTGCGGCGATTGCTAAAATTGACATAGCGAAGACGGGGTACGGGCATGGGGTACGAGAGTGCGGGTACAGTTATATTTTCTCTAAGTTGAATAACACAAATCATAAATTAAATCATCTACTTGAATCACTACTAAATCACATAAATATTATCTTAAAGTTGTTGAGAGACCGTATGGGAGCAAGATGAAGTGGAAGAGCAACAAAATAGAAAATTATATCATTTGTGTTTCATTTTAATCTCATTAAGTTACAGATTAACTTTATGTTCAATGGTTAATAATAGCAAATATGATGAAAGGTATAAAAATTAAATCCATGGAAAGCCATGATGATTTCCTCAGTTTGATGTACCAATTCTATTAGGGTCCGTTTGACAAATCAAGGAATAGAGTTAGAATAGTGCTATTCGATTAGTAAAAGTGGAAGAGTTTTTGGTTGGAAGAGTAAAAAGAATAGTGATATTTAAACTATTCCGAAGAGTGAAAATGTTGTTTGGCAAAATGTGAATTGGAATAGTGTGGTTATGTATTGTACAAAATATTGAATTTATGTAAAAAGACAAAATTACCCTTGAACAGATCATTTTAACTTCTATGTCTTATATCTCTTACAATAATCATTAGTAAATTAGTGCAACACCATTGCAGTTTTGTCCAATCATATCTGCAAAAATGGTCTCGTTAAAATTTTTTTATTACAAGTTTGTATCAACTATCTTAATTGTGTGCTGCTTATATAGTTATATTAGGAACAATATCTTAAGAAGAAACAAAAAATCTGATTAGCATATATATTAGAAAAAAAAACACGGTTGACAAAAATATTTTTCTTGGAAAGAAATGGTACTGGCCATGGTCAACTAAGAGATTGAAGGACAAAAAAAAAAAAAAATATGGAACTTTCTTAAAGGGCAGAGAAAGTAAAATGTGGCTATTTTTAACATCCAATTTCAGTACTAATCCGCTATTTGGACAATGTGGTTGAATAGCGGATTAGCTCATCTCATTGCTATTCTAAAATCCTATTTGGTGTTTGGCACGCCCTTTCAAACGCTAATCTGCTATTCCAACCATTTCATCTGAGTGCCAAACAACCCGGCCCTTTGATAACAGGTATGCCTCATATATAATAGGATAAGTTTTGAGATTCTAGGGTAAAAAAAGAAAGAAAATAGTGTAAAATGATGATTCATATGTCCAAAATTATATATACTGCCTGCTTCAATTTTAGCAGTGTCATTGTGTGAGGTAGGGATTTAAATCTGCATCCTCTAGCGATCCCTATATATATGATGAAAAGTGTATATATAGGATGCCATTAATTTGTTTCTGTTTATCTTAACTAGCTTATGATATTTGTGTATATATGCAAATTGCAACTTAGCTATATATTTGACGATGGAAGAATAGGGAACCCGGTACCGTTATTTATAGTTGATGGTTGTTGAAGGGTTCCTCTGGATTTGGAGATACAATCTATGGCCCTAGTTCTTGCCAAGTCCTGGTTTGAACTGTTCTCCTTCTCCGCAAATGAATCGGTAAAGACTAAAGAGCAACATTTATATATACTGTATGCTAATTGAGGCACTAGAAGAAAGTGATGGAGTCAAGGACGTCGACAACTTCAATTTTTTTGGCACACTAATGTAGTTAGTACATAATTATATAAAGACCCCATTAATTAACTTATGGCCCCGTGGGGACGACGTATGTTGCTTTTGTCAGATGTTAATTGGCTTAATTACTTCTTCTTATAATACCTTCATTATATTAGTGAACTGTATCTGTATGAAACATATATATGGAACCAGTCAATTTCTTGCAGCACTGTTATTTTGATAAGTTCCAAGCATTGTTCTTGGAACAAATAGTTTGTTACTGATTATGTAATTGTAAATAGCATGCTTATGAAGACTAACATACGTGTTCAATTCCGGTGAACTTATTTTTACTGTTTCTTCATACCTTAAGATTTCTTTTTATTAAAGCAGGCATACCCTTAATTAATTAATTGCTTCCCATTTCAATGGTGTATGCCCAGGATTTTGTTGTCATAGTCAATGTGCTTTTCTGAGGAACTAAAACTTCATTAGTTTAGTTTCGAACTCATCAAAATAGTAGCCGCTACCAAAGATATTAACTATCCAGTAATTTTACATTATCCATTAATCAAAACATGTTTGACATGTAATTAACATATATAAAGAACCAGCTTTTGGTCTAGTGGCTAAGGGCGATGCTCTCCGTGTAGGAGGTCGCTAATAGTCCTTTGCCGAACTATACCGAGGTTAAGTACAAAAGAGAGCTAAAAGCCTAATACAGAGTTCTAAGTTTAAAACAAAGGACTATCATATCAGTGTAAGTCCCAACTCTAATCTTGAGGTCTAGGGTTCCTTATATAGGCAGAAATCCTGACCGAACTCCTTTTGTCCGTATGGTGTTCCAAGCCGAAGTACACCAATTTGTCGGAGGATCTTCTGTGGCTGGGGTCGTGTATCGATACAGGATGCTAAGCAACATTTGGGCGGCTTAGATCAGGTTAAGCTTACTATGGGCCGGGACGGTTAATTGGGCCCTATCAGTCGCGAGTTCAAAACTCAGATGGTGGTTCTTTTATAGATACTTATATTTGAGTGGCTTGACCCTCATTTTATCTTAAAAAAAAGTAATTAACATATATCCAAGGAAAACAACATATGTATATAATTATATATGAATATGATGAATCATCTCGTCCCAAAGAAAGGGACAACCAAATAAAGAGTTGTTAATTACTAGATTAGTTAATCAGAAGTATGTATATCTGAGATTGAAGTTGTCCACATCTTTGACCCCATCAGCATCGATCTCCTATTAAATTGCTCAGGTATATAAAAAATTAAACTAATTAGCTCTTTGTTAATTCACACGCAGAGAACATTTCAAAGCTGGACTTAGCCAAAATACTCGGTTCATTTTATTTGCATACTCAAATTCGATCCCGAGGAACTTTTCAAACAGCCACAACTATAAATACCCACACCATCTTTGCTCATTATATCACCAAGTTAAAACTCAGTTAGCAAATAGCAATTAGCAATTAGCAATAAGCATATCACAAGCTAACACATACATAAGATAAGAGCTTCAAATAAACTGAAACAAATTAATGGCATCCTACACACTTTTGCTCTTCACTTTTCTTGCCTTGGTGGCTTCTCAAGCATTCGCCTCCGATCCTAGTCCACTTCAAGACTTTTGCGTCGCTGATAACACCTCACAAGGTAGCAATCCATTATTTTCTTTCTAATATATACGAGTTCTTATATAATTTACTTGTTTTCCATCTCATTTCTAGATCTGTATATACAGAAAATTATCAATTAATATATTTTCTGATCTTTTTGTGAACAGTATTCGTGAACGGATTAGTTTGCAAGAACCCCAACGATGTGAAACCGGAAGACTTCTTCTTCTCAGGCCTCGACAAGGCAGGTGACACTAGTAAGAATCTTGGGTCGAATGTGACCCTAGTCAATGTACAAAGAATCGCCGGGCTCAACACATTGGGAATTTCCATTGCTCGTATCGACTTTGCTCCGTATGGCGGCCTCAACCCACCCCACATCCACCCCAGGGCAACTGAAGTACTTACCGTCATCGAGGGCACTCTCTATGTCGGTTTCGTGACATCATTCCCGGAGTTCAAGCTTTTTTCAAAGGTGTTGAATAAGGGCGATGTGTTTGTTTTTCCCAAAGGACTAATTCACTTCCAGTTTAACATTGGAGCCGTACCGGCAGTTGCATTTGCCGGTCTGAGCAGTCAGAACCCGGGTCTGATCACTGTCGCCAACGCTGTTTTCGGGTCAAACCCGCCTATTTCTGACGATGTGCTTGCCAAGGCGTTCCAGCTCGATAAGAAAACTGTTGATAGGCTCCAGGCTCAGTTCACCACCAGCAATTAATCAATTGATCTTCAAAAAATTATTATGTGATGATATAAGCTGCAGGGAATTTGTTTTCATGGGCATATATAACACATAATATTGATTTCTAATATATAAGATTTACGAACTTATGTATATATTGAGTATGTTTGTGTAATTTAGTAACTAAATAAACTGGGATTTTATTTGTACTTTTACTCCTTTTTTCTGTGGCCAAACCATGTATCAAATCAGATGAAACATTATATATACTTAGAGCTGTAACTCGGGCTTTGCTCCGAAAAGTGGTATCAAATAAATAATTAAGAATTTTATAAAATTTTATATATTTATATTAAACAAAGTTTGTACAAAAATTTTAAATTTCTAATGTAATTAAATAATAATAATAATAATATTAATAATAATGATAATAATAGTAATAATAATAATGCAATAATATATAAAAAATAATTATACATAAATGCTGGATCATTTTAAGGGTTATAATTTGTTTTAGACATATCACATTTATCTTATTAAATGAGGAGAGAAAAAAAATTAGTCATTGGATCAAAGTAGATAAAGAGTTTCAAATAAAATCAATGGTTAATAAGAATGATGATGTGACATAGTGGAGGTGCTTGGAAATTTATCCCTCTTTATGGAGTACTATAGCTGTAACTCGGGCTTCGTCCCGAAAAATGATATCAAATAAATTACTAAGAATTTTATAAAATTTTAAACATTTATATTAAACAAAACTTAAAAATTTGTAAATTTTTTATGTAAGTAAACAACAACAACAACAACAACAACAACAATAATACAATAATTTATAAATAAGAACATATATATAAATGTTGGACCATTTTAAGGTTGAAGATTTGTTTTAGACATGTTATATTTATCTTATTTAATGAGGAGAGAAAAAAAATATAAGCCATTGGATCAAAGTAATGAAGAGTCTCAAACAAAATCAATGGTTAATAATTAATGAGATACTTAGAAATCTACCCCTCTTTATGAAGTATAGATAGATGTGTGGCCTGTTATTATTATTCTTTTATATGATCCATTCACTTGGCATCTGTGTATGTTGACTAATTAAGACCATTTCATTTGTTACTAGTAAAGAAATGAATAAGTAATTCATTAATTATTTGGGTTTTCTATGCACGTTTGGTGTACAATTAATGTTTCCGGAGTCCGAATAATTTTGTTTAATATATATTTTTACCATTTTTTGACATTAATTTGATTGAGAAAATACTGTTGGACTTAGTAAAATTCTAAAATTTTAAGTGTTAAGCTTATCATGTAATGGAGCAGAACTTCGATAGGAGAACAGACACGATAAATTCTTTTGATAATTATGACATCATGAGAAAATAACTTTTATTTTGAAATTGGGCTTATCCGAAAATAGTGATATAATTAACTTAGTAGGGATGTAAACGAATCGAATCAAACTTGATCTAAACCAAACTTGAACCAAATCGAATTGGAACTAAACCAAACTCGAGCTAAACCGAATCGAACTAGCTCGAACTCGAATCGAGCTCCGAGCTCGAGAGTTCAATTATTATAATTTTATATTTATTTTTCATATTACCAAATAATTAGAGCTAAAATAGTATACTATTTTTGTCCTTTTTCAATAATATATATTAATTTTCTATATTTTACTAATTTTATAATAAATAATGGTTAAAAATTTTGGTATTTTATTAACTCAACAATAAAATAAATATATTTTGTTAATAAAATAATAAATAGGTATATTATTACAAGCAAGTTTAAAAAAAATAGTTGAAAATATGTGAAAATCACTATATATCGAGCTATTACGAATGAAATTCGAATCGAATGAGGCGTTTGTATATTGATGTTTAGAAAAGAGCTCATAAATATTAATAAAATATTGATATTTGTACCTGTTATTTTTAAAAATGCAAAACTAATACTTAGAAAACTCTAAAAATGAAAAATTTTTGTATTCCTCAATATTTTTATATAAAGAATTTATTGAGCACCATAAATCGTGATTTAAGACTCAATAACATAAGTTTTGAGGCGTTAGTATTTCAGTCCGTCAGTATACTACAATACTCCATATGATATATTAAAGAGGTGATGCTTAAATTTGAAATTAATCAAGAGTAAAGGGTATACATGATATTAAACCATACTAAAATATATGTTGACAATTTCTACGTAGGTCACCATATTCCTGGAGAGCTCTATGTTTGACTAGTACATGCAAATTAAAGTCCAACAAAGCCAAATAAATATATTATTATCTCATCATAATGATATCCTAAAGTTAGAACGGGATCAAAATATAAGAAGACACTTTATTTAAGTATGAAAATGTCTAAGATTGAATCTGTCAACATCTTTTTGACCCCACCTCATTTATGTAGTATCAATCATACTAAGACAACACTTCATCTCCATGCCAATTCCTACAGAACATTTCAAAGACTTGCTAACAGAGAATTACTTGCCCTCTCTTATTTCCAAACATTAAATAGGAATTCTTCAAACATCCACCACTATAAAAAGCCATATGAGCTTTGCCCATTGTATCACCAAATACAAACCAGAATTTGCAACCAGAACAAACTAAGATAATAGAACAGAAAGAAATGGCTTCCTACACACTTGTGCTCCTCACATTCTTTGCAATTGTATCTTGTCGAGTATTCGCTTCCGATCCTAGTCCACTTCAAGACTTTTGTGTCGCCGATAACAGCTCACAAGGTATCATATCAATCCATGTTTCTCCTAGATTAGATGCAACTCTTTTGATATACTTGTTTTTTCCATCTCATATATATCAGTATGAATAGAAAATCAGTAATTAGTTAATTATTAATTACTTTTTTTTTTCTCTCCAAATGTATGACAGTATTTGTGAACGGATTGGTTTGCAAGAACCCAAATGATGTGAAACCGGAAGACTTCTTCTTCTCAGGCCTCGACAAGGCAGGCGACACTAGTAAGAATCCCGGATCTAACGTGACCCTTGTCAATGTCCAGAAAATTGCTGGGCTCAACACATTGGGAATTTCCATTGCCCGTCTCGACTTTGCACCCAATGGAGGCCTCAACCCACCACACACCCACCCCAGAGCAACTGAAGTGCTTACCGTCATGGAGGGCACACTCTATGTCGGTTTCGTGACATCTTCCCCGGATTTCAAGCTCTTCTCCAAGGTGTTGAACAAGGGTGATGTGTTCGTATTTCCTGAGGGACTCATTCACTTCCAATTCAACATCGGAGCTGTCCCCGCTGTTGCGTTTGCCGGTTTGAGCAGCCAAAACCCAGGCTTGGTGACTGTTGCTAAAGCAGTTTTCGGATCAAACCCACCAATTTCAGATGATGTGCTAGCCAAGGCTTTCCAGCTTGATAAGAAGACCGTCGACTGGCTCCAAGCTCAGTTCTCGAACTAACAGCAAATAATCAATGTTTAAAAATAATAATTTGGTTAGGAATTGTATTTGAATATTGCATGTCATATGTTCTTTTATTTTTTAATTGTCAATAATAAACCATGCTTCTCGAGCACATTTGTTTGAGTAATCAAGAATGTCTTCATGAAGCCATAATTTTCTTACATTTAATCTTATTATTGTTGTCTCTAAGTTGAGGACAAATTCTTAAAAAGTGAAGCCCATTGCACTTCTGTTGATCAACCATGAAATTCTTGTGTCTTCTTTGTGAAGGAGTGAAAAACTTAACGAACTATAATATATGCTGTCTTTAATGGCATTCTGCATATAAAGAAGGATAAAAAAGAAACATATATAGAAATGAGATATTCATGTACAGCAAGGAAAATTTAAACAACTTTTAGCATGCAATGTTAATTAACGCGCGTCTTAAGCAGAAAGACTAATCTGATCTCTCTTGCTCAGCATACTGTAAAACGACAAGTAGCAATTAAATATGCTCAATAGTTAGAAATTAAAATCCACGGAAAACCATATGATGATTTCTCAGTTTGATGTACTTATTCTAGTTGATAATAGGAAAGCCTCATAAAAGGATAAGGAATTTCGAGATTCTATTGTAAAAAAGAATAAAAATAGTGTAAAATGATGATTCATGTCTAAATTATTTACTGCCAGCTGCAATAATTTTTATGTTTTAGCAGTGTTATTGTGAGGTAGGGATTCAATTTGTGTTCTAGCGATCCCTATATGTCATATATACGCGTATTCAGCTGCATTTTGTCCGTGTGATCTCGTATCTTCAGATTATCAGGAGGCTCTTTGATACTGGAGTTGGCACGCATCTCAAAACAAATTTATTTTAGTTTCTTCAATCAAGAATTTTTCTTCAGTCAATTAATATATTTTCACGCAAGTATATATTATATATATATGCAGGCATGCACCTTCGGAGAACAAGTTTTAATTAGTGTTGTGCGGCGAACACTGTTTGGAACTCATCAAAGATAGCAGCCAAGAGGTTGACTAATACAAGCTAATGCATGCAGGTTGCTTTCAGTCGCCACCATTGTGATTAATTATCTAATGCAAAAGAACAGGATAGCTCATTAATTATGTTTAGAGTGTGTATCTTAGAACTAATCAGATTGAAGATGTATGCATTCATCTTTGACCCCGTTGTCCCCTTCAATGGCCAAATCAAGTATATATATGCTAACTTTTTTATTTTTTTTTAACTTTCTTACCAATTCACCTGCGGAGAACATTTCATGGGTGGACTTGGCAATCAATTTCTGGGTTGCTTTCCAAGCAAATCTGAGGAACTTTTCAAACACCCACAACTATATATACCCATACAAGCTCAGCTCCTTGTATCATCAAATAGCAATTTGCAATTAGCCTCCACATATCAGAAATCACAAGCTTATTCTATATACAGAAAGCAAATGGCTTCCTATACAATTTTTCTCTTCACCATCTTTGCCTTGGTCGCTTCTCAAGCATTCGCCTCCGATCCTAGTCCACTTCAAGACTTTTGTGTCGCTGATAATACTTCACAAGTATTTGTGAATGGATTAGTTTGCAAGAACCCCAAAGATGTGAAACCGGAAGACTTCTTCTTCTCGGGCCTCGACAAGGCAAGCGACACAAGTAAGAATCCTGGATCAAATGTGACCCTCGTCAATGTTCAGAAAATTGCCGGGCTCAACACTTTGGGAATTTCCATTGCCCGTCTTGACTTTGCACCCAACGGAGGCCTCAACCCACCACACACCCACCCCAGAGCAACTGAAGTACTTACCGTCATGGAGGGCACACTCTATGTCGGTTTCGTGACGTCAGCTCCGGACTTCAAGCTCTTCTCCAAGGTGTTGAACAAGGGTGATGTGTTTGTTTTTCCCCAGGGACTCATTCACTTCCAATTCAACATTGGAGCTTGCCCAGCTGTTGCATTTGCCGGTTTGAGCAGCCAAAACCCAGGCTTGGTGACTGTTGCTAAAGCGGTGTTTGGATCAAATCCACCAATTTCAGATGATGTGCTAGCCAAGGCTTTCCAGCTTGATAAGAAGACTGTCGACTGGCTCCAAGCTCAGCTCTCGAACTAATTACAGCTATTCAATAATTAGTCTTTAAAATAAGTAATTTGGTTGGAAACTGTATTTGATGATTACATGTCATAAGTTCTTTATTTTTTTATTGTCAATAATAAACCATGCTTCTCGGGCATGTTTACTTGAGTAAGAAAGTCTTCATGAAGGCATAATTTTTTTTACATTTAATCTTTTATTACTGCTGTCTCTAAATTGAGGATGTTATACTTGCTCAGCTAATCAAAGAAAGAATTCATAAAAAAATGAAGCCCATTGCACTTCTGTTGAGCAACAATGAAGTTCTTGTGCCTTTTTTGTGAAGGAGTAAAAACTTTAATAGCTGTAATGTTGTCACTTTAATGGCATTCTCCATATAAAGAAGGAACAAAAGGGAACATAGAAAAAAGACGAGACATCCATACAGCAAGGTAAATTTGAACAACTTTTAGCTTGCAATATTAATTAGGAAGACAAGTCGGAAGGACTAATTTTATCTCTTATGCACAACGTACTGAAGAAGACAAGTAGCAACTTATATATATTGTAAAGTTTGAAAATAAAATTCACGGAAAGTCATATGTATGATTATGGAAACATCAAAAGTCCATAGTATACATCATAGACGTACAAATTTTATAACACAGTTATATCAATTTTGTAACTTCTACCTGAAATGTGTAACCTATATATAAACTGTACAGATTTTCATTTTATAGTCATTAGTGGCACTCATATGATTATTGTTTCCTATGTTTGACGTACCTCTTCTAGTTGATAATATTTACTTCATGATGAAGAGTAGTGTTCCAATGCCACAAGTTTTAAATGCCATGAGATGCCATGATCTGTATTTGAAATATTCATTTATATTTCAAAATTTTTCATTCAAATTTCAAATCAAAATCGTTGATCCTATACATTTTTTCTCCTCACTATCTATGCCTTGGTCGTTTCTCAAGCATTCGCTTCTGATCCTAGTCCACTTCAAGACTTTTGTGTTGCTGATAACAGCTCACAAGGTAGCCATCCATTTTATTTTCTAAAACATATATATGTTCTTATGTAATTTACTTGTTTTTCATCTCATATCTGTATCTACAGAAAATTATTATCAATTAATTAATTTTCTAATCTATTTGTGTACAGTATTTGTGAACGGATTTGTTTGCACGAACCCGAATGATGTGAAACCAGAAGACTTCTTCTTCTCAGGCCTCGACAAGGCAGGCGACACAAGTAAGAATCCTGGATCAAATGTGAACCTTGTCAATGTTCAGAAAATTGCCGGGCTCAACACTTTGGGAATTTCAATTGCCCGTCTCGACTTTGCACCCAATGGAGGCCTCAACCCACCACACACACACCCCAGGGCAACTGAAGTGCTTACCGTCGTAGAGGGCACACTCTATGTCGGTTTCGTCACATCATTCCCCGACTTCAAGCTCTTCTCCAAGGTGTTGAACAAGCGTGATGTGTTTGTTTTTCCCCAGGGGCTCATTCACTTCCAATTCAACATCGGAGCTGTCCCTGCTGTCGCATTTGCCAGTCTGAGCAGCCAAAACCCAGGCTTGGTGACTGTTGCTAAAACAGTTTTCAGATCAAACCCACCAATTTCAGATGATGTGCTAGCCAAGGCTTTCCAGCTTGATAAGAAGACTGTCGACCGGCTCCAAGTGCAGTTCTGGAACTAATAGCAAATAATCAATCTTTAAATAAATAGTCTACTTAAAATTTATTTGTGATGGAGTGTATATCATAAATTGTTTAGATTCATTTGTTATTCGTCACTGTGAGTAATGAAATTATGCTTCTCGGGCATGTTTGTATGAGTGAATAAAAGTTTTCAAATAAGCAATAAACTTATTACAATTGGATGAATTGATCTTACTATTACGGTCTCTGGAATGAGAATACTTGTGTAAAATCAAATTGAAGATTGAAGAAAGATTCTTGATTGAAGAAACTAAAATAAATTTCGCTGTATGAAGGGCTGTTTGTTCGTTTATGACTTATGATGCAAGACGATACAGTGCTAGAGCTGAAGTCTGTTCAACAGTGACAAACAATTTCATTGAGACAATATTATAACAACTTTAAAAATTAGGCAAATTTCTGTAATTTTGTACAGTGGAATTATTGTGAAAATTATTTTCCATATAGGGCACATTCTCACAATTATAATTAAATTTAAGCATATCGTGATCTTTTGTAGAGAGCCAGAGCCAGGGGATTGCATCACTCATCAACCCAATGGCACCACCCCCAATTATGGAATTCGTATCAACTGATGCGTAATACCATTTTGTACGTTCGTGATTCATCGGATTTGTTTTGAGATGTGTGCCAACTCCAATATCAGAGAGCTTTATGTTCCTGATAAATCTGAAGATCGACACAATAAGCTGCTTCTCAGTTGGGAGTATGAATACGCGCAACTATGACATATAGAGGACACAAAATCCCAGTGCACAGTACCTTCATATATAACTGCAAAAGCCACAAATTTGAGCAGGACCTAGTACATAATATGGACATAAATCAATACCGTTTAACACGGTTTTATTTTGTGAGGCTTTCCTGTTATCAACTAGAATAGGTACATCAAACCGAAAAAATCATCATGGCTTTCGGTGGATTTAATTTCCTACTTTTCAGCATATTTGCTACTTGTCTTCTTAGTTCTTAGAGTACGTGTGCAAGAGTTATAATTGTAGTCCTTTAAAAGGTTAATTAACATTGCATGCCAGAAGTTGTTTAACTTTTCCTTGCTGTATGAATGAATATCTCATTTCTATGTTTCTTTTTGTTCCCTCTTTATATGCAGAATGCATGTCATTAAAGTAAACGCATTACAGTTATTTGAGTTTTTATTAATTTGTTTCACAATGAACTTAAGAAGGCAAAATAAATTCATTGTTGCTTAACAGAAGTGCAATATGGGCTTCATTTTTTAATGAATTCTTCCTTTGATTAGCTAAGCAAGTATGACACCCTCAATTGAAAGACAGCGCGCAGTAGTAACCCAAAAGAGTATTAATTGTATCCTCATTCCAGATATAGAGATAGTAAGCTCGATTCATTCAATTGTAATAATTTTATTGCTTATTGGAAACTTTTATTCACTTATGCAAACATGCCCAAGAAGAATAATTTTATTACTCACACTGACAAATAACAAATGAATCTAAACAATTTATGACATACACAAACAAATTTAAAGCAGACTATTTTTTCAAGGTTGATTATTTGTTATTAATTCGATAATTGAGCTTGGAGCCAGTCGACGGTCTTCTTATCAAGCTGAAATGCCTTGGCTAGCACATCATCCGAAATTGGTGGGTTTGATCCAAACACCGCTTTAGCAACAGTAACCAAGCCTGGGTTTTGGCTGCTCAGACCGGCAAATGCGACAGCAGGGCAAGCTCCAATGTTGAATTGGAAGTGAATGAGTCCCTGGGGGAAAACAAACACATCGCCCTTGTTCAACACCTTGGAGAAGAGCTTGAAGTCTGGGGATGATGTGACGAAACCGACATAGAGTGTGCCCTCCATTACGGTAAGCACTTCAGTTGCTCTGGGGTGGGTGTGTGGTGGGTTGAGGCCTCCGTTAGGTGCAAAGTCGAGACGGGCAATGGAAATTCCCAATGTGTTGAGCCCGGCAATTTTCTGAACATTGACAAGGGTTACGTTTGATCCGGGATTCTTACTTGTGTCGCCTGCTTTGTCGAGACCAGAAAAGAAGAAGTCTTCCGGTTTCACATCATTCGGGTTCTTGCAAACTAATCCGTTCACAAATACTGTATATAGATAGACCAGAAAATAAATTAATTGAAAATTTTCTGAAGATACAGATATGAGATGGGAAAACAGGTAACTTACATAAGAACATATATATATATATGATTTAGGAAGAAATAATTGATTGCTACCTTGTGAGCTGTTATCGGCGACGCAAAAGTCTTGAAGTGGACTAGGATCAGAGGCGAATGCTTGAGAAGCAACCAAGGCAAAGATGGTGAAGAGAAAAAGTGTATAGGATGCCATTTATTTATGTATATAGAGTAAGCTTATGAATTGTGATATGTGGATGCAAATTGCTATATTTGTTTGGTGATACATTAGGCTAAGCTTGTATGGGTATTTATTGTTGTGGGTGTTTGAAAAGTTCATCTGATTTGCTTGGAAAGCAACCAAAAAATTAATTGCCAAGTCCGCCCATGAAATGTTCTCCGCAGGTGAATTGGTAAAAAAGATAAAAAAAAAAAAAAGAAAGTTAGTACACTTGCTTTGGCAATTGAAGGGGACAACAAGGTCAAAGATGAATGCTTACATCTTCAGCCTGATTAATTCTAAGATATACGCTCTAAACATAATTAATGACCTATCGCTGTCTAATAGTTTATTCAAACCTTTGGATCAGATAATTAATCATGCTTGGTTGCCACTGAAAGCGACATTAGCTTAATATATTGTATTAATTAACCTCTTGGCTGCGCTGCTATCTTTGATGAGTTCCAAACAGTGTTCGCCACACAACACTAATTAACTATAATTCTCTGGTGATTGAAGAAAAGTTCTTGATTAGAGAAACTAAAATTAATTTCTTTGTCTGAAGGGGTGTTCGTTTATGAAGAAAAGTTCTTCGGCCAAGTGGATACAGTTTTGGAGCCAGAAGTTTGATCAACGGTGACAAACAATTTCATTGAGACAATATTATAATAACTTTAAAAATTAGGCAAATTTCTGTAATTTTGTCCAGTAGAAATTATGTTTGAAAACAAAATTGTGAAAATTATTTTTCGGATAGGGCACATTCACACAACTATAATTAAATTTAAGCATATCATAATCTAGTGTAGAGAGCTAACTAGAGCCAGGGGATCTCATCACTCTATACCCAATAGCACCACCCTTAATTATAGAAGTTGTATCAATTAATTGATGCGCAGTATCATTTTTTTAGATTCATCGGATTTGTTTTGAGATGTATGCCAACTCCAATATCAAAGAGCTTTCTGTTCTTGATGAATCTTAAGATCGACACAGTAAGTTGCTTCTCAGTTGGGAGTATGAATACGTGAGACTATGACATATAGAGGACACAAAATCCAAGTGCACACAACCTTCATAACTGCAAAAGCCACAAATTTGAGCGGGACCTAGTACATAATATGGACATAAATCAATACCATTTTTCACTATTTGCCTTTTCACCTTAGAATCTCATAATTATACTTTTGTGAACTGAGGATTTAATTTCTAACTTTTCAGCATATATATATGCTGCTTGTCTTCTTACGGTACGTTGTGCAAGAGATATAAAAGTAGTCCTTTAAGAGGTTAATTAACATTGCATGCTAAAAAATTGTTTAAATTTTCCTTGCTGAATGTATGAATATTGACAGCATTACAGCTATTAAGTTTTTTTACTTCTTCACAAAGAAGGCACAAGAACTTCATTGCTGCTCAACAGAAGTGCAATGGCTTATGAATTCTTCCTTTGATTAGCTAAGCAAGTATGATACCTCAATTTAAAGACAACATTAAAGAACCAGCCTTGGTGTAGTGGTTAAGGGCAACGCTATCCGTGTGGGAGGTTGTGGCTTTTAAACCCGGATTGGAGGTATTTTATAGACATTTAAATTTGAGTGGCTTGACCCTCATATTTATCTCAAAAAAAAAAAGGACAAAAGTAATAACCCAAATTAAAGAGTATTGTATATTTGTATCCTCATTCAATTGTAATAAGTTTATTGCTTATTGAAAACCTTTATTCACTCATGTAAACATGCCCAATTAAGAAGCATGGTTTTATTACTTACACTACCAAATAACAAATGAATCTAAACAATTTATAGCATACATTCCATCACAAATAAATTTAAGGCAGACCATTTATTTAAAGGTTGATTAACTCTTATTAATTCGAGAATTGGGCTTGGAGCCAGTCGACAATCTTCTTATCAAGCTGGAAAGCCTTGGCTAGCACATCATCCGAAATTGGTAGGTTTGATCCGAAAACTGCTTTAGCAACAGTCACCAAGCCTGGGTTTTGGCTGCTCAGACCCGCAAATGCGACAGCAGGGCAAGCTCCAATGTTGAATTGGAAGTGAATGAGTCCCTGGGGGAAAACAAACACATCACCCTTGTTCAGCACCTTGGAGAAGAGCTTGAAGTCTGGGGATGATGTGACGAAACCGACATAGAGTGTGCCCTCCATTACGGTAAGCACTTCAGTTGCCCTGGGGTGGGTGTGTGGTGGGTTCAGGCCTCCATTGGGTGCAAAGTCGAGACGGGCAATGGAAATTCCCAATGTGTTGAGCCCGGCAATTTTCTGAACATTGACAAGGGTCACGTTTGATCCGGGATTCTTACTTGTGTCTCCTACCTTGTCGAGGCCAGAGAAGAAGAAGTCTTCCGGTTTTACATCTTTGGGGTTCTTGCAAACCAATCCGTTCACAAATACTTGTGAAGTGTTATCAGCAACACAAAAGTCTTGAAGTGGACTAGGATCGGAGGCGAATGCTTGAGAAGCGACCAAGGCAAAGATGGTGAAGAGAAAAATTGTATAGGATGCCATTTGTTTCTGTAAATAGAGTAAGCTTGTGATTTCTGATATGTGGAGAATAATTGCAAATTGGTGTTTGATGATACAATGAGCTGAGCTTGTATGGGTATTTACAGTTGCGGGTATTTGAAAATTTTCGCAATTTTGCTTGGATAACAACCCAAAAATTAATTGCCAAGTCCACCAATGAAATGTTCTCCACAGGTGAATTGGTAAAAGAGATAAAAATTAGTATACTTACTTTTGATCATTGAAGGGGACAACAGGGTCAAAGATGAATGCATACATCTTCAACCGGATTAATTCTAGAATACACGCTCTAAACATAATTTAATGAGCTATCGTTGTCTAATATTTATTATCCTGTTCTTTTGGATCAGATAATTAATCATGTTTGGTGGCTACTAAAAGCGACCTTCATGCATTAGCTTGTAATAGTCAATCTCTTTGGCTGCGTGCGCTGCTATCTTTGATGAGTTCGAAACACTGTTCGATCTCCAGACAACTACGTTAACTAACCATTATTCTCTGAAGGTGCGCACATGCATATACGAATAGGGGTGTACAAAAAACCCGTCAACCCGGCCGACCCGTCCGACCCACCCGACCCAACCCGTTTTTAACCGGGTTAGAGATATTACCGGGTTGGGTCGGGTTATAATTTTGACTAACCCGTTATGCCGGGTTGGGTTACGGATTGAGCATTTAGAAACCCGTCTAATCCGGACCCGCCCTCAACTAGTTATAAATTATAATTTTAAACAAACTTACATATACAGTTTATTAAAAAGATAAATAATGAGACAATAATTTAAGAATTGAGTTCTTATTTAAGATCAATATAAAATTTTTATGATGTTTTTGGTCAATCCTTATTATGTCTAACTATTTTTTTGTAACTTTATATGCTCGTTCTATGTTTCTAATATGAAATTTAGCGAATAAATATATAATGAGTACTCTATATATAATTCTAATATATGTTTAACATTAAATTATCTTTATATTACTTAAGCTATTCAAAATATATTATCATCAAGTTATAAATCACTATTAGCATGTTCAATATTATACAAAAAGTAAAAAATATATGATTAATAATTTAACCGAAACTATAACCCGTTTAACCCGCGTAACCCGTACAACCCGCAAGAACCCATACGTAAAAAAGTAGTCGGGTTGGGTTGGGTTATGGGTGGGTTGAGTAACAATATTTTATAACCCGGTATAACCGGGTTGGGTTCAAATTTTGATGAAAAAGCGTTAACCCGCCGGTTGTACACCCCTGTATACGATCGAGGCTACAATACTTTTATGGGTTATGAGAGAGCCCTCTGGTACATCTGATCTGTGGACAAAACTGAAAGAACATCAACGTTTGTCTTCTTTTATTAAGAGAGAGTTTTAAATTGGCTGACTTTTTATGCCAGCATGATATCTTTACCAGTTTATGTAATCTCAAAGTTTCTTGAAGGAAAATTGAATCCAAGGAAAGCCATCTGATTTATTACCTCATCTATTTTATTACTGAATTGATATATGGGCCATTTTCAAATGTGAATTCAATCTACCAAAATGACTTTTAGACCATATTAATATGTGGGCCTTAATTACAGGCTATATATACATCATCCTTTTGATCTCAATTAAGGCATGCTTGCTGCATACACATTAATTTAATACTTAGAGCATTACAACAGATGAACGTACAAATTAAACTTTCAATATAGTTAATTAAGGGTATCACACAGGTTTTTGTGAAGTTAGAATAACCTTTTTGGCTAATTCTGCTATGGATCAGATGAAAACAGGCCATTCATTTTTTATAATCGGATTGTCATGATATATATCTTTTAAATACAATTTAAGAGACATGTTTGATAAGAACCGCGCGATTCAAAATGAGAGAGACAGAGATGGTAAGATCAACTCATTCAATTGTAATAAGTTTATTGCTTATTGAACACCTTTAATTCACTCATGCAAACATGCCCAAGAAGCATAATTTTATTACGTACTCACACTTGACAAATAACAAAAGAATCTAAACAATTTATGATATTCACTCCATCACAAATAAATTTTAACGAGACTATTTATTTAAAGAGACTATTAGTTCCAGAACTGAGCTTGGAGCCAGTCGACAGTCTTCTTGTCAAGCTGGAAAGCCTTGGCAAGCACATCATCTGAAATTGGTGGGTTTGATCCGAAAACTGCTTTAGCAATAGTCACCAAGCCTGGGTTTTGGCTGCTCAGACCGGCGAACGCAACAGCTGGGACAGCTCCGATGTTGAATTGGAAGTGAATGAGTCCCTCAGGAAATACGAACACATCGCCCTTGTTCAGCACCTTGGAGAAGAGCTTGAAGTCTGGGGATGATGTGACGAAACCGACATAGAGCGTGCCCTCCATCACAGTAAGCACTTCAGTTGCCCTGGGGTGGGTGTGTGGTGGGTTCAGGCCTCCATTGGGTGCAAAGTCTAGACGGGCAATGGAAATTCCCAATGTGTTGAGCCCGGCAATTTTCTGAACGTTGACAAGGGTCACGTTTGATCCAGGATTCTTACTTGTGTCTCCTGCCTTGTCGAGGCCTGAGAAGAAGAAGTCCTCCGGTTTCACATCATTCGGGTTCTTGCAAACGAATCCGTTCACAAATACTGTACACAGATAGACCAGAAAATAAATTAATTGATATTTTTTTGTAGATACAGATATGTGATGGGAAAACAGGTAAATTACATAAGAATATATATATGTTTTAGGAAAAAAATAATGGATAGCTACCTTGTGAGGTGTTATCAGCGACGCAAAAGTCTTGAAGTGGACTAGGATCTGAAGCGAATGCTTGAGAAGCAGCCAAGGCAAAGATAGTGAAGAGAAAAATTGTAGAGGATGCCATTTGTTTCTGTATATAGAGTGAGCTTGTGAATTGTGATATGTGGATGCAAATTGTAAGTTGTTGTTTGGTGATACAAGGGGCTGAGTTTGTATGGGTATTTATAGTTGTGGGTGATTGAAAAGTTCCTCAGGATTTGGTTAGACAAACACCCCATATATTTGCCAAAGTCCACCAATGAAATGTTCATTGCTGGTGAATTGGTAAAAAAAAGTAAACGTTAGTATACTTAACACTTTTGGCCATTGAAGGGGACAACGGGGTCAAAGATGAATGCATATATACATCTTCAATCTGATTAATTCTAAGAAACACGCTCTAAACTAAACATAATTAATGAGCTATCGCTGTTTGATATTTTATGTTGTTCTTTTGGATCAGATAATTAGTCATATTTGTTGGCCACTGTATGCGACATTAGCTTGTATAGTTGTATTAGTCAACCTCTTCGGCTGCGCTGCTATCTTTGATGAGTTCCAAACAGTGTTCGCCGCACAACACTAATTAACCATTATTCTCTAAAGATGTGTTCATATATAAGACTTGTGTAAAAGTAAATTGAAGATTGAAGAAAGATTCTTGATTGAAGAAACTAAAATTAATTTCTTCATATGAAAGGGTGTTCGTTTATGTGCCAAGTGGGTACAGAGCTGAAGGCAGAAATAAAACCAAGGCAACAGAAAGTTTCATGGTCATTTCCTATATGGACCAAAAATCATTCTCATATGGTATTTTGAATAAATTATTAAATTAATTATCATTTTTGCAATCACTCTATATGTTTATCTAAATCAACCATAAAGTTCATATATGAATAATTTCACTCGATTTGAAGATAACAAAAGCCAGTGCCCGAGCCCGAGCCTGAGCAAGGGGATCCCATCACTGGTCGACCCAATGGGATCACCGCCAATTATGGAGTTCGTATCAAATATATCAAATTTATCAATTGATGTGCAGTACCATTTTGTATGTTCATGATTCATCTGATTTATTTTGAGGTGCATGCCAACTCCAATATCATAGAGCCTCCTGATAATCTGAAGATACAAGATCGCACAGACACAGTGCAGCAGAATACACACAACTATGACATATAGGGATCGCTAGGGGACACAAATTGAATCCATACCTCACAGTAACACTGGTAAAACCAGAAAATTGGAGCTGGCAGTAAATAATTTCGACATGAATCATCATTTTTACACTATTTTCTTTCTTTCTTACTATAGAATCTCAAAGCTTATCCTTTTATATATGAGGCATTCCTGTATATTATCAACTAGAATAGGTACATCAAACTGAGAAATCATCATATGTTCCACGAATTTTAATTTCTAACTATTCAGCATATAAGGTTAATTAGCATGCTAAAAGTTGTTTAAATTTTCTTTTCTGCTTGAATATCTCATTTTCATGTTCCTTTTTGTTTCTTCTTAATATGCAGAATGCCATTAAAGTAATCAGAATTACACTTATTTAAGTTTTTTTACTCCTTCACAAAGAACTGAAGAAGGCACTGGAACTTCATTGCTGATCAACAGAAGTGCAATGGGCTTCATATTTTATGAATTCTTCCTTTGATTAGCTGAGCAAGTGTAATAGCCTCAATTTAGAGACAGCGGTAATAAGACAAAATGTAAGAAAATTATGGCTTCATGAAGTAATAACAATTTAGAGATGCATAATTTTATTTCTCAAAGTGACAGATAACAAATGAATCTAAACAATTTAATTATGATATACACTCCATCACAAATAAATTTTAAGCAGACTATTTATTTAAAGGTTGATTGTTTGCTATTAGTTCGAGAACTGAGCTTGGAGCCAGTCAACAGTCTTCTTGTCAAGCTGGAAAGCCCTGGCAAGCACATCATCCGAAATTGGTAGGTTTGATCCAAAAACCGCTTTAGCGATGGTGACCAAGCCAGGGTTTTGGCTACTCAGACCGGCAAATGCGACAGCAGGGCAAGCTCCAATGTTGAATTGGAAGTGAATGAGTCCCTCAGGAAATACGAACACATCGCCCTTGTTCACCACCTTGGAGAAGAGCTTGAAGTCGGGGGCTGACGTCACGAAGCCGACATAGAGTGTGCCCTCCATGACGGTAAGCACTTCAGTTGCTCTGGGGTGAGTGTGTGGTGGGTTGAGACCTCCATTGGGCGCAAAGTCGAGACGGGCAATGGAAATTCCCAATGTGTTGAGCCCGGCAATTTTTTGGACGTTGACGAGGGTCACGTTTGATCCAGGATTCTTACTGGTGTCACCTGCCTTGTCGAGGCCAGTGAAGAAGAAGTCTTCCGGTTTCACATCATTAGGGTTCTTGCAAGCTAATCCGTTCACAAATACTGTACACAGATAGATCAGAAAATAAATTAATTGAAAATTTTTTAATGATACATATATGTGATGGGAAAACAAGTAAATACATAAGAACATATATATATGTTTTAGGAAAAATATAGTGGATTGCTACCTTGTGAGGTGTTATCAGCGACGCAAAAGTCTTGAAGGGGACTAGGATCGGAAGCGAATGCTTGAGAAGTGACCAAGGCAAAAATGGTGAAGAGAAAAAGTGTATAGGAAGCCATTTGCTTTTTGTATATAGAGTAAGCTTGTGATTTGCTTTCTGTATCTAGAGTAAGCTTGTGATTTTTGATATGTGGAGGCTAATTGCAAATTGTTGTTTGATGATACAATGAACTGAGCTTATATGGGTATTTATAGTTTGTGAGTGTTTGAAAAGTTCCTCAGATTTGCTTGGATAACAACCAAAAATTAATTGCCAAGTCCACCCATGAAATGTTCTCTGCAGGTGAATTGCTAAAAAGGATTAAAAAAAAAAAAAAAGTAGTTAGTATACTAACTGATTAATTGCCAAGTCCACCCATTGAAGAGGACAACAGGGTCAAAGATGAATGCAGACATCTTCAATCTGATTAATTCTAAGATACACGCTCTAAACATAATTTATGAGATAGCGCTGTCTACTATTTTATTTATCCTGTTCTTTTGGATTAGATAATTAATCATGTTTGGTGGCCATTAAAAAAGCGACCTGCATTAGCTTGTATTAGTCAACATCTTGGCTGCGCTGCTATCTTTGATGAGTTCCAAACAGTGTTCTCCAGACAACGTAAATTAACCATTATTCTCCAAAGGAAACTAAAATAATTTTCTTCGTATCACACTATTTTCTTTTATGACTTGTGAGCCAAATGGATACAGAGTTGGCCAGCCATAAGTCAGATCAAAGGTGACAAACAATTTTATTGAGACAGCATTATAATGACTTTAAAAATTAAGAAAATTTCTGTAATTGTTTATAGTAGAAAGTTAATTTTGAAAACATAATTGTGAAAACCATTGCCCAGATAGGGCATATTCTCACAATTATAATGAAATTTAAGAATATTAATGTAAATTTTCTTTGTGCAAGGGTTTATTTAAAAAAAAATTCTTGTATGGAATGAGATGAGGGTGCAGCACCATTTTGTATGTTCATGATTCATCGGATTTGTTTTGAGATGCGTGCAAACTCCAATATGAAAGAGTTTTATGTTCCTCATAATAATCTAAAGATCAGCACGTAAGCTGCTTCTCAGCAGAGTATGAAAACGTGCAACTATGGCATACAGAGGACGCAAAATTCCTTCGCACACTACCTTCATAACTGCCAAAACCACAAAATTGGAGCAAGACATATAGAATCTCATAATTATCCATTTGGGAGGCTCTCCTGTTATAAACTTGAATCGGTACATCAAATCGAGGATTCAATTTCTAACTTCTCGGCATGCATATATATTTGCTACTTGTCTTCTTACAGTACGTTGTGCAAGAGACTAAAAGTTATTTAAATTTTGCTTGCTGTATGAATATCTCATTTCTATGTTTCTTTTTGTCCCTTCTTTATATGCAGAATGCATGCCATTGGCATTAAGGTGACAGCAATACAGTTATTTAAGTTCTTCACTCCTTCACAAAGAAGGAACAAGAACAGAAGAACAAATTCATTGTTGCTCAACAGAAGTGCGAGGGCTCCATTTTTTATGAATTCTTACTTTGATTAGCAGCGCAAGTGTAGTAATAGCCTCAATTTATATAGAGACAGCAGTAATAAGATTAAATGCAAGAAAATTATGGCTTCATGAAGAAATAACAAATAACAATTTAGAGACAGCAATTTAGAGAAGCGTAATTAATTTTATTACTCACAGTGACAAATAACAAATGAATCTAAACAATTTATGATATACACTCCATCACAAATAAATTTTAAGCAGACTATTTATTTAAAGATTGATTATTTGCTATTAGTTCCAGAACTGAGCTTGGAGCCAGTCAACGGTCTTCTTGTCAAGCTGGAAAGCCTTGGCTAGCACATCATCTGAAATTGGTGGGTTTGATCCGAAAACTGCTTTAGCAACAGTCACCAAGCCTGGGTTTTGGCTGCTCAGACCAGCAAATGCAACAGCCGGGACAGCTCCGATGTTAAATTGGAAGTGAATGAGTCCCTCAGGAAATACGAACACATCACCCTTGTTCAGCACCTTGGAGAAGAGCTTGAAGTCTGGGGATGATGTGACGAAACCGACATAGAGTGTGCCCTCCATGACGGTAAGCACTTCAGTTGCTCTGGGGTGAGTGTGTGGTGGGTTGAGGCCTCCATTGGGTGCAAAGTCGAGACGGGCAATGGAAATTCCCAATGTGTTGAGCCCGGCAATTTTCTGGACATTGACAAGGGTCACGTTTGATCCGGGATTCTTGCTTGTGTCGCCTGCCTTGTCGAGGCCTGAGAAGAAGAAGTCTTCCGGTTTCACATCTTTGGGGTTCTTGCAAACTAATCCATTCACAAATACTTGTGAAGTGTTATCAGCGACGCAAAAGTCTTGAAGTGGACTAGGATCGGACGCGAATGCTTGAGAAGCGACCAAAGCAAAGATGGTGAAGAGAAAAATTGTATAGGATGCCATTTGTTTCTGTATAGTAAGCTTGTGAATTGTGATATGTGGATGCAAATTGCAAATTGCTGTTTGTTTGGTGATACAAGGGGCTGAGCTTGTATGGGTATTTATAGTTGTGGGTGTTTGAAAAGTTCCTCAGGATTTGGTTAGACAAACACCCCAGATTTTTGCCAAGTCCACCAATGAAATGTTCTTTGCTGGTGAATTGGTAGAAAAAAAAGGTAAAAGTTAGTATACTTAACACTTTTGGCCAGTGAAGGGGACAACTGGGTCAAAGATGAATGCATACATCTTCAATCTGATTCATTCCAAGATACACACTCTAAACATAACTTATGAGATAACGTTGTCTACTATTTTATTATCATGGTCTTTTGGATTAGATAATTAATCATGTTTGGTGGCCATTAAAAAAGCGACCTGCTACATTAGCTTGTATTAGTCAACCTCTTTGGTTGTGCTGCTATCTTTGATGAGTTCCAAACACTTTTATCCGCACAACACTAATTAACCATTATTCTCTGAAAATATGACGATGGAAGAAAAATTCTTGATTAAAGAAACCAAAACAAATTTCTTCATATGAAAAGGTGTTCGTTTATGATTTGTGAGCCAAGTGGATACAAGAGCTGGAGGTAGAAGTAGGACCAAGGCAGCAAAAAGTTCTTTAAACTTGGCAGCTGCAGAAAGAGTAAGAGCCCGAGCAAGGGGATCCCGTCGCAGCGTCGCTCATCGACCCAATGGGATGGAAGTTATAGGATTTGTATCAATTGAAGCGCAGTACCATTTTCAATGTTCATGATTCATCCGAATTTGTTTTATGGTGCGTGCCAACTCCAATATCAAAGATTTCCCAAAAAAAAAAAAAAAAAAAAAACTCCAATATCAAAGAGCATCCTGAGTCATAATATTCTGAAGATACGAGATCGCACATACATGGTGCAGAGGTGAATACACAACTATATATATATATATATATATATGTTTTAGGAATTGGGAGAGATACGAAAATTCAAAAAAAGAGAGAAACAAAAGACATAATTTATATATGAGGAAACTAAATTGTATTACTTGACTTGATATTATATGGATACAAATGGTTTATAAATGAAATCTCTAAAAGAAATCCTGACATTAATAAACCCAATTTAAAATATTTCGCGTAAAATAATACAAAATGGGAAAACACTGTGGTGATACGGACGCAACTCCCGTCGCACAGAACAATTTTTATTTTTAATGTTTGCTTTATTATGTAGCGAAATCTAATAATTATGCAGTGAAATATGATAATTATGCATGTAAACTCAACTCGCTAAATCAAACTTATTTTTCAATATTAAGTCGCGGTTCAATATCCGATTCAGCGAGTTTTAACCGGTTCATGACTCTTTCATTTTATTTAATGTACCATCTGTCTTTTTTTTTTAATTTCACTTTCACACTTTTTTATGCACACTATACAGGTAATTATGCATGTAAACTTGTTTATTATGCATATAGATTTATTTAGTATGCAGCGTATTGGTTTACGACTGCATGTTACAACTTATAAATACTATATGTAAATAAAATCATTTTTATGCACTCAAAACTTATTTAGTATGCAATGTATTGGCTGTAGAATGCATGTTATTAAAAAAAAATTTATGCAGACAAAAATGTATAGTATGCAAGTTGTTTAATGTTTTTGAGCTCAACAACTTAGTTTTACATGCATAAAAAATAACTTTTCCTGCATAATAAACAGATTTACATGCATAAAACAGGAGTACAGAATCAGTTTGACTTGGCGAATCATCCATATCAATGACGGGAGCTACAATGGTATCTATGTATCAGCTCCCATACAAAATATCTCCCTCGTTAACATAACTTGCAAATAAGCGCCTACTATACATGACAACCTGCCATATCAAACCTGCTAAATGGATGGTGAGATGAGAAGCATACACAACAATATGGCATATAGGGATTGCTAGAGAACGCAAATTAATTGAATCCCTACCTCACACAGTAACACTGCTAAAACCACAAAATTGGAGTGGGCAGTACATAATTTGGACATGAATCATCATTTTACACTATTTTCATTCTTTTTTACCATAGAATCTCAAAACTTATCTTGTTTACTAGTATAGTACCCACGCATTGCAGTGGGGTATCAAATTTTTTATTTGTATTTATTTAAATTATTGAATAAAAAATTAAAATAACATCTAACCTCCAAATATATCAAATGACATAATCAAGAACTTAATTAAATATTATTTTTTCAAGATACAGAGAACAATAATAAAAAGCATCTCATGCTTTAAGCCTTCAAGATAAAAAGAACAACAACAGTAGTAGTAGTAATAGTCCGGCTACTGTGTTTTCATTTCGGTCCGAAATAAAAATCAGTCGTACGAAATTTTAATCAAAATAATTATAATAATCTTGACATAAATAACTTGTAGAATCCCAAAATTTTCTATTTTTAAAAAAATTTAGCTCTTGTTAATGATTTTGAAAAGATTGGCATACATATTTGATTTATTTTTTTATTTTAAGAGCAATATCTCAAACAATCATTAAAAATAGTAATAAAATCTCTAAAATAGTAAAATTTGGAATCCTCTAACTTTATGATGTCAAGAATTTTGAATGATGGATTTTTATTTTAGACCGTAAGTATTTCGGTTTAAAATGCTTACGAAAGCACATAGCCGGACTCATAATAATAATAATAATAATAATAATAACAACAACAACAAAACACAACAACAACGACAATAATAATAATGATAATAATAATAATAAATAATATAACATAAAAAAAGACCCATGCATCTCAACCTGGCTAATGCCATCATGTTAGATATATATAAAAATAATAAAAAACAAACATAAGTCAGAGATATGTGAATATCATCTGTGCATAAAAATCCGAATCCATATCCCTTGTTGTACATTGCATTGTGCAGTTCCCAACGTCAGTCATTGGATTGTCTCAAGATTTGTGCTAGCACATATCTCAAGACGATACAACGGCCGACGTTGGGAACTGCACAATGCAGTAGGCAGGGGATGACACCAATCCGAATTCATATCTTGGAAACCCACTTCGCCTGCTGGCTTTTTCTTTTTCGATTTGCGTAAAGACTAAAGTAGCAATTAAGCTTGGTCCGAAAATCGAAAGCCCAGTTCTGATATCTGAACAGAGCGGATTGAGTTAAATTGGACGATCCAACGGCTGAAACTTGTTCTGGACAAATAGTCTTTTTAATGTGTAATATGAACTCCTCATTTTATTCTTACTAGTATAGTGCCCACGCGTTGCAGTGGGGTATCAATATTTTTTTATTTGTATATATTTAAATTATTGAACAAAAAAATTAAAATAACATCCAACCTCTAAATATAACACAATGACATAATTAAGAACTTAACTTAAATATTATTTCTTCAAGATATATAGAACAATAATAAAAAGCATCTCATGCTTCAAGTCTTCAAGATATAGAGAACAATAACAGTAGTAGTAATAAGAGGCCGGCTATGGTGTTTTTGTAAGCATTTCAGACCGAAAACGCTTACGATCCCAAATCAAAAATCTGTCGTCCGAAATTTTAATCCAAATAGCTTATAATAATCTTGACATAACTAACTTGTAGAATACCAAAATTTTCCATTTTTAAAAAAATTTATCTATTTTTAATAATTTTTAAAGATTGGCATACAAAACTGATTTATTTTTAATTATTTTAAGAGCAATATCTCAAAAATCATTCAAAATAGTAATAAAATTTCTAAATTGGTAAAATTTTGGAATCCTCCAACTTAATGATGTCAAGATTATTATGAGTTATTTGCATTAAAATTTTGGATGACGGACTTTCGAATTTGGACTGTAAGTATTTCGATTTGAAATGCTTACGAAAGCACCATAGCCGGACTACTACTGCTAATAATAATAATAATAATAATAATAATAATAATCATGATGATGATGATGTTGATGATGATGATAATGGATCGGTAAAGCAGACCCTACTTTTCTTTGATCCGATGGTCCAAAAACACCGAAGTACTTTGAGATCTGTGCAGTAAAAACCGAAGTACTTTGAGATCAGTGCAGCAACCGATCCAGACCATCCGATTGGAAAAGCAGCGGATACCAATCCAATAATAATAGCACAATTTTTGAAGTTTAAGTCTTCAAAATGAAGACTTAAAAAACACCGTATGTGCATAATAGCACCTAGGCTAAGAGTCCGTATCTGTTGTTATTCTTAAGGATAACATGGTCATGTTATCCCAATTTCGATTGTCGGATCAAAATAAACGGTTCAATCTATACTAAAGTACAGTTTTTGAAGGGGACAAGAATTTTTCTGAATAAATCCGATCCGTCCGTTCGGATCCAACGGTCACGATTAGAATATAGGGCCATGTGATATGATTCCGATTAATACCATCTCTAGATATAAAATTAATGAAAAGCAATCACTGACACACAGAATAAAATCCGAATTATATCCCCGCTATACTGCATTGTGTAGTGCACAACACCAGCCATTGGATCATCTTGAGATTCGTCTTAGAGTAGATCTCGAGACGATCCAACGGTTTACGTTGGGAACTGCACATGCAGTAAGTCAGGGGATGAGCACCTTAGGAAGTGTATTTTGTTTGCGGTTTTCCGAGACGCGTAAACGCATGGGGATTTTGCTGGGTTTGATAACCTAAAAATTGAATCATCAAATCACACAATCAACGGCACAGATCGAAATAGATTGATATATCCAACGGTCCAAACTCGGTTTGGACATATAGCCATTTGAGTCTCCAAATGAACTCCTCATTTTATTATTAGTAGGGATAGGGATTAGTAGGGATATATGAGACTTTCCTGTATATTATCAACAAAAATAGGTACTTCAAACTGAGAAATCATAATATGGCTTTCCGTGGATTTCAATTTCTAACTATTCAGCATATATATTTGCTACTAGTCTTCTTACAGCACGCTGTGCAAGAGATACAAAATTAGTCTTTCTGTTTAAGAGGTTAATTAACATTGCATGCTAAAAGTTGTTCAAATTTTCCTTGCTGTATGAATATCTATCTCATTGCTATGTTTCTTTTTGGTCCATTCTTTATATACAGAATGCCATTAAAGTGTGACAGCATTACAGTTATTTAAGTTCTTCACTCCTTCACAAAGAAGGAACAAGAACAGAAGAACTAATTCATTGTTGCTCAACAGATGTGCGAGGGCTTCATTTTTTATGAATTCTTACTTTGATTAGCAGAGCAAGTGTAGTAATAGCCTCAATTTAGAGACAGCAGTAATAAGATTAAATGCAAGAAAATTATGGCTTCATGAAGATATAACAAATAACAATTTAGAGACAGCAATTTAGAGAAGCATAATTTTATTACTCACAGTGACAAAGAACAAATGAATCTAAACAATTTATGATATACACTCCATCACAAGTAAATTTTAAGCAGACTATTTATTTAAAGATTGATTCTTTGCTATTAGTTCCAGAACTGAGCTTGGAGCCAATCGACGGTCTTCTTGTCAAGCTGGAATGCCTTGGCTAGCACATCATCTGAAATTGGTGGATTTGATCCGAAAACTGCTTTAGCAACAGTCACCAAGCCTGGGTTTTGGCTGCTCAGACCGGCAAATGCAACAGCCGGGACAGCTCCGATGTTGAATTGGAAGTGAATTGAGTCCCTTAGGAAATACGAACACATCGCCCTTGTTCAACACCTTGGAGAAGAGCTTGAAGTCTGGGAATGATGTCACGAAACCGACATAGAGTGTGCCCTCCATGACGGTAAGCACTTCAGTTGCTCTGGGGTGAGTGTGTGGTGGGTTGAGGCCTCCATTGGGTGCAAAGTCGAGTCGGGCAATGGAAATTCCCAAAGTGTTGAGTCCAGCAATTTTCTGGACGTTGAGTGAAGGGGACGACTGGGTCAAAGATGAATGCTTTATTCATGAGCTATTCATCTTCTGGCCAAAAGTGTTCGACAGCGATAGCTCATGTTTTCAGTGATAGCTATTCATGCTTGGAACTCATGAGCTATTCATGCTTGGAACTCATTAAAGATAGCAGCGCGCGCAGCCTAAGAGGCTGACTATTCATACAAGCTAATGCATGCAGGTCGTTTTTAGTGGCCCCCAAAACATGATTAAGATTAATTACCTGATTTAAAAGTACATGAATAAAGTATTCGACAGCGATAGCTCATGAATAAAGCATTCATCTTTGAGCTAACCATTATTCTCCAGAGGTGCGCGCGCGCATATACGATTGAGGCTACAATACTTTTTTGGGTTATGATAGAGCCCTCTGGTACATCTGATCAGTGGACAACATTGAAAGAACATCAACATGTGTCTTCTTTTATTAAACTATGAATATGAATATATGATGTGCTAAATTATTGATTTGATTTGATTTGATTTGATTTGGTGTCTTTCCTTTGTTGTTAGTGTTTAGTGGTTAGTGGTGGTGCTACTGCTAGGTAAATTAAAGCTGCCAGTAATGGTGATCAACTACTGTTCTATGTGGCTGTTCTGTTCATATGCTCCACTCATGGAATATTTTTGTTAATTTTCACCCATAATAGGTGATTGTCAAGAACTACATAAATTTAAGCTGCAATTGTAAAAATTCTTGTCCTCTTTTTGTTGGCTGGAGGCCCAATTAGTGGTTACATAATTTAGGATAAATTTTCAGGTTCTGGTTAGTCAACTGAGTTGTTAAATATTTAGCGTACATATTCCAGCGGAACTTTTATATTTTATTTATTTATTTATAAGTAGCAATCTGCCAAGAGTCGTTTCGTTTGTGGCACAGATATGATATGCTTCCAAATTAAAACTCGGGATCTGCCGCCGCACTGCCAGATCTGCAACGCAGATCCGACGGTGCTGTAGACCTCGGGATCCGTGAAAAGCACTGAGTCCGGATCTTGAGGTCTACCGCACCGTCAGATCTGCGCTGCGGATCTGGCAGTGCGGCAGCAGATCCGGACTCCCAAATTAAAGGGGCTTGTTTGTTTGTTTAACTTCAAATCATATTTTAGGAATTTTGCCATTCCAGTCTTCCAGACACATGCATATATATATATGTAACTTATTTCTGTATAAAAAGAAGAGAATGAGAGTCAATTCAGTGAAAATGGACTTGAAATCTGCTGTCGGAATGGGAGATGGTAATCATATTTTACTGTAGACCTCACAGTGATGGAATTATTACAGTTTGTAACATATTAATTATATATATGATCATTAAAATGACATATATATTTTGGTAGCTGTGAATTTGATGGTGAAGTTTTAATTAAAGAAACCAATTAGCCTTGGCTTTTTCTTGGGTGCAAGTTGCTTGCTGTGTAATTGGGTTGTTACAGATACAATTGAGTTTGAGTGCACCAAAGGAAGGAAAGGAGAGTCATACTGGGGTTAGACTAACAGTCCCCCAACAAAAATCCCTCAATCAGAGTACGCCACTTGTCAAAGCGTGTCGACCGGTTAAAGCAAGAAAACACGTTATTACTAAACTCATGTTGCTCAGTGTCATGTGCAGCGCAATTCCCCCGCGCAGTCACCGTAGGTGTTTATTTTTCAAAACCAAGTGTTTATATCACAAATCTAGTTATTTATATTTTACATCCAGGTGTTTTATCTCTCATGTGTTAATATCTCAAAGTCAGGTACTTATATTTCAAAATCACATATTTATATTTCACATTCAAGTGTTTTATCTCCCAGGTTTTAATATTTCAAAGTCAAATGGTTATATTCCAAAACCAAGTATTTATTTTCACATCCAGGTGTTTACCTCAAAAGCCAGTTCATATTTGAAAGTCATATATATGGTTACATTTTGAATTCATGTGTTTATATTTCAAAGCCAGGTGGTTATGTTTCTATACCAGGTTTTTATATTTCAAAATAAAGTGTTTATCTCAAAGCCAAGTACTAATATTTTGAAGTCATATGGTATTTCAAGTCCAAGTATTTGTAATTCAAAGCAGTGTGTTTATCTCAAAGCCAAGTATTATATTTCAAAGTCAGATTATTATATTTCAAACACCGGTGTTTAATTAATTTCAAAGGCATGTAATTATATTTCAAAACTAGACGTTCATATTTCAAAATTATTTATATTTCGATATTCAGTAATTAACTTAATGCATCATGGAGTCAAAATCCACATTGTTCAAATAAAAACGATCATGTATTTTTAGTAATAAAAGTTGATATCATTCAATGACATTAATTTACATTGATAGGATGATTATGGATGTGGCTTCTCCTAAGGTTAAGGTTCACTTCCCAAGAATACTCTACTCCGGTGAATGAGTCCGTATCTGCTGCCATTATTTCCAATGGCAGGACCCTGCCATAAGTCACTGACAGGTGGGGCCCACAAATAAAGGAGCCCACCTGTCAGTGTCTAATGGCAGGGTCCTGCCATTAGAAAATAATGGCAGCAGATACAAAATCCCGGTGAATGTGTGCTAGCCATAGGATTTTTATTTGATATATGAGAAATTTGAATTTTGTGCAATTTATCTTTATCCAGCCCAAGAAACTCAGAGATAAGAATGAAGTATGCGGAAAAAAAAAAAAAAAAAAATTGTTCAACAGAAAGCAGGAGAAGAGCCAACATGCGATCGAATGGGTTGGTGATTAATGCTTCGCGGGGATGAAAGTCCGGGAATACAAGATTTTCTCTTATTATTATTACTAGAGCAGTAACTCAGGACTTCGCCCCGAAATGTGATTCAAATAAATAACTAAAAATTTTATCAAATTTTAAATATTTATATTAAACAAAACTTAAGAAAAATTTATAATTTTTTTATATAAGTAACTAATAATAATAATAATAATAATAATAATAATAATAATACAATAATTTATAAATAAGAACATAGATAAATGTTAGACCATTGTAAGGGTTAAAATTTGTTTTAGACATGTAACATTCATCTTATTTAATGAGGAGAAGAAAAAAAAAATACAAGCCATTGAATCAAAGTAGATAAAGAGTTTTAAACAAAATCAATGGTTAATAATAGTGATGATGTGGCATAGTTGAGGTGCTTGGAATTCTACTCCTCTTTATGGAGTACTAGAGCTGTGAATCGGGCTTCGCCCCGAAAAAATAATATTACATAAACTAACAAATATTAAAAATAAACACATATTTTTCATAAATATATTTTATTAGATAATATTGGACTTAATATATTTTTAGCTAATCTCAATTTATATAAAAGAATATAAAGAGTTGCAAATATTTTGAGTCTTAAATTGTTTTTTAAGTACATCATGATATTGTCTCTTTAATAAAAAAATTAAATTGAGTCATTAGATTAAGATAAATGAAGAGAGAAAAAAAAAATCAATGGTTGAGATGAATGATGATGTGGCATAGCTAAAAAGCTTAGAAGCTTATCCCTCTTTCTAAAGTATGAATTAGATTAGGTATGTTTGTACATTAATTCCATTACCTGGTGGGCTTTGCTTTGCTTTGTAGCCCAAATGCCCAATTCAGGCCCCATTATGATTAAGAAGGCTTCACATTACATACATGATATCTATCAACCGCTGCACCAAATTTCCTTGTTGCGAGATGAGATAAAATTCGTTTGAAATTAAGGCTCTCCCCTTTCCATTCCATAATTTATTCCTTTATTTATTTACATATTGTGGACGAAATTCATATCATTTCGAGTCATAATTTGACCTGTTCCACTTCCGTGGTACTCTTTGTTTTTCCATGTTGGACTTGGAGCCCACGAAAAAGGACGAATGTTATAATCGAATCGAGCGTTTTGTATTTTTTTTTTTTTACATGTAGAGTTAGAGATCGATCGATCTAGCTAGTTTCCTTTAAAAAATTTACAAGTGTCAGTTAAACTGGGTCTTTAGATTTCTACAATAATAACAACAACATAAACAAAAACAAAAACAAAACACTGATTGCTGACCATTGACTCAATACATACCATACGATACGGTCATACGGAGTTGTTGATCAACCAAAAGAGATTGCCACAGTCAAAGTGTCAACAGTTGCAGGGCCACAAATTAATATAAGGGAGATTAATTAATTAGCAGAATATATATACTTAAATGCGACTGCGATCCCCTTAAAGCTAAAAGCATGAAATGAGTTAGAGTTGCCAATATATATATAGTAAGCTAATTAGTACAACAGATCATTAACATATAGTCAAATATATATACATATACTTAACTCATGACATGACCCGCTAAATGTAAAATACCATGCCTATATATGAGCATCCCACATATATATATATAAGACTTGATGCATATAATAATATGCATGGAAAGAGAAGGAGATGCATAATTAATTGGATATATATGATTAGTCAATTGTAGCCTAGCTAGCTTACTTGACAAGTTGCAAGCTGATGAAGACCAGGCATATAGAGATAGATGTTTGTTAATGTTAGTGAGATTTGGTCCATTCAATGCATGATTCCAACAATCTGACAAAATTAAAGTTTGACAACCACAACCAGAACCAGAACCAGAACCAGGTCAAGTCTAAAGTCTTTAACCTCAAAGCCACGAACCTTACCTAGCTATGATCGATATTAATCCTCTATAATAGTCTTAAGATTAGAAGAACCTGCGTGTCAAGTGCCAAGTGCCAAGTACCAGTATCCCAAATTGAACAAGCAGGGCTTCAGCTTCACCGGAGAAATCGGTAAGAAATCGACTAGTAATAAAACAGTCATCTAGCTGTATAGCCATCTTTTCTTTTTCAAGCTAGCCGGCCGGTGAATGTGATTCACCTACCAAAGTTTTGCACAGTCTAAATTAAAAAACCCCAAAGCAACCAACAATGGAGAAAAAATAAGAATCCAACAACTAAAATGGTCTCCTAGCTTGCTATATATATATATCTGCAAAATAAAAGAGAAGCCGGCTTCGAGTCCCATTTTCATGTGAATACGAGCGTGATGTAGATCGATCGAGTTCTTGTCGGTCAATGCAATATTATGCAAATTGCAAAATAAATTAAGAAGTGATCTGCCTCGTTGCAATCTGTACAAGTCAATTGCAAATGGCAATAAAACAAAACAAGTAGCCATTGATAAAATGTCAGCGAACAAAAATATTCATCAGAATATGATCATGGTTTACTGGATCACTGCATGCTTAATTACAAGATATAACAGAGTTTGATTAATTAGCAGATAATATCAAACAAAAGTATTTGAATTTTCAGATAAAATCTCATTAATTTATTTGATCTGAGAGCTACATCAGTGATCAGTGACCAGATCTGGTTTTATAATGCCAAATTGACAATTAAAATACTAATAATTGCTGAGGGGACTCATTATGACCCTGTACTAAATTAATGCTTCCCGTAATAATGATGTCAAAATCGTAGCTTTCTTTCTTTCTTTGGGGGTAACTGTCTTTTCTGTATGTACATTAATTAATGGGATATGCTAATAGAACTCGGGCATCTGTACCCCAGATTGTACCCCGTCATTAATTGCGTTTTAGTGTTGAATACAACCCAAAGCGAAGATGAATCACTGCCTCGTCATTATTTGAGCCGCACACTTCCGTTTTAGTGTTGAGGGTTTTTGTTGAGGCCCACATGCAACAATCCAAAGCGAAACAAAACCAAAATTGAAGCAACCGAACCCATGACAGCCCAGTAATAACATCAACTAATTAATATTTTACAATCAACTATTTTATATTTCTCGAGTGTTTATATTTCGAGAGCGGGTGTTTATATTTCTCATCTGAGTATCTGTGTGGCGAGTGTTTATATTTAGCGAGCAGGTATTTATATTTCGCGTAACGAATGTTCATATATCGCGAATGGGTGTTTATATTTCGCGTAACGGGTGTTTATATATCGCGAGCAGGTGTTTATATTTCACGTAACGAGTGTTTACATTTCGCGAGCAGGTATTTATATTTCGTGTAACGAGTGTTTATATATCGCGAGCGGGTGTTTATATTTCGCGTAAGGAGTGTTTATATTTCGCGAGCGGGTGTTTATATTTCGGGTAACGAGTGTTTATATTTCGCGAGCGAGTGTTTATATTTCGCGTAACGAGTGTTTATATTTCACGAGCGGGTGTTTATATTTCGCTTAATGAGTGTTCATATATCGCGAGCGTGTGTTTATATTTCGCGTAATGAGTGTTTATATTTCGCGAGCGGGTGTTTATATTTCGCGTAACGAGTGTTTATATATCGCGAGCGGGTGTTTATATTTCGCGTAACAAGTGTTTATATTTCACGTAACAAGTGTTTATATTTCTCGTCCGATTACCCGCGTGGCGAGTGTTTATATTTCGCGAGCGGGTGCTTATATTTCACGTAACAAGTGTTTATATTTCGCGAGCGGGTGTTTATATTTCACGTAACGAGTATTTATATTCGCGAGCAGGTGTTTATATTTCTCGTCCGAGTACTCGCGTGGCGAGTGTTTATATTTCGCGAGTGGGTGTTTATCTGTCTTGTACACTTTACATTGTGTTAGCTCTCGAGTCTTTTATGTTTCTTGATCAACTATTTTCATAGCAAGTGTTTATATTTCTAAAGCAAGTGTTTATATTTCTAAAGCAAGTGTTTATATTTTTTCTTCAAGAATTTATAATTTCTTGATGAACTATATACCTAGCACATGTTTATATTTTATTCTCGAGTGTTTATATTTCTCGATCAACTATTTTTGTAGCAAGCGCTTATATTTCGACCTTGAGCGTTTATATTTCTCAATCAAGTATTCATATTTTTTTATCAGACAATTTATTTTCAAGTATTTATATTTACCAATCAAGTGTTTGCATTTCTCTTTTAGGTATAATTTTGTATTAATCAAAGTTTTTTTTTTCTGATACCATTCTTTAGATTTCATTATTTTACTATTCTTTGGATATTTAAATATTTAATTGATATTTCAAAAGCCATTCGGTACCGGATTAAAAATAATAATAAAAAAAGACAAAGAAGCTTCATTGTTGATCCGTGATAACAAATCCAAAGCAAAATGGAATAGGATCAATGATACATGCGATAACTTCCAATTAAATGGGCTAGGCTCGATCTACAAATGCCCAGGGGGTACTGAAGTCGGAGGACTCAGAGATTTTCTCTTTTCAAAAATACAAAATAAATACTTAGAAAATTTTAAAAATGAAAAATTTTTTGTATTCTCCAATATTTTCATATAAAGAATTTATTGAGAACCATAAATCGTAATTTCAGATACGATAACAACAATTTTGAGGCGTTAGCATTTCGGTCCGAAATGCTAATGTTAGTATAATAGTCTAGCTCTCTCTCTCTATATATATATAGAATTGGGCTACAGTGATATGCATATCACACTTCTACCGTGCTATGCGGTCCGTATCTCCATTTTCGGTGTCCAAATAGTCGATCCAAACCGCTCAACGTGTTCTTTACATCAAAATATGCTAACAAACCAAATTTTATAATTTTTGAAATTTTCTGCTATTTTAATGATGGGGGAGAAAATCATTTGTTTTGCATGAATCAGAATCCTTGGATCTAGCCATTTTCTGCCCATCATTAAAAATAGCAAAAAAAAATTCTAAAAATTGTAAAACTTGGTTTCCTAGTATACTTTGATATAGAGATCACATTGAGCGGTTCGGATCGACTATTTGGACACTGAAAACTGAGATACGGACCATATAACACAGTAAAACCGTGATATGCATATCACCGTCGCCGGACTCTATACAGGCTAATATCATGAGCCTTGTCTTGAAAAATGTTCAATGGAATGTTTATGGATGGGGTGAATTTATGGGGATGTTTATCAAATTAAGTTTGCAGAAAGACTGATTAAATGAAGGTACGGTTAGTCTGTTATTATTATTCATACCTAGAAAGAGAGTTAAACTTTCAAACTTTTTAAATATGTCACACCATCATAAATTTCAACCATTAATTTTGTTTCTCTCTCTTCATTTATCTTAATCAAATAGCTCAAATTTTTTCATTAAAGAGATAATATGATGTACCTAAAGAATAATTTAAGACTCAAAATATTTGCAACTCTTTATATTTTTTTACATAAATTGAGATGTAGCTAAAAATATATTATATAGAAAATATATTAAGTCCAATATTTATATAATAAAATATATTTATAAAAAATATATATTTATTTTCAATATCTATTAAATTATGTAATATTATTTTTTCGGACCAACCCCGATTCACAGCTCTAGTATAGTACTGTAGTTAATTGACATTTGACAAGGTCCAAGCAGACGACCAAGCCACTGCATGCTACTAGTACTGACTAATTAAACTACGAACCGTGGTCTCGTCTACCACTACCGGTCTATTCAAACAATGCACCCAGAATTCAGAAAGTTTGTTTGATTTTTTGGGGACCCGGTCAAGTCTTCAAGCCCCATTCCATTCCATTCATTATACCAACCTCTTTTCCTCTTTCCTCTTTCCTTTATTATATATATACCCTTTAATTACTTCTTTCTCCAAACCATCCCACATTCACCACAACTCTCTCTATCCAAGGCTCACCTAAAGCTAGCAACTTTCTCAAACAAACAAACTAAATCAAAGCAGAAATTAAGATCGATCAGGAAAGAAAATACAAGAAAGAAAGAATACATACTCGATCCATATATATATATATGGCCTCTCTGAGAGTTCAATGCCTTCATTTGCCAGCAATCGGGTCTACCAATTCAGCACGGCGACACGTCAACTACTCTCGTGCAGCTATCAATGTCCCATCTAATCTTAGCCCGAAGGGAGCCGCCATGTTTCAGAGTATACGCCCCAAAATCAACCTCCACGAGCTTACACAAAACCAACAATACAATGTCATCACTGAAATAGCTAAGCAGAAGTCCCTTGGAACTCCAAAAGAGAGCCGACTATTGGTTGCTAAGCTACAAACCATAGCCGAGGCCGTAGCCGACCGGGTTGAGATGCATAACATAATTGGCCAGCAAAGGAACAATTGGAATCACTTGTTTCTCCACTCGATTAATTCATTTGCCCTCTCAGCCTCTCTCATGACCGGCTTCTCCATCTCCTTGCCAACAGACGTATTCGCGTTTAAACTATCATCTATGCTTCTACTGTCTGCTGCAGCCGGTACGATGTTTTTGGTGAACAAGATCCAACCTTCTCAATTGGCAGAAGAACAGCGCAATGCAACTAGGCTGTGGAAGCAACTTGGCCGGGAGATCGACCAAACATTATCCAAGAAATCTCAGTTGACTAAACAAGATGTAAATTTGGCGATGGATAAGGTACTTGCACTTGACAAAGCATATCCACTGCCATTGCTTCCGGGAATGCTCGAGAAATTCCCTGAGCATATCGAGCCCACATGCTGGTGGCCAAAGAAACAAAGTCAGCATAAGCAAATTCTAGTAAATGAAAATAAAAGTGAAGGAAACGGGTGGACTCAGGACTTGGAGGAGGCAATGGTTGGTCTCAAAAATGTCCTAAAAATGAAGGATGAATCATACTATATGGAGTTGGCCAACTTGGTTTCGAGAATCAACAAGGGTCTAGCTGTTTCGGGTCCTATTATAGCTGGTTTAGCAGCAATCGCAACCGGCTTTGTCGATTCTCCGGCTGGTGGGTCATGGGCTCCAGTAGTATCTATTGCCGGGGGCTCACTAGTGGCGGTTCTGAACACATTGGAGCACGGTGCGCAGTTGGGAATGATATTTGAGATATTTAGGAATTGTCCAGGACTTTACAAGAAGATTCAAGAGGAGATTGAATGCAATTTGAGTGAGTCGGACGTGGATTTGCGAGAAAATGGAGAGATCTTTGCAACAAGGGTTGCGTTGCAACTCGGGAGAAGTGTGTCGGAGTTGAAGGATTTCGTGGCATTTGCATCTCCGTCGTGCAAAGCTGAGGACATGAAAGAATTTGCTAGCAAGCTGTTTTGAAGCCTAACGTAGTCAGTATATATGTTAGATGTACATACAAAATTAATTAACCATTCTTTTATTTTTTGGTTTGATGTGACCAAAATTTTACTTGAGATAGTTTATCAGTTAATTAGCAGCTGTAAATAGTCCAAGCAAATGAATTCAATCTTAGATCAAGAAAATCGCCTCACTAAAATTTTCTTTTTTCTAAAACTTCAATGCTTAGTTTTGACTTTTGATAATTGATATACATATCATTTGGTAGTCATCTGTCACGTAAATTAAGAAATATTCTTACCTCAAAAAAAAAAAATATCAGGTAGACATGTGCCAAGGGCGAATATACCAAAGCAAATTGAACATGCAATTGCTGGGGTTCACCGGAGAAATCAGAAAGAACTCGACAAGTACTAAAACAGCAAGTAAAATTTGTATAAACAGACATCTTATATTACCGATCATTTTCTTAGCATAGTCGATCGGTGATTTACCTACAAAAATATTTTGAAATGTAAAAAAAAAATATTTTGAAATGTAAAAAAAAAAAAAAAAATGCACAAGTACCCAACAACAAAAATTATGGTGCCCTGGATAAAAGCTATTTGCAAAATAAAAGAGAATTAAATCTTTAGAGTCCTGTGCACAAAGTTTGATCGATACTCTGATTACCAGATGATACCAACCAATGAATATTAAATAAATAAAATCTCATTAATCAAATAAGTAAATTGGCTGACTTTTTATGCCAGCATCATATCTGTACCAGTATATGTAATCCCAAAGTTTCTTGAAGGAAAATTGAATCCAAGGGAAATCTGATTTATTTCCTCATCTATTTTATTACTGAATTGATATATGGGCCATTTTCTAATGTGAATTCAACCTACCAAAATAACTATTAGGCCATATTAATATGTGGGCCTTAATTACAGGCTATATATACAATTATACATCATCCTTTGATATAATTTAAGGTCTGCTTGCTGCATACACATTAATTTAATTCTCAGTCAGAGCATTACAACAGTTGAACTTACAAATTTAACTTTCAATTATGGCTAATTCTGCTATGGATTAGATCAAATATAGGCCGTTCATTTTTTATAATCGGATGGTCATGATATATCTTTTAGAAACAATTAAAGAGACATGTTTGATAAGAACCGCTGGATTCAAAATAAAAGCTGGTTGCTTAGCCGATCCACAGCAGAAACACTCAATTTTTTTTTCTTTTTTTTTCTTTTTTTTTTTTTGTACGTTCGGATGTGACTCAGGAAATAGATCCAAACATTTTCCACGAGAAACAGTCAAATGACTCAAAACATGAAAAATAAAAATGAGATGAACAGGGGGAATTAGGGGTGGATAAAGATGCATACATATATAACGTGTTAATTGCACGCAACTGTGTTGCTTTCTTTCTTCATCTTCTATCCATTTCTTTCTCATCTGTCAATTTTTTGTGTTCAGCTGTGCGACTTTCATGGCTTCAGGACTTGAGGTTGGATGTTTCTCCATTATGTCAGAGCAGACATCCACCATAATTTCACACTTCATTTTTATTTTATTGTTCTTCTTACTTGTTGTTCTATATTAGATATTGCCATTACTACTATATTATTAATTATGAATCAAGGTAGTTAGAGGCGAAAAGCGCAACTAATTAAGGCGCAAAGGGTTGTGATCGTCTGAGGCGCAAGGCGCATGAAAAGCGCGCGCCTGAGTAACTTAAGGTGCACAATATTAGATTAATATATTTTAAACAATTTATAATAGAACAATCTATAATTGCAACCCTAGATCCAAAATAAATCATATTACTTAATTTTAATGTTGTGGGATGTAAAATACTTAATTAATTAGGTAGAGTAAGTTTTGACTTTTCATTATATATAATGGAAAATAAAAATAAATCTGATTTGTTGATGTGCTTTTATGAATGTTTCAACTAAAAATGATATAACCTTTATAAATTATAAATCATCTTAAGAAAAGATTTCTCATTATTTATTAAAAAAAATATAATTATGAAAGTTTAGAGAAAATTGTTCTCTAATGAGGAGTAAGCCGGTCTTAAACCGTCTCATCATATTTCTCACTTTTATCATTTCTCATGCTACATCATGTAACAATTTGGACAAAAATATCACTTATATAGGTGAATAAATTGATATACTTAGACAGGCAGAAGGTACCATGTCTATTAGGGATCCATTACAATGATTAAAAGACATTACGTTTGATAATATTCATCAGGCACGCGCCTTAGTGCGCTTTTTTGCGTTTCTTGAACTGTGCTCGCCTCTCGGCTCAGAAAGGCGAGGAATCATATGGCGCTGCGCTTTTGTGCTTAAGCGAGCGCTTTTTGTGCTTCTGATTGCACTTATTTATGATCATCATTGTTGTTGTTGATATTTATATTGTTATTGTAATTGTTATTTTGTAACATATAAATACCTCTAAATCTCTAATTGTTTATAAAGGAATGTTATATGATAATTGTCTTCTTTATATACACTGCCTGTCTGCATTTCGGCACTTTTTGGATGTGTATAGTCTCTAATTGAGCTTTAAAACATTTATTTTATTTTCAGAAATTGTTTATGCATAACATTGAATTCAGAAAATGAATTTGCATAGTTTTCATGTTAGATATCTTTTTTTTTTGTAAGAACAAATCAAATTATATTGAGAGGGAACATTAACATCGTACTTTACGTCAGTTGAAGTGCATTTAAATATTAATAAAACAATCATTTAAATATCATTTTCAAGTTGAAAAAAAATAAGAATAATAGACAATGACCACCTTTCTGTGGTGTACATCCATCCATTATATTTCAATTAACAGGTTTTTTTTTCATTTAACAAAATTATTTTAATATTGCAATTAACAGATAAATTACTATTTCTAGTTAATAGGTAGACAATTGTATCAAGTATATACATGGGTACTAGTGTTTTAAAAAAATCCGAGAGGTCCGAATCCAACCTGAGAAATCCGGAGAAAATGAACTGACCAACCTGACCCGAGCGTCTGACCGGGACAATCCGAGAGGGTCGTGAGGGACGGTCCTCGTAAGAAAAGGTATCCGACCCATTGGATACACAGCGGTTTGTCAGAATGTAAGAGGGGTGTAACTATGTAATGGACTATTGGGCTCTTAAAGACTGAAACTTAATTAATTGTCACAGAATACCTTTCTAGAAAAAGTGGCCTCAAATCTCAACCCTACGCATAGACGTGACAAAATCTGACTCGATCTAAAAAAACCGCCCGACCCAACCTGACTTGACCCGAACCCGTGTTTCAGGGAAATCAGACCGACCCAAACTCAATCTGACCCGACCCGTGTTTCAGAGAAAGTCAGACTGACTCAAATCCAACCCGAACGACCCAAATTAAAACTCGAGATAACTCGGAAATAGAGGTGCAAAATATAACCAGACCCGAAAAACCCGCCCAACTTGACCCGACCCCAAAAAATGCCAGCAGACGTCATCCTGATACCCGACCCGGCATTTCTATTTGATCAAACTGACCTGACCCGAACCCGAACCCGAACCCAGACCCAGACCCGACCCGACCCGATAATCAACTACCTCTGGTCCTCTACTCATCCAATGCACTGCCCTTGCCCAAATGTTTGGCTGCCTGCCTCGCTTGAAATGCATTGGATATTCATATTCCTGTCTTTTATTTGGACCTTGTTGCAAATGGGGACAGGACAGCAGACAAAACAGGGATCCACGTACGCTGTTCCGTTCCGTTGATGGATAAATGCGCTGAAATCGCAGGACTGAGATCCAGATCCGACGGTAAAGATTGTTTCGAAAAACCTCCCGTAAAAACCATATCCGTCGGATCTAGATCTCAGGATCCTGAGATCCTATTGAATCGCAGCAGATACGGGGCTCATGGATATATATATATGGCCTTCTCGATCTCACACGCTGTTGTTGTTATCGTCTCAAAAATTCCATGACAGCAAAAAAACAATCTTATAATAATTTACATGTTTAGTATGAGAAGAATTAATTTTTCTGGCGTCTATTAATTTCTCCAAAGTGGTGGAGAAATTATGTATGAAGGGCTCTTCGTTACCTTACATTGAAAAGTTTGTGTTTGAGTCGGTTGACTGGAAACTTCATGTCTTTCATAGTCTGTTCTAATTGCGTGTAGATCTCTGTGCTAATCCAAAACACATATATTTATAATTTTATTCACCATCTTTATCTTGAAACATATATTATATGTTCAATATATATATCAAATAAAACTAAATTTTGATTTATATTAAATTTATTTATGTTGTGGATGTATGAATAATTTATCAATTAAACTTGCATATATATGGTTTTAGTATTGTTCAAGTATGCATCATGTGTGTAGATCAAATTTCAAATCAATTATTAAGCTATGGCAAAATTTCCATGCACAATATAAATTAACAAATCACTTTAATCATATTGAATTTTGCATTTAAACTCATATGGAATATAATATATATATATGTTTTTTTAATTATCGAAATTTAACTCGTGCATATATAGTAATTAAAAGTTTGTTAGTTTTTGTCTGCCAATCCATCACTTACCGAGATTAAAAATCAGTGTATGCTATTAGTCTGTCGAATTATCATTTGCTTTAGATTCTAAGCATAGTAAAATTTGTCGCCCCAATGGCCGACTTCTTAATTAGCAACTTGGCAGATTTTGCTTCTTGTAATTTCATCCGTCCTTTCTATATCGTTATTTTTTGTTTGATGAAAAGAGACATCTTGTAGTATCTGTAACCTGGTTAATTTAGGATTAGTTTTTATGGTGGTATTTATTTGGGATTTTGGGTATCCCATTGTGCCATCTCTTTAACACTTTCTGGTTTTTTTTTTCAAAAAAAAATTATTATTACTATTTTTGATGTTTTGTTAGAATTTTCTGACATTAATTTCGGTTTGTACGGGCTTTAATTTAACTAGAGTTGTAACTCAGCTTCGCCCGAAATATGATAACAAATAAATAATAAAACTTATAAATTAAAAATATTTATTTTAAAAAAATTGAACATAATTTTAAAATTTTTGATATGAATAATGATGATGATGATATAATAATTTATAAATAATTAGCACATAAATGTTGGACCATTTTAATGGTTAAATTTTGTCATAGACATATCATTCAACTTCTTAAATGGGAAGATTAAAATATACATAAACCATTGGATCAAAGTAGATAAAGAGATTTAAATAAAATCAATGGTTAATAATATTGATGATGCAGCATAGTTGGGGTGCTTGAAAAATTACCCCTCTTTCAATAGATTAACATCCAAAGTCCAAATCCATGAAAGAATAAGTGGCTGGTTCCATTAATTAATTGATTCATGCCACCCATCTCTTATAAATTAAGATGTCATTTTGTCATTGGACCAAATTCACAGACAAAATCTGGGACAGGGAGTTCCTTCTGCCCATTCTTCCGATCCTTCTTCACACCGATTATTTTTTTTTTTTGTTCTAATGCAAGTACTCCGAACTATTATAGCTTTGACTCGGTGGACTAATTTTCTCTCTCATTTTAACACCAATATAATCCTAGAGGAGGTACCAAATAATGAAATAATCATAATTTTGGTAACCAATCGGTGAATATAAGATTATATATGAAATAACTACAAATTTTAAAGTTTAAACTCTTAAATAACAAAATTAATTGATAGAATGTGTTGTATATATCATGTTTTATGTATACAAAGAATTATATTATTTCGATTTTATTTACATGTGCATCAAACATTAACAAAATCGACGATTCAAATTTTATGATTTTTTCGCCTCTCTTGGTGACTATTGAAACGATGTTAAAACTTTGTCATTCTTTATATATATGTTATTGAGATGATTTAGAATTCATCTAATGGTTTAGATTTGTCAATTTATATATAAATAATGAAATGGTCACCACGGACACCAATGTCGACTACGGTTATTGGATCACTCCCTGTAAACATAGAGTAATATCTGGCGTCCATAGAAAATATGTCCATAATGTCCATATGTTATAATGGGATGTATCTATTATATTTCGGGATGCATCTATTATAATTTTTGTACATCTATGAACGTATGGACAACTTTTCAATTAATGGACACAAAATGTTTAGATTAGGCTTAAAAGGATTATAATATGTATTACATGTTGAGCTACCATTCAATCTATATTGAAAAAGATAATTCATAAATCTGATTAACAAAAATAAAGAGAAAATGTAATCAGCTTGAATATATAATAAAAAGTACATCAACAAATAATTGCTCACCGCCAGACCAAACAACATGAACGAGAAGCAAAATGTTTTTTTTTTTTTTCCCTCTCTCTAGGTGGAATTGCAAAATGGACGTATTTAAGGAAACAAAGGCAAATCTTAATCACCAATTAGGTGGCGATAACACTTCCCTTTCAACTATGCATGGCATCATTAATTAATTTTAGATGTTACATTAGTTTAGGAGGAGTACCGTACGTTGACTATCCACTTCACCAAGTAATTAATTTTCTATATAGGCCCCGACAAAGATTTAATATAGAGAAATTATCTGTCCCCTTAATTTGTAATAGTTTTTCTTTCTCTCACATTTCTCATAAATTTGTAATATAGAGAAATTATCCATCCCCAAGTTAAATTTGTAATAGTTTTTCTCTCTCACATTTCTCATAAATTTTGAGTGAATTTTTTATTCTTTATCTTTCTATTATATAGGTACAAGTCTTTTGCTCGGTTAAGAATGTGAATTGGAACCGATAAAAGTGATTTTTTTTGTATTTAAAAAAAATTTCAACTAAAAATGTATTGGGAGATGGATAAAAGGGATTTTTAAGGAGGGCAATTATTACCTCCCTTTAACATATTCAATTATCTTTTTCTTACAAAAAATGGAGATAAGTGTTTAGCTTAAAATTTGTTTGAAGTTTATTTAAAGGGCTAATTACACCGTCTTTCTTAATATAATCCAAACACTTACCACGAGATCAACAAATAATAATTGTAAATTTATAATTGGGGATGGATCACTTACTAGTGCTCCTGTCTTGACAATTTTAACAATAAAAGTTAACTTTAAACTGAAAAAATGAATGAAAAAATATATAATTGTATTGTTAAACCCATGATTGATTGTGTTTTTAATTTATATTCAATTTAGATATTATTTGATAGTCTATCGAAAATTTATTAATATGAGAATATGATATTAGCACAATGAAAAATCTCAAAACCACAATTTAAACTCAAAAAGTTTTACAGTAAGTTAAATTTCGACAAATCTCACAATTATACTTGCTTTGACGTTTTTTATATACTTGGTAAATAAACATATAACTAATGACGTTGGTTTTTTTTTATTATTTTTAGAATTAAGCCTAGCTATCCGTCTGGCCTTGCCTGACTAGATTTGCCACTGACTCAAATAAAACTAAAATCCAAAATTAAGAAATTTTGGATTCAATTTGCCAAGAAATTTAATATTGACACTTTTGGAATTTATGACATAATGACAGTTGTGGAGTTAGGATGATTTATAATTCGCATTATATACAAAAAAAAAAAAAAATGTGCACTATCTATGGTCGGCGTGGTGATCACGTGTTCCACCCATATATAGTGACTCGTTACATGCGTCATGACGTCCCAACAATTTAATTATACAATATATATCATACAAAAAAATAGTATACATAAAAACTCCAAGACAAAAATTAATACACTAATTAAAAAAATTAAGAACACTTTTATTTATTATAATTAATTTTTGTGTCGACCAGAATTTAATTATACGGTATTTATCATACAAAAAATAAGATACATTAAAACTCCAAGACAAAAATTAATTAATACACTAATTAACTAAATTAATAGCACTTTTATTTATTACTATTATAATTTTAGTGTCGACGAAATATCACAGCAGATGTCATTTTCCTTTTTTTTTTTTTTTTGAGAATAACAGATGTCATACCCTAGTTGGATCCGTGCCCGATAAGAGTAACAAGTAGTCAAGTACTGATAAAAAAATCATGAAACTGAGATAGCCAAGTACAAAATGCAAACTCCAAAGATGGTTCTTCCAATCCAACCTAGTTGGTGGTGCAAACAGAAATGCAAACAGAAACCCTAGAAAAATGCACCACAAGTTCTTTGAATTCTCATTGGAAAACACGTACAATCCACCTATAAAAGTAAGTCACGCATCCACCTCTCTCTTATAATCTGACACACCCACGTGTATCTAAGTGCCTGTCACAGTTGCATAAATGTTTACTGAAAACCGTAGTGCACGTATCTGTTTATTAGAAAATTATATATGTTGATCAGAAAGACATAAATGTTTGCTGAATTAAAAATGATATTTATTCGTCAAAAATACGGTGGAGCGGTGGATAGATAAAAATGGGTGGTCGCTACATACAACTCATTCTCATTCTCTGTCTGTCTGTCTGACTGACATGTTACCGAGTGACCTACAGTTGGATCTGGACCCGATAGCGTGGAGACCCATTTAACCGTCCAACAGTACAATGCATTGTACAAGGAGTAAAACCTAGCGTCCATTGGAAAACTGTCAATAGCATCCATAGATTACATTTTGAAATGTATCCGTTACATTTTGGGTGGATCTGTTACATTCTTTATATCTCTATGGATGTATAAACAGTTTTTCAATGGACGCAAGATGTTTCTCTCGTACAAGCCTACAATGTACAATACATAACATAAAGCCCATACGGAAGGGGACAAGGGAGATTGGATCCAACGGCCCTGATTTAGGATTCTATCAGGAAGAGACGGCAGGGATGAGGCCACGCCTCCGGTCCCCAGTGCACCAATAGCCACAGAACTTTTTCTTTTTCTCTTGCCCTGAGTCTGACCTTTGTTTGCTGTTGCTATGTAGGTACAAACCTACACGTATTTGTTTTGTAGATTTATCTGCACTGGGTTCTTTTTAATTTGTATATATGCCCAGTAAAATTGTTATTAATCCTTACTATATATAAAAGTATATTAGAAAAAACGACATGAAAGGGCTATCTTCCCGAAATAAGAAACCTGAGCTGTTGATCATTTTCTTGAATAGATCAAAACCGTTGATTTACATTAATACCCGTTGACGTTCTCAGCCCATTAAAATTAAAGGCCCATATAAATTATCTCAATTTAAGGCTCATTATATATTATCTTAAAAGTTTATTATAAGAAATAACAATTTCAGTCCAAAGCAAAGTGTGGGCCTTTTACTAGTTTGGTATATAATGCCCAGTTAATGGAAACCAGAGAATTTTTAAATTATCTATACTCCTTTAAAAATTATAAGGATTGGATATCTCAAATTGTGTACTGTTTATCCTTGCAATGGAGAAAATTTCTTACTGCTGTCTTTTTTTTTTTTTTTTATCTCATCCACTTTTTCTCTCCAAATCCATAATTTTTTCTTCCAATCCATGAGATTTCGGGACCACAAAATATATTATAATTCAAAATTGTTATCACAAATCCTTCAAAAACTTGTTCGGAAAATGGAATTAATTTCCAAAAAATATTTGATCAATGGCTTCCGTAATTTCAGATATCCATTTATAGAGATAAGACACATGTATATTTAGAATGTTGTACATTTGATAGAATTATTATTGTCGATTCAAGTAATTAGCAGCTTAAGGATTTAACTTGGATCATAGCAATTTAACTGTCATAGAACATTTCTTCTATCTAAACTAAAAAATCCTGCTGCAATGAGCGGGCACACAGCTAGTAAGAAAAAAAAGTAAGAAAAATATCGATATTCCTTGTTGCTATGTTTAGAAATAAATGGTTGCCAAAAAATTAATTAGAGAGCACTATTAACGTTGGAAATAGCTAGAGGTGGCAATCAGGTCGGGTCGGGTCGGGCGGGTTCGGGTCAGGTTCGGGTTAGTTTGACCAGGCAAAATTTGGGTGACGGGTCGGGTCGGGTCAGCACGGGTCGGGTTTCGGGTCAGCAGTAGCCGCCATTTATCGGGTCATGGGTCGAGTCAGGTTAGGGCGGGTCGGGTTTTCGGGTTAGCAAGACCATATTTTGATCGGGTCACGGGTCGAGTCGGGTTAGGGCGGGTCGGGTTTTCGGGTCAGCAAGACCATATTTTAATCGGATCATGGGTCGGTTCGGGTCGGGTCTCGGGTCGACAGGTGTCGCCTTTTATCGCGTCAAGGGTTAAGTCGGGTCGGGTCAAGTCGGATTTCGATTCGGGTCATCCGATCTAGTCTTGACCTCTCGAGTCATCTCTGGTTTTAACTACTGCCGTTTGTCAAAGACCTAGAGCATACAAAATTTACAATTCAAAACCGTTTGATATGAGTTAATACATGCCATTTTCAATTCTAGCTTAATCAAATTTGAATGCTCTTAAGATCAGATTGGGTCGAGTCGGATCGCATCGGGTCAGACTGTTTGGGTTGTGTTATATGGGGTTGAACCTACTGTTTCAGGTCGGGTCGGGTTTCGGGTCATCCAATTTTGAGTTGTGTAGGGCTCGGGTAATTCGAGTTTAGGTCGGGTCCGGATCAGGTTTCGGGTCTATAATCTAGAATAATATCAGGTCTCGGGTCATCTCGGGTCGGGTCGGGTCGGGTTTCGGGTTGCCTAACTGTCGTTCAAGTCGGGTCTCGGGTCGTCTCGGGTCGAGTCGGGTTTCGGGTTGCCTAACTGCTGTTCAGGTCGGGTCTCGGGTCAAGCCGGGTCGGGTTCGGGTAAGTTTGACTATCTAAAAAATCGGGTCGAGTTCGGGTCAGGTTGGGTCGGGTCGGGTCGGATTTTGCCACCTCTAGAAATAGCTTTCTATTTATGATTTTTTTTTTTTGGTTTTTTGGCAATTGCATAGTAGATAGGTGCGGAGAAAAAAGTCAAAAACCAAAACTTTCTAACTTTTTATTAGAGAGTTACATTTGCAAGTTACTAATTAAAGTTTTCATGGCATCCAAATAATGCAAATGCTGTTAGAATGATGATTGTACAACAATTTGAAAATGAAAGCTCTTATCAAGTTAGGTACATAATTGATAAAATCCTAATACTTTGCAAGCCAAGAGAAACAATATGTTATATTCTGAAAACATATACATCTTATTTCATAATGATTTTATATATAATATAATATAATTTACTGAGCTAAAGGAAGTAGTCAATAAGAAAATTTAACATAACAACTAAATTAAATTCTTACCCCTCCGTTTGGTAATCATAGTAAGTTAAAGCAGAGTAAAACACTAAATCATCTTAAATCAATGGTGTTTGGTAGTAGTGAAGTAAAGTGTGTAGAATATGTAAAAGATGTGAAATGTTTGTGATTTAGTTTACTACACCTATATAGCTGCGTTAACTTACTATACCTTAAATCACTTTTGTTTAGTGACTTAAAGCGCTTTAAATCACTTACTATACCACTACTACATTTTTAATACACTTGCCAAACGCAAGGTAGAATTGTACATATAGTTTCATGCGAATGTGCGTGTAAAAACGTCTTTACAAAATTTATTCATTCTAACACAATGTAAGTAAGTAATGTGGTGGAAGACCTTTTAGATTTTCTTTACTAATAAAAATCTTGTAATTAAAACTCGGATGTCAATATAATTTAGAATTCATGCATAATAATTAAGAATGTCATTATGATTTTCATGTATATTAATTGCCAATTAGTTTTGGATCCTTCATGCTGCCGTCTACCAAAAGAGGGAAATAATGTGTAACTATCAAACTATGAAATACAAGATATTCATTCCATCAATTATATATTATTTTGAGACAATAGTAAAATTAATTAACAAACTAAACAAATAAAATGGTAAAAAAAAAAAAGAAAAAAAAGAGAGAGACTATCCTTCCCTCTAATTATCAACCCAGCATTTAAAGTAGGCACTAGACAAGTAGACGTGCATATATATCTCTGTGAGACATAATAATCATACAAATACACTAAAATTAATGGATAAATCAGCAAAATTGAGTCCTCAAATCTGAAAGCAAATAATAAAAATAAAAATTACAAAAGTAAAACATGGAAAAGGAAAGAAAAAAAAAGGGAAAAGAAAATAGGGCAGCAGCAGCTGAGCAGAGCAGAGCAGAGCAACATATATAGTGTATCATACATACATACAGAGATATATAGAGAGAGTAGAGAGAGCACTGAGAGTAGTCAGAAGCAGCCAATATCCTATCTGACCGTTAAATCTCAACCCTTCCTCCCTTATCAATCCCTCTCTTCCTCTTCTCACCTCTCCCTTTCCTTCCTCCCTCCCTTCACTCCCTTCACTCCCTTCACTTCCTTCATGGCCATTTCTTATCCCATTTCCTAAGCTCTCTCTTTAAACATTAGTTGCTTCTATCCTCAGCTAGGAACAGAGCCAAGGTTGTTCATCACTTCTCATGAGATGTGCATATATAATTGTTTTTTTTTCAATTCAAAATTCAGTCTTTTTGAATGAAGTTTGTGTAATTTTGGTTCATACATGAAACCCATGTTTTTTTTTCTTTTTTTGGGTCTCTAGTTTTGATTTTTTTTTTTTTTTTCTTGTGAAAGCTCTGGTTTAAAATGACTAATTAATTGGTGTGTATTTGTGCTGGAGAACTTATGAATTCATTTGAGAAAGCTCCAACTCAAAATTGAATATTTTCTTGTATTATATACATAATAAATTTTATCCTGACTTGTAATTTAAGAGCCTAACACAATTAATTAAAAGACTGTTTAATTAATGGCTTTGCTTGCCTATCCACAGATAAAAACCTATCTCCAAAAATGGTTGGTTGGTATTTGTTTCTGAGATATGCACCTTATCCAATTACCATGTGAAGCAAGAATTTGAAATTTCATTCAAAAAAATGTCAAATTTAATTTGCTTGTTAACTATTTCTCTCAATTAATTACCAATTGTAATTCATATTTCTTGGTTGTTGTTTTTTTTTCTCTTTTGTAGGTTGGTTCTTATATATACTCTTATTTAATTATTCCAAGTGATAATTAATTAAGTGCAATAGAAATTAATGGCTCCCAAGAGTGGTCGTGGCAAAGCAAAGGGAGACAAGAAGAAGAAGGATGAGAAAGGTGATTTAATTTAATTTTACTTAACTAATTGTTTAGTTAATAATTTAAATTATGTTTGTTACTTTAGTATTGTCAAAGTGAGGGATTTTTACTTAATTATATCTTTTAGTCTTTTAGCTAATAATTGCTAAGAATTTTTTTTTTCTTTTTGGAATTTAGTTCTCCCAGTGGCTCTTGATATTACTGTCAACCTGCCAGATGGGTCCCATGTCATTTTAAAGGTACTTTTTTTTTCACTTCCTCCCTTAATTTATTAATTGGTTCATGGGTAATATGGTATTAAGATTAGCTAAATAAACAAACAAAGTTATCTCATTGCAAGAAAGCAATAAATCTATATATTAAATCTATAAAAGAAACAAACTTAAGAAAAAAAAAATGGTCATGTAATTGGAATTTTTTTTGTTGAGGCTGAAATAAACAATGGTTAAAAGAACATTAATATAAGCATCAGTCCTTACTCTCTGCAGAAATAGAATATGCATGAATCTTTTGAATACAAATGAAATTAATAATGAATGCTTGCATCTTGATAGTCTGCGCGCCAAAGATATGAATTCTGAATTTTAGCATTGTTCTCTTTGAACTTAATATATATATATGCAGCAAAATAATTGCATGAAAAGTTGGTAGCTTATTATATATATGCACTACAATGTAAAGCTCATGGCATTGTTTGTTATCAAGAATAATAAAAAAAGTTGGTTTTAAGGCAATTCAGTTCTCAAAAAAAAAAAAAAAAAATCAACAAGGTTTAATTGCATCTTTTTTTTTTTTTTTTGAGACAAAAATGAAGTTAAGTTGTCAAGTTTTAAATGTTTATAAATAAATAACATATCATATAAGTTTTGAATTTTGATATTTGTAAAATTTTGGGAACAAAAAAAAAAAAAATAGTTATATGCATGTATGCATAATGCATCCAACAGTACACAATTGTTCATGCCTCATGTAATAATTGAGTTATAACTTAAAAACGGTCCCGCAGCATTTGTCTGGGCTTAAAAGGGAAGTAAAACCCAAGTACTAGGAACTAGGTACTGCAGAAAATCAGATGAGAAGGTCCAAAAAAAATCACAGCCGTTGATTGAGATTCAAGATGCAACTCTGTATATTTTTTTTCTTCAGGGAATTTCAACGGACAGGATTATAGATGTACGGAGGCTTCTTTGTGTGAACACCATCACGTGCGCCATCACTAACTACTCTTTGTCACATGAGGTACCCTTTTAATGTTTGATTAGTTCTTTTTTATTATTACATTTTTTTTTTGGTTTTCTTTCTTACACATTAGAATTTGCATTTGGGAGTGCAGAAAATAGTATTTAGAATTATTTTTTAATTCTACCGTACTGTTCTCGAAAGAATATCTTGACAATCTTAACACATATTCTAAAATAAGTTTATAAGAAAATCTTACAATAGAATTTTTTTTTTTTTTTTTACAAACGCATTCTTATACTTATACATTAATTGCATTTCAGATTTTATTCAGTTTGAGTAACATTTTAGGCCATCAAAAATTATTAAGTTCAGACTGTTGTAATTATCATACAATTTTGATGGTTCTGAATAACGTATCGAATGACACTTAAATTGAGTAATATTTAAAACACAATTGACCTATGACCATAAGGTATATGTTTGTAAAAGATTTTCTATTTGTTATATTTTTGCGAATTTATTTCAAGGTGATTGTCAAAAACTAGTTAAGATAAATTATTGTCAAAGAATTTTTCCCTATTGTTTTTATCTACTTAGCTGTTAATTAGTCTATGTCCACTGTAATTAGGGTTAAGGTACCAATCAATGTTGATTAGGGACAGTAAGGGAACAAATGCTTTAAATTCTTTTTTTATAATTAAGAATGGAGAGTGCATTCCTAGATAAAAATAATTTTGCTATTATATATGTTGCTCTCTGCTCTCTGTAATTGTTCAATAATGATTAATGAAAATTGAAGTGTATTCTCTTAATTATCATCAGATAATCATAATCATATCCTTTGTTCTTTTTGGTTTTAGGTGAGAGGGCATCAGCTGAAAGACTCGGTCGATGTTGCGGCTCTCAAGCCATGTGTACTCACTCTCGTTGAAGGTAAATATCATTTTTTGTTCTTCTTTTTTTTGAAGAAAAAATTCAATTAGGCAAACTACTATATTAGTGAAAGAATAATGCAAAATTTGGATGAAAATTGAGTGATCTTTATGGGCAGAGCTTAGTGGAGACACGAGGGTAATTAAGTGTTCTCCTAAAAATATCGAAAGCTAGTATTATTATATAGAAATTTAGAAAATTTTATATAATTTATACAGTATTTTCATTATGGTGCCCCAAGAAAAAAAAATTTTGATATATACTTTAGTGGCTCCCAAGTATTTGTGCGTCTCAAACTTTTGGATCAAGCTTAGCCAATAGTGATCTCATTGTTTTTCCTGGTTGTAGTAAATTGGTGTCTGAAAAGTGAAAAGCACCATAATTAATGGCATTAACAATGTGTATTAGTTAGAGAAGAAAAGACCTTCAAATGTAATGTATTAGTATTACAATGGTAATAAGTAAATATTGATTGGACTGATTATATACACAAATTAAAATTGAGTATTAAAAATAGTATAGAATATAAATTGAGTAATGAACTTATTAATATGAATTTTAACTCATGTATCTCAAATAATTAAAGTTTTTGACCTCTTAAAAAGGTGTATCTTATCTTTGTGAGACATTTTTGTTTTGGATTTGAAAAAAGATGTTACAAACAAAGCGCATGACATTTTTGTTTTGGATTTGGAAAAAAAGATGTTACAAGCAAAGCGCATGAGAGGATGAGAGGAGGGTAGTGAAAAAAAAAGGGTAAGGTTAAAGTTAGGGGGACCAATATCATTTTATCAGGCTGAGATTACACACTTGAATTTAGTCACTCATTCCCATTAGCCATTAATCACTTTCGGCTCTCCGCTCTCTTATCCTCTGCCTTAAGGCAATGTGTAGTGAAGCAAGTGGGCCGTCGGATTGTCTCAATATCCGTACAAACTCAGATATCGAGACGATCCGATGGTCCACGTTATTTACTGCGCATTGCATTATCGCAGAGGACCTGAAATTCCCCCAAGCGCTTATCCTCTGCTTCAAGGCAATATGCAGTGAAACAAGTAGGCCGTCAGATTGTCTCAGTATCCGTACAAACACAGATCTCGAGACGATCCGACGGTCCACGTGCTTCACTGCACATTGCATTACTGCAGAGGATCTGCAATTCTCCCGGCGGAGGACCCTCACACAGCATACACATCCTCCGCAGTACCGCAAATTGCACTTATCACGTGGGCCGTCGATTCCCTCGAGATCCGCGTCCGCATGAATCTCGAGAAGATCCAACGTCTTACGTGGTCAGCTGAAACGTACAGTACCTCACGAATTCATATCCCCTGCTGTACTGCATTATGCAGTTCACAGTGTCAGCCGTTGGATCGTCTCGAGATTCGTGTCAGAGCGGATCTCGATACGATCCAACGGCTGGCGCTGTGAACTGCACAGTGCAGTAAGTCAGGGGATGAACACTCACGCAGTCACTCACCTCACTCTCTCTCTCTCTTTGTGCAGAGGATTACGACGAGGAGCGCGCCATCTCGCACGTGCGGCGTCTGCTGGACATCGTCGCCTGCACTTCCTCCTTCGGCCCCGCGCCCGCACCCGCTCTTCCCGCCCCCGCAAAAGACAGCAAAGACGATGCTGAATCTGGCGCGAAGAAGGCTGGCGGTGGGACGCGCAAGGCGTCTCCGCCCCCCAAGGAGTCTAAGGACAAGGAGAAGGAGAAGGAGACCGTGACGGATCTGGAGGCCGAGATGAGCGGCGCCTGCCCTCGCCTCGGCGCCTTCTACGAGTTCTTCTCCCTCGCCAACCTCACTCCCCCTTTGCACTGTGAGCTCCTCCCCCTCCCCTCCCCTGAATTAATATCCCCTGCTGTACGTACTGCAGTGTGCGGTTCACAACGCCAGCCGCTGGATTGTCTCGCGATTCGTGCTAGAGCGGATCTTGAGACGATCCAACGGCTCATGTTGTGAAATGCACAATGAAGAAAGTCAGGGGATGACCGCTCGAATTAATATCCCTTGCTGTACTGTATTGTGCAGTTCACAACGTCAGCCGCTGGATTGTCTCGCGATTCGTACTAGCGCGGATCTCGAGACGATCCAACGGCTCACGTTGTGAACTGCACAATGCAGAAAGTCAGGGGATGACCACTCGAATTAATATCCCCTGCTGTACTGCAGTGTGCGGTTCACAACGCTAGCCGCTGGATTGTCTCGCGATTCGTGCTAGAGCGGATCTTCAGACGATCCAACGGCTCATGTTGTGAAATGCACAATGAAGAAAGTCAGGGGATGACCGCTCGAATTAATATCCCCTGCTGTACTGTATTGTGCAGTTCACAACGTCAGCCGCTGGATTGTCTCGCGATTCGTGCGAGCGGATCTCTAGACGATCCAACGGCTCACGTTGTGAAATGCACAATGCAGAAAGTCAGGGGATGACCGCTCGAATTAATATCCCCTGCTGTACTGTATTGTGCAGTTCACAACGCCAACCGCTGGATTGTCTCGCGATTCGTGCCAGAGCGGATCTCGAGACGATCCAACGGCTCACATTGTGAAATGCATAATGCAGAAAGTCGGGGGATGACCACTCGAATTAATATCCCCTGCTGTACTGTATTGCGCAGTTCACAACGTCAGCCGCTGGATTGTCTCGCGATTCGTGCCAGAGCGGATCTCGAGACGATCCAACGGCTGGTGTTGTGAACTGCACAGTGCAGTAAGTTATTTCCTCTTTATTATCTCCGTTTTCAAATCAATTATGATTAATTATGTTTGAATTGTTGATTAAGATGTGAGAAGGGTGTCGCAGCCGCGGCAGGACGACCGGCCGTCCCCCGACCACCTCTTCTTCTTCGAGGTCCATCCATGATCCATCTCCACATTTCATCTTTACCAGTTACCACCACTATATCTGCTTCCTTTTCTTTGATTTTTCTGCTTATTACTTACATGATTATATCTTTTGGTGTTTACAGGTCAAGCTTTGCAGTGGCAAGTTCGTCATCGTGGAGGCTCGCAAGAGAGGCTTTTACAGCCTCGGAAAGCAGCGCGTCCTGTGCCATAACCTTGTTGATCTTCTCAGACACTTGACCCGGGCATTCGACAATGTGAGCTCAAATTCTCAATTTTTATCAAATAGAATAAGCAGAGATGATGCTTATTAGTCTGTAATCACTAAATTTATTCCCTTTTTTCAGGCCTATGAAGAGTTAATGAAGGCTTTCACCGAGCGCAACAAGGTATATTCTTTAATCTATATAATAGTCTTGCACATAATTGATATGCCGTTTATTGTAAGAGAAGACTGACAATGACCTGAAAATGAATGGACACAACACACTACATTGAATCCGGAACGGTTATACTAGAGCGAAAATTGTTTCCAAAATAAAACAAAAAAGGGGAGAACCAAAGGAAGGTTCATTTCAGTAGTTCATGTTTGCTTTGGCAGTATCTTTTTTTTTTTTTTGGGAAATCCAGATGATATCTTTATAAGATAATTGGTTTTAGATATGTAACAGTCCAGGATAATGTTTCTTCTATGCAGTTTGGAAACCTACCTTATGGATTCCGTGCCAACACATGGCTGGTCCCGCCAGTGGCTGCCCAATCTGCATCAACTTTCCCACTGCTCCCAGCGGAGGATGAGTCATGGGGTGGCAATGGTGGCGGTTGGGGACGTGATGGAAGTAGCGACTCAGCCCCTTGGGCAACAGAATTCCTCTACCTGACCACCATGCCTTGTAAGACCCCGGAGGATCGTCAGGCAAGGGACCGACGGGCCTTCCTCTTGCACAGCCTTTTTGTTGATGTGGCGATATTTCATGCAATAGGGGCAATTAAGAAGGTTATGGAGAGAGAAGATGTGGTGAAAGTTGGTGACATCAGTGAGGTATTGTACAGTGAGAAGGTAGGGGATTTTGGTGTTGAGGTCATGAGGGACACATCGGATGCAAGTTGCAAGGTTGATACAAAGATTGATGGGACACGTGCAGCTGGATTGGAGGTGAAGCAGCTTGCTGAGAAGAATCTTCTGAAGGGAATTACTGCAGATGAAAATACTGCTGCCCATGTAAAATGCTGTTCTTAATGTTGGAAGTTTATTGTTTAGAGTTTTATCAACTTATGTAGTTAAAAATAAGTAGATAGGTAAAATCCAGGGAAGTAATTCAACTGTTGTTATATTTTCTTTGCAGGATATTGATACATTGGGGGTAGTTAGTGTCAGATATTGCGGTTATATTGCTGTTGCTAAAGTTAACCATCTGGACAGAAGCAAAGTTGACCTCCCATTGCAACCAACTGATATCAAGGACCAACCTGAAGGAGGAGCTAATGCTTTGAATATTAACAGGTCACTACTTTTGCCAGTAAATACTATAAAGTGTAAATGTCATTTTATTTTCATTGTTGTATTTGAATCTTTATTTGTTGGCTTTCTTTTGTCATTTGATTAATCGTGACTGACAATCCATTTCACACAAATGGCAAAGTTCGGTAATAGCTAGTTGGGTATGCTATTTGTACAAGCTAGTTTGTTAATATTTAGCACATGTTTTCCAATCATATATTTGATGCAAAACAACTTTGGTTAATTTCTTGTTTTTCTTTCTCATTCACGTCCCGTGCTGCAAGTCCTACATATTTCTGAGGATATTTAAGTTGTTTTTTTGCTGCACAATAGGAATTAGATATAATTATAGCAATAAAGATGTTTTCTATTTTGTTTGGCTTCAGCTTGAGGATGCTCCTACACAAAAGCAACGGTGAGAAACGATTACCAAGTAACACGCAAACTCCAAAGCAAGACGAGCTAACTACTGCTCAAGCTTTTGTTGAAAATCTACTGATGGAAAGCCTTAAGAGACTTGAGTCAGAGGAAACCGACCTGAACTCCTTTACCAGATGGGAGCTTGGGGCATGCTGGATCCAGCATTTACAAGACCAAAACAATACTGAAAAAGAGAAGAAAAACGGTGCAACCGAGAAGGATAAAAAGAAAAACGCCTCTGAGAAAGTTCCCAAGGCAACCAAGGTTGAGGGTCTTGGGAAACCTCTTAAGGCTCTCAAAAACTCAAAACATGTGGTTGCTGAGGCAAACGAGAAGGGTTCGAATGAGGGAGACAGCTTGAAAGGCAAGGATGAGGTGAAGGAGAATGAATTGCTCAAGAGTTTATTGAATGAATCTGCATTTGCTAGGTTGAAAGAGTCAGAAACAGGACTCCACACAAAGGTAATATGCACAACACCAATTCTATATCTGTAATTTTGACACTAAGGTGATGTTTTGTCTGCTACATCAAAAAAATTTTGACACCAAGGTGCTTAAACCTTCCGGTTAGAGTAGATTTTGGTAGTAATTATTTTTTGAATCTTGAGTTTACTATAATGTTCTTATAAAGAAGTTTGTTGACAGAAATGACCTTTCTCATGGTGTGCTTTATCTCTTTGTAATTATCTCCTATCACATTGTTGATCGAGATTTGCTTAACATTGTTATGGGGAAGTATCAACATTTGATACATAAATAAACCACCTTCTCATAGTGAACAAAATTTGGGAAATAATGGAGATTTAAGAATCTTTTGAAGAGGTTATACACCACTTATTTGGGTGGTTTTCCTGTTCTTTGAGTAAAATTAAAGGCTTTGTTGTTGAGAAAAATTTAGCTGTTGCTCTACAATTGGGTTTGTTGTGTAGCCCCTTTTCCCCCCTCATTCACTGATGCACTAACGTGTTATTGCTATATTCCAGTCTCCACAGGAATTAACTGAGATGGCTCAAAAGTACTATGATGATGTCGCACTTCCAAAGCTGGTAAGCATTAACATAGTAAACATATCGATATTTTCAGTAAAATTATTTTCTTTCAACAGTATTAAACAAATTGTGCTTCCAGGTGGCTGATTTTGGTTCACTAGAACTCTCACCGGTTGATGGCCGCACTCTGACTGACTTCATGCACACCAGGGGTCTGCGAATGCGCTCCCTTGGACGAGTTGTAAGTATTGAATAAGTAAAAGTTGCATCGTTTTATCATATTAAATGGTTGGACATATTGGTAATCTACTCTGATTATTCAATCCTTTTTCTGTTGTAGGTTAAGCTGTCAGAGAAACTTTCACACGTGCAGTCCCTATGTATACACGAGATGATAGTACGTGCATTCAAGCACATTGTCAGGTCTGTGATTGCTGCAGTTTCTGACACCAAACAAATGGCTGTGACAGTAGCCGCGGCCATGAATTTGCTCCTTGGTGTACCTGACTCAGGCATATCTGAAAATGCCCCCAAGATGCACCCGCTTGCTTGGAAGTGGCTTGTGGCATTCTTGAAAAAGCGATTTGAATGGGATCTCACTGTTTTGAATTACTCTGATATAAGGAAGTATGCCATTCTTAGAGGACTCTGTCACAAGGTAAACTAATTCAATATGATGTTATTATGCAACAGGCTATTTGATTGTTCTCTTTCTTTAAGTTCGAACTAGTGCAGCTCATCATGGCTCATGAATTGATAAAATTTTTCAACTGCTAAAAGGGTTATAAATTTGAAATTCTTATTTATGGTTTAGGCCAGTACATATGGTTTGTATTTTGAGTCACCAATATGTATTTCTTGTAGGTGGGTATAGAGTTGGCACCGAGAGACTTTGACATGGACTCAGCATTCCCATTTGAGAAACAAGATATTATCAGTCTTGTTCCCGTGCACAAGGTAAGTAGGCAATTATTGTATATTTCTTTTGTGCAAGTTTGAAATCAAAGCATGACTACTGAAATGTGGCAACAACATTTCAGCAAGTTGCATGCTCTTCGGCTGATGGCCGTCAGCTCTTGGAATCATCAAAAACAGCCCTTGACAAAGGCAAGCTTGAAGATGCTGTCAATTATGGGACAAAGGTAACAAGAAGGAATACCATGGAAGCTAAAAATTTCCCTTAACGCATAATTCGCATGATCGGCTAATGATTAATAATTGATGCAGGCTCTTGCTAAGCTTATAGCTGTTTGCGGGCCATACCATCGCATGACAGCTGGTGCATATAGCCTTTTAGCTGTTGTTTTGTACCATACCGGGGATTTTAATCAGGTAATTCATCTCAGTCTGGCATGCTTACACTGTTTCTTTTTTCTTCATTTTTTTTTTTTTTTTTTGCTCGCTAACTTTTGGCAAATTTTATAGGCCACAATATATCAACAGAAGGCACTTGACATAAATGAAAGGGAACTTGGACTTGATCATCCTGATACAATGAAGAGCTATGGTGACTTAGCCGTGTTTTATTACCGACTTCAGCACACTGAGCTAGCTCTTAAGTAAGCTTTTTGTGCACTTATTGCTTTGATATCAACATTTTTTTCAAAATGTTTGGTTAACGGATTGTTTAATCAGGTATGTGAAGCGAGCACTGTATCTTCTCCACCTGACATGTGGGCCCTCTCATCCTAACACTGCTGCCACATATATCAATGTGGCCATGATGGAGGAAGGCCTGGGGAATGTCCATGTCGCACTGAGATATCTGCACAAGGCTTTGAAGTGCAACCAGCGATTGCTTGGCCCTGACCATATTCAGGTCACTTGCACTGCAATTACATTCATATTCCAGAACTCTAACCATTTATCACACTGTAATTAATGCTTTTGTTTTTACAGACTGCTGCAAGTTACCACGCTATTGCTATCGCACTCTCACTGATGGAAGCATATTCATTGAGTGTTCAACATGAGCAAACCACATTACAAATACTTCGAGCAAAGCTTGGGCCAGATGATTTGAGGACACAGGATGCAGCTGCTTGGCTTGAGTATTTTGAGTCAAAGGTTATTGAGCAGCAAGAGGCTGCAAGAAATGGTGGAAAGAAGCCGGATGCTTCCATTGCTAGCAAGGGGCATTTAAGGTAATAATCCAATTGGAGTTTGTAAGTAATATGCATATTTTAAATGCTTAGAGATATGACATGACTGGTATGATCACTTGCAGCGTATCTGATCTGCTGGATTTCATCAATCCAAACCAAGATAGCAGAGGCAGAGATTCAGATGCAGCTAAGAGGAGAAATTTGGGTATCAAGGTAAGCAAGCGAAGGTTTCTCTTTCAAAATACTACTACCGAACGCCAGATGGATCATCTTGATAATGAATTTTCATTTCTTTTATTTTTACGCAAATAGGCAATTGAGCAGTCTGAAACGAACCCGACTTCATCAAGTGCTGAGCCATCGCCAAAGGAACATACCTCCAAAGGTTTTCCTGAAGAAAGCACAAGTGAGGAACTTGATTTACATGCAAAAGAGGAGAGTAAACCTATTTCTGCTCCCATTGAGCCTGAACCAGAAAGTAAACCAAAGCAGCAGCGGTTACCAGAAAGCAAAGCACAAGTCAATCTAGCTGAAAGAGTACCTAAACCTACAAATGAGCTTGCAAAAGAAGTGAGCACAGAGCCGGAGGAGGGGTGGCAACCTGTACAGAGACCCCGGTCAGCAGCAGGACCTGGAAAGCGTGTTAAGCATCACCGGCCAAACAACCACCAGACAACAGGAGATGACGGCACGGCTGATACAGCTCAATACAAGGCAAGATACACTTATTCAAATAACCGCTACTATTTGGTGAAGAAACGGACAATGGTACCAAGCGGGCAAACAGAGAATCAGCATGTAAAGGTCCAGTCAACTGGAGCTCGTTTTAGCCGTAAGATATACCGGGCGGTTACATACCGTATAAAGACCACCACACCAGCTATGGAGGCAAGTACAGATCCATCCCGGCTTGAATCTAACCCCGGGTACTTGCAAGATCAAAGGGACAACGAGCTGGCACATGGCGGCAGTCTTGTTAGCCCAGGAAGTGGCCTCTCATACAAGGATGTGGCTGTGGCCCCACCGGGCACAATTGCTAAAGTCCAGATTCAAAAACCGAAAGATGACTCAATGCAAAAACTGGAGAAAGAAACAAATGATGTGAAGGAGATATCCGAGAGGTCTGCACCTAGAGCTGTAGAAGATGTGAAGCAGGATGATAGTTGTGTGGACAAAGAAATGATTCAGAGTCAGAACAAAGAAATGGAGAACATTAAGACCGAAGTAGAAACCAAGAATGACATTAGTTCATCAGATTTACCAGCGATGAATATTGAAGTGGTTTCATCTGGAGATAGAGAACAGACAACTCATGGCATGCCTACCGAACCAACACATGAACATATTTACACCAGTACTGTGGAATCATCAGAGCCAGTGGTTGAAACAGACAGCTCAGCTGAAGGATCCCAACCTGACCTGCTACACGAATCATTGCCAAGCTCAATTGAGCCCATGACAGGTCCAAGTTTCACAACCAGCCAAGAAAACCTTGAAGATCCTGAAAACAATGATTTGAAAACAAAACTGTTTCTCAACACTGCTGATGTCGGTAGGGGAGAAATGCCTAATAAAAAGCTTCTATCAGCTTCTGCACCACCTTTCAACCCTTCTTCTCCACCAGCTGTACTGAGTCCAGTAGGGCCACCAGGGACCATACCAGGAGTTGCCACACCATGGCCTCTTAGCATGGCAATGCATCCTGGTCCCCCGGCTTTAATTCCTACCCCTCCACCAATGTGCACCTCACCAATTCATCAGTATGGGGCCACACAGCGTCCGCCGAACATGTTGCGGCCATTGCCATTCCTGTACACCCAGCCGCCTCAGGGTGTCGTACCAACTTCATTTGCCATGGGAACAGCTGGAATGTACAGGCCTCCAGGACACTACCCGTGGCAAACCTACATGAGTCCGAATGCGTCAGAATTCATGCCCGGATCAATCTGGCCTACTTGTCATCCCCTTGATTTTCCCATTGCACCACCAGCCACAAATTCAGTCTCGGAGTCAATGCTGGATGCACATGCACATGTGCAGTCTGATCCTGCAGTTGTTACCCTGGTTTCATCCCTTGAAGACGGTGGGCTGATCCCAGAAGCACTGAAAAAGGATGAGCAACTCAACTTGCATGAAGTCTTGGAAACTGCAACGACAGCTGCTGAAAGTCGCCCATCAATTGAGCAGGAGAACCAAGTTGGCAACACAATCAAGGTTGACCTCAACCCTGACATGCCTGTCAGAGAAGGTAGCGTTAGGGTTTACTTGAAGGGAAGGAGTCGTCGGAAGCAGACTTTAAGAATCCCTATAAGCTTGTTGAACCGGCCATATGGCTCCCGCTCTTTCAAGATGGTCTATAACAGAGTTGTCAGAGATAATGACATCTCGAGGCCGGCTGAGGTGACCTTAGCTGAAGCATAGAAGGAGAAGTTTTACAGAAACTACTTTTCATTTCTCTATTGATTATTTTTTTGTCACAATAAGTTGGAAAAATAATTTCTCCACCCTTCCGGTGCTGGTGGATTTCTTTCAGTGTCTCAGGTAGTTGATATTTTTTCCAGTATATATGTATATATTTATAAAAAGATATATATCTACATGGTGAAGTTCTAATGCATTTTCTTCCTTCTCGTGCAGGTTAATTATCTTGGTGTAGTTTTTGTAACATATAGCTTGGGGCAAAATGTTCTCCACCCTTCTCATCAGGTATGGCACCTCAAGTCGACGAATCTCTAGGCTTATCAAGAAATAGTGAAACAGAAAAATAAATATAGAATAACAAACTCAGAAAATGTTCCCTAATGAAGCTCTTTTAATTAGTCAAATGCCCATTTGAATAGACTTTGGCCTGCGAGCACTATACTTAATAGACTTCGTCAAATGCTTTCAGTTTTCAGTAACTAGTGCTTATACCTGATCATCAAATCTATTGTAATTTGCAAGTGACATATTTTTGTTTTACCATTGTTTTTTTCAGGTTGAGATCTGTTCAATAGGGATAGTGAAAAAAGGAGTGCCCTGGGAGAAAGTGGGATCTAGGAGATTAAATTTTGAGTAATTTTCATTTCTTTTTAATGCTGGACTGGCCGAAATTTTGTTTTCCTTTATAGACTTTATACGAGGAACAATTTTCCTCTAATTTTGTGGGTTTTTTTTCTTTTTTGTTTTTGGGTGGCTGTGGATTCTGGATTTTGTTATTCATTTTTAACTTTTCTTAGTTGCCCTTTCTTGTGTTATCTGTGGTCGTACAACGTTATTGGATAAAAAACAAACTTTTCCTAAAAGATTTTGTAGAAGAAAACATGACAACAAAATGAAAGGTGGTTCTGAATACAAGCTTTCCTGTGCATGATATTCATCCATGTTTATCAAGTTCAACCTGACATAGTCATTTCAATGTAAAACTCAAGATAAGATGAAATATTTATATATTTGATGCAGAAATGCCATAAATAAACTTGAAGAATTGAATTGCATGAGCTTGGAATGGCATGCTACTATACTGATACTGAATCAATTGATCGTTCAGAAAGGGACAATTTAAATTTTAAACAAATATGATTAAATAGGTAATTAAATATGAATTACTGTTGCTGGTGTTACCATAATAATAACATTGCCGAAAATGGAAAAGATGCTTTTACTTGTCTCCTACAAAGTACAAAGTACAAACTTTTTTATTGCATGCATAGTAGTGCTGCCGCACTGCAGCCTGTGCTGTGCTCAATTGCCCAATTTGGTCCCAGAGAGAGTCTGATGCTTTTGTGGGGCTCCTCATCGTCTGGCCGTGACTCTGTGGTCCTTTAATTTACAGCCTTTGGATCATTGGAGTTGAGGGGTTGAGAGCAGAGAAGAAAAAAAGAACAGATTGGTTATTTGGTTGGTTCTGACTAGAGGTGGCAGAACCCAACCCGACCCGACCCGAGAAATTCGCCTGACTCGACCCGACTCGAACCCGATCTGACCCGGAATTTTTCATATAGTCAAACTGACCCGACTCGACCCAACCTGATCCGAACCCGACCCAACCCAAGATTAAATAGCATCCAATCCAACTCAAATCAACATATGATCCAAAAAATGTAGATATTAAAATTGATCCGACCCGACCCGCCCATCACCCGACCCGACTTGACCCGAGATATTCTAGAAGGTCAAACTGACCCGACCCGACCCGCCTGACCCGAACCCGACCCGCCCACCCGATTTTCCACCTCTAGTTCTGACAGGATTATATATTAGGATGAACAATTATTTGGTTAGACTTGAACGACCATGAAATTTCGAACATTTAATCGAATGAGTAGCAAGTTCAAAATCTACTACAAGAATTCACATTTTATACCTCAAGTACCTAAAGAATTGAGAGTTAAAAACTGCCCTTAATTACCCAAAAACTCTATTTTAAAAACTCCTCTTGCATTGCATATTTGCATGTGTGAATCTAAACCTATAAAGTTGTAACTTGTAACATCCTTTTGAACTTTTGAATGTGCAAAATAAGGATTGTGGTCCGCATCTCAAATAAAGTTACTAATGTGGATGTTAAGTCATGTATATATGATGTATCTCAAATAACTAAAGTTGATTTGGGTCCTTTTAAGTTGGTGAAAAATATGGGTTCCAACAGGTCCGAATTTTTAATAGGCCCAAATGAGAATTTTTCATAGAACCCATCTGATTCTGTATTTTTAACTTTATTTCCTGATTGGTTAATTTATTTATTCCTAAGATATTTCCAGCACCACCAAAAGCCATGCAATTGTTAATTATGATGTAATATATTATTTCTAACCAGATTTATAGTATTGCTTTATCATCAATTATAACTTTAATAATGGAAAATGATTATATATGCAAATTGCTAACTTTAATCATATCATTCTTCCTACATTAATTAATTTCTCTTCTCACATAAACATTAGCTACTCTAATTAATACAAATCTATAAACCAGAAAGAGAGGTAACTTTTCAAAAAAATTTTAAAATTATGTTTAATTTTTTTAAATAAATATTTTTATTTTATAAGCTTTATTATTTTTTTGTTATCATATTTTGGAGCTTCTAAAATTTTAAAATTATGTTTATTTTTTTAAATAAATATTTTTATTTTATAAACTTTATTATTTTTTTGTTATCATTTTTCGGGGCGAAGCCTGAGTTACAGCTCTAGTTAGTAATAAATGCCCTCAGAAAAACCTGTATGTTATGGCTTTAAATCCGAGGCTTCAATTGTTGAATGTGGAGTCCGTATCTGCTACGATCCAAAAGCGATCTGAAGAGCCAACAATCCCCATCCGATGGTTGTGGTTTTTAGGGCAGATTTTTTGAAATAATCTAAGACATTCAATGCTGGATTGGAGGCTCCTCCGATCCAATTTGGATCGTAGCAGATGTGAGCGCGTTGAATGTGACTGAATATTACAGGAGCAATGTTCTCCGAAAAACCCTTAATCCGACCGATCTCAGAAAGTCCGACGGTCGATAGCTCATGACAAGAACAATAGTGAAGAAAACTCCTCTCCCGACATCCGTTCTGAACGCCACGGAGCGTGCGCAACTTGCGAAAGGGCTGGCGGTGTGCGCATTCGACGAGAACGGAGGCAGTACGACATGCGCCTCAGATACTGCCTGATCCAGTTTCTGCGCGCAAATGACGGCACGTTACAGGTTGGTGATGAAATAGAACTGCGCACATACGACATTTCCGCATTCCGGGAGAAGGCCGTGCTAGCGAGGTCAGCATGGCGTTGATAATCCGCCACCACCAAAAAATTAGACATGAAAACGTGTTGATGAATCCATGACAGATTTAGAAATGTTAAAGAAGAAAGTGATAATTTTGAGGAGCATTGCATTATATAGCATCACAAGTTCTGAGTAAAGATATTGAGAGAAACAAGTCTGTAAGAGGAATTAAAATTATAAAAGACTGCAATGATGCAATGAAAAAGTCAGAAAGCACATATATGTAAATTATATTGTATATTCATAATCCATATATTACAACAATCCGCACACTTTTTTATATAAATAAATAACATCAAACACACAACTAATCTCATATATTATTCATTCAATTTATGAATGAATAATAATGAACTAATGAAGAGGAGCTTAACTCTGTACGGGGTGCTTCCATAGTTTCTTCTTTTCTTTTTATTTCAAAAAAAAAATAATAATAAGAAGTAATAATAAGAAGAAACGGGTTTGATGTTTCTTTTTTAGGAGTAATGTTTTATTTTCTGACCTTTTTATTTGTGATAATTAGGTTGGATTTTGAATTTGAACAAATATATCCTGGCTGAGAAAACCTAAATATAAAGAAAAGAAAAAGAAAATAGAATGTTATTATGAAATAAATAACATGAAAGTTTTGATAATGTTTGAGAGACGATTTTCTAATTATACAATCTTTAGTAAAATAAAATGCAATAATAGAAAATTTTGAAAAGGGAAAAAGAAAATAGAGAGAAACAGAGTAGAAAGCGGAAGATGAGGGTAGGTCCGATGGGCATCTGATCAAACCTGGTCCGATGAGTGCTTTAAACCTTTGGATTTAAATCCGATCAAGACTCTGATCCCAAGACGCCCCATCCGATTAACTCTGGATCCAATCAACACAGTAAAATTTGGAATCCAAAGACGTAAAGCACTCATCGGACAAACTTCGGTCCGATGGGCATCGGACCTCCCCCTTTCCCAGTCAAAAGAAGGTATGCTGCCTAGAGAAAAAAGAGGAGAGTTGGTTGTAGTCAAACTCAAATTTGTTGAGGATGGACAAGAGAAACAATGAGAGCGGTCGGAATTTAGATAATGATGGATTGATGGCAATAGTAACGGAATCCATCCGTATATACAAACAAAAAAGGAGCCATCCATTGCGTTGGGTGGCTCCGAAATGACCGTTGTATCGCAGGGGGTCTCGACAAAAAAAAAACAGCTTTAAAAATAGAAATGCGTCCCGAACCGTGATCAAGCGCCAAGCCAACCTCTCTCTCTCTTTCCTCTCTTCTGCTGTCTTCTCCTCTCCTCTCTTCTCATCTCCTCTGTGCAATTCTCTGTCTCTGTATCTCGATCCGCCTCTCTCGTCTCCGGTTCCCATCTCCGGCTTTCTTCTTCTCCTTTTCCGGGCGGCTGCGTGGCCGATGTAACGGACTCTCTCTCTCTCTCTCTCAATCAAGAGTGATCAAGAGGGTGAATATACATATATACATACATATATGTAAATCATTCAACGGAGAACAAAGAAAGAAAGAAAGAAAGCAAGCACGCAAGCAACCAACAATGGTGTGGTCTTCACAATCCGCTGCCAACGCCTATCTCGATACCCTCAAGCTCGTAAGCCTTTTCTATTTTTCATATTAATTACTTCATTATTTCATTCATTTCATACTTTTTTATTTCTCCTTTTCTGTATGATATGATTATTTTTTCCTAATTACATATATGGAAGTTACTTCTATGCTCACACTCAAATAATTACATATATGGATGTTACTTCTATGCTCACACTCAGATAATTTTATCGATGAATCTCAGTAATATTAATTTATAATCGTCAGATCGAAAAGAAAAATTTTTTGGTGGGAATATTGGTGTAAAATTCATATGTCGTTTTTCTAATGTTGTTAAATTAACACACTTCCTCGCTAATTAAATTGCATTCAAATGATTAATTTCAAAATATTGTGTTCCAGCATTTTAACTAAATTTCCTCCAGTTTTGGTGTCATTTTATCCATTCACAATTTTGTTCATCAAATTGATCTGTCAGTTGTCAATCACCTGCATTCTTCAAAAGAAAAAAAAAAAAAAAAAAAAGGAAAATTAAATCCTGCAAATCTACTCGTTTATGCCATAATTATGAGGGTGTTCTTTTGTATAGTCATGCTTCATTCTATAATGTGAATAGCAGTTAGATTAATATAGATTGGATCTCATAATAATATGCATTAATTGTTTTGGTTAAATATAGATTTTCCTCTTTCTGTTTTTAAAATCAACAAAATTTTAGTTACTATTGTAATTTTTTTTTTTAGATTAATATAGATTGGATCTCATAATAATATGCATTAATTGTTTTGGTTAAATATAGATTTTCCTCTTTCTGTTTTTAAAATCAACAAAATTTTAGTTACTATTGTAATTTTTTTTTTTTTGGATGTAGCTTACTATTGGTAGTTTTCTAAATACTATTTTTAACAAAACTTAACCATTTTCTTGAGAAAAAACCCAAATAGAAAAAAAATTAACAAACTAACTGACAATTAAACAAAAAAAAAAAAAAACAACCTAAAACCAACTTCTGTTATCCAACTCATACCTACCATCCACCAAGAAATTTCACACCAAAAAAAAAAAAAAATCAACTGAGAACATGAGAACCAGCCTTTGGTTTAGTGGCTAAGAGTAACGCTCTTCGTATGAGAGGCCACGGGTTCGAAACCCAAATGGGGAGTCTTTTTATAGACATTTAAATTTGAGTAGTTTGACCCTCATCTTTTATCTCAAAAAACAAAAATATATATATGATCAACTAACTCAAGAGTTTCTTTTGTAATTCTTTAAATAGTGCAAGAATGAGCTTGAGAGGAGAAACAGTGATCCTTGCATAAATCCGGTGCAACCCGAAAAGAGCGAGTTCATATCCGCACTGGCTGCTGGTACGAGCTCGCAGCTCATCGTGGAGGTTTCTCCCGAGGCATCGCACTCCACGATTGCCCTGGCAGCTGCAGCCAGGCAAACCGGCGGTCGTCTAGTCTGCATTCTCCCGCAAGAGGAATCGCTCGCGACGTCAAAGGAAGTCCTTGAGGAGTCTGGGCTCGACGACATGGTCGAGTTTCAGGTAGGCGACCCGACCGAGCTCCTGCCCAAGTACGAGAACATCGACTTCTCGTTGGTCGACTGCAATAACGAGTCGTACGAGGACGTGCTGAAAATGATCGACGTGAATCCGAGGAAGTCGGTTGTGGTTGCGAACAATCTTAAAGAGGGGATGGAGGGGTTGACTATGGAGGTACCGGGCGCGAAGGACAGCGCGGTACGTTCCGAGAAGCATATGATAGGGAAAGGCATGGAGGTGACCATGATTGGCAGGAACGCCGGCATGGGCTGGTCGAAGAAAGGCAAGGAAGGGGGGAACAATGTCAGCCCCGAGAAGAGGCGGCGGCCCAGGCGGAAGATCCGCTGGGTGAAGAAGATCGACGAGCAGAGCGGCGAGGAGCACTTGTATAGACTGGCCAAGTCCATTTGAGATCAATCGATCGACGTTCGTCGATCGATCACGGATGTTTTCCATTATTAACTTCAGATTATTCCTTTTTTATCATCAGCTTCTTGAATTTTTCACTCTTTTTATACGGATTGGGTGTATAAAAAAATAGGATGCCAAAATATGGAGTTGATTATAATTAAAGTGCAAATAAGATGCTTGATATATAGTGGGAACTCACTACAAAATGAACCTATCATAATTAAGCCTTGTTGAAATTTGAAATTTGAAAAAAAAGAAAAGAAAAAAAATAGATGATGAAGAAGGAAAGCAATGTGATTTGGAAAGTGTTATGTAGTAGAGAACTCCTTGTACATATCACCTCATGTAAAAAAATCACACTTGTTTGATGTTTCATTATATCAATGTAACCCTTTCAGTTTGTTCTGTTTGATCATAACATTTTAAATGGTATCATTTTCTAATTGTATGCATGAATTGCAAGTTAACCGTAAGAGAAACCAGAACAATTGGGACAATTCATGATGGATTTTTACTTTTTGAATTGGTAGGGGTGTAAACGAGCCGAGCCTAGGCTAAGCTCAAGCTCGGCTCGTTTAATTAACGAGCCAAAAACACAAGCTCGAGCTCGGCTCGTTTAATTAACGAGCTGATCGAGCTGGCTCGTTAAGCTCGTTTATTTTTTAATAATAAAATTTTAAGTATGTTATATCAAAATTTATATAAAAATTAATATTAAATGACTAATAAATATATGTTCATACACATTTTACATAACAATTTCATATATATTTGACTATATGTTGTATAATATATTAATAATTTACGATAAGAGCAGTAAAAATTACAATTAGTAATAGTTTATCGAGCCAAACGAGCTTAACGAGCCGAGCCATGCCAAGCTCAAGCTCGGCTCATTAGCTTAACGAGCTTAATGAGCGAGCCAATAACGAGTCGAGCCCGAGCCACTAACGAGTGAGCCACGAGCCACGAGTTTTTTTGCCACTCCTAGGCAGAAAGTAGGTGCTTTATGTAGAAATTTAGAATCATTCATCCATTCATTGTGTTGCCTTATGTTTTTTGAATGAAATCTTGAAAGAAACTTAAGAACTACATTTCACCAACTTAAGCTAATTTGCTAAAGATGGGAATAATGTACAGTTAAGCTGTTTCATCAGATTGCTTTCAACAGTGAATTCGCATGCTCAACTCAACTCAAAATTTTGAGTTATGCAAAGGATATGGAATTGGTATCAAATTTTGAGTTGTGTCAACAAAGTTAGACAATTTAACTGGGCCAGATTAACTCATAGATGCTCTAACAAATTGGGCTTAAACACAGCCCAGGAATTAACAATAATTTGTGCATTTTCTGGTACTATCCGTCTGAAACTCTATTTGATTGAAGTACAACTGATAAACTGTTCAGTCCAGTCCACTGATTATATATTTATATAGAGGGATCCAATAACTATGGGCACTGGTATCCATGGTGACCATTTTGTTATTTATGCATAATTTGAAAAATCTAAACCGTTAGATGTATTCTATATTATCTTAATAACATATACATACAAAATGATAAAGTTTTAACATTGTTTCGATAGTCATCAAGAGAGAAGAAAAAAATTAGAAAACTTGAACCGTTGATTTTTGTTAATGCTTGATGTACACTAGAGTTAATTCAGAGCTCAGGAAAATTGCCAACAGTCTCAGTGATGTAAGCTAGGCTGTTGTGCCTATTAGTTTGTCACGGTGGAACTGAGACTGGTACGGGCAGTTCAGGTACCGTATGACAAATTCCGGCCAGGCGCCTTCCATCTCGGATCAGGCCGGAAAAGCATCTTTTTGCCGAACAAAGCCTTATCAAATCCAATCGGATGCCGTCCGCAGAGACGGAGAGTCGGAGACGAGGGTTTTGACTTTCGAAGGAAGTGATGCCGTGATGGGAGGAGAGTCAGGAGACGGAGGATAAGAGGAGGAGAACGAAAGGAAAGAGGAGCGTCAAAATAACAAAAAATTGCGAATTCCGTTTGTTTACCCGTCAATTTGCCGTCAGTTCGAACGGAACGAGGTTTGATAACGAGTACGAACTCGGCTCCGTTAAAGTCCGATAATCAAGCAGCCTCATCCGACCTCATCAGGACTTTGATCGAACGGTTCACCTGCTCCCAGCCCGAACCGCGTGACCCGCACCCGCTAAATGGACCGCTAGTTCGGGCCTCGCTCGCAGTATCTTCCATTCAGGCATTCACTCGTTTTAAATGGACATGTCCATTTTGATAAAAACGGAGAATAATAAAACCCTTAAAATCTATCTCCACCTAAACTCCTTTGCCCAATGTTATCATAACCGGACCGGACATCGACCCGGTAAAGCTTCGGGTCGATGAGTCATTGGTCGGATCGCTGAGTCAATCGGTTCAACCGTTGATTTTCTCAAATATACTTATGAGATATTAGGCTTAAATATTGTTATAAAATAGTTATTTTTATTGTATAAGTATATGTAAAAACCTACTCATATATTTTGAAATAGTGAATATAATATTGAATTTGTCCACAAACATCAATAAAATTACTTATAAAATAGATTACAATATCAGTTTATAAACAAAGATCCGAATTTTCTTTGATAAATGTAACATTCTTGAAATTATTTAATATTATGGTCATGAATAATAAAAATGTAACTTTTTTTTTAATTTCGAATCTTCAAATAAAGTACAATAACTAAAAAATAATCATAATTTTTTATTATAGAATCATGTACGATTAATGTGTCTGTATATGACTATATGCTATAAACAACTATGTTTTCTTGAAATTCAAAAAAGTAAAAAAGATTTGGAGTCTTGAGACCTGTTTGTGAGATCATAGGCTGTAACATCTAAGGCTCGTAGCCTTTTTTTTTATTGGATTTACATCTCTTCCCTCGATGAGTTCATTAACGGGTGCCAGCTTCATAAACCGGAAACCGCGTACGGTTTTTTTTTCTGAAAACCGGCTAATTAACCGGGGTTAGCACGCTTTTTACTGGTTCATTTACATGTACGGTCCAATCAAAGAATCAACTCGGAAACTGTTCCGGTTCTGGTTTTTTCTGGTTAAACCAATGGTCCGGTCCGGTCCGGTTCTGATAACACTGCCTTTGTCGGATCCGATGGTTCATTGTTGTGCATTACACCGGGCTGATTTGGGCTCCACTTTCCCTTGCAATTGAAATGCTGGGCTACTTATTCTATTCATTCGGGTATTGTTTTTTTTTTTTTTTCTTTTTTTTTTTTGTTTTTTTTGATGAGCAGGCTTAGCCCACTTTGATTTTATATAATCGAACAAAAATATTTACAACTAGCAAAGTGCCTCACGTTGTTTCGGCATAATTTTATATTAAAATAATAAAATTTTAATGTTTTTTTGCTGGTGAATAATGACAATAAAGTTAGAGAATGGTTTAGCCGTTTATAGATGAGTTGTGTAACTTATAGATTGATTATGTTTGTTATTGTATTCAAAGTGTTGTTCAGTGGTCCATGGAAGACTCAAGAAATTAAACTCATGACAAAATGTAGGAATAAATGACATTCAAAGTGTTGTATTTATATGATTTTGTATCAATATTTTATGAAAGATCATTATAATTAAAATATATATAGTGATATTTGTGTATATTTTAACACGGTGAATTACCTATACGTTGAAAAATATGTATAGCAATTATTATATCTTAATGATTGTTTTTTAAACTTGTTCATTATAAATAAGTATGAACTCGTTAACATGTCAACACTTTGAACATTCTTTTTAACACTTGGTTATTGTAGTCTTGCGATTGGTATGTTCGTATATATGTTTGTTGCTCGAAATGTCTTCAATAAACTTCTTTATTTTATTTTTTGACAATATTGTATAATGTTGTGTGTTTAAATATATGAATTCAATAAATTTGTTTTCATATTTTTATTTTGTTTTTTAAATTATGTAATGTTGTGTGTTTGAATGCACATGATGAGATAGATTGCTAATGCGCTGAAATCGGCTGAGATCCAAATCGGATCTCAGGGTCCTGAGATCCCGATCCGACGGTTCTCAGGGCCCGTATCTGCTGAGTCCGAATCTCTGGGTTCCTGAGAACCGTCAGATCGGCATCTCAGGACCCTGAGATCCGATTTGGATCTCAGCCAATACCGACGCGATTGCTAATAAGCACAACTCAACACTGTAAAGTGGAGTTAGACTATTATACTAACGTTAGCATTTCGGACTGAAATACTAACGCCTCAAAATTAATGTTCTCGTGTCCGAAATTACGATTTATGGTGCTCAATAAATTCTTCGTATGAAAATATTGGGGAATACAAAAATTTTTCATTTTTAGAGTTTTCTAAGTATTTATTTTGGATTTTTAGAAAAGAGCTCATAAATATTAATAAAATATTGATGTTTGACATGCTATTTTCAAAAATACAAAACAAATACTTAGAAAACTCTAAAAATGAAAAATTTTTGTATTCCCCAATATTTTCATACGAAGAATTTATTGAGCACCATAAATCGTAATTTCGGACACGAGAACATTAATTTTGAGGCGTTAGTATTTCAGTCCGAAATGCTAACGTTAGTATAATAGTCTAACTCCTGTAAAGTGTACCATTTGCTTTAATTTGAATGTATCCTTAGGAAGCAATTAAATTTACTCAATAAAATAATATAATATAGGATAAGTTGGAGAATGACATGCTAATTGAGTATGATGCAAAATGGAAAATTCTGGAAACATTATTTCTATTCCTTTAACTCTGCAAGAGGATCCGAGGATCTAGAAAAGTTTTTGCTAAAAAAAATTGAGACACTGTTGTTTAAACTGTAGATCTACAGTAAAAAACTTTGTCCCAAATTAATATATACTTATAATTGATGTGAATAAAATCAAAATTATATAATTTTTTGTATATATATAAAATATGATATATACAACATATTTTATCAATTAGTTTTGTTATTTAAGAATTCAAAATATTATTTAAGATTTAATTTCACGGTCACCTATCGGTCACCAAAAATTGACTATTTGATCCGTCCTCATTTATATAACACCATCCTAAATTAATATCGTAAGAATTACAATACGAATACACAGCACAGATGAAATGATGCCACCAGCTTTTCTTTTCCAGTAAAGGTGTCATCAAAGTTCCAGTCCACAAATTGAAATATCAGCTCATTTCATACATTCTTAAAAACAATTTTTAGAACCGGAACGTTCCAAAAAAGTTACGTACCACGCCTTTTTAAAGTTATCACTTGCTTTCTTTTGATCAGTAATACATAGCGTTCACATGTTACATTTCAGGATGTATCTGTTATATTTCAGAGTACATCTGTTACATTTCGTACTTGTCCATAGATATATGAACAGTTTCTAGATGGACGCAAGATGTTTCTCCTTTCTTTTCGTGCCTTTTGTATTTTGAATTCTCCTTCCTTCATATTTATTTAATAAATTGTACACCAGTTTTTGTTGTTATGGTCCGAAACCCAGGGACGGATCTAAAGTAGGGCAAGTCTTCTCAAGTGTTCATGCTTAATTTTTTTTAAGAACATAGTTTTTCCTTATGATATATGATGCTTAGTTATTAAAAACACTTTGTGCATATGTACGTATAGTGCCCAAGTTTCTTAGTTTGTTAGGTAAAATACATGAAATAATTTCATACTTTAAGTTATGCTATACAGTTATGTCTAGGCTTAAATAATTCTTGGATCTGTCCCTGCCGAAACTCTGGTGAATACCTTGCTGTTCACATCACTTCAGTATGAAGCAACACCACAGGCCACTTCCATTATCAGTATCACCAACCAGCTGATCACTCTCTTTTCTTTTCTTTCTTTCTTTACCAGTGGGTCCATTTCCTGACCACTTGAACTGTAAGGAAACTAAATTATGTACATATGTAAATCAATACAGCATGAATTAATATACACAAGCCTCCACTCCTTCCCTTCCTACTGATTCAACTAACTTTTCTTTTCTTTTTTTTTTTTTTCTTCTACATTATGCATTCATCAATTTCTTCAATGGCAACACCTATGATGTTTGTAACTGTTTTCTTGGTATTTGTTTTCGCTCCGATTGCACCCGTGCATTCACAGATGGATACCTGTGGCACCGATATTGGCAGCTTCTTACCGGCACCTTTCAACACGTCCGGGCTTGTTTGTAAACCTGTTTGGAAGACCTTTATACTCAGAGTAAATTCTCTTTTTTTTCATTCAATTAATCTTCTATTTTGTTTACTTACTTAGCATGGTCTGATCTTTTCTGGTAAAAACTGTCTGTTTAATGGATCACATTGAACACTGTTAAAGTTGCGAGGATAATAATAAAGATGTTCACAGCAATACCAGAATTCAGTTGTTCAGAAGAACAGTATTATATGAAAAATAAGTAGAAAATAAGACATAAATCGATCAATAATAATATATGTGTCCCTATTATTTTTGTGCCAAAATAATTTCCTTAACATTTTTATAGGCAAATTTGCCCAAAAAAAAAAAGTTCCTGAACAAAGAAAAAGATTATAGCCTATTTATTTTTCAGTACCACCAAATCCATGACAACACTATGACAATAGTACTATCTGCAATCTACACCTCTGGTTGGATCGGTATCGGGTTCTCCCCTGACGGAATGATGGCAGGATCAAGTGCCATGGTTGGCTGGATCGATACCACTGGCAGGGCTTTCATCAAGCAATACGACTTGCGAGGCAGATCTGCATCAGATGTTGTCGTCGATGAAGGGAAATCGGCGTTGAAGAGCATTTCCCCTAAGGTGGTTCTCTATGGAGTAAACATATATCTCATGTTTCAAGTGAGGTTATCGATGCCGGTCAAGAGCCAGAAAATCATTCTTGCGCATGCGAATGAAGCTCCCGACCAGTTTCGTCTTACCAAACATGATGACAGGACGTCTATCTCCCTTGAATTTTCTTCAGGTTTTGTTTCTTCCTTCTGAGTAATGTTTTAATGTTTCTCTTTTGATGGATCAGCTTTGATCGATATGGCTAATTGGTACTGGTACGGTCCAAGAAAACCCTGATAAAGTGCGTTAATACAAAACGATGAAAAAGAAATAACCAATATGAATTTTTTTTTTTTTTTGTTTTATATTATAATTGGAACCTTAAGGGGCATGCCAGGTACAATCCTAAGCTGGCTTGCTGCTAATTCGGTACAGTTCATGCCAATTATCGGTATATTCGGTAATCCTGGTATACAACTTTCTCAATATAACCAGCATTTCAATCTGTCATGTATGTAGGTGGGTCAACTGTTTCATCTTCGCACTTATCGTATCAGTACCAGTTGAAACGAAACCACGGAATACTGGCCATTTTTGGCTGGGGAGTTCTACTACCTACAGGTGTGATAATTGCGAGATATATCCGGCACAAAGATCCACTCTGGTTCTATCTTCACGTTGTGATACAGATGTCGGGGTACTTAGTCGGGCTTGCCGGTGTCGTGGCCGGCATTTCTCTTTACAACACGCTGCATTCAAATTTCAGAAGTCACAAGAGCCTCGGGATCATTGTACTTGCTCTAGGATCTCTTCAGGCGAGTTATCGATACACCCATTCAGGCTGTTTTTACCAGTTTAACCTAAAATGAGCTAGAATTTGCACATGACTTCAAATCGATGCGTCTTCGACTAAATTATGCTAAAAGTCTATGCGTAATTTGAAAATAAAATATTAAATAGGGCTAAATTTATTAATTGAGTTGTAAGGCATAATTTTGTTACATTATATATGAAGAATTAATTACAAATGTTTCATGTAACATCTATTCTGGTTGATAACATCATTTACTTGTCTTACTGCATCAGGTGATCGCCTTCTTTATACGGCCCAACAAGGAGTTGAAGCTGCGCACGTACTGGAACTGGTACCACAACTGGCTCGGACGATTGGCGCTTCTTCTTGCAGCCATCAACATTGTCCTCGGCCTCCAAATAGGAGGCGTCGGCAATTCTTGGAAGTTCGTTTACGGTTTCATACTTTCAACACTCCTTGTAATCCATTTGGTTCTTGAAATCATGATTTTTTGGTCCAAGAAAACTGTTTCTCCTACCTCAGTATAGTGTTTCAGTTAGCTTACAGTGTGCTTGTTATAATTTGGATTGCGAATTGCCTCTTCATGCCTGGCTCTTTTTTTTTTTTTTTTTTTTTTAGCTACATACATTATGTTGCTTTCTTTTGCAGTAGGAGATGAGTAGTTTACTGTGTAAATTTGATTGAATTGAAAATAGTTTATTCCTAACAGATAGAAGACAAGAGAAAAATACACAGATAAATCAAATAAAATCCTTATCCTTACTCCTAATAAAAGGAGATCGGATTTTTGACATGAAAGTTCTATCTTCCCCAAAAAATAAATCTCAGCCGTTGATTGTTTACTTAGATTGATCACCACTGTTGACATACTTTAATGTCTCAACCCATTAAAACTTAAAGCCCATATCAATTTTCTCAATTTAAGACCTATTATATATTATCCTAAAAATTTATTATAAGAAATAACAATTTCAGCCAATGCAAGGCGTGGGGCTCTTTACTAGTTAAAGTAGAATAGCCATAAAGAATGTGCAAGCCTATGATTTAAAAATTCTTTGAGTTCAGGTTCCTGGTAAATAAATATAATTTGTATGTTTAACTCCAACTCCATGATTTTAAATAATAGAATTCTATTATTCCTTTTGGAATACCAATTTCTGTATTCCATACTAAGTTGTTTTCTTTTTTTTTTTTAAAAAAAAAAGAAAAGACTTTAGAATTCGTCTTCCTCTGTTTTTCATTTTTTTTTTTCGCCGTGGCAATTTCAGTCGGAGAGAATGAGTCAATAATTGTGAGCTAGTCTTTCTAATTAAATAATGAATTTTATTCCAATAATCTCATTATATTTTTTTTCCGATATGACGATTATAAATAAATATTATCTAATATCAAATTCATCTGTAATCAGGCGCGGAACGAGGGGGGGGACAGAGGGGGCTGAGCACCCCCCAAGATTTTAGAAATTTTGTACTTAGAGCATTAACTTAACTGTATTTTATGAAAAATAGTTGATTTGGCACCCCCCCAAAACTCTGTTCTTATGTCTATGCCTTAACGATTAAAATTAATAATTGTAAATATAAAAAACATAGAAAGAAGTAATCTAATTTAGAAGGCTGAAGGCCCACTGGCCATTAATTAATAATAGATTATTTCTTTGAAAACTGCAATTGTCTCCATTCTAAAATTTTGCTGGTTTCTTTATTAGCCGATTAATTCGCTTTCTGTTTTTGGTTTTGCCCCATTCTTTTATACTCTCTGTGACCTCTCTCAAATATCAAAATTAAGAGATTCTATAATTTTGAACCTATTTAGTTAGTCTTTTTTTTTAAGATGTTTACTGTATTTAAAAAATTGTTACTTTTAATTATATTTATATAGAGTTGGGTTAGGGTGCTATACATAACAAAATGACGTTGGTGTTATACACTCGTATCTCAACATTCAACAACCACAACTTCGATCGCCGATCCAATTTGATCGATGCATTAATTCTATATATTGAAATCTTATTGAATACAAAATTTTTCTATTTTTAGAGATTTTTAAAAAATTTTAAAGATTTTTGCAAAAAAAAAAAACCTAAATTTAATTCAAAATATATTATTTATTATTTTTTTTTTGCCATCTTTCAAAAATAGTTAAAAATAGTTAGCAATCTCAATAAATAAAAAAAAAGTTTATATCTTACGAGATTTCAACATGTAAAATACACAAGTTGAATTGGATCGCCCATTTATGGTTGTTGAGATTTTTGTCCCTCGGCGTCTCGGCACCCCCCAACTTCAAATCCTGGTTCTGCCCCTGTCTATAATCTAGTAAGATATAGGAGCAACACCCTTAAATATGTGTAAGGATCTGCTGACGCACTGCATATCTTGCAGTGCGTATCCCACGACTGAAGATTATAGGGGTGATTTTTTTTTTAACCTTGCACAGTTTCCAATACAATCAAACGGTTAAGAACGCACTGCAAAATATGCAGTGCGTTAGGAGATCTCCTTTGCTTAAATTTTACTTTCTATTTTAGAACAAAATAGGTGGTTCATGGCTTCATGGAAAGCAAAGAAAAAAATAAAATTGAATACGATTGAAAAAAAAAAAAACCACAACGGAAGAAATAGAAAATTTAAGGAAAACACGTAGAGTCCACCTATAAAATAATAAAGTGAGTCACCTATCTATTACTCTCTCACAATCTAACACATCCATATGCTTGTCACAGTTGCATAAATATTTACTGAAATTCATAGTGTATCTGTTTACTAGAAAATGATATATATGGACGAAGAGATATACATGTTTACTGAAAAATGATATTTGTTCATCCAAAATACAGTAAACCGGTGGATAGATAAAATGGTGGTGGTCGCTACCTACGACTCCAAATTTAAAGGCTGGTAGCAAGTAGCAACACATGAATATAATTCAAGGTTACTAAAAGATCCAAAAGAACGGCTTCAATAAGTGGCAATGTTTCCAGAGAGATTCTGACGTTTTATCTGAAAGAAATAGGAACAAATATTGGACGTTTTGGGGACCAATAGCAACCCCCATCATGTATCACATATTCACATTCACATGTACATGCATGCATATCATGATATCAACTAATCAACTATAGATACTTGGCACCCGCTATCAAGCTTTCAAAAAAAAAAAAAACTAATCAACTATAGGCCCAATTGGGAAATTGAAGAGCAATTGAAACCTAAAAAAGTTGAAACCAATATGGAACTAGAGGTGGCAGAACCCGACCCGACCCGAGAAACCCGCCCAACCCGACCCGACTCGAACCCAACCCGACCCGGAATTTTTCAGATAGTCAAACTGACCCGACTCAACCCGACCTGATCCGAACCCGACCCGACCCGAGATCAAATAGCATCCAATCCAACTCAAATCAACATACGATCCAAATAAAGTAGATATTAAAATTGACCCGACCCGACCCGCCCGTCACCCGACCCGACCTAACCCGAGATATTCTAGAAGGTCAAACTGACCTGACCCGCCCGACCCGAACCCGAACCCGATCCGCCCGCCCAATTTGTCACCTCTATATGGAACTAACAGGTTGCCACTATGGAACCAATAAACAATTAAGGCTTAATTTTTGGTGTACCCATCAAAAACTCTTAAATTGCCAATATCCCTATCATAGTGTCATAATATCTAATATCCCCATCAAAACTCAACTTTCTTTCTAATATCCCCTTTCTTCAATTAGCCCATAATTAATACATTATAAATTATTGAATTTACATTTTTGGCCCTCCTTCCAGATGAAGATCTGTTTATTATACTACGTACAGCACAAGATAAGAAACGAAAACTTACCATGCTTTTTTCTTCTCAGTTATTTCTCCTAGTTACAAGCGGTTGGCTGACGGTTGGCTGCAAATACGGATACTGAGTATAGAAAACTAAGCACCTAAAGGGAAAACGAGCCCAAATAATATTTGATCGAAAAGAATGGGAAAATCACTCATGCAAGACAATAGACGTTTTGGAGTATAGAAATAAATTTTGTTTTGTGACTAAGATTATAACTATATGCTATAAATTATATTGGAGTATGAAGGCCAATAACTTAATAACATTCCTAAAGGCCGTGCCAACAAAAATTTAACATCAATATTTTGTTCACTCGTATCTGATTTAGGCAACTACTAGGTAAGCTCGAATTAATGTTACAAAAAAATAAATAAGTATGGGCTTCAAATTAACTTGCTTTGTGATAACATTTAAATAGATCATGTTTCTTCTTCTTTCTTAGTTTTTTTTTTAATAATTTGCAAGTTCCGGATACTTTGTGAGAGGAGCAAAGGGAGAGAAGAGACTACCAGGAAAAACAAAAATAGTAAAGGGACAAAAATGTAAATTCAATCATTGGTAGCATATTAATTGTGGATTAAATGAAGAAAAGGGGATATAAGAAAGAAAATTGAGTTTTGATGGGGATATTGGATATTATAGTGTTATGATGAGGAAATTGGCAATTTAAGAGTTTTTGATGGGTACACCAAAAATTAAGCCAAGAATGGCTTAAAGATGCACATATGGGCTTAATGGGTCACATAAGATTTCTATTTTTTGTTTTCTTGTATGGATGGACTATGCGTTGGAATTAGCTTGAGATCCAAAATAGATGGTTGGGATTATTTTAAAAAAAAAAATCCTTACAAACAACATGCGTCGTCGGATCGTCATTGCAGGGGTCTTGAATAATGTTTGCTTAGGAATGTCAGAAGGTAAATTTAATTTGATATATCATTCTGTAATCTGTATTAATAAATATGAACATTAAATTGTTCCATTAGGAGGAAAGAAAGATACATTCTTCTACATTAATAGAAGTATAAAACCAAACTTTTGTTAGCTACCAAACATTTATTTCCTTCTTGAAATACTTTGAATTGCAGTATTTATATCTATACTTGTAAATTAGTTGAACTTAGGATATATATACATCAACAAAGGAGAAGGAAAAAGAAAGAGACATCTTTACTTTACCATAAAAACAGATGGAACAATAAAAAAAAAATTTACTGAATTTTTTTTTTACTTCAAAAAAAAAATTACCATAAAAAAAAAAAAGATGGAACAATTAAGGTGCTATATACCTGAATTGATATCTAATAAATGAAATTGTTAGAAAGAGGATAATATCATAATTCATAAGTATATAGTTATTTGCCTCCCAATCCAGCCAAGAAGGATACTCCTGTAGGTGGCAGCCATGAGAATCCGCCGATGAACTGCGCGACGGTGAACTTCCGTGCCTCTTCGGGCATCGTGATCACTCTGTATCCGGGCCACGTTACTCTCTTCTCGAGCGATGACCCGGGGCCCTTGTTCCTGTACTCGCCGTAGTACAATGTCTGAAGCGCGAACGTGCCGTTCCACTCGAGCCACCCAGCCGGGCTTATGTGATCATCCATGAATGTCTCCATGTAAACTGTTCTGGAGTACATCTTCCACGGTCGGCCCAGGTATGTCGGGTAGTCCCACTTCGTCGTGTTGAGCTCCGGCGTGGCCTGTAACCGGCATGCGTGGATTGAAATGCCAGTGATTTGATTTGGGTCCTTCCGGTTTTGCGCCGTGATCGTGTTCTTTTGCATTGGAAGCGGTTTTCGGGCCCAAATGTTGCAGTTCTGGAGCACCACTGCGGCGTTGCCGAAGATGAAGTCGACTGTGCCGTAAATATCGCAGTCGCGGTAGAACTGTCGCTGAGAATGTACGTATAGGGTATCTTGATGCCCGCTTATGTTGCAGCGGTATACAACAGCGTGATCAGCACTCACGCGAAGCGCGACAGCTTGGTGTCTCTCCGGCCCTGCCTTATTCTCGATCGTCATGTCTCTCATGATAAAGCCTGCTCCGCTCGACGCTGCCACGACATTTCTCAAGAAGTCTCAGCATTTAATTTTCACTAATCAATATTCAGGAAAATTAACAATTCGTAATAATTAACATACCGAATGTCGCGGTGTGAAAAGTCGTGTAGTTATCGAAGACGCTCCGACTTCCGGTGATCACCGTCTTTCCGACTCCGTCTCCGACGAACATAACGTTGGTCTTCTTCCTGCCAATTTTAACGTTCTCTCTGTATACCCCGGCCTTCACGTAGATGATCGTGCGCCTCGAATTATACTCCGGTACTGCCTTCACTGCATCGGCGATCTTCTTATATGTTCCTACGCCATATTTCGAGACAATCATGTCGGCTTGGATCTCGGATGCCGGCACTTGAAGCAATCTCCGGTCACTCTTCTTCACCCAATTCGGGAATCCCTTCGAGCTGTGATCAGCGGCGCTTAACAATTTCCGTTGTTTGTTGTTTTGCGTCGAAGCCGTAGCGAAATCTTGATTGCTATATATCGCTAAATTGTTGCTCATCAGTTTTGACAGGTCTTTGAAGTAGCTCATCATCTGCGGTTTTAGGAATGTACCATCACCGCTTTGCTCGAGCCCCTCCTCGCACGTGTCTTGGTTAGTGACAACCGCACCCAACCATGTCAGTACATCATCGGACAAAGAAGCCGAAGATAGAGATGCCGACATGGACTCTTCCAGGTGGTGGTACGAGTCGTAGAGCAGCTCCATGCAACTGTCATACGCACTCCGTGACAGCGGAGTCATGTCGGTTGCAGCCAATGCCGTGGCATCATCAAGTGCCTGACCGACATGTTGATGCGTCATGTTCATCGACAACCGTACCAATTCTTGTGGACCAATTATCTCCATCCAGCCGGGTAGCTGCATGAACGAATTGATGCATACATCCCTGTACAGGGTAAACCCGCACGCGCGTTTTATGACATAGGTAGGGGTCTGGTTCGAACTCGAGACTGTCAGCCTGGTTCGGGTTCGGACCAAGAAGAAAATCGTTACGGCGGCAATGAGTACGAAGAGTATGGCGAGGAAGGTGGCGAGGATACACCGCGCCCGGCGGTTCTCGGAAGGAAAACACTTGCTGTGACTCATTTTTTGCCAGCAAGTGGAAAGCTAGTGTGTGAGTGAGTGAAAGAGTGAATCAAATGTGTGTCAAAAAGGAACAATATCTTATGCCAAAGTTTATATGCTAGAAGAATAAAGAGAAGAAGATATATATATGCAATATTATGTCCTGTGGCATTACTGCTGCAACCAAATTTATAAGAGGATATAATAACCATGGACATTAGTGCCCATGGTAACCATGTTTTAATTTAAGCATAAATTGAGAAATCTAAACCGTTAGATATATTCTATATTTATCTCAATAACATATACATAAAAAATAATAAAGTTTTGGCATTGTTTCAATAGTCATAAGAGAGAAGAAAACATTCATAAAACTTGAACCAACCTTTAGTTATTTGATCACTCCTCAAATTATAATCAGCATTAAGTTCACTTCAGGACAAGTGTGGTGACTACTAAGAACCAATATTTGGTCTAGTGGATAAGAGCAATGCTCTCCGTATAGGAGCTCGCGGGTTCGAAACTCAGATGAAAGTTTTTTTATAGACATTTAAATTTGAGTGGCTTGACACAGCTCATTTTTATTAAAAAAAAAAAAAACAGAGAGAGAGAGAGCGGGGTGACTACTAACTAGCTACCATGACCCGCAACAGGGATGGGCACACAGGTGATGAAATTGAAGGGACTATTTGACATGCATAGACATAGAGGAGGCTAGGCAGTAGGCAGGCAGGCAGCTGTGTAATGAGTTTGGTGAAGGGTATACATCGCATACATAGCAAGAGGAGGAGGATACCACTATACCGGTGCCAGTACCAGCTGATTATCATTATCATTAAAGGGTGGTTTCCTAATCTACATGGCATCAATCCCTCTGGTCCGTAGTGGCACCAAAAGCACACAGTGCCCTTATCCCCCTTTTCAATTGTAGCCATAACCCACCCCCACCCCACTGGATCCTGATTTCATTCCTTGTAGTCGGTTCACATGTCAATTGATCCATTAATTCCATATATATTCATTCCTTGTTGCATTGATTAATTCTTGGGTCATATTCAGTGTCCACATGTTCACGTTGTTACAAAATTTGAGTTAAGTATTACACAATTTGAGATAAGAGTTACAATTTTTTCCAATTCACATCCTCTACTGCGCAGTAACTTACTGCACAGCATTTCAACTGTTGAATCTGCTTTGAGATTCATGCAACTCAATCTCAAACAAGCCCCCTATAATACTCATCATTGATTCACTGTGCAGTAAAATACTGCCCAGCAGAGGATAAGCGCTCCAAATATTGTGTATGTATGGACGTATGGATAGTTTAAACGAGCACGCTTGAAAAATTCCTTAATTCTTCCTTCTACAATGTCCAACAAATTAAAAAATTTTTTACACTACAATTATAAGAAATTAATATAATAACAAACTATTATTATTGTTAATGATAATAATAATAATAATAATAATAATAATTGATTAGCTGGTTTTGAAATTTGATCAACTTTGTGGAATTCCATGGGTGTTACCTGGCATTAAAATGGCATGCAGTTGGAAGTTAAATAATATAACATGAGCTGGTCTGGTCTTTGCTGCTGTTTGAAATTAAAAAAGTTGTAATGTATGCTTGACTAACTAGTAATGTGCGGGGTCCAGGTCCAACCAGAGGCTGAAATGAATGAATGCTCTATCTTGAGCGCACATGCATTTGTTTTGTTTTGTTTGACCATCTCATGTATCTGTAATTGTAAATCAGACGGCCGGCAATGGACGTGGTATTTATTTATTTTCTCAGCTCATTTTCTGAAACCAAGCGATGGACAAAGAATCAATTGGCTGATGAAGCCTCAAGGATCCCCTGACTTACTACATTGTGCAGTTTGCAACATCCGCCGTTGGATTGTCTTGAGATCTGTACCGGCACGAATCTGGAGACAATTCAATGGCTGACGTTCTGGACTGCACAATGCAATACAGCAGGGGTTATGAATTCCTACCAGTCTTATGTAATTTGTGAAGTAATAAGTAATACGGTCCAGATATACAAATACCAAAAAAGATACCAGTTATAATGTAAAATATATCTAAATTGAAACATTAACAAATTATCTTGAAATAATTAACGTATTAACTTGAAACATTGTAGTATTAAGTTGAATAACACAAATCATAAATTAAATCATCTACTTGAATCACTACTAAATCACATAAATATTATCTTAAAATTGTTGAGAGAACGTATGGAAGTAAAATGAAGTGAAAAAGCAACAAAAGAGAAAATTATATCATTTGTGTTTCATTTTAATCTCATTAAGTTTCATATTAACTTTATAGATGTTTCATTTTGATCGCAACATGTTGCAGATTAACGTTAAATTAACTTTGTATGGTGGTATTCCGACAATATGTTTTGCGGTATCCCCATAGCAATTTCCTAAGTAATAACCACTGCGCCGCACTGCATGCACAGCGTGGGCTCCAACCCAACGCGGAAACACAGAACTGGGTTTGGTTTGGTTTGGGTCCGGACTTGGTGTTTGCCAACACTAGTACTGCTGTTATTGGTGCTCATTCACTCACTGGGGAAAAAGGACAAAAACAAACCAAAAGGGATCCCTGTACCTTTCCTTTGATACACAGCAATTTACAATTCCATTTTTTTTTTTTTTGAGAGAAACAATTTACAATTCATCAAAAAATAGTTTCTTTAAAGCAACTGAAGGTGGTGCAAAGCGCAATATTATATTCTCCTTTTTCAAGGATAAAAAAAAAAGAACTTTCATGAGAAGTGCTACTATAAAGCCTACGGGCATTTTACCCTCAAAAAAAAATGAAAAGTGCTACTATACTATAAAGCCTACGGGCATTTCAGACCTCAATTTTCAAATTTATGTTTTAGTTTTTGAACCTGACTCAGAATGTTGGTTTCCAACTTCCTTGAGGCTATTAGTTGTTGGGCCTGATTCACGGCCCAAAATTTTTCATCTTAAGAATTTAGGAATTAGGATCAACCGGTACATACAAACAGGCTGAATTGCTTGATAGGCCGAGAGCTAATATGCATAAAAATAAAAACAGAACTAAATGTACATATTTGGAGTAAAACTAGCGTGTTCTTTAAGCTCACGAGAGCCTCCCGTGAGGTTAACACCAAAAACATATCAAACCATATCTAAATTTTGATTTATATGGTTCAATAAATTCTTTATATCAAAATAATGTGGCATGCAAAAATTTTTTATTTTTAAAGATTTTTAAGTAATTATTTCGGATTTTTTAAAAATACATATGAAACATTGATTATTTTATTAATATTGTATAGTTGCTATTAAAAAATCTGAAATAAAATACTTACAAATCTCTAAAAATGAAAAAATTTTGCGTGCTATAAGATTTTTATAAAAGAACTTATTAGGTCATATAAATCAAAATTTGGATATTATTTGATATGTTTTTAGTGTTAAGCTCACGGGGCCTCGGGTGAGCTTAAGAACACCGTATAGATTTAATCTACATATTTGTATGAAAGAAATCAATCAATTATTATACTGGCAAGAGGATCCATCAGATTCAAAACCACCCACAAAGCTCATCTGTGGTTAATTAATTTATTAACTATTCACTGTCATTTGTAATGGAAAAGAAACAAAGTTTTTTTTTTTTTTTTTTTTTGAGATAGAGAGTCAAGTCACTCAAATTTAAATGTCTATAAAGTATTCTCTATCCGGATTTTGAACTCGCGACCTCCCACACAGAAAGTGTTACCTTCAGTCAATGTACCAAAGGCTGATTCTTAAGAAACAAAGTATATATGCTCGTAATAAATGAACTATATTATGATGCATTTTCAGCCGAGGGGGCAAAGAAAGCAAATTAACTTGGAATTAGCAGTACACAATTGCTGAAATAGATCCAAAAATCTCTGCATTAATTTTCCCCCCTAAATCATGATCTAGATGATAAGACATTGAGGAGGAACACTCTAGCTCTTATGAAACCTCTGTACAGCTCCTCAGTTCTGCTCTCCATGCTCTTCAAGCACTCTTCCAAGCCGTCGAACCGGTCGAGCGCCTGCTTTATCGCCTTCCGTTCCTCCTCCACGGCCGCTTGCTTCTTCGCCGCCGCCCTCGACCGCCATCGCATCAAATTACTAACCCATGTAGCCTTCACGGTACACCGGGCTACTTTTGTGGAGCCTGTTGCGGTTTGTGTAGGCAGTACGGTCGTTTGGTCGGACAGTTCGGCAAGCCCGACAAAAAGCACGGCTGATGCGGCGGCCAATGTGGCTATAGCGCTGCATAGGGAAAGCGGCAATGTGGATACACCCACTGTGTTGTCCGGTTTGGATGTCGTGCTTGGCGCCAGGGGATCAGTCTGTGCCGCCTCCTTTATAGTTGACGCGAGTTGCTCGAGCTCGTGCGTAGCTAACCGCTGCGCACGCACAGCTGAGGCGATGCGAGGCTGGTTTTGCCTCCGGAACGAAGCCCTCGTCTCTGCCTGAAGCTGCAGAAGATTGAGCAATGCCAGGCGAAACAAGTCGTACGAGTCGACCAACCGCAGAAGGTCTTCCGAGACATCGGACACGACCAACGAATCCCTGAGCTGGTCAACGGCCAGGGGATGCTGCATCAGTTCGAACAAGGAGGTGAGAACAACGGCGATGCACCTGGCGCCATCAGACAGCCACGTGGCGGAAGGCGATTTCTTGCAGGAGGATGACCAGGATACAAGACACGCGACGTCCTCGTTGAGGCGTGATACAATGGGGTGGAACCGCACCGGGAGGCTAGCGGAGCGGATCTTGTACGCCGTCCGCTTCGCCGCAGCAGCAAGGGCAGGAAGTGAGACAGTCCGCCGGAACCCGGCCATCTTGCCTCACCCCTCTTTTTTAGCCCCTTATGACAATTCTGTTTGTGGTTCGAATTGGGAAATTGGGGGGGGAGAGATTTTAATTATGAGGGATGCAATGCATTGGGGAAATAGGAGTGGATTTGCGTTGTAGGTGTTGAGCGCCAACGGTTGCCATTTTGCCTCCAGTCTGGTTTCTATTTTCCTTTTTAAATGGAAGGAAAACTCCCCCCCAAATGTAATTAGCATGATATATATGTCTTATGAATCAATTTATAGGAATGTATATATATGAGTTTACTATTATTATTCAGAAACATGTAAAGTCTACTCTATATAATAAATCGTCCATTTACCTCTCTTACGCTTTGCTCCAGAAAGAGTTAAAGGAAGGGAAGGGAGGGGAGGAGAAGGGAAAAGAGGGCTGACCGGCTTTGCCCAGATTAATTTACTTGCTCCAAAACTAAAATATGTGGAGGGGAGAGGAGGTGAAGAATTGGGAGAGGAGGTGAAATGTTTTATATAAATGTTACCTTCTTGTTACTCTTCAAAATGTCGAGTTTTTAATAATAATTAAATAAATAATCCGAATTAGATATTTAGGTAAATAATATCTGGAATTCGGGATTTAAGAAGATTACTATTCAAATCCGCGTCCCATACTAATAATTTGTTCGTGCTGGCTTTTTTTATCTTTTTTATGGATTGCGTTTTGAATCAGTGACCCATCTATTGGAATTCGTTTCTGAAATGCAACCCAATCTTTAGGTCACTGATTAGAAACGCAACCGTTCTTTTGAAAGGGTTGCGTATTTGACTAGTATCCATTTTTATGGATTGTAGATTGAATTAGTGTTCCATATCACTATATAAGAGTTTCCATACCAACTGTTCGTTTGGGATTCGTATCATATCCGCGTTCATATAAAAAAAATAGTTTTCCGAATCTCTGACATTTTCTGACTCATTTTTACTTTTTATGGTATGGGACGCGGATTTGAATAGTAATCTTACTAAATCCCGAATTTCAAATATTATTTCCCTAAATATTTAATTCGGATTATTTATTTAATTATTATTAAAAAAATTGGCTTCAAAATGAGGTGTAAAATTTCACCTCCCATTATTCTTCCCTTCCACTCCTTTTCCTTCCCTTCCCTTTCCACCGTGTTTACCGGAGCACACCGTTATAGTTCTGACACATCACGTGCATTCATGTGCTTAGCACAATTGCATAAATGTTTACTGCAAATCGTTATGTATCTATTCACTGAAAAATGATATATATTTATTATAAAGATATAAATGTTTACTGAAAAATAATATTTGTTTATTAAAAATACGGTGGACCGGATAAAAAAAAGGGTGGACGCTAGCTATTACTCCTATATATAAGCGTCAATAAGTTTGGGTTTTTTGTTTGAAGAAGAATAATTTTGGGGTTTACATTGAATAGTATTTCTGCGGTTGTTCTTGATAATGATCAAAATTGAAGTTTCAAATTGCATAATTCTCTGGTCAGAATGTGTAATTGGGCCCTGTTTGCTTTGAACAAAGCCCAACTTTGTGACATTTCACTCAGTGTTCATAAAAATGCTTTTATTTTGAAAGAACTTGTTTACAAAAACTTGTGTAAAGGTCAATTTAATTTGTTTATAAAACTTGCCCATAGGCATAGAAAGCAAATTTATGGTAATTTAACATGCCTGTGTTTTTTTTCTATATATATTGATCGTTTCATAAGATAACTTGAACTTGATGATTAGCTAAAAGATCTCTTGTTAATAACGTATATACAAATAAATGTTCAACTTTAATACAATTATAAGTACAGTTTTGGTGACAAGTGCAATTTAAATATAGATGCCAACAATCTCATGAAAATGCACCACTTTTGCATGATCAAACTGTGTACCAAATTATATATATAACCAACAAATTAATCAAACAGAATTTATATAATCTCATCATTTTTCTAATTTTCTGTGTTCTTTTTTTGCTTTTTTTCTAGCAGAATCACAACCATGATGCACCACCAGCATCCCTGGCCAAGGCTCCACCCGGCAGTCTTAACGGAGCTCGCGAATTCCGTAATAGTCGGCCTATTCCTCGCGGCATGCACCGGTTATGTACGGTTCGCCTCGTCGCGCATAAAGCCCGGCATACAGCGTTTCGTGGCCCTTCTCCCGGTTATCTCACTCCTGCCAATTATTCCGGCAGCCTTCACCTTCATCCACCTCCGCACCGTCGCCGCCCTCTTCCTGTCCTGGCTCGCATTGTTCAAGCTCCTCCTTCTATCTTTCGGCCGGGGGCCACTCGAGCCGTCACAACCGTTCCTTGTGTTTTTCTTCACAACCACACTGCCGGTCAAATTACAGCCGGGACGTTCCCGAACCGACCTGATCTCGATGATCGCCGCCAACATTGTTTTGTGCCTTAAAGCCCTGGTTTTACTCTTCAACATCTATCTCTACCGGTACTATCCGCTGTACGACATGTACACGCTCCTCACCCTCTATACCGGCCATCTCTACCTAGGAATTGAACTTGCCATGCGCATAGCAGGCATCGCCGTTTCGATCATTCTTAACAAGCCGATCGAGCCTCAATTCGCCAACCCATTTCTGTCCACGTCATTGCGTGAATTCTGGAGTCGTCGATGGAACATCATGATCTCCAAAACGCTCCGTCAGGCAGTGTATGCCCCGGTTACCTCTCGCCTGGGCCCGGCTGTCGGCCTGATCGCGTCCTTCCTGGTCTCGGGTCTAATGCATGAAATCATCTTCTACTACCTTGCCTCGTCCCGGCCTACAGGAGAGGTGACGGCGTTCTTTCTGCTCCAGGCACTCGGCATCATCGTGGAACAAGTCGTAAAAGGAGCCACGACTTGGCGGCCGCACAAGATGTTGGCTTGCCCGATGACCGTCGGTTTCATCATGATATCCTCGTTTTGGCTGCTCTTTGTTCCGCTACAGAGAACCGGCGCCGACGAACGTGCAGCAGCGGAGGCATTGGCAGGGTTCACATTCTTGGAAAATGTGGTCTGTGCATTCTTTGGCAAGATCGGATTAATTATTACCATATTAGTTAATTAGTTAATTAGTTTAACAATTCTGTCAACTTTTTTTTTTAATTTATAGTTTATCATTGTTGTTAATTATGTGTGTGTTACTTGATATGTTTATGTTTACTGTCATGCATGTGTGTGGTAATATTGTGGACTTTCTATTTTCTATCATGTATTTGCTTTCAGAAGTAATATGTAAAATTGAATGATGTAATATATATAAGGAACTAATATATAGGCTATACGAAAATGCCCTAGTTTAATAAGATTGGTAGAGGAAATTATCTTTCTTCATATATGTTAACATTATTCCTTGCAAACTTTTTATTCATGTTGAGGATATATGCTCAGATAACATTAGTTCTAAATGAGAAGTTGAATTCAGAAACATTTAAAGAACCAAAATAAAATAAATTAAAATAGAAAATATGCAAGCAGTAAATCAAACTTATAATTGTTCTCCTTTCTGAAACTTTGTTCAGAATTTTTTTTTTTTTTTTTTTTTTTTGAGAAACTTGTTCAGAAATTTAACTGTGAGGCACCTTATTTTGCCTTTGTGTGATTAATATTCTCTGGATATATTGGGCCATATATAGGCGCTGAATGTAACATAACACCACAGGAGATTTACAAAGTTGTTTCTGATCAATGAGGCCCAGATGGAGTTATATTGCTAGTGCTTGGCCCGTTGAATTAAATCTTCTTTAATCTTTATTATTACCGGATACATGATGAAGAAAATAATAATAGAGAAATTATATTTGTCTCCTTAACTTTTTTTCTTATCCATCCTCCGATTAAATTGCTTAAATATTAATTCTCTCATTTCCTCTCATACTTTGTCAGTTTTGGAGTGAATTTTTTTTACTATTTCAGTATTTTTCCTTCCATCATGCATGTATGAGTTTTTTTTGCATGGTTAATGATATGCATTTTGACCGTCAAAAGTATATGTTACATGTTAAAAAAAAAAATTCTTATAAAAATGCATTGAGAGATGGATAAGAGGCGCAATTATCACCTCTCATAATAATATACTAGTACTGTCCGTGCATTGCAATGGGATCATATCAACATATACACTTATATACAGTAATTTTCTACAAGACATATAGAAAATGAGGGGAAAAAAAAAAGAACAATTACTTTTGACCAATATATATCTTAATAAAAATTAAATAGACTGGTTTAGAATAAGTCCGATTAGAAGTAAAATAAGTCTTTAACCACATTAAGATATTACGCTTTAAATATTGTATAAACAATTTTTTAAAGAAAAAATAGTCACTGAAAAAAGTAGTTTTGGATATCTAGTTAAAATATATAATTGCTCTGCCGCAAAGCACAGATGAATACTCTAGTAAAAAAGAAATCTCAAAACCTTTTCTTTAACTTTACTCCACTATCATTGCATATTTTGGATAACGAGACAGTGTAGAATGTACCACTAGCTTACCTATTAATACATATGGGTGTAAACGAGCTGAGCCGAGCTGAAAACATAAGATCGAGGTCAGCTCGTTTAATTAACGAGCTGACCGAGCTGGCTAGTTAAGCTCGTTTATTTTTAATAATAAAATTTTAAGTATGTTATATTAAAATTTATATAAAAATTAATATAAAAGGACTAATAAATATATGTTCATACACATTTTACATAACAATTTTATATATATTTGACCATATGTTGTATAATATATTAATAATTTACGATAAGAACAGTACAAATTGCAATTAGTAAAAGTTTATCGAGCCAAACGAGTTTAACGAGCCGAGCCATGCCAAGCTCAAGCTCGGCTCATTAGCTTAACGAGCTTAACGAGCGAGCCAATAACGAGTCGAGCCCGAGCCACAAGCCACGAGTTTTTTTGCCACTCCTACCTATTATTAACATAACTCTATTATATTAAGTGAGGAGGGATCCAATGACAATCTTATAAATAGGACTTTTCAAAAATTCTCAAATATAGGAAAATGTTTACGGAAGTATTGTTCAACTTATAGATTGATTATGTTTCCGATTATATTCAATTTAAATAATGTTTGATAGCTTTTCAAATGCCCGTTAAATTACAACCGTTAAAAAGTGTGTAATTTTATGATAAGCCATCAAAAAATGTTTAAATTGATTGAAATTTGAAATATTATTAATCTATAAGTTATCTAATGCATCCATAAACTTTCTTTTATTTTTAAATTTTTTTATGATTTTTTATAAGTTTTTGAAAATTTCCACTGTCGAGATTGTTAATATAATAATGTCAATGAATCTCTCATTATAAGTATCCCTACGAGTATCCACAGTTTCGAGACCAAGTTATTCATTATTTCATGCTAACTTTGCCATTTGATAGTTTATTTTTTGTACAATTAATTAATTTAAATCATTTAATTGTTTTTTTTGGATGATATAGCCTCCTGAATAATTTAAAACAAATTAATAAATTTTAAGACAGTCTAACTAGGCAGACAGGGTGCATGCTTTGTGGGACACCGGCTCTGATTGCAAAGTTTGATGCAAACTAATATAATGTTGCATTGTATTATGTGTTAGACTATTATGCTAATACTAGCATTTTACTTTGAAACTAGCACCATGTCCGCACCACGTAGCGGTGTCTTTAAATTGAAAATGGTAATTAACATGTTTCAAAAGTTAAAATGCTGACAGACAAAGACAACATTACAAATATATTACATTTTGGATTGGCTTGGGCCGTTCAATTTTGGTTGGGCGAAAGCGTTTTTTTTTTTTTTTTGTCCTGAGAAAACAAAGGCATCCCATTAACGCTCTACCAGCGGACTAGAAATCGAATAATCAAAATTAGATGATCAATGGTGAGAGTTAAGACATATTGATATATCCAACGGTCCAAAATCAATATGGACAAATAGTCATTTGGGTCTCCAAATCAACTCCTCCTTTTATAAGTAGTAAGGATATTTACGGCTCAAAATATATATTACCTATCCTAATTTACAATTTAGGGTGCTTCATAAATTTTTAATATGATAATACTGGAGACTACAAAATTTTTCTAATTTATTGAAGTTTCTTAAGCATTTCATATGTAGTTTTGAAAATAGCATGTACAAAAATCAATATCATATTATTGTTTATGATCTCTTTTCAAAAATTAAAAACAATATCTAGAAAACTCTCAAAAAAAAAAAGAAAATTTTGTATTTCCTAATATTTTTATATAAAGAATTTATTAAGCACTATAAATCGTGATTTCAAACAAATTGATATAAATTATTTACGAGGCGTTAACATTTCGAACTGAAAGACTAACGTTAGGGTGATAGTATTACTCCTGTGTACCAATTATTACAAGATGTTTCTCAATCAGAGTAACACCCAACGTCCACAGAAAAACCATCCATAACATCCATATGTTACATTTCGGGATGTATCTGTTACATTTCGCGATGTATATGCTACATTCTGTACACGTCTATGGACGTATGGACGGTTTTTTCAATAGACCCAAGATGTTTTTCAATCAATTATTATAGGCGTTTGAACTTTGAAGGCAGAGGCGGACCTCTGTTGATGCTACCCGGGGCAGTGGCCCCCCCTTAATATTTGAAAATTTGTAAAAAAACACATGTAAATCAATGAATTATTACCCAATAATCAGAGTTTGTCCCCCCCCATGTAAATCATTGAAATTTGTTATTTTATGTATCTTGTAAACTTAAATAAATTTAATTGACCCCTCCTTAATTTCGGTTCAAGGTCTGCCACCGTTTGAAGGTCTGCCTGTTGCTGCTATGAGAATCAATGGGTTACCTGCTTGCTTAATTTGCGGTTTGAAAAGGGAAGCACTCTCCAAAGAAAAATTAACCACCCAAGCACGTGTTGCCCAATATAATTCTCCTTTTAACTTGCCTCCAATTGAGATACTGATAGGCACGTTCTACAGTTCAGTTCACATTTCGAACCTTCACCTAATTCCATTCCTTCTGTGAGGTGCTCTCCGTGTATCCCCACCTATTTCAAGTCATTTTGATAGGTGAGTTTTTGCTAAACAAGTACAACGCAAGATGTTTCACAAATGAGAATATGAGTTGTTTGAATTGAACATATATTTGATCTCATAGAAAAATCAATAAAAACAATAAGTGACATACATAGTAACTAGTACTAGTGATGTGGGCCGGGGACGCATCTGTATAAGAACAACTAACCACCTAAATTGTTCCTTGTGAACCACCGAAAAGAGTTGTTTGAAAAAGTGATTAGTGAACGGTAACTAAAAGGAGTAATGAACTAGATTAGGTGGTAGTATTTGATGAAAAGCGCATGGTGTGGGTCTGTATATATATATCCTTACTAATAATAAAAGCATATTAAACAAAATGATATGAAAGTGCTATTCTTACATCTGAGCTCGTTGATCATTTTATGTGATAGATCTGAACTGTTGATGTATATTAATGCCCGTTGACCTTCTCAACCCAATAAAATTAAAGGCCCATATAAATTATCTTAATTTAAGGCCCATTACATATTATCTTAAAAATTTATTATAAGAAATAATAATTTCAGCTCAAAGCAAAGCGTAGGCTTTTCACTAGTAGTAAATAATACAAGTCCTCACTATCATGATCATCTATCATGATCATCAGATATATAGTAGTAGAATAATAGAAATGTAATCCTAAAAGAAATCAAAATTTATAGTGTATTCAGTCTACAGAGTGCACAACAAACTGACCTCACGAAGTGATCATAGAAGAAGCAGCCACAGACACAGAGAAGCCAATTATAAAGGAGACCAGCGTCAACAACACTCAGATGCACTCTACAAACTACAGTCTACTCTAACACGAATTCATATCCTCTACTGCGCAGTACTGTGGCTGTTGGATTCGCTTTAAGATTCGTGCAACTCAATCTCGAGAAACCTCCCTATATATAACCCGCATCGTTGATTCGCTGCGCAGTACAGTACTGCGGGGCAGAGGATAAGCACTCGCGTCAACAACACTGAGATTCACTCTACAGTCTACACTCTACACAGTAACACAGTCAGTCAGTCACTGTACTGTTTCAACAGTTACCAGTTCGGTTCCGAGTGCTTATCCTCTGCTGCGCAGTATTTTACTGCGCAGCGAATCAACGATATAGATTATAGAGGGATTTTTTGCGATTGAGTTGCACGAATTTTAAAGCAGATCCAACAGTCGAATCGCTGCGCAGTAACGTACTGCGCAGCAGAGGATGTGAATTGTTCGGTTCCCACTTCTCTTCCAACCACCAAAGAACAAACAAAGCATCAGAGAGAACTAAAGAAATTCACCACCCCCTCCCTCCCGAGTGCTCATCCTCTGTAGCGCTGCATCGTGTAGCGCAGGATGCGAACCGTTGGATCATCTCGAGATTCAATCCAGCACAGATCCCGAGATGATCTAACGGTTCATATACTGCGCTGCACAATGCAGCGCTACAGAGGATATGGAATCCTCCCTCCCTCCCTCCCTCCCTTCCTTTATTCTTCCAAAAGCCCTCCTTCCTTAGCTCCTCCAAATCTCACCTCCCTCACTCCTCTCTCAATCTACTCTCAGCCTCCCCCAATCCAATCTAACCCAATTCATGGGACCTCCTCTTCCCCATCCCCAACAACCCCAACCCCATCCCCAACCTCAACGGCAACCTCAGCCGCAACCTCTACGGCAACCGCAACCCCAACGGCAACCGCAGCCGCAGCCGCAGCACCAGCCATCCTATTCCTACCTCAACCAGTACCCCCCACCGCAATACCAGCACCGCAGGCACAGCCGATCCAACCTCTGCTCCTGTGCCGCGGCCGCCGTCTTCCTGCTCCTGCTCGTCCTCGGGGGCGTCCTCGCGCTCTTCGTGGTGTTCCGGCCCCACGACCCCACCATCGCCGTCTCCGCCGTGCAGCTCCCCGGGTTCGCCTTCGCCAACGGCACCGCTAGTTTCACCTTTGCGCAGCTCGCCGCCGTCCGGAACCCCAACCGCAACATCTTCTCGCACTACGACAGCTCCCTTGTTGTCCTCTCCAGACCCCAGAACCAGGTTGGCAATCTGAACAACTTTCTGTTATCAATTAGCTTTGTTTATGGTGTTGTTGCATCTGCTGTATTGTGAATTATGTAAAATTGGGTTTGATTTGTGGCTAATCATGGTGACATTGTGAAGTATGTCAGTTTGTGCATAAATTCTGGATAGACTGTGAATTGGTTGTCAGATTTAGTTCAATTAGGGGCTTGGCAGGGAGAGGGTAGTATGCATTAAATTCAAGAATTACAAGGTGGGGGCAAAAACAACCTCATTTTGTGAAATTAATAGTTTTTTTTTCCCAATACAGATCTGACTGGGACCGTTAATTTGTTGCAATTTCAAAATTGCTGTATGTGAGTAGCAAAAGATGGAAATTAGTTATATTTGTCGTGGGTTAGATTGATAACTGTCACTGTAAAGCACTTGTTTGTAATCTGGCTGATTCTGCTATGGATCGGATGAAATATGGGTCGTTCATTTTTAGGAATCGGACGGACGGTCGCGATATATATTTTTAAATACAATTAAAGAGAAATTTTTGATAACAACTGCTCGATTCAAAATGAAAGGTTGCTTAGCCGATCCATAGGAGAACGACTCAATTTGTTTTGTATCATTTCATGCCTGAGTTTTGACTGATCTGAACTGAAAGACAGGTTGCTGGATTCATGTTCATACCAGCCGGGCAGATTGAGGGGGGAAGAACACAGTACATGTCTGCCAGTTTTAGTGTGGCCGGGTTTCCGGTAAGCGGGAACGCAGAGGTGGTGGAAGTGGAGTCGAGGATGAAGGTCAAGGGGAGGGTTGAGGTTCTCAAGTTCTTGACGCACCATGTCGAGACCACCAAGCTGTGCACCGTCGCCGTCTCATCAAGGGATGGCTCGGTGTTGACGTTTAGGTGCTAAGTTGCATCGTTTCAGGTAAAGCATTAATTAGATTAAATAGACTGAAAAGGGAAAAAAATTTGTACAAATGTGATCAATTCAATATTTGTATTTTAATTCAATTGAATTCTGATTTGGGTGATAGTTTTGGCTTACATACTTCACAGTATCAGTATGTGTACCAGCATTGACTTGTATGTTTGATAGATTATACCTCAGAACGTTAAAAACTGATTTTGTGTGGGTACTAGTTTCCAGTACCGGTTCCTAGATGTTTTTATTTGAAGTGCCAACACATGTATGAAATTATGAGTTGTGATATATACATGCAAAACATTTTGATATGCTCGGTATTGTAAGAATAAAACTGAGAAAATTCTGTTCTGATGGAAATGAAGAGCTACCGGACTTTATATGTACTAACCATGTACCTGAGTGTTGCAGCAGAATTTTTAATTTAAACAAAAAATGTTCTATAACCTTTGAATTACTATAATCCAAATTAAATTCTCAGCTACTCATCACTTGAATTCTGGTATTTACTTTTGATAAACTTAAGCCCTCAAAACTGGTAATCAAGAAATAATTTTCAACAAATCATAGTCTGAGAAACATGATATTGTGGATCCAATATATATATTAAATTGAAGTTTCCAATTCCAATATATATGATGATCATTATAGTATGTTTATCATGCACATAATATAGTTATACTCTTATCATTTAATTTACCGTAAGAGCTGTGAACCAACAAATTTACATCTCAATAAATGAATCTTGGTAAATAACAATACGGGGAAAAAAAAAAAAAAAAAGAGCTTAGCTAAAAGCGGAGAGAAGAGCGTCGCATTGAGTCAATTTCAACCCACACTACCTTCTCAAGGTCCGGCCTGTTCTCCCTTACTGGATCACAGCACTGAAGACCTAATACCATCATTCTTTTAGCTTCCTCAAATGGCCACTCTCCAGCCGAAGTATCCACCAAATTTTCCCCCTTCTGGAGAGCAGCCTCCACCGACTTCCTAAAGCCAACCATCGGACATCTCCCAGTAACTAGTTCCAATAGTACTATACCAAATGAGTACACATCATACTGGGCAGTCATTTCACCAGTGTCCAAGTATTCTGGAGCCATGTATGGAAGTGTTCCCTTTGGGTAATTGGTGTAGTGGTGTGGAGTCATTCTGATGTCAGTTTGCCGGAGATGACGGCATATGCCAAAGTCACTGAGCTTGGCCGTGTAATTTGAATCCAAAAGGATGTTAGCTGACTTGAGTCTCCATGGACTATACCGTGGGGTTTGGTCGAATGGAGAACAATGAGAGCTGAGCAAATATTGGAAGCAATGCAAATTCTTATTTTCCAAGTAAGAGCATGGGATTGCTGCTTATTTCTCAAAATATCGAATAGGCTTCCGTTTGGCATCAACTCGTAGACAAGAGCTTGTGCCTCCAAACATGCCCCTAGCAGCATAACAAGTGTCGGGTGCCTAACTCTGCTTAAGATTTTTACCTGCAGAGATATTATACTTGTGTAGCTTGTCAAATTTCTGCCAGGAATTGTCATAATCAAGTGCATGAAGAGTAATAAAGTAATTAACAATTTTTATAAACATAATTATAGATGGGCATTACCTCTTGATTGAACTCTCTGCTGCCATGGTGGCTCTCATGTTTGAGAATCTTAATGGCGACTGGCTTAAGCCCAAGGAATGCCTTGTACACACTACCATACCCACCTTCTCCAATTTTAAGCGAATTACTAAAATCATTGGTGAGTTCTCTAAGCTCTGCATCTGTGAACTCAATAAAGTTGGGTTCCAGATGATTAGTTGAAGAAGCAAATCCTTCTATGTACAACCGAAGATCTTCTATTGTTTTTATAATTTGGTCTCTTTCCTTTGTGAGATCGGTGTTCCGATTCTTCAAACCCACAATTTCGTTCTGCATTTCTTGTTGTGACATTCGGTAGTTATATAGCTCGTTCATCTTATTAGAAAGTTGTTCTTTTATTTCTTCCCACCCTTTTGTTTCCACCTGAAGGGATTCGGCTATGTGTACTACAATTTTGTCTTTCTCTTGTGTAAGCCAAGTGTTCTGCTGCTTCGATTTCTCAATTTCGTTTTGCATTTCTTTTTGTGATTGTTGGTAGTTATTTAGCTCCATCATCTTACATGCGAGTTGTTCTTCTATTTCTCTCCTGACTTTTTTTTCTACTTGTTGCGATTCTTCCATGCGTGTTACAATTTTGTCTCTTTCGTCTAGCAACTTGGCACTTTCTTTGTTCAATTCTTCAATTTTATTCTGTAGTTGCTGATTTAATTCTTGTAAACTTTTTACCTCCCTTCTCGTCCTTGCGAGTTGTTCTTCTGTTTCTTCCATCCTTCTTTTTTCTATTTGGAGTGATTTATGGAGGTTTGACACAATGCTATCTTTTTCATTTTGCTGCTCAGCATACTGCATTTTCAATCCTATCATCTCATTCAACATCTGTTGTTCCAATATTTGATGGCTATTTATCTTTGTCGTCATGCTGGTGAGCTGCTCCTCGGTTTCTCTCCTCAACTTTTTCTCGAGTTGGAGTGATTCCTCCAAGTCTTTTATAGTTTTGGCGTAGTCATTTTGCAGCTCAACATTCGCCTTTCCTTCAATTTCGTTGACCATTTGTTGGCGTAGCTTTTGGAAATCTTGTAGTTTCCCTCAAGTTACTTGGAGCTGGAGTGAAACAACATTGTTATTGATCTTTTAATCCTTCAATTAATAGTTTTTGAGAAGTTGTGGTTTCCTACCTATTTCATCAGTCAATTAATACTTTCCTTCTCTTTTAATTGCCCCTATAAGAACTAAGAAAAAACTAGTAGGCTACATACCTTACCATAGAGAAACGAGAGAAGGGTCGAATCATTGACATTTGTGAGGAGAACTTGGCCTCTGCCATTAACTGTGTAAAAACTTCGACTGCTTGTACATTCTGTCAAGCGAATAATTACCTCATCATCATCACTTATATTATGACTACAGATGGCTTCAGCAGTCTCCAAATCATGAACGGATATTAGACCTCGTACGGTTATAACATAGATTAAGCCATACTTTTGTGAAATCTGCACCCAGTAATCAAGTGAAAGAAAAGTTTTAGTATCAAATTGAGACCAGAAAGAACTAGTTATTGTTCCTTGTTCTTTTTTCTGTTTTCCTTAATATGTGCCTATCATATTAGAGAGATCCATTCAGTACAAAATTCTAAGAATTTTATATGTCAATGTAGCAAAACTTGAACCCATTAATTGCAGCAAAACATGCCAATACTCAAGCTTTCATTCAACTGATGGTAGCCTAATAGACAAGAAATTTTCATAATCTTTAAGAAATTCAGAATAATTCCATGATAAGTGTTAGACCTGCACTGCTTTTGGAACCGCCGCCGAAGGAACGCTGAAGTACCCAACATTCTTCTTTGCAAAAAAGGGTTTTCCTAATGGTGAATAAGTAAGATAAACATTGAAATTGAGTAGCAGAAAATTATATAATTTTATATAATTCTACTGAAATGAAATGTATTGTAGATTTGTAGTTGAATGTTAATAAGCAAACAGTAATAATTACCAGGCTCCGCAACAAGTGCATCAGAAACGCTCAACTGAATTAAATGTTTGTTTTCTTTTCTACCTATCCCTCGGGCATAACAGAGCAGAGTAGATGGAGTATCCTTTCCTTCAACCTGAATTTTTATAAAACAAAAGTTGAACGATCGAGTTCCGTAAATTTTTATCAAACATGTCTCTTTAATCTTTAATCGTATCTAGAAGTGATATCATTACCATCCAATTACGAAAAATGAACGGTCCATAGTTCATCCAATCGATAGCAGAATTAGTCAAATATAAAACTAAAAAAAAAAATTGCTACAGAATGGTAAATAGTAACAACATTTAAAGTGGTGAAAGCGGCTGCATGTGCTCCAAAAATCTGGCTACGTTGTTGCTCAACAGAGAAGAGCTGCATCATTGAAAGGGGTGGATCCCCACGGTGCATCTATAAATAATAAAAAAGAAAGATATAATTACATCAAGATTCGTGATCATCGTAATATTTTGGGCGAATATATTACCATGTGCCGTTGAAAGTTGAAACATTCAGTGACACATGATTTTGTAACATGTTAGGTTCTCCATACATATTAGTTATACTAACAGAGGATTTCATATCCTCTGTAGCGCTGCATTGTGTAGTGCAGGATGTGAACTGTTAGATCATCGAAAGATATACGCTGACACAAATCTCGAGATGATCTAACGATTTATATCCTGCGCTACACAATGCAGCGCAACAGAGGATGAGCACTACTAACAAAGGTAGCACTTACATGAGAGCAATATTAGAGATGGCAAATTCTAACAAATTAATGAAAAACTGAAAAAGGTAGCACTTACATGAGGTAGCACTTTTTTTTTTTGAAAGAAAGGCTTATATGCCCGTTTTCATATATGAAAACAATCGAATAAAAAGGTAGCACTTACATGAGGAGCAATTAGAGATGGCAAATTTTAACCGGATTTTTTTTTTATTTTTTTATGAAGTACAAATCTTTGAAATATCTGGTTGCCAATATTGTCAGAATAAGGATTGTCAACCCATCCCTCCCAAAATTAATTAAAACAGTATACATTTATTGTGAAATTAAATTATTTTTTTTTGTTTTGCCTCACGGTCAGAGTGCTTCAAGTAGCGGCAGTCAATTATAAGAGCAAGCCATTTCTCCGAGGGGTCGCAGTGGTAATTGATTATCCAGCCGCGTGAAAACTGTTCCGTCCGATCAAACATCTTTACTGGTGGCGATGATCCTTGTTTTACAAATAATAAAACATATCAAAACGTCAGTCGTATTGTCATTACTTATAAAGGGAAAATGCTATGGGCGTACCGTAAAAGATACCGTTGGGATACCATTAACCGTTGACTGCTAATAAAAAATGTGATAAGTTGAATATTTAGGAGGATAAGCTGAATAGTTAGGAAGTGTAATGCTGCAAGTTAAATTAAGAGTAGTTTTTATTGGTTGTAAAGCAAAATGTGTTAAGTGTAATGCTGTAATTAGGTTTTTATTATGTGGAGTTTTTATTGGTTGTCAAGTAACATGTGTTAAGTTGAATATTTAGGAGGTTAAGGTGAATATTTTAGGTTTAGTTGAATTGGTCAAAGATCATGGTATCCCCGATAGTATCCCTAGTGGTATCCGAATATCTGGACTGAAGGGTCCAAATATAATGATACCATTGAGAATATTATTGGAATACCATATAATTTGATTTGGTAAGGCGAATTAATTATTCAACTTAACATAGTACATTGTTCAATTTAATATACTAATTATTCAGCCTTGGTTTTATGGCTTGATAGCTGATACCATATAACATGATCTTGCCATATATATGTAGCATATTTGTATATATATTTGCCGATAATCGGATCTTAGGGGTGGCAATGGAACGGAAATTTCCGTGTTCCGTTACGTTCCGCACCAAACGAAACAGCAACGGCACGGATTGTGCCTTCCGCTTGGCAAACGGAACAACCAACGACAGTGATTTGAGTTACGTGGTATATTACGGAACGGTTAACGGAAATACCAGTTCCGTTCCGTTTTATTACGTTATTTTCGTTTGAATTGCATGGCTATGCTATTGTTCAATAGCAGAGGAGGGAGATAGGGCTTAGGGTTAAAAGACCCCCCTCAGAATTGACGCCCCAGCGCCGCTCTCCCCTCATTCTCATTTTCCCCTCCCCTCCCATCCCGTCGCCCTCTTTTCTTTTCCCCTCTCTGACTCCACTGAGGCACTGACTCTCTCTCGCACGCCATGTCCCCAACCCCAAATCCCCAATCCTCGCATCTACCCTTAGATCTGTGCACGCGCAAGTAGCGTTGCCAGATCGACCATCTCTGTTAGGCCTTTTCCATCCCCATCGCACTCGAGTGGTAACTGAACCCTAGATCTATCTGTCGATGGCTAAGGGAATGTAGAAGGCTCAAGGTCGATTGAACCGTTGGTCAGGTTTTGCCTAAGTCAGCACCTAGGTTGCCAAACTCTAGGCCATGTGTGCGGCATGATGGCCTGCTGCGTCTGATCGCCGGCCTCCAGAGGGCTAACCCTAGACTATTGCGACTGTGGCTAAAAACGAAATGATAGCAAAATTTTTGAGAGGATTTTGAAGTACTGAGGATGGTGATGGGGGACTAGCGATCAGACAGGGCTTGCTATTGTGCATGTACCAGGCTTGAATTGTTATTTGAAATATGGGCTGCATGCTTGAAAATGCTTGAACTGGTACTTGATCTGTGAGTTGGGGTTGCTTACTTGCTTGAATTGTGGGCTGTGTGTTGCTTACTTGAAATATATGTTGCTGGCTTGAACTGTTATTTGAAATATGGGCTGCATGCTTGAACTGGTACTTGATCTGTGAGTTGGGGTTGCTTACTTGCTTGAACTGTGGGCTGCTGGGTTGCTTGAATTGCATTAAGTTGGGGTTGCTTACTTGCTTGAATTGTGGGCTGCTGGGTTGCTTGAATTGTATTAAGTTGGGGTTGCTTACTTGCTTGAACTGTGGCTGTGTGTTGCTTACTTGAAATATCTGTTGCTAGCTTGAACTGTTATTTGAAATATGGGTTGCTGGCTTGAACTGGTACTTGATCTGTGAGTGTGCTTACTTGCTTGAATTGCATTAAGTTGGGGTTGCTTACTTTCTTGAACTGTGGGCTGCTGGGTTGCTTTACCATTTCAAGCTCTCATATTCTTCAATGATGATCAAAATAAAACTACTTGACCATTTACTATATTGCTGAGAAGAATGCTTGAAATGGTACAGATATGTTACTTGAGTGTTGAGAACTATTGCTTGCTTGAAAACTGTGTTGGCACTTGCTTGAAAATTGTTGGCTGGATAAAATGTTGGCTTGAGTATTGAGAACTTTTGCTTGCTGAAAACTGTGTTGGTACTTGCTTGAGAACTGTTGGCTTGAGAACTAAATTGTTGCTTGATAAACTGTTGGCTTGAACAATTAGGCTTTGCTTGAACTGTAACTTGGCCCTTGTTGCAAACTGTGAGTTGGGGTTGCTGGCTTGAAATGGTACTTGATTTGTGAGTGTGCTTACTTGCTTGAATTGCATTAAGTTGGGGTTGCTTACTTGCTTGAACTGTGGGCTGCTGGGTTGCTTTACCATTTCAAGCTCTCATATTCTTCAATGATGATCAAAGTAAAACTGCTTGACAATTTACTATATTGCTGAGAAAAATGCTTGAAATGGTACAGATATGTTACTTGAAAACTGTTGGCTTGATAACTAAATTGTTGCTTGATAAACTGTTGGCTTGAACAATTAGGCTTTGCTTGAACTGTAACTTGGCCCTTGTTGCAAACTGTGAGTTGGGGTTGCTGGCTTGAATTGTTACTTGATCAATGAGTTGGGGTTGCTTGAATTGCAATAAGTTGGGGTTGCTTACTTGCTTGAACTGTGGGCTGCTGGGTTGCTTTACCATTTCAAGCTCTCATATTCTTCAATGATGATCAAAATAAAACCGCTTGACCATTTACTATATTGCTGAGGAGAATGCTTGAAATGGTACAGATATGTTACTTGAAAACTGTTGGCTTGATAACTAAATTGTTGCTTGATAAACTTGGCCCTTGTTGCAAACTGTTTAAACTGTGTTGGCCCCTTTACCAACCTCAAGGAACTTTTAATGATGATATAACTGAGAAGGAAGCTTGAGGTTGGTTTGAATTGCATTAAGCTAATGTTGCTTTGCTTACTTGAAATATGTGTTACTGGCTTGAACTGCTTCAGCATGGGTGCAACAGACCTTACCCCAAAACAGATTCAAAGAATTCAGACCGAGCCCGATAATCGGGATGCGGTTGGTGATGCAACTACACCTCAAGATCAACCTCCAGTTCCTACAAGCCCAATTAACAAAAAAAAAAGGTTGAGGGCTGCGGTGTGGAAGCATTTCACCGTAGGGCTAGATAAGGCAAATGGGGGCTATGATGCTATTTGCACTTACTGTGAAGACAAATTTGAGATGGGTAATGGGAATGGCACTGGCTCGATGAAGCATCACATAAGGAAGGGGTGTAAGAAAATTCCATCCGCAAAGAGGCATAAGCCTAATGCATTGCAGATGTTGTTGCAGACTAACACAACAGTTAGTAATTTTGCTTTCCTTTACCTGTTCATTTTTTTTCATTAAGCATTGCACTTTGTAGATGGATACTAACCATTTAATAATTCCAGGTGAGCCAAATCCTGTAGCTTGGGAATTTGACCAAGACAAATGCAGGAAAAGTTTGGCAAGAATGGTGATTGCACATGAATACCGATTCAATATTGTAACTCACCACTATTTTAAGGTGTTCTTAAGTGATCTCTGTCCAAGGTTTAAATTGATGAAATCTAGGAACACTCTTAAGTCAGATTGTTTTAAGGTTTACGATGAAGAGAGGACGAGCTTGTATGAGTTGCTCAACAAACTTGATTGTAAAGTGAGTTTCACTAGTGATTTGTGGTCCAATAAGAAAGGGGACAAGGGGTTTATGGCTCTGACTTGTCATTTTGATTGATGAAAATTAGAAACTTAGAAAGAGACTACTCAACTTTTGCATATTAGCAACCCCACACAGTGGCAAACAAATTTCTGATGCTATCTTTTTGAGATTGGTGCAATGGAACTTGGATAGAAAGCCATTTTGTCTCTGTCTTGACAATACTTCTTCTAATGATGCTTGTGTTAGAGAGCTGCTTACTACAACACTGGTAATTTAAATTGTAACTTAACTGGTTACTTAACTTGTACAACTCTTCTTACTACAACTCTTTTTGAGATTGGTGCATTCTAACATTTTACTTGTTTTTTTTTTCTTCCTTGCAGAAGGATGTGCTCCCGGTGGGTAGAGCTCTCTTTCAAATAAGATGTGGCTGCCACATCTTGAATTTGATTGTTCAAGATGGGCTGACTTGCTTGGAAAAAGAGATTAGTAAGATTCGAGATACAATGATCTGCATTCGAGGTTCGCAAGTACGAATGGAGAATTTTTTGTTGGCTGTATCTCAGGTTATTACTCCTTTGTCCTATCGTTGCTTGATAAACTATGTTGGCACTTGCTTGAAAACTGTTGTCTTGAGAACTGTTGTTTGATAAACTGTTGGCTTGAGAAATGTTGCTTGATAAACTGTTGGCTTGAAAACTGTTGCTTGAGTATTGTTGCTTGATAAACTGTGTTGGCACTTGCTTGAAAACTGTTTGGCTTGAGAATTGTTACATCTTTTAAATTGTTGAATGTAATAGGTTAAGTGCTCAAACAAGAAACCAGCCTGGGATGTGTCAACACGCTGGAATTCAACCTATCTTATGCTGGATCTGGCCTTTCAGCTCAAACCAGCAATTGTTAGGTTTGCCACCCTTGATAGAAGGTACACACACCTATCATAGATAATCTGTTGAAGGAATACAAGGAGAGACAGGTTGAGAATCAGGATGCCTCTTCCTCCCGGCATGGGAGGTAATTTCTTATCATATGATCAAATTAAGTTCTATCTTTTCAAATGCTTCATTTGATTGTGTTTAATTGCTAACTTTATTGAATTGCTTCTTGTAGTGGGCCAACTTCCAATGCCACTGGAAGTTCTGATATGGTCAGCGACACTAGAGCTGGCCTCAAACTACTGTTGGAGGGAAAGAATACCAGTGCACCGGTCAAGGGAGAACTGGAACAATATCTAGAGGATCCAAATGATAAAACCCCAATGGATGTGGAATTTGACATCCTTCTATGGTGGAAGGTAAATGGCCCAAAGTATTCTTCCTTGGCTCAGTTGACTCGGGATGTTCTTGTGGTCCCGATATCAACAGTTCCTTCGGAATCTACATTTAGTACCAGTGTCAGAACTCTCTCACCTGTGAGGAACTCCTTGAGTGATGAGACATTGGAAGTTCTGATTTGTGCTCAAGACTGGTTGCGAGCTTCGGTCATCGGTAAGATTACTATAACAATTCCCTTAATTTCTGTCATTACTACAAGCTGTTGTTTAATTCAATATTGACTTGATTAAGCTGACTTGTGAGCTTGCTGTTGCAGAAAATGGGGGAGAAATTGGTGACCTACTGTTGTTAAATTTAATTGTTACATCTATTTGTGGTAATGGGGTTGGGGCATGACATGCTGACTGGTTGGTCAGTTCTTTTGTTGTTGTAGTGTTATTCTCTAAAGTAGGTGTTTGTTGTTTGCTTGTTACTTGGTCTGTTGCGCAATTGTTAGTTGGTCTGTTGCCTGTTTGTTAGTTGGTCTGTTGCCTGTTGGTCTGAGCCTGGAGATCTAATAAGATCTCTTTGGCTCCTTAGATCTTAAGTCGTGATTCCTCAGTGATGATACATGTGTTTTTATGTTTTAAATCCTTTTATTTTTGGCAAATGACCGAGGTTGGTATATTTTGAGAGGATAGCTTGAGATCTAGGTTGGTCTATCTTGTTATTTTGTTAACAACAGTGTCCCTATGTTGGTGAGATTGGAATCTTGGGAGTTTGGGAATGGGGCAGTTGCAAGTTGCAAACTTGTAATTTGTGCTCAATTACAATTTACAAGTTGCAACTTATGAATTGTGCTCAAAATGCTGTTGTTAAATTTAAGTTATCTCAGTTTTAATGTGTTGAGTGGTTGAATGTTTGTTAAATGGGCCTGAACTTTAATGAATGTGATGCTATATTGCTATGCTTGTTTAATGAATGTGCTTGAACTTTAATGAATGTGATGCACTGATGCTATACTTGTTTAATGGCTTTGTTTACCGATGACCGATGCTATGCTGTGCTTGAACTTTTTATGTGCTAGAACTGAAATTGTCTAAATTTTATTTGTTTCAAGGTTCAAAGTCATCTCAATTCAAATGGAACAAAAAATTTCCGTTGTTACGTTGTTCCATTCCGTTAAAACGGAACTGGAAATGGAACAAAAATTTTTTCTGTTATTTAAACGGAACAGAAAACGGCACACAGTTAGGTTCCGTAATTAGTAACGGAACAGCAATGGAACTCCCCATTTCTGTTCCGTTCCGTTCCATTGCCACCCCTACCGGATCTCATAAAAAAGTTCACCTCATAGCAGTGTCCAATATATAAATAAACACTAATGAGTGAACAAAGATCTAACTTATCCAATTTGATTTGAAAATATTAAAAAAAAAGTAATTTTTTTTTTTAAGTATACATGTTCAATTTCCCTAAAATCAATTTCAAATACGCATAAAAAGTTACTTCTTGACATAGAAACAAACTTTTATCCCACAAATATATAAGATTTTACCGCAAACACTTTAACCGGTGACAATCAACTCAATTAGAAACGAGTGCTCATCCTCTCTAGCGCTACATTATGTAGCGTGGAATATAAATAGTTAGATCATCTTGAGATTCGAGTCAGCACAGATCTCGAGATGATCTAACGATTCACATTTTGCACTACACAATGCAGCGCTACAGAGGATATGGAATCATTAGAAACTAACCTTCTATGGGCCAGTGGTAAACAGCCCTTTGTGTGACCAGGCACAACAATTTGGGTGTGGTCCATTTCCAGTAGATAACCTAAAAATATAATAAATTAATATACAAAAAAAAAAAATTTGCATTATTTTCTAAAACATGGTTCATAAAAACTCCATTTGTGTAAAAACTTAAAATTACAGGTATAATTAACCTTCTCGGCCATATTGTAAGACTTCATTTTGATATGTGTTTCAATGTTGAGTAACTGCAGTTGATCCTGTATTGTTCCATCCATTTTATCTGCACAAATTTCCCCATATTTTCAAAGTTAGTTTTGTTGAGTAATTTTTTTTTTTTTTTTTATGAAAAATTTACATGTGCCATCACTTGTAGCTAGGACATTAACATTTGTCGGTTTAATCAGTTTGTGAAGTTGACTACTTTTTGTTAGATAAAGATGAGAGTCAAGCTACACAAATTTAAATGTCTATAAAAGACTTTCAATCTGGGTTTCGAACCAGCGACCTCCCACACAGAGAGCGTTGCCCTTAGCCACTAGACTAAAGGCAGATTCTTGTAATCTAAATACTACACTTTGAAAGGTAAATAAATCAGCAAAGAAAAATCTGTGAATAAGAAAACCTTCAACTTTGAAGGCAAGGATTGGAGCAAGGGGGTTCATAAGTGCGGAATCAGCAGCGACGGGAAGCCTTGTGGGTTGAACAGGCTTGGTCATGTCCACTACCACAACACCATTCATCTCTCGGACGCATATGTACTTCTCTGACTCCATTGTGATACCACTGGGTGGTATAGTCTCGCGGTCTGTCCCGAGATCCTTCAGCTGAAAAAATTAAATGCAAGATGTAGTAGAGACTAGAAAGACAGGCTGCGCTCCGCACAATCAATTAATTATATATGCTTTCTTAAATGCTAAATTTACATGATTAAAATATTTTTGAAAGTAGTTTTAAGTGTTTCCTCCCTTAATACATAGAGCAACACCACTTACATATATTGAAGTTTAAATAAAATTATTAATTACACATAAAGTCACATTATTTGTAGTTTGAAAACATGAACCTATAGTATGCACTATTTATTTTGTTGTTCAAATTTTTAAGCCAAAAAAATTATTTCTTTATCATCACAAAACTTTGCACATTCCATAATTAAACTCTCAAAAAATAACTATTATCTTGTGCGGTATATTGTATCCATGTGAAGATGTGAAGTAGCTATGCCTCAAACAAAAAAAAAAAAAATGATACTATTCTTTTGGCCCTGTAGATCTACGGTGTCCAGCTATGTTCAACCTTTAATGAGGCCCTGTAGATCTACAGTGTCTAGCTATGTTCAACATTTAATATCTCCAACTAATTATTGAATGTTCTGTTCTTGATCTAATCATGTTACTGTAATAAAAGAAAAAAAAGAAAAATCTGTTCTCTCATGCTTAATTGAGCAAAATTCACAGATCCCTGAGCAGCAAACTAAGAGAACTGATTATGCGCGCACGCAGTAGATCGAAATTATACAATTGGACTTACAGAGAGCACTTCTCTGGTGGTGAATGAAGAAGATGAGTTATCATTCGACGGTTCCATAGTTAGCAGACGCGCGCGCGGTGCCAGCCAGCGAGATCGATCTCTGTTATGATAGAAAGAGGAAATTTAGAGAAAGCTTAAACGTGTTAACCACCAAAGACTCATTCTTTCAAGCTGATTTGGGGGTCAATGGAGAATAGAATTTATAAAGAGTCGTAGGTAGCGACCACCCATTTTATCTATCCACCGGTCTACCGTATTTTGAATGAACAAATATCATTTTTCAGTAAACATTTATATCTTTTCGATCAACATATATAATTTTCTAGTAAACAGATACACTACGGTTTTCAGTAAACTATGCAACTGTGATAAGCACATGGATACATGTGGGTGTATCAGATTGTGAGAGAGAGGTGGATAGATGGTTTACTTTATAGATGGACTCTACATGTTTTCCATTTATAAATGGGAGAGGAATTTGTCCCAAGGCTTGTTGAATTGTCTCATTCAGCTCATATTTTTTTTTTTTTAGTTTGTCATTTTCAATTGGGATAATTTCTAGTGTACTCAACACAAACTAAGAAATTGTCAACTAATATATCAAAGTTACCTAAATATCTTATTTCCCCGTTGAAACTAATAATCATTATATATTTCATCCTCACTTCGTCACTGGATTAATGATTTGTTTCTATTAATTAGAAAACAATGACCCTTTCTATATGAAGATAGCTTGCAGTACTTAGCTATTAACTACAAAAGTAATATTTAAATGTCTATAAAAGACTTCTATCTAGGTTTCAAACCCGTGACCAAATTGGTTAACGACTTTCAAATTGGTCAAAATTTGGAACACGATCAATCTTTAAGTTACACAACATGTTTGTATAAAATATTCTATTTTAGATATTTTATTTGTATTTGTTTGATGATAATTTGTCACGGTTGTCACCAAATTCGGTAGTCACCCAATCCCCACCTGATCTACTGTACGTCTATACCCTAGAAATTTGGATGAAAAATCCATGTTAAAAAAAAATTGAACTTTTCAACACAATAATCATACATTGATAACTGAACTTGAAATACGCCTCAATTCATATTTTACAGGGATTACAAAAAAAATTACTATGGTCAAGCCGTGTAGGGGTGTCAAAAAGTGACCCGACCCGATCCGGACCCGACCCGAATCCGACCCGACCCGACCCGACCCGAAGCGACCCGAGAGTAAATGGGTCGGGTACGGGTCTGAATTTTTTAACCCGTCACGGGTCGGGTCGGGTACGGGTCAACCCGATCCGACCCGCTTGAATTTTCAACGGAAGTGCAAACGGTGTGGTTTACAGACCCTTTAATTGATAAAAGATTGCTTGTGCGGCTTGTAGGCTTGTAGCCAGCTCCATATTACTGTTAGGGTGTCATGTACTGATGTACATATTAATATATTATTAATCATTCCCAAGACAAATGTTGAGCCAATGACATGTGACTTTCCTTCAAATATGACGAGTGATATCCATCAAGATCTTTCCCAGCTTCAATATTACGCATCTCTCTTTCATCAGTCACCCAAGTTTGTATAATTTTTTTTTTAAAATGAATCAAACCTTTCTAATAAACAAAAAAAGTATATTTTCATTTGATTAAAATATTATTATCGAAAATAAAATATTAATAAAATGTTAAATGCTAACAGTTCAAATTATACTTTGTCACGTCCGATATTTCATTTTATTGTTCACACTAAATTTATCGTATGAAAATACTAGGAGATACAAAATTTTCTCATTTTTAGAGTTTTTTAAGTATTTATTTTGAATTTTTTTTAAAAAAATCTGTGTACAGATTAGCACTATTTTATTAATATTTTAGAGTCATTTCGAAAAATCCAAAACAAAAACTTAAAAAGCTCCAGAAAGGAAAAATTTTTGTATCCCCTTGTATTTTCATATGATGAACTTAATTGGAACCATAAACTAAAATTTTGACATGACAAAGTATAATTTAGATTGTTAGCAGAGTGAAATGCAAACGTTTTTATATTAGTATAACAAGATCTCTGTTTTCTAGGTGCTTATTTATTGCTGCGGCCTGTAAGGCGTGGGTTAATTATTTAGCTTCAAATTCCAATATTTTGAACTTGCTAATTGATTGACTTTTAAAGCAACTAGTGTTGTGCCCCACGCGTTGCAGTGGGTATCGATATTTTTTATTTGTATTTATTTAAATTAATGAATAAAAAAATTAAAATAACATCTAACCTCCAAATACATCACAATGACATAATCAGGAACTTAACTTACTTAATTATCAATTCTTCAACGGGTTGAGGATGTGAATTGCAACCGTTTTATTCTTGATCTTTCTATTGTATATATATAAGTATTTTGTTCGGTTGAGGATGTCAATTGCAACCGGTAAAAGTGATTGTTGTCTTTGAAAAATAATTTATAACAAAAAATGTATTAGGGTGCGATTAAGGGGGTCTTTTAAGGGATGCATTGTCAAATCTCGTAAAAATAATAAAAAGCAAAAGACAGACTTGAATATCAAATCTGAATTCATATCCCCGCTCTACTACATTGTGCAGTCCACAACCACAACCATTGGATTTCATGAAGATTGGTGCCAGTGCAGATCTTGAATCGATCCAACGGATGACCTTGGATGACGCGTGCATGCTTGGATCGAGTTGACGCGTGCGTGCGTTGACGCGTTACGCGCAAATCCAAATCTAATCCGAGCGATCGGATGGATCGAGGGTATTTGGGAGCGGATGAAGACTAATCTGAGCGACTGTGGGATTCGTGAGAAGAGAGTAAATACAACCTGTGGGAGAGAAAATGGGAAAGCAAATGTAAAAGGAGGATCCATAAATTAATAAGCTGTGGACGGTTGAGATCATCCGATCGGACGGTCAATAATAAGTCTGGACAAAGACTCCTTTTAGTTCTAAATTGAACTCCTCCTTTTATTATTAGTAAGGATGATGATACACAAAAACAAAAAAAAAATGGAAAAGAAAAGATTACAAACGTGCCAAAGTAAGAAAAAATTGAACAGCGGGACTCGAACCCAAGCCTTCGTACTTACGTCTCTAAGAGACTCCCAAGGACCTCTACGCCATTTTAATTACAAGTGAAATATATTTGCAAACGAAATTATATAAAATATTACGGGTCGGGTCGGGTTGACCCGTGACCCGCCGGGTCGGGTATGGGTCAGACATTTTTGACCCGTGACGGGTCGGGTCGGGTCCGACCCATTTAAGGAAAAATAATAAAATAATATGACCCGACACAAACCCGACCCGACCCATTCACACCCCTAGTCAAGCGGCATTCAAGATTCTCATTTTTATTTTTTAATGAAATCAAATAGAAAAAAAATGGAGCATTTAGTATGGTAAATATGTAAGAATTAATATGAATAATTAAGGAATTATGGGTCTTATATTTCAAATGAATTTGTTTTGTTTTTTGTATCTGCTAAAATATTTCAAAATGTATATTTTTATGCAATAATGCTTTCTTTTAGGTTTTCCTAGGCCTCTACATTTTCAACAAAAGATTTTTAACATAACGAGGGACATGTAAATACAAGCAATTCAAAATTTAACATGTTCCATAACAGCTTGAATATATATATTCATTTCTTGGATACCATTAATTCCTTGTTTGAATCCAAATCTCACAGATAACATAAATTCCCTTGCTAGTTGAAACTCATCTTTGAAAAATCATTAGCGCATTAAAGCAATTTGAAGAAGAAGATAGAAATTGTATTTGTGTAATGATTTTTCTATGATTGATTAAATCAGGTTCAAGAACCAGTTTTTGGTCTAGTGGCTAAGGGCAACGCTCTCCGTGTGGGAAGCCGCGGGTTCGAAACCCGGATGGGGGGGTCTTTTATAGACATTTAAATTTGAGTGGCTTGACCCTCATCTTTATCTCAAAAAAAAAAAAAATCAGGTTCTGTACATATATATAACTGATGTTAAAGGAAACCTCACCACTAACTCAACATCTAACTCTGATTACATTGAGGTATAGTAAAAGTTAACTACAGTATAATTCTGCAAATTTGTTAGAGGCTTTGGCAGCAATTGAGATCATCTGACCCGAGGCACAGTGACCCGGGGCATGTGCCCTGTTGGTTTTCCTCGGGATTCAGTTAAATCCTTCGATACCCGAATCCCGAGGAGATCCAACGGGGCATATGCCCCGGGTCACCGTGCCCCAGGTCAGAGGATAAGGCAGCACACGCAGCATAGTTTGAATCTATCTATTCTCTGAGGTGTACAGATCACCTCCATTACACTAGTTACCGGAAGTATCAAGTGTATTCCCAACATGCATCTTCAATATCTCTCAGTCAGGTAATATGATCCGTCCAAAATTACGAAACAAACAACATCTTTACCACTTCAGAAACAGTGGAACCATGCACTAAATGTAACGTGAACATAACAACATTTGGACGCTCTGCACCTTGAACAAATCGCTTTATTAAGCTAATGGCGATTTCTCCTTGAAATAATCGCTTCCTCCTAAACCTCTCTTTATGAATCCTTTTCTTTCATTATTATTTTAAAAATCCTCTCCCCACTGCAACTCTTTAACTCTTGTTGACCTCTTTTTTCCCACTCAAACCCGGTTGACCTTTCTCTCCCAAGTCCCAAGTACTTTCTTAATCATCCCACACAAACTCACAAACACAGAGTAATGGCGTTCTCTCCTCTGACTCCTCCACAAAGAAATGTGTTACCAAATGAGGCTGATGATGGTGATGGTCTGTTGCTGCCGAAGAATAGTACAGTTTCCCCGATATTGCTAAGCTCTGCTGAGGTATCACCCCAACCTCATTACCTTCCTTCTCTTTGGGGTCATATATCTGATGACTATAGATTTCAGGGTGGTGTTAATAATCAGGCCACAGAAAATCACTACTCTCCACAAATTGATTCACTGCACTGTAAAGAGTCACAAGACAATACCAGTAAAGCTGATGGATCCACCTCCTTAATCATCTATATCCCACCGCTAAGACTTACAGTTGGAACAGTGCAGATAATGAATCATGCTGAAATTGTTCAGGCTTTATCTCATCTTTTTATCATGTCTGATCAAATCAATCCGCAAAAATAGGCTTGCAAGCTACAGCGCAACAAAAGAAACCACCCAATAGAGAAAAATCCAAACTTTGCATTCCCACAAAACTTAACTTCCCCTCTAGCAACTGGGTTCCTACAACCAAAACCTGAACAAAAATTCTTCTCTCCCACCCCACCAAACCAAATACCATCATTTCTCACAACCACACTAACAGACTTCAACTCTCCTAACAACACACCTCCACAAACAAACTCAATACTAGGACCCATTCCAAACAACCAAAACCATCACCGCACCTTTCAACCTTCCCTGACTGGGGCACAAATGACTACTAATTTTGATCTCAATGAACTAGATGAGGAGGAACTTATCGCCCAGTTTGATGGCCTCCTTACCCCACACCATTCCACACTTTCCACTTCTTTAGAATCCTCTCATGTAACACAACAAAACTGGAATGCTTATGTGCTGGTTAAGATTGTAGCGGCAAGACTGACAAATGAGCCTCAATTCATTGCCACTATGCGAAGGATATGGAGAGAAACTCCGATTCAAAAAATTTATTCAGTAGGGGAAAATAAGTTTATAGTAGAATTTCTAAATTCACATGATCGGGATCGAGTGACTGAGATGGGACCCTGGTTTTATAAAACAGATATTTTGGCTATAAAGAAGCTTAATGGACCTATTGATTATGAGACAGAGGATGTGACGCACGTAGACTTGTGGGTCCAGCTTCATGGATTGCCAAAAGGAGAAATTACGTATCAAGGAGTCATGCACATCGCCGGTTTGCTCGGAGACCCATACCCAACAAGTCAGAGAGCAATGCAAACTTGGACTCGATTCGCGAGGGTACGAGTTAAAGTGCCCTTGGATGTTCCTCTAAGGGACAGAATATCTATCACCAAATCAGGTAATCAAGAGATAACCATCTTTTTATCCTATGAAAGGATAGCTTGCATTTGTCTCTTCTGTGGCAAAATCGGTCATGAGGACCATGAATGTAAAGCCAGGCAGGAACTATCTCATCTGCTGTTATCATACCCAGAATCAACAAGGAAAAAACTGCAACCAAAACTGAATCCAAAATTAGGCCCATGGATGACTCAAGACCACCTCATACCATTAACACTACAATCAAACCAGAACAAGCCTACCACCTCACAAACTGTTAATCCTTCTCCTCACCCTTCACCAAACTGTAACCTAGCAGGCAACACATCTCAAACACATAACCGTACCCCACTAGCAATAGAACCTAACAGACAACAAAACAAGAGGACATCCCCAAATCTGATTGATCAACCAAACACCTCTTTCTTACTTCAACATCAAAATGAGGATACTGAAATGGCAAAACAAACCATGAAGATGATGACCTAAATGTCCCAAAAAAACAGAAGGTGGCGAACGACTCCTCGCCACCGGAGCCAATATGAGTATTATCTCCTGGAACTGTCGCGGCGGAGGAGGGTCGCGTACCATTCGGTTCCTTAAACAAATCCTTCTCTCAACTCGGGCTGAAATCGGTTTCATTTCCGAGTCGAAGTGCTCTCTTCAGAAATCCAAAACCACCCTATCATCTTTTCCCCTTCCAAACCATTTCATTGTTCCTTCAGCCGGTCGATCGGGAGGGTTGTGGTTGCTTTGGAGCAGAAATATCAAACTGACAGTAAACTATAGCAATCGCCACCTCATCATTGCAAGAGTGGAACCAAAATTTCAACCTAGTTGGATGCTTGTATGTGTGTATGGTGATCCTAGTCACTATAGAAACCCACAAATTTGGAGTACAATACTGGAGGTTATTAGATTCAATGAAAGAGTGTGTTGTATTGGAGATTTTAACGCCATTCCCTCACTGATTGATAAATTTGGAGGCAGCAATCGGTTGGGAACAAACAATAGGTACTTTCGGAATTTTGTTTTTAATTCAGGCATGATGGATCTTGGATACAAAGGACCGGCTTACACATGGACTAACCGGCCAAACACATCAGATGGGGTGTTTGAGAGGCTGGATAGGGTCATGGTAACACCGGGTTGGTCCGATGTTTTTCCGGGTGCATATGTAAATCACCTCCCCCGAATTCATAGTGACCATGCACCTATTTAGATTCGCCCGGATAGAAAGATTCAACAAACCAGAGGTTTCAAGATAGAACATTGCTGGTTGGGAATGGCTGGCTTTAAGGATACAGTGAGAAAGTCATGGGAGGAGGTCCAGGGTCACTCGTGGACTGAGAAATACAACGGTTTGACAAAGGAGCTTAAACAATGGAGCAGAAAACAATTAACCCCCCAGGCTGAATTGAAGCTCTTGGAAGACAAAATTCTTAATTTTCAAACACTCCACCCCCTTCAACAAGATCAGCAGGTGCAACATAATCTATTCAACCAATATAATGATGCTGAGGATCGTTTGGAGAGATACTGGCATCAAAGATCTCGCTTGAACTGGTCCCTATTTGGTGATAAAAATACAAGATTTTTCCATGCTACTGCTACTGCACATAGGAGAAGAAATTCAATTATGGCAATTAAAAATTCTGAAGGGGATTGGATAGGAACAGTGGATGGGGTCAGGTCCATATTTGTAACTCATTTCAAAAAACTTTATACTTCCTCCCAAAATAGTCAGCAAAGCCTACAAATCCAAGCTTACTTACAAAATCTCACAAACAGTCCCTCACTCCCAAACTCTGCCCATGAATTGTTACTAAGGAAACCTGATCCAATTGAGGTGAGAAATGCTCTTTTTGCAATGGGTCCTGACAAGAGTCCGGGGCCGGATGGACTCACCACTTGTTTTCTCATGGAGAATTGGGTTGTGTTTTCAGCTGACATAGTTAGAATCATGCAAGATGTCTTCCAAACAAAGCAAGTGCCTGAATTCTTAATGCAATATCATTTAGTTCTTATTCCAAAGGTGGAAGATCCCCAAAACCCAACAGATTATAGACCCCTAAGCATTTGCAGCGTGCTTTATCGTTTATTAACAAAGTTTTTGGCCCAGCGGTTGCAAATATACATAAATGATCTCATCTCAGAGGAGCAAACTGCATTCATCAAAGGCAGGAATATTGCGGAGAGCACCATTCTTATGAATGAGATACTCCATTCTTTCGGCCTAGCGGGATACAGGGAAGACAGTTTTGCTCTCAAGGCGGATGTGGCAAAGGCTTTTGATTCATTAGAATGGCCATTCATAATTCATGTACTTCACAAGTACAATTTCCCACAGAACTTTATTGATATTATCTCCAGTTTGCTGAAGGGAGGAAGGTGTACGGTATTAATTAATGGAGTGGGTGACGGTTTCTTCAGACCGTCCCGAGGATTGCTTCAAGGATGTCCCCTTTCTCCTTATTTATTCATCTTGGCTATGGATGTCCTTTCAAGAAAGTTGACTCAGGTGTGTATGGCAGCTCAAATTTCGGGAATCAAATTAGCTCACACTGCTCCAAGAGTCACACACTGCCTATTCGCAGATGATTTGGTTTTATTGGGTCAAGCCTCACAGCAAGAATGTCAAACTCTCCAACAGATTCTGGGAGAATTTGGAACCTTCTCTGGTTTCTTCATTAACCCAGAGAAGTCAAAACTTTGGTTCAGTAAACACACGACACAAGAGGAGAAAATTGTGGTGATCAACACTTTCAATGCGACAATGGCAGCACAACAAGAGAAATACTTGGGGGTATTTGTGGGATCAAATCAAGGTACAACTAACCTCAATCACTCCGCCTCTCAACAAAAACTTTGGGATAAATTTGCGGGTTGGAAAATGGATATGTTATCTCATGCTGGCCGCGAGGTATTGGTTAAATCGGTATTGCAATCACAGCCGGTTTATCCAATGTCAATTATGAGATATCCGCAACATGTTACCAACAAAATGAAAAGCATAACTTGCAAATTTTTCTGGGGTAAACTAGAACAAACACACTATATTGCTTGGGTGGGTTGGGATAAAATTTGTGCACCGGTTGAGAACGGAGGGTTGGGTTTTAAGGATTTGCATCTCATGAATATTGCACTCCTCCAAAAACTAAACTGGGCCCTAGCACAAAATCAGCCTAAAACTTGGGTCAGAATTTTTAAGGCCAAGTATTTTCCTACTCAAGGGTTCTGGGCCATACAAAAATCAAACAAAGCAAGTCCACTCTTCCGCGCGCTAATGGGTCTCAAAGACTTTTTCTTGGGACAAGTCTGTTGGGATATAGGATCGGGGGAGTCAATAAAAGCTTTGGGCCAACCATGGTTTCCACTTTGAGATCAGGGGCCACAAATAAGAACAAATGCACAAAGAGATCTCACAGTCCAAGAACTAATTTCTGGTCATAGTACTTGGGATCGATTGCTACTTGATGAATACTTCACTGCTGCTCAGGTGCAGTCAATCACAACAGTTCCTCCACCGCAGCAAAATACTTTCACAAAGGATTCTCTCATCTGGATAGTGAATAAGAAGGGTATTTATACAGTCAAAGATGGATACTCTAGACTCTATGCAACAACATACCCTCACAGAGTCATGGAAACTGACAAGTTATGGGATATCATATGGAGAAGCAAGGGGATTCCTCCAAAAGTACGTATCTTTATGTGGAAAGTTGCTCATGAAGGAATACCATCGGCCAAAGCTCTCCGCAGACGAATACATGCAATAGACCTGGTATGTCAGCGATGTGGAAATGAAGATGAATACACAATGCATCTTTTGTTTTTTTTGCCAAGCATCATCAGTGATATGGTTTGCATCCAATCTCACTATCCGTACAGATCACCTCCCTCTTAACTTCAAAGAGGCCATGTATTATTTCCACAACGCATTGGATGAGAGCAATTTTGCATTACTATGCTGCATTATGTGGGAGACGTGGAAGGTGCGCAACAGTAAAGTATTCAGAAACCAAACTGACCCAACAATGGCTACTCTAGCCAAGGCGATGGCTCTACACAAAAATTCTCAGAGGGATGAGATTCAAATAAAAGCCACAAATTCCACAGTGGAGGTGATGGATGGCACCTTCGTCAGACCCATGACAACCATCTTGGTGGATGCTTCCTGGGATTCCTCTGGCTGGGCGGCAACGGCAATGGCAATCTACGATGGTAACAGGGAATTGGCAGATGTTCGATCGGAAGTGCTGCAATCTCCTGATCCCACACATGCTGAGGCACATGCTTGCAAATTGGCAATCAGTTATGCTAGGTTTACACATCAACAAGGACCGATTTTAATATGCTCTGATGCCAAAGATCCTGGTTGAAACAATAAATGGTGGAAACATACTGCAATCTCCATCCTGGAGAGCACGCAAGGTCATAACAGAATGCATGCATCAGTTAGCAGACAGCGGACAAGTATCCCTCACTTATGTGCGAAGGGATTATCTCCAAGTCCCTCACAACATTGCTAATTATTCTCGAAGAACAGGTGTACTGTGCCAGGGGATGCATGACACGCATATTCTAAACTCTCTTCAAGTCAACCCTCGGTTAAATGATCAATTAGATAAAGTTTTGTTTGGGGAGGGTAGTTCTGTGTTAGGATGAGGCTTATTATAATGTTTGTTTGTTTGTTCAGCAAAGCCCATATGTAAAGAGGTACTGTTAAGTTTTAATGATATAGCCCACGGGCCAGAAGTCTTCAAAAAAAAAAGAAACAGTGGAATCCACCGGTATGCTCTATGTTTGATAATATTATATGGACCTTTTGTTTCCTCCAATGTCACATTTTGTGAAAAACAATATAATTTTTTCACCTCAATGCAAGTAACTAATGGTAATAATATCTGCATTTTTTTAGCGAACAACCTTATTATTGGTTTCTCTCCTTATCAGTTATTATCGGATTCAACTTATATAACAGTTAATTCATGCATTATATGTAGAGGTGGCAAAACCCGATCCGACCTGAAAATTCCGCCCGACCCGACCCGACCCGAACCTGACCCGATCCGATATTTTCAGAAAGTCAAACTGATCCGACCCAACCCAACCCGACTCAAACCCGACACGACCCGAGATCAAACAACATGCAATCCAACTTAAATCAACATACGATAAAAAAAAAAAAAAAAAAAAAAAATCGACCCGACCCGACTCGCCCATCACCCGACCCAATCCGAGATATTCTAGAAGGTCAAACTGACCAGACCCGCCCACCCGATTTGCCACCTCTAATTATATGACACTGGTAGATTAATTGTAAGTTTGCAACACAAAAGGAATGCACGCCTAACAATTTTGTTTTGAGTTAATTGTGATGAATTCTGTTGCCCTTATTGTGGTAACATTCGCATGTTTTTTTTTTTTTTTTTTTCATTTTCCTGGTTGTTTGAGATAAATTATCAGAACACTCTCATGCCAAAAAAAACTTTGCAAAGTTAGGGTTTGTAATTTCACCTTAATATCAGGACTTTTAAAGTAAAAGGCCTTTTTTACCTTTCCATTTCAAATTTCACAATTAAACTTCATAGAAAAAGCATAATTTACATCTACGTCCTTTTTTCCGGCATAAAAATTGGCCCATAATTTTCTTTTTGTTGTTAAACCGTAACACACTGCACAAACAAGAGTCTTTGGAAATTATATTTGTAAACATGCCATCTCACAAAAGGAAAATGGAAATATAAACTAAAAAAAATGCATATATGCTTTCAACTTTCCCCACACACACCCAAAAGAAAAAAAAAAGAAAATAGATACTAAAAGTGATACCAAAATTAATACCGATTCATTTTACATAAATTTATATTCATATTAACTTAATTAATATTTAAGTTATTCATATTATATGTATAATCCGTAATATAAAATAAGTAGCATATTAAAATTATTGGTTGAATTATTTCTCAATCAATATGAATACAGTCGGTACCAATTTTGATATCCAACTTGGTATCTCTATAATATTTCTAAAAGGGGGAAACAAAATAAAAAGAAAAAAAACCCAAATGGTTAGACATTTGAAGCTTGGTGCCATGTCGCGTCTCATGTCGCCTCCGGTACGTGTTGGGCCTTTTTCGTTATGGGGACAACCTACCGTCTATAGTGGAAAATCCACTAAATGTGATAGCATTCACTGAAAAGTGGACTACATGGGTCTCATTTTGTAACCACTTGTGAGTGTGGATGTGTCCACTATGTAGATGCAAAATGTTTCCCTTTCGCTATCCCTATCCCTATCGGCTATCGCTATTGCAAATTGATTTCTACGAAGATTTGATTTCATATTCACTATTCAGTGACTAGTATTTGGTTTACCAAAATTACCACTTCCAAAGTAACTAACTAGATTATGGTCCTCGTAGGGATGGCAATGGGCCAAGCCCACAGGCTTTTTACCAATCCTAGGCCCGGCCTGCCTGTTGGAATCTTAGGCCTGACCTGCTTGGCCTAAAGGAACCAGGCCCAAAAATTGAAGCCTGACCTGCCTGCGGGTATTCCCGTTAGGCCCACGCCTGCCCGACGGGCGGTGCTGTCGCGGCGGCTGGAGGCGCGGGGTCGGGGTCGGCCGGTCGCGGCGATGCGGCCGTGCGGGGTCGAGGTGGCTGGAGACGCCCGGCGCGGTGCGGTGTCAGGGCAGCTGGAGGCGGCCAGGCGCCAGGCGCCGTGCGGGGGCGGGGGTGGCTTGCTAGGCATCGCGCTGGATAGCGCTGCAACAGGAGACAGAGAGAGGAAGAGGAGGACTGACTTGGAATTGGGACTTGGGAGCAAATAGCTAAACCTAAAATGAAGGGTTGAGATCTAAACTCATGATATCCAACGGTCTATATTGGTCCCCCAGGTCGCTGTAGGCTTCAAGGCCAGCCAGGCCTGAGCCTAGCCTGGCCCGGCCCATTACGGCATCAGGCCGACCGGGCCTGGGCTTTAGGCCAGACAGGTATAGGCAGGCTGGTGGGCCTTCGGGCCATATTGCCATCCCTAGGTCCTCGCAGAAAGAAAGGGTCTCAATTTCATTCATTACGGTACATATTGTTTGGACTTTGGACTAAGCCAACATCCCTAACTATAGTAGATAGTATATTAATTTTGGAGGCACTTTTTCTACAGTAAAATCTACAGTGAAGAACTGCAGTAAAAAAGTAAAAAAAAGAAATTAGAAGAATTAAGACTACTCCTATGTAGAAGTGTAGATGCATCTAGAAATATATATACACGTACGGTACAATCTTAAAACATTAATAGAAATGGGGCAGCGGGATGGGTACACCCGTGAGTCTACTATTAGATTGTGTACTCACTTTCTTATCTGTTGGATTAAAAAAGAAATCTGGATTCGGTTCATCTCGTGTTCACAAATTTTTGATGTCGTTTCCTACTGTCCATCGGATGGATGTCCATCATAGACACAGAGTGTAACAAGTGAGATCCACCATGTGACACTTTATGTCTATGATGGATGTCTATCGGATGGACACAAGAAGTTTCTTATCTTGAATTGTATTATCTAGGCATCTGGCGCAATTAATGTTAAAAAAAATTGATGTAGATTTGTTAATTTGAGAAAATTAATTCCGAAATTAATTAATACAGAAAAAATGGTGGAAATGATCAACGACTAGATCCCTACATAAAAAAAATGATCTAAAATGTTTGTTCGAAATATTTAATTTATTTCTATTTGTTTGTTCGAAATAATTACTTTATTTTTATTTGTATGTTTTAATTTCCGAAAAAGAAAAATAATCAATATGGATGACAGACAAGATGAGAGAGAAATTCTTTTTGTAAAACAATGTTTGAACAGCAACAGTTGAAATGAAAAGAACCATCTAACGACCGAGCAAGAGGCAGTGAAGGACTCATCTCTAGCACGAATCTCGACACAAAAACAGACGGTGCGAGTGCGACCATCCAGTCTTCTAATCACCAACCAACAAGATGAAAAACAGCAAGTAGCCATTTAAGAATCACCTACCCGAATCTTGACACGAAGAGACGGTCTCGATCCATCACTCCTCTAAATAAGTCAGTTCATATCCCCTGCTGTACTGCATTGTGCAGTTCACAACGCCAACCGTTTGGTCGTCTCAGAATACGCGCTGGCACGAATCTTGAGACAATCCAACGGAAAGCGTTATGAACTGCACAATGCAGTAAGTCAGGGGATGAGCACTCCACAGAGTCGAGTACTACTTCCCACTTCAACTCGATTTCATATTCCTCTACTGCGCGGTAGAGTACTGCGCAGAAGGAGAACCATAGGATCTGCTTAGAGATTTGCGCGCAGAAGGAGAACCATAGGATGGCGTGCTGTACTCTGCTGCGCAGCAGAGGATAGTCACTCTTTCAACTCGAGCTGCTGCTTCTTCTTCTTCTAACAAATCTCACAAACAGAGAAGCAATTCGAAGCATATCTACGATCCAATGGCGGGGGTTTACGCGCCACTCCGCCCGGGCGCCGGATCCGCCTCCTCCGCATCCGCCACGGCCTTCGCAATCCGGGTTCTCCTCCTCCTCACGCTCCTCCCGCTCCTCCTCGCCTCCTTCGCCTTCGTGCTCCAGTGGCGCGGCGGCCTTAACGACGACCCCGCCTCCGCCGCCTGGCCCGCCGACCGCCACAGCTTCCCCGGCATGCTCGACACCACCAGCCCCCTCGCCTCCTCCCGCTCCTTCTTCGACTCCGTGTCCTCCTCCCACTCCTCCTCCTCTGCGTCCGACTGCGCCGAGATCCTCGCCCGCGGCTCCTCCTCCTCCTCCTCCTCCTTCCCCTTCTTCCGTGGCTGGAACTTCGATCTCGAGACCGAGGGCTCCCCTAAGGTCAGTCAGATCTGATCAGATCCGTACTTAATCGGTTGCTCGGTCACTTCAGTTAGTTAGGTACACGAAGTGATCTGATGCCAAATTGTCAGTAAAGAACTGTCTTTCCTGTCATGAATTCATTTCTTATTCAATGTACATTGTTTTACTACCGAATCAGTGGGTAAGCATCCTTCAAATCACCAAAGCTGGCTTCTTTCAGTATGGAAATCTAGATCTCATTTGGAGATAGATACTGTGCTTATCATATCCGGATCAGATGTGTTTAATTTTCTCAGTCAATATAATCGGGATAAAAATCTGCTGCTTTTCTGCTTTTCTCAGAAAAGCAGGGCGTGCTTTTCCGATCGGATGGTCAGGATCGGTTGTTGCACCGATCTCAAAGTATTTCGGTACTTAGCACACCAATCTCAAAGTATTTCTGTGTTTCTCAACCGTCGGATCAAGAAAAGCAGGCCCTGCTTTTCTTTTTAGAAAAACAGGTGATCCCGATCCATATAATCGGGCCAAATTGTGATTGTGTAAAAAATTCAAGTAGATGCTTCAGTCTAAGTGCTTAGCAGGTGTATAGTAATTGGCACTAATTTAATATGCACGATTTGGTTAAATCTTAGATATGCATAACATCGAGCACGTCTGCTGGCCTACAACAAATTCTTCCCTGGCTGTACTACCACAAGGTCATTGGTGTGTCCAGATTCTTCCTTTTTGTGGAGGGAGAGGCTGCAAAACCCAGTGTTACGTCCGTTCTGGAATCCATCCATGTAAGTGCCGATTCTTCTGATCATATCACAATATTTCCAATTCTCATGTTATTTATTGCCTGTGAGGTCATGACAATTTGATTTCTCGACAGGGTGTCAAAGTTATTTATCGGACTAGAGAGCTTGAAGAGAAACAAACAAGAAGGTTCGTCTAGTATTCCATCCTAGTAAAAAAATCAGTTGTATGATTCTCAATATTTTTAAAATTTGAACTTAGCTTGTCTTCTAACTTGCATATTTGACCATGTACAGTCGCATTTGGAACGAGACATGGTTGGCAGGATTCTTTTACAAGCCTTGCAACTATGAACTATTTGTTAAGCAATCACTTAACATGGAGATGGCTATTGTTATGGCAAGGGTATGAATTATTCTTAATGAATAGTTTGTGTTACTACGAATTAAATTTGAACTGTGGGTAACATTTTTTTTTCTGTTACAAATGGGCCTCCTGTTGACAGCTTCATATTTTAAACATTTTCATTCAAATATTAGTACCTAAAAAGTTTTTACCTGATACTTTATGTTTGTTCTACTAATTTTATTTGCAAAATTACATTTGTTTGACAAAGAATGCGGGCATGGATTGGATTATACATCTTGACACAGACGAGTTAGTACACCCAGCTGGAGCTCAGGAGTACTCTCTAAGAAAATTGCTCTCTGAAGTGCCTGAAAATGTTGACATGGTTATTTTCCCCAACTATGTGAGTGTTTTTACCTTTTAAATACACTAATTGCATCAAACTTTGGCATGGCAATGTTGATCTCATGTTTTGTTGTTTTGATTCAGGAAAGTAGTGTTGAACGGGATAACATTAAGGATCCTTTCACTGAGGTAAGCACAGTGTTTATGTAGGTCCTTCTAATTTAATTCTTCTTTTTGGATCTTCTAGAGGTATATTTGGGATTTTAAGATCAAATTTTGTACTGCATATCGTCAAAGCCATCCAAATTTTGAGATCAATTTACTGCAAAAATTACTCAAAGCTGTACTATTAGTTTGCATCTAAAATTGAGATGAAAGCATAATGGCTCTTCTTTCTAATCTTGAGATGTTATGTTATTTGTCTATATAGGTGTCGATGTTTAAGAAAAATTACGATCACCTACCAAAAGATACTTACTTTGGTTTGTACAAGGAAGCCACACGTAATAATCCAAATTACTTTTTGACCTACGGAAATGGAAAATCTGCTGCCCGAGTTCAAGATCACCTCAGACCTAACGGAGCCCACAGATGGCACAGTTACATGAAGACACCAAAGTACGATGTTCTAACTTGATTAGTTCTTGTTGTTCAATTATACTTTGTTATCTGGGTAATATAGACAGTTCTTATGTAACTGAAATCTGAATTATACTGCCTTGATGCCACCTTGGAAACACTGAAACAGACATCAGTTTTCTCCAGTTAGCACCATTTTGTTTTTAGTTCAGCTGGCATCTTATATATATGTTAACATCAGTTCCTACATTTTTTGTTTTCTTTTGTTTAGTGAGATAAAATTGGAAGAGGCAGCAATATTGCATTATACATATACAAAGTTCTCAGATTTAACGTCAAGGCGAGACAGATGTGGTTGCAAGCCCACAAAAGATGATGTCAAGAGATGCTTTATCTTAGAATTTGACAGATTGGTAAGTTCTTTTTTTTTTATTTACCTCGCAAGTTGAAAGGTATATTCTTTGCAGCAAAAACAAAATTTTGTTTTTTACTTTTACTGTTGTTGTTATTATTATTTTTATTGTTGCTGTTGTTAACACCATTGTTAATAGTGAAACTACATTACTATTGTTATATTATAACTATCTACTTTGGTTGTGCTCATTTCTAGCATCCCAGCTTGTTTGGAACTTGTGGATATTTTGTCGTTGTCATTACTAGCATTTTTTAATTAATTTTCTAATATATTCCATTGGCGCTAGCACAAATGTTTTTTTCTTATTGGTATTTATTGAGTTAATTAAGGATCTTTAGGACTTTGACGTGCAGTTCCTTAAAAATAATTGGAAATTAGATAACTATTGAGTTGGTATTTTACTTCAATTCAAGTCACCATTTAATAATTGTTTACAACACAGGCATTCATTGTTGCATCAACTGCCACCGAGGAGGAAATGCATAACTGGTATAGTAACATTTCATATAATTTTTTTTTTTTGTATACTTCTTAAAAAGTTAGAGGTTTCTTCCACAAATCTAGACATTTGCACTTCTATTTGCCAGGTACAATGAGCATGTTGTGTGGACTGACAGACAAACCAACCTCAAACTCCTAAGGAAAGGCATTTTAACCCGCATATATGCACCCATGGTAAGTTCCCTTCTATCAGTTCAAGATGTTTTCTTTAACCTCTTTTATACTAATATACTTTTATTTCCTTTATTGTAGTCTATCATTCGGGGTTTAAGAGAATCTGGTGTATTCACAACAGCAATTACAAATGCTAGACAACTTTCGAAAAGGAAGTCGGCAGCAGAAAACCCTAGTAACAGTACAATAACTAATACCGGAGATAACATAACTAAACCAGTAAAAGAAGGTGAATCTCAAGCCGCTCGAAGAAAGATATTGGGGTCAAGAACTGTGCATGAGGACGCAATTCCACCAATGTCCCCACCTGGCTTGTTTAAAGATATGCTAATGAGAACATAACATATGAAATTTATTTGTGAATCCAGGTGTGTGTAAAGCTTGAGGCAGTTCCCATTTCCCACACGTAGTTTTGGCAGTGTAAAATCTATTTGTATATTAATTGCCTTGTTCTAAAGAGACATTATTTGAAAAACTCACATAGCATGATAGTGTTTTTTTGAATAGTGAAAAGAAATTTGTGTTCTCGTCTTTTCAGCATCAAACTTAGTGTAGTTTATTATGAGAGTTCCCTTTTTTCTTTTGAATGAAAAAGATGAGTACTCTAAATTGGGTACCCGCTTTCATTTATTTACGAAAGCAGCACACAGGTTTTGGCAAACTAGAGAGAAAATAAACCCTAGCAGCAAAACTTGAAACTCTCCGATCTGCTGGTTCACCCAATATTTTAGCAATCTCCTCGCTCATGGATCCAGTAGTTGTACTTGTACCTAATATTCGAGGTCACAATATCCGTTCCTCTTTTCAATTCCCTGCCATTATGCAATTAACCAAATTTTGATTTGTTTTGTCGGTACTCCAATAGAAGAGAACATTGATGCTGAGTGCCTCTCTTTTGCTCGTTTTGTATTTAGGATTTAAAGCTTTAACATAGGTGGATATGCAAAGATAAGAAAGGGAGAGAACTTCATTTTCTTTCTTTCTCGATATAATCATTAATTGTTTACTCTTTCATGGTTTTCTTCTGAAATAGTTTCAAGAAAAGAAAAATAGATAATTGATCATTTTCATCTTCATCTTCATTCTTTTAGTCTCTAGTTCTTCTTATTGGGTTCAAGAAGTATTTTACAAATTATGTAATATTGATTCTTAAAGTATGTTTTTTATATACTATTAGTAGGTGTATTTATTCTCTAGGATTTATTTGCAGAATACAGACATAGCTAGCTATAATATATGTTCCAATAATTAGGTAATAATGTAATTCCAGTGATTGCTATATTGATTAATCTAGTGCCGTGCTCATTTCATCAGAAATTGTTCTAAGCACAACAAGAAAAAAATTTATAAGAGTGTAATTATTTATTTTTAATGGATAGTATAATCATCTTATAATAATTATAACTAATTTATCTGTTCTTTAAATGTCAGACAAGATATTGAAGGTGACAATTATTTAACATAACCTAACATTTTTGCTCCATTTGATCTGGATTACAATATTATGAGGCTGGTACAGCCAATGTATAATATGTTGGGAGTTGGGACCATAGTAACACGATTCGCGATTTATTCGCGAATAATTCGTTTTTTCACAAGAGCTGAACGAATTCCGCATAACACTACCAATAATATATAATGCGTTTTATTCGCGAATAATTCGCGAATAAAACGTTTTTTAAGCAAATAATATGTTTTATACGCGAATTATTTGCGAATAAAACACATTATATATCATTTTAAAGGAAAATTTGTGCCTTTTTATTTGGTTTTTAAAAATATTGGCATTTTAATATATTTTTTATTATATTATATAAGCCGAACTATTCCCGAATTATACCTGAATAATGCCCGAATCACAAACTTTTGACCTCGCCGAACGAATCCCGAATCGATGATTTGTTACTATGGTTAGGACTAACAATGCAAGTTATAGCATAGGGATGAGGCTAATCAAAGAGAAGAAGTTCAACAATACATTTGATGGATTGGTAGATCATATACATTCTTATCATAGTTTACCAATCATTGAATTGCTTACAATTTTTTTTTTTTTTGATAAAAAAAATGGGAGTCAGCTAGCTCCTCAAATTTTATTTAGTGCTCATATATGCTTGAATCCATGACCTCTTGAAAGTCATCTTAGTTAGTTACTACCTAACGGACCAGCCATTTGCAATCATTTACAATTTTTTATAAAGATCACATGATTTAGGCAAAAATTGTTCAAGGTAATAATAAACAGGCTGGTAATTATATTTCTTATGGTCTCCTCATACGGGAAAGAACAAATGCTCGTTCAGTGAGTTTCAAATCTGTCAAATGAAAACAATGTTATTACACCATTAGTATTACAGATATTGATAGCTCAATGATAAATCATTAACAAAAAATGCCATACATGTATACAAACAAAATATACTGCTTAAAGGAAAAAAAAAAATTAAATTACAAGAGCTCACCTTGATATCATTGTCAAATAAAATTCAGTTTTTTGCATCTTAAAAATACTTATCAATTGAGACTGAATTTCTCCTTCCATTTCCTGAGTTCTTCTGGGACCAATAAGCATCTTTTATTTCTTCGTATGGTCATAAAAATCACAAAATGGGTATTTTATAATAACGTGTTTATTTAACTTTCTTAATTTGTGTAGAATATTTCTCCTTTGCATAAAACTTTTTCAAATCTTTATTCCGGCTAAACGGTTTTGTAATGAGACGACCACCATACACTTTTTTTGGTGTCTAGCATGATGGTGTTAAAATGTAGTTTTCTCCAATATCTAACATCTTGTGAGGAAAAATGATTGTTCTTGGCAATATTTGACTCAAATCTCAATCAAACACATTTTTACTTCCTTTATATATAGGGGATCATATTTGCTTAATACCGTTGGTTCATGTAAGATGTAGCCCCCAAAACATAAAAATGATGATTACTACCAGCATTAAAAAAAATGTGCATGCAGCTTAGAGTGCTATTCAATATTTTGGCATCACCAAACAAAACGGCAGATTTATAGTTAAATTAATCAGATAAATGTGGCTCACATCAATTATTTTAAGTCCAATAAACTAATAACCCCGTTGAAGTTGAACAATTTTGGGTGATGGAGGGATCCCTTGACAATCCCTATTTTGACAATCTTGACAATCTAATATTTCAAAAATTTGTAAAAATTCATATAAATTCTCAAAAATAGAAAAAAGTTTACGGAAATATTTCTTAACTTAGAGATTGATTATGTTTTCGATTATATTCAATTTAAGTGATATTTGATAGCTTTTCAAAGATCCGTAAATTACAACCGTTAAAAAGTACAAAAATTTTGATAAGTCATTAAACGATATTCAAATTGATTGAAATTTGAAACACTATCAATCTATATGTTAAGTAGTGCATCCACAAATCTTTTTCCATTTTTAAGATTTTTTATGAATTTTTACAAATTTTTGAAATATTAGATTGTCAAGATTGTCAAAATAGGGATTGTCAAGGGATCCCTCCTCTTTTTTTAAAACAGCACACAATTCTTTCAAAATTATGAAAAGAGCACAAATTCTTTACAAAGTTTACCCTTAATTTTTTTTTTTTATATATTTGTTACTTTTTCTACGTAGATCTCATCATTAACTTTTTGTCGTTGCATAGAATTTGTTAATCGGACGTGCCTATCAAAAGTAAATGAGGTTCTTCTAATGTTCTATATTATGCTAACAAGTATATATGTGGCTGTTTATGTGTGCTTATTCTCTGTAGCGCTGCATTGTGTAGCACAGTATGTAAACTGTTAAATCATCTTGAGAATCGAGCCAGCACAGATCCCCAGATGATCTAACGGTTCACATACTGCGCTACACAATGCAGCGCTACAGAGGATGTGGAATCCTGTTTATGTATAGCCTTGTTGGGCTTAACAAAAGACCATTGAAATTGGGCTCAATATGGCTTTCACAGTTTCGTCATCTCAGAAAAATACGACCTGGAACAGATATGGAAGCTCATTTCGATTTCCTGCTTGACCCTGCTCATATTTTATAATAGTATGTTTGACAAATGGATGAGATGAACAGGTTGAGAGATACAAGGGAAAAGGAAAATCCTTCTGTCCACCTTGCCACTCAAAAGAATGTGGATTGAATTAGGAGTGTTCTTCTAGTCAAGAAACATTTCATTTTGAATTGAATAGTTATTATCAAACATCTTTTTATTTGTATCTAAAGACATATCGTGACCATCCAATTATAAAAAATGAACAGCCATGTTTCATCCGATTTATAGCAAACATCTTTTTAATTGTATCTAAAGACATATCGTGACCATCCGATTATGAAAAATGAACGGTCATATTTCATCTGATCTATAGCAGAATTAGCCTTGAAATATATATATAGAATGTTAACTATTAGTTCAATGGTAGACAAGTATCATATTGCACAAAAATTATTACCAACGAAGCTCAATTGCTTCGACAACCACAATAACCAACCAAAAGGAAATTCACAAACACTATTGATTCAGGAAATGCAAAACTAAAGGAATCATTCTCATTCCTCAATCCTCAACCATCAAAACACATTGCAAGGCTTCGACTTGAGAGCATATAATGTGATAAAATAACATCACAACCAATTGCGTTAAGTATTGTTGACACATGCAACTATGCCAAACACGCGATCAGGGAAAGTTTCCGCAAAATTTTTTCAATATCCAATAAATCCATGTTCATCATCAGTACAAAATAAAAGGATGTCAAAAGAAAATATGATCTCAGGATTGACAAACACTCTTTGAGAAGGAACTTAAACAACTACAAAACCCTAAGAAATTTAGATGATGCCAATCTTGTTAGCCACATCTAGGGCATCAAAGTCCGGCGTCAACCTAACGTAGGCTTTCTTGGTACCATCAGGCCTGTATTACACAATTCGGACGTTTATTACTTGATTAGCACAAACAAAAATTGAATGTGAAAATTAATCTAAAACCTATATCAAAAGAAAATTAACAGGAACAATACAACAGCATTAAGAAGAAAAATGGAGTGATTACTGGTGGTACAGAATCAAGGTTATGGAGCCAACAATATAAACTTTTGGGCATGACATCAGGAACACATGATTAAACCAAGAAAAAAGATGATACTTTTTAATCCCTAAACCCTAAACTTTTGGGCATGACAATATATTATATGAAAACATACAATTAATAAACAGCATAGTGCATACTAGATGACACAGAGTTCATGTATAGAATGTGTAATACATAGACATCGGAACAGAATTATTGAAACATAATAAGCACACATGAAGCATACCTGATGAGGGTGTTGACCTTCTTGGCCTGGATGTCGTACATCTTCTTGACGGCATCCTTGATCTTCTTCTTGTCGGCGCGGATATCGACGATGAACACAAGGGTGTTGTTGTCCTCGATCTTCTTCATGGCGGACTCTGTGGTGAGCGGGAACTTGAGGATCTGGTACTGATCCAGCTTGTTCCTCCCCGGCGCACTCTGTCGGGGGTACCTGGGCGCTCTGGGCTTCTTGAGGGTGCGCGGGCGGTGGAAGGTGACTGACGTCCTTATCTTCTTCTTCTTGATTCCGGAAGCAGGTCCAGACTTCACCGCCTTCGCGGTCTTCTCGGCCTGAGCCTTGGCATCGGTCTTCTTACCTGCAACAGTTATTTTGGTCGGAACATTAACAGAGCCGATAAATTAAATAATAATGCCACATGACAACATTATTAACACAAATTTGTACTCATAGAGGAATGGAAAAATCATGATAACAGTGACATATCATAATGATGTTCCTTCTTTTAGATCACAATTGAGGATAATATGAACACATCAATTAATTAACAGGGTAGGGTTTGCAATAACTAAAAGTACAATTCAATTCATCATCTGAAGCAACCACATCTGAATTTGGCTTTACATTTGGAATGAGGCACATAATGCATTACAACATACTCCTAACACAAACATCAGATCAAATCGGGGACATCACAGGACACTACGTGATGAGGGAAGAGGGGGGCTTGGGGACTTACGGGCGGCAGGAGGAGCCATGGAGGGAGGGAGGAGATGCGCCGTTCGTTCGTCTGTCCAACCAAGCGAGGAAAGAAGGAAGGAAGGAAGGGTTTGGCGAGGGCGGCGGGGAAGGGTTTTATATGGAGGGAATTAATTAGGGTTGCGCGGTCCAGTCGCTTCTTAACTGGACCGGGTTGGCTCTGGACAGTTCTGGTCTAGTCGCAAGAGAGTAGCTGTTTGGGTTGGGCCTCCAGTAACTAAGGATTTTGTTTTGTGATAATTATGTGGTTTTGGGAGGAGGTTTTTAAATTTCACTTCACATCGGATTATTACTTTACTGGGAGATCAATAAAAAGAAGGGAACATCATTTTAAGCTCCCGAATTTTCACCTTCGATAAATTAGTGTTTGAAGTTTGAAGTTCGAAATCGTGGCAATTTGTCTCGAACTATTAATTATAAAGTGGCTCCTTTAAAATTTCTTTAAGTTCAAAATCACTAATTTTTTTTTTTTTCCTTAGAAGGTTAGTGCATATTTATTTAATTATTTGTGTGCGTAATAAGCAATTTCGCTTGCATATAGAAAGTATTTGTTAACATGTACTTTTAAAATTTTTTTTCTATATGCAAGCAAAATTAGTACGAAACTCGATTAAAGTGGTGCTCCGTGCTCGTATGAATATTTTTGTGCGCAAGGATGAAGGGATACTCAAGGATGAAGTGTGGCCTTGGATCCGCTAACGCAACTCCACGTAATATTAATTTATTATTCACTTTACTAAGTTAATTTTGGAATTCCATAATTAAATTAGAAAAATGTTAAGACGATGCCATAAGATATAGCATTGGTGATACCATAAAACCGTTTCAGTTTATTATTTACCTTGTTGTTGTAAATATTTAACTTATTGATGTTATTATTCAACATATAAGATATATTTTTTAAATTGAGTAATAGATGTGCCTTTTTTTCCAAATCATATTGTACTTGATGCATTACAAATATCAATAAAATAGTTTTTCTGTGTATTTAGACATTAAATAATAACAAAAAAAAATTATGTAATTGACATTGGCAAATGTAATTCTTCAATATATTATGGTTATTGTTCAACTTATTTGTGTTAATGGTCTAACTATCTAAATTTATTTCCTTCACACAACATATTTCGAAATGCAAAAAAAAATTCCGATTACTCTCAATATCACATATATTATTGCAATGTAGCTAGCACTTGCTTTATAAAATTAGAGGACACATCGAGCACATCTCAAAAGTAATATAATTCATGATTAAAATATCGCACCATAATTATAACGCATCAATTTGGAATTTTGGACGGTGAGAGAGTGCAAGATGAAAGAAACTGGCCCAGCGCTATGCCGCAAAGTTCCCCTTCAGTATTACGAGACTCCTGCCCAGAAGCCGAAGGGAGACGAGACCAACGGTCAAGTCTTTTACCCCACATGGTCCCACCTTAGCATTTGGTCCTGTCACAATCTCTCACAAGACATGGGTTTTTTAAAGAACTCTCTACAATACAATAACATGTTGATAGATTTAAAGATGTACTAATCTCTCAAGCATGCAACGGCGGGGTAGATATAATAGAAGCAAATGACCTCTCGTCTCATTCCGAATTCTATGAAAACGATGATTTCTCTAATATCTTACTCATATATATACTAGGTATTATTAACGGAAACAATAGGAATTGTTAATGATCGATGCCAATTATGTACTTACTGTGTTGTTAACTTATTTCAATAAGGAACTTTTCTTTGCTTGATCTATTTATACAAAGAGAGGAAAGAGAGGAAGCAGTAAGCAGTCTTCCAAATGTTGATAACGGTTGATTCATGCATACGAGTCGCATAACAATAACACGCATGTACTTGTGATGAACAGACCAATAACAACTAAAAAGGAAAAATGAAAAATGTAATTCGCCTGATCTTGATAGGGCAAACTGCCATTTGTTGTACAATATTAGTACGAACATTGTTACTAAACTACCTCTAATTGGCAACCTTTTTTTTTATTGCAATAATTCGCCTGATCATGCTGTTAGTAACAGAAATCCTTACAGATTATACGCAACTAATCTCTAAGTTCAGAACAGCAACAATACATCATACATAATATAATATAGGGGTAATGACCCCAGACCCCCCCGAACTTTCGGGTTTTGACAACTTGGCCCCCGAACTTTTAATTTGGACAAATGCCCCCCCGAACTACCGATTTGTGACAAATTGCCCCCCGGGCTGTTAATTAGCCATCTAATACTCCATTTACAAGTATGAAAAGACCAAAATACCCTTATGTATATATGCATGATATTTTAAAATTTTAAATCATTTAAAACGTAAATAATTTTTTCTTGGTCTTTTCATACAAACCGGAGAGTTCACAAAAATATTTTAAATATAAATAAGTTCAAAAAAATATTTAATTAAAAACCATTATATATTAAAAATATATAAAAAGTTATTAAATATTTTGCAAATACAAAATTTATAATACAGAATGTTTATCGTTTACTTTTTATTATTTTATTTTATGAACATAATATTTATATTCATGTAACTAATTTTTATGGAAAAAAAAATATTTACGTTTTAAATGATTTAAAATTTTCAATCAAATTTGAAGTTAACAAATCGGTAAAGCCAGAAAGCGTTTTATATGCATGATATTTATATATACATAAGGGTATTTTGGTCTTTTCATACTTGTAAATGGAGTATTAGATGGCTAATTAATAGCTGGGGGGCAATTTGTCACAAATCGGTAGTTCGGGGGGGCATTTGTCCAAAATAAAAGTTCGGGGGCCAAGTTGTCAAAACCCAAAAGTTCGGGGGGGTCCGGGGTCATTACCCCTATAATATATTGTGTTAGTGTGTACACCATTGGGCTAATAATTAAAAGGCCGTGAGCCTATAAGCGGCTGGTGAGTGATTGATAACAGTAAAGTGGGCCTTGTATGTGCTCTACTTCGACCACTATCAATTTCTCAAGAAAGCAAGAAAAAACAAAAAGAAAAAGATGATGATGCTTCGGAGGGTGCTGTAGTGCTGATCCTCCATCAAATCTTGACCAATGATAGCGAGATATCATAATGGGGCCGTTCCGCAACTCCTCCTTAGTCCTCCTTAGACTTTCTATAGCTTCCTTAGTCTCTTAATCCTTCCGAAAGCAAGCTCCTTAGCACAGATTAAAAGTTTCTCCTTAAGCCTCCTTTTGACCGGGGCTTAAGCGTTACCCAGATTCCTAATGAAGTAAAACCCATGACTTAAAGATTAAGCTTTCTTAAGCCCTTTTTCTTTTTCCGAACGAGTGTGGCTTAGTGAGGCTTCAATATTTAAGCCAACCACCTTGCTGAACAACCCCAATATGATAGTCCTCAATTTACTTTGAAATAATAAATGTTGCATTTTTATAATATAAAATCAAGGGAAAAAAATTTTGTAGATTAATTTAAGGTTTGAGCGTACAGAAAAAAAAAAATGGAAATTTTATAATTGGTATACACTATACACAACTAACATAAAAATAATATATTAATTGAGGATATTCACAATCACATTCAATTCAAGTGTTGTTTGATCGTCTATCAAAGATTTGTAAACTACAGTCTATAAAGTGCATAAAATTTTGATGAAATATCAAGTGATATTCAAGTTACTGAAATTTGAAAGGCTCTCGGACCACAAATTAAAAAAGAAATACTTTTTTTCCTTAATTTTTATAATTTTAAATTTTTATTATTGATAACACTATAACCAAAATTCCTAAAATAATTACTATGTCAAGTTATCTCTTGCAACAAAAAAAGCCTCAGGAAGACAGGAAGTATTAGTTGCGCCATGCGGTTTTGTGGCTGCACACATGGAGGACAACACATAGCACAATTTTGTGCTCAAAAAAGTATTCACACATAGCACATACAATGCTCTTTCTCGGTAATTAATGGAGCAAAACCAATGTATATCAGCTTGAGCTTGAAACTGCCGCTGTACTTTCCTGATCGAAATATTTGTTGAACACATATCAAGTACTCAAACGTAACATTATGACAAAATAAAGCAGTGAGCAAGCTCTTTAGGAAGTGTACAATATTTTTCTGGAGTGAAGTTCAATTATTATTAAATAGTGAGCAAGATTCTTCACAACGAGCATCTTCATTAGAAAGTTGGAAAAGTTGAATTGAGCCTTAGTTTTCTCCAATATCTAGCAGAACCTTAATTATATTTAAAAAAAGAAATTGGGTGTGATATTTGCTGCAAGTATTGTATTGTTGGGATATCGCAATGAAGAGCATTTTCTTGCTTTATTTATATATGAAGAGGGAGGGCATTCCGATTTTGAGAACGGTGGTTCATGCAGCATACGAGTCTGCATAACATGTACATTTGATGATCTGATGACCAGTAACAACATACATAGAATGGATGGATGTAATAAAAATGCTGGATGCTTACATGCATGATGAATGATCAATTAAGCAAAGCTCCATAATGTAACCAACCCAACCCAAGTATGTCAATCTGATGACTACAGTTAGTCATTTGCAATGCATTGGACTGCTTGGATTAGAATTCATATCCTCTACTGCGCGGTACTATGGCCGTTGAATTCGCTTTAAGATTCGTGCAACTCAATCTCAACCCCCCTATAATCCACATCGTTGATTTGCTGCACAGTACATTTGTTGCGCAGTACAATACTGCGCAGTAGAGGATAAGCACTCCTTGGATTAGGCCCAAATGACTGACTTACTCTGACAAATATATGAATCATGTAGGAATGACATCCGCTGCAATAGTTTTCTATGGCACCGTTGTGCCATACTTTTTTTTGTATCTATACAAGTGGGACCCGCTATTAAAAGACACCCCCTGTTTCTGAATATCTGGGCCGTTCAAAATAATCCAACGGGCCTTCTAAACTATGGCACGATCGTGCCATAGTTTTTTATGGCAGCGAATCATGTAGATGCTAATAAGATTCTGACAAAAGCATAGGTTATGGACAATTGATGCAAAAACATTGAGAGCAGCACAGAAATTAATTTTTGAATGCATAGTTCTCTTTGACATCTATACTTTAGAAAGAGGGGTAGCTCTCCAAGCACCTTAACTATACCACATAATCAATATTATTAAGTATTAACATTGATTTTGTTTAAATATCTTCATCTACATTTGTCCAATGGTTTATATGTATTTCCTCTCCATTTAACGTAAATGAATGTGATGTCTAAGAAAAAATTTACCTTAAAATGGTTGAACATTTATATACTATTATTTATAAATTATTATTAATACATTGTTATTATTATTATTATTCGCATAAAAAAATTATAACTTTCTTCAATTTTTTTTAAAATAAAAATTTTTAATTTATAAAATTTATTATTTATTTATTATTCATATTTCGGGACGAAGACCAAGTTGCAGCTCTAGTTTTGTAAATGTTAGAAGGAAATTGTAAAAGAAGAGAATATTTCATGTAATGGTTTTGATCGAGGACAGATTATTGGTAATAAGTGGGAAGCTAATTTTGAAATCTACCTGCTAATAAGAATTGTTTATTATCTTTGAAACAAGGACTCGAAAAAAATTCATACACTAACAAAAGCGTCAAAAAATTATATACAATTGCTATCCATCAATACGGACAAAAAGTTTATGGCAAAAATCTGAGCCCATAAAAGAACATCAAATAATAATTAATGTTAAAAATAATCTATGTATAACTTGTATTTGAAATTTAATTTACATTCAAGTCACAAAGTATGAGAAGAATCAGTAAAATGATTATATTATATGATAAATACTAAATGATAAATAGTTCATCAATCGCATAAATCAAAGTAATGAATGGATGACCACTTATAAGTAGAAACAAAGTTCTTAAAGAGCCTTAAAAATAAACCTCTCTTCTCTAAAGGCTCTAGAACAGTGTTATTTTCATAGATTACTTCTTTCTTCAATATCAATATTTCTTTATTTGATAGCCTAATATTTTTAGTAATAGAGCAAAGATATGATTAGCTCCACAATATGATAAAACATAGGTTGGTTATGTATTGTACTTGATAATGTACCGACAAACTTAAAATACAACAGACAATGCACCAAGAAAAATCACCCCGTCGCGAAGTGCTGGGGGACAACTCTAATTATTGTTAATTAGGGAGCAAGATCCTTCATAACAAGCACTGGAATTGGAAATATAGAAAAGTTGAACTAAGCCTTAGTTTTCTCCAATATCTAAAACAACCTTGTATTGAAAAAAAAAAAAATGGGTGTGATATTTACTGTAGGTATTGTATTTTTGGGATATCACAATGAAGAGCATTTTTTTTTTCTTTATTTATATATGAAGAGGGAGGGCATTCCGATTTTGAGAACGGTTATTTCATGCAGCATACGAGTGTGCATAACATGTACATTTGATGACCAGCAACAACATATATATACAGAGAGGAAGTAATTAAAATTTTGGATGGTGAGATGCATCATGCATGATGATCAGTTAGGAAAGACTGGAAGTCTAGAATAGCACAATTTATATGACAGGGGGTCCTTTATGACCTTACTAGTGGTGTTCGTACTCGACTCGGAGTTGCTGAGAAAGAAAAGAGGCAAAAAATAAAAAAATACAAAAATGATGCTTCGAAGAGCATCTGCTGCGGTTGCGCACCGTCTGGAGGGTCTCCAATGGATCCAACGGCCGCGGATACTCCTCCATCATATCCCTCCATTGTTGTAGCAATGTATACATTTTTCACATATTTTGCTTCCCCTTATCGTTAATTTCCCCAAACATCATCAATCTTGTTTTGTCGACTATATAAAGAGCAGACTACTGATCACTGTACTTGTCACTACTTCAACATTCACTACTAGAATACCCTTTGCTTAACCAATTTAGCTATCTCATGAAATGGCGTAGTTTGGAGGGCTAATTCCCATACAGATGTGTATATATATACGAGTGTTATCACAAACAACTTACACAAATAATTTACAACTACGATAATCTCATAGGAAGTCATTAAAATGCATTTTATGTAATATATTGGACCATGAACATTGGATCCTATAAAGTAGGCTCTACATGACCTCTACCAGACTAGAAAAAAAAAACAGAGAGAGAGTAAAAGAAAATATGTTCCAGTTTCTCTTACTCAAAAAAAATACAATTTCACATATTTTGCTTCCCCTTATGGTTAATTTCCCCAAACATCACTGGTCTTGTTTGGTTAACTATATAAAGAGCAGACTACTGATCAGTGTACTTGTCACTACTTCAACATTCACTACTAGAATACTCTTTGCTTAACCAATTTAGCCATCTCATGAAGTAGCTTAGTTTGGAGGGCTAATTCCCAAATATATGTTTATATATTTGACTGTTATTACAAACAACTTACAACTATGATAATCTCATAGGAAGTTGACTAAATGCATTTTATGTAATATATTGGACCATGAACATTGGGTCCTGTAAAGTGGGCTCTCCATGGCCTCTACTAGAAAAAAAAAAAAAAAAAGAGTAAAACAAGGTTTGTTACAGTTTCTCTTTCGTTAGACACGCTCCCCTGGTGATGATGATCTTCTACACTGCTGATCGGGTTTGCTTTCATGAGGCCAACCAGGAAATTTTGAACCGATCGAGCCAAGCCATTCCCTCCATGTTGGTCTCTGCATTTGGTAATGCACTTCCAACTCACAGCAAACATGCTTGAGGTAATGATCACTGTTGAAGTCAAAACTGACAGCTTTTGCAACCGTCTTGAAAAGGTCAGAGACCTCAACATCGCTATCTAGCTGATGCACAATTATGCCTGCTTTTGTGAGCAAAGAGACATCTTCTGGCATACTGATGAATCGAGATAAAAATACAACATAAGCAGTGATGTAATTTCCCAATTCGGGACAGGTTTCTTCAAATGCAATTAAATTACGAAACAGGCAATGGGTGTTTGTATCAATTGTCAAACAAGGCATCTCCATTACACCTTCGCAAAGTCGAATGTCAAGTAGAGAATGTGGAACTTCAATGCAAAATTCTCGTTTCTTCAATCGGACTCCTGCTGTCTGACATTCTGATGCCCGATGCCAGTCAAATAGTTGTTGCTCATCATTTATACTCCATGCATCATCATCATCGGAAGAACTAAGATTGGAATTGGTCTTAATTTGCATTTGGTTAGGCTTGAAATATAGATGACATAAATGAAGCAAATGGTGAAATTTTATTGTTTGGTCAAAGTTAAGAATTGATTTGGGGTAGGGCTGGAGTACATCTTCCACAAACATTGAAATACTTTTGACTAGTACTGTCATTGGTAAGTTTCCATTTGTGACAAGGTCAAATATTTTCATGACAACAAAAAAAGGAATTTGGTTTTCTAGGAGTACTAGGTCATGCATAAGGAAGCTATCATTCCACTGTTCCTTATAGTTTGAGTTGTCGGGACTAACACTATGCTCGGAATTGTTGCTAGGGGTTTGTTGGCTAATGTTCATTTGAATGCAAATACCTACTTCAGTAATCATTTTTGGTGCTCCTTCAATCCCATGAAGTATGTAAAGTAGGTAACACCCATCTAGCAACATCATTTTTATGAATTCATCACTACCAATTTTAACCTCATCAGCATAGTAGCTCCTTGTCTGTTGTTCCAATCCAGCCATTGCCTCCAAATAATCCCTCATTTTCTTCTCTGGGTTGAGTTGAAGAATATATCTAAATGACTCCCATTTTCTCCTTTCCATTTCAAGGGTAGCACTAGTTTTGTGGTGATATGGTCCAATGGAGACAGCAGTTGCATCATAAACATCTTTATCTGCAGTGGAAGGCATTCGTTTAATTTTTGGAATTAATGGAAATCGGGCCTTCTTTTTGTTTATACCACCGAGGCAGCCGTGCTTCTGTTTAGTTGTCATTGAATTGACTAAATCATTTACATCAATTACATGAGCTCCATCCATCTTGCTTCGAATTATGATGTCCTGAAAAATGAAGGAAAAGTATGTTGTCATCTTTTGTGATCATCACATGGAGGAAGAGCGTACTTAGGAACAATAAAGGAAAATTCATTTCTAGGACCTTATTGAACAAAATAAATACGGACATGGCAATTGTAGAATATAAATTTAACATCAAGATAGAGCTGTTCATACATGAAGAACGAAGAATTAAGTAAACCTACAGCTCTGAAGCAGAAGAAACCAGATCAATGAAGGTCTCGATGAAAACCTCCAATTTGGACAAATATTCTGAAGATATTTCCTTGTGATTGTTCTATAGATGCTTCAATTGAATTTTCCTTGACATTGCAGAATTATAAAAGAGTAATTAATAGCCAAACGTCTATATGAATCATGCCAGTATAACATGACAGTTGTGGTTTGGTGGCCACCATGAAACCACAAATATAGCTGATAATAATAGGCAATGCGCCAGTGCATGGCTTTTAGCTTTGATGGTTGATCTTTGAATATCATGAGAATCTTGTAATGTACCAGAATCCATCAACACTGAATTTTTCTATTTCAGCATATTGATTTTTTTTACCAATAATATTGCACTATACCAATCATAAGCACCGTACTAATTAGTAGCTAATGCAATCTAATGGAATTGCATATTCTCTAAGTCATGCATGTGTTCGGTTGCTGATTCGACAAGTCACAGAAACGTTTGTTTCAGAGGAAAGTATGGTGCAAAAGGCAGAGAAAATGTCGTCGCCATTGCAAAATATAGATTATCTACCTGGTTAGCAATTCTTCACTTCCGTTTGGAAGTTGTTTTATTTGATTAACACTTATCGAGTTAATAAGGCAAACAAATTTGTTTAATAATGGTCACCAGTTTGGTTGTACACATAGGGAGATTAACTTTGAAATTTTTTATAGCACGGTTAATACAGAACCATGGATCTTGAGCTTTAAATGTGAGGAAATTTGTTCGTTTAAGTTTGCTTAATTTATTTATTTTTTTATTATTATTATTTTGTGATTAGGTGGCCACACAGAATTCTCTTCTAAAAAGGAAAAATCTCAAAAAAAAAAAAATGCATAGAGAATTAATTTTTCAAACACATGTATAAGAAATTGCATGCCATGAACGAGTCCTGTCTGCACTTGCATCAATTTTTTGTAGAACCATTTCTGTGTTCTGTTGCCATCAAGGGGCAGCTATTGTCGGTATTGCTTGAGGGTTGAGAATAATGGGTGGTGGTATCAAAAATGGTCGTCTTGGGGCTATATATAGCTTCTCTTCCTCACTTCCTGCCATTTTTCCCTTTTCCGCTCCTTGTTCAGAAAACAAATCTTCAGAAAAATAAAATAACCAAAAAAAGAACAAAAACCGTGGCATTGAAATTTGAAAGGTAAGAATATGAAGTGATCGACTAACCAATTAGCTCCTGACTGATTTCTTCACTAGTAATGGCAGCGCTATTTCGAGTGATCATATTTCCAAGAACAATAACAACTGTCAACATTATGACTGTCTTAGAAATCATTTTTGCCAGCAAGTTTCTCTGATTTATATATGAATTTTGATAATTAATCTAACCCTTTGGTTTCTGTTTGGTTTTATATTAGTGTTAGTACACTTATTGGTCCTTTAATTACAAGCCTTTTCACCCTAAACAGGCAAATATCTCATAGACAGGTAGATCCCAGCTCAACCAATGCATAATTAAGTTTCTAGGCTGCGGCTATATATTTCGTGCAAATATTGAATTCTATTTCATGCATTTTTCACATGCATATATTGATATACTATATGTATCTAATTTTTTTTAAAAAAAAAAACAAAATACTAGATATATACGGTTGCAACGTGAGTAGGCCAATTATTGATTTTGGGACTTCATTAAGCAACTGTTTTATTATCTGTGTTTTGTGATGATATAAATTGTTCTTATGAACTAGTTGTTATAAAGGTCCTGAAACCCCTATATCATTCACATTGTATGAGTTATTCAGAGTAATTAATTAATCAATGGTCTGATTTCTTAAGCAAGCCCTTTGCAGTTATTACTTAGAGTGGTTCTGCTATGGGTTGATTAAGCAACCTCTCATTTTGAATCGAGCGGTCTTTATCAAACACGTCTCTCTAATTATATCCAAAAGATATATCGTGGCCATCCGATTCTAAAAAATGAACGGCTCATACTTCATCCGATCCATAACAGAATCAGCCTGTTATATTATACCTATTAACAATTGATCCATGCAGTATAGGAGTGTGCAACTGTGCATAACAGTTCAAGTACTCATACAATTGATGAGCAATAGGCCAATAACAAGGCTTCATCTATCCCATCACATATCATATATTGGGCCATATTTTAATATATTCGGCCATATACACAATATATTGGGCTGTGTGGATTAGGCCCAGTAAAATGGAGAATAAATAATGAGTGAGTAATACTAACAGTATAGGAGGAAGAGAAGCAGGGAAAGGAAGCAACCGATGCTTCGGAGACTGAGAGCATCAGCTGCGGCTGCGGCGCTGAGGCGGCTGGGGGATCTGCAGTCGATCCGGCGGCCGCGGATGATGCTCCTTGATGAAATCCCGACCGTCCACGTGCTGATCGGGGGATATTCTAGGAGGAAGGGGTTCTCGTCGTTTCCGACGCACATGCGGAGTCGGATGGCCCGGCGGATCCCGCCCGTCAGGCCCGACAACTACTCCGATTCCGATTCGGAGCCGGAGAAGGAAGAGGAGGAGGATGTGAAGGAGGAAGGAGAAGGGGAAGGAGGGGAGCCCGGGGAGTACGAAGGAGTGATGTTCGAATGGGGATACGACACTGACGACGCCGAGGAAGGGAAAGAGGAGGAGAAAAAACACTAGGAAGAAGTGGTTGTATTGTATAGTTTAGGGTTTTATGATGTTTCTTAGGAAGAAATGGAATCTAACTATCTTTCTAAGATACATCGATGTTGTATGTTCTTGCCTTCTTCATACTCGTAGATAATGTAATGTTGTCTGTCTGTTTGTAGAATGTAAAGGTGTTTGTTCAGATGACATGACACTAGAGGTGGTAGATTGTCGGGTCGGATCAGTTTGATCAAATGGAAAATATCGGATCAGGTCGGGTATCAGGTTGATGGCTGCTGATATTTTTTCGGGTCGGGGTCAGGTCGGATATCGGGTTGACATCCACCGACATTTTTTTGGGTTGGGTTCGGGTCGGGTCGGGCGGGTTTTTCGGGTTTAGTCAGATTTTGCACCTCTATTCCTGGGTTGGGTCAGGTCAGTCTGACTTTTCCTGAAACACGGGTCAAGATTTTGCACCTTTATATCAAAATCATATGTCATGCAAAAAATTTTCATTTTTAGATATTTTTAAGTATTTATTTCAGATTTTTTAAATGTTACATATGAAACATTGATTATTTTATTAATATTGTATAGTTGCTATTAAAAAATCCGAAATAAATACTTAAAAATCTTTAAAAATGAAAAAATTTTGCATGCTGTAATTAAGATTGTGATATAAGGAATTTATTGAGCCATATAAATCAAAATTTGGATATGGTTTGATATATTTTTGGTGTTAAGCTCACAGGATGCCTCCGTGAGCTTAAGAACACCACATAGTTTTACTCCATATATATATTATGAGTTAGATTATTATGCTAACGTTAGCATTTCGGACCGAAATACTAATGCCTCAAAATCTATGTTATTGTATTCGAAATCACGATTTATGGTGCTCAATAAATTTTTTATATGAAAATATTAGAGAATACAAAAATTTTTTATTTTTAGAGTTTTCTGAGTATTTGTTTGTATTTTTAAAAATAGCATGTCAAACATCAATATTTTATTAATATTTATGAGCTCTTTTTTAAAAATCCAAAATAAATACTTAGAAAACTCTAAAAATGAAAAATTTTTGTATTCCCCAATATTTTGAGGCGTTAACATAAAACAGTATTCAATAGTCTAACTCATTATATATAAAAGAATTTATTGAGCACCATAAATCATGATTTCGGATACGATAACATAAATTTTGAGACGTTGGCATTTCGGTCTGAAATGCTAATGTTAGTATAATAGTCTAACTCATTATACATATACTATATACTAGTATGACGCCCTTGCATTGCTACAGGTCATTTAACAAAAAAGAGTCTCATCTTACATGATTAAGTTCCTTAAAACTATATAAAAGAACTAATCATTCACAGATAGTCTTGAATCGGCATTAGCTCATAATCGTACATTTCTTAAATGAGTTGAGAGCTTTACACACCATGAAGCTGGAAAATCAATTTAATACGGTTGTTAAACAAGATAATAATCATATTCATATTTATAATTAATAAGTGCCAATAAATTAAAACATGAGTCTGCAAGTCATGATTGTAATAACAATTAACAAATCAAATTAAAGATAACCCAAAAAAATCTTTCAACTGACATAAAACATTAAAGCCAAAGCCCAATTTAAATTGTAAAATATTTACAGTACTTTGGAAATCAAATCAACTCAAAATGCAAGATATGTAAATGTATTATTGTGCAATAGACAGATTTTAGATCTCAAGAATATAAAATAGAGCACCGGCACTGCCCGATTTCTACCCAAGATGATTTATACAATTATACTCCTAGGCCCCCTCTAAATACCTTCATATGCGCACTCAAATCTTTCCCTCTCAACAGTTGCAGAATAGGAAGAAGGAAAAGAAAAAAAGGAAAGAAAAGAAAATGGAAAGTAAGAGAGAATTTCGGTGGAGGAAGAGGAAACGGCTAGCACGGATGGGATTTATTGTATTTGGCTATTCGCGAAACTATGTGTAACAAAAGAATAACAACGGAATTGAGTGCTTCAACATGCTTGTCGCATATGAGGCGCTATCTTTTACAAATTACTGCACATCAAGCGGCTTATATTCACTCCGAAATTTGATTAATGAATCACAACCGTTGACGGATCTGGACATCCAAGACGCTTAATAAGGAGATAGATATATATATATATATATATAGGGACATGAAACAGTATTCAATATTTGCACGACAGATATAGCCGCAGCCTAGAAACTTGCGCATTGGTTGAGCTGGGATCTACTCTGTCTATGAGATATTTGCCTGTTTAGGGTGAAAAGGCTTGCAATTAAAGGACCAATAAGCGTGCTAACCACTAATATAAGACCAAACATAAACCAAAGGGTAATTAGATTAACCATCAAAATTCAAATTTAAATCAGGGAAAGTACTCGCTCGGCAACAATGATTTCTAAGACAGTCATAATGTTGGCAACCATTATTGTTTTTGGAACTATGATCACTCCGAATAGAGCTGCCATTACTAGTGAAGGAATCGGTCAGGAGCTAATAGGTTAGTCGATCATTTCATATTCTTACCTTTCAATGCCATTGTTTTTGGAGAAACATCTCGTATCTATTGAAAAACCGTCCATACATCCATAGACATACAAAAAATGTAACAAATACACTCCAAAACGTAACAAATACATCCCGAAATGTAACTTCTGGATGCTATGGACAGCTTTTCTATGGACGCCAGGTATTACTCTTGTTTTCGTTCTTTTTTTGGTTATTTCATTTTTCTGATCAAGATTTGTTCCCTGAACAAGGAGCAGAAAAGGGAGAAATGGCAGGAAATGAGGAAGATAAGCTATATATAGCACCAAGACGACCCTTTTTGATGCCACCACCCATTATTCTCAACCCTCAAGCAATACCAACAACAGCTGCCCCTTGATGGCAACAGAACACAGAAATGGTTCTACAAAGATTTGATGCAATGCAAACAGGACTATTCATGACATGCAATTTCTTATACATGTATGTGTTTGAAAAATTAATTCTCTATGCATCCTTTTTTTTTTTTTTTTTTTGAGAATTTTCTTTTTTAGAAGAGAATCCTATGTGGCCACCTAATAAAAAAAAATATAATAATAATAATATAAATAAATTAAGCAAACTTAAATGAACGAAAATTTCTACAAATGTGTTTGTACAATCAACGCTGGTGACTATTGATAAACAAATGTGTTTGCCTTATTAACTCGATACGTGTTAATCAAATAAAATAACTTCCAAACGGAAGTGAAAGAATTGCTGACCAGGTAGATAATCTATATTTTGCAATGGCGACGACATTTTCTGTGCCTTTTGCACCATAATTCCCTCTGAAACAAACGTTTCTGAATGCAACTAGTTCACAAAATAATGTACTTATGCACGTGAGCTCTTAATTTACTTTAATTTAATTTAATTATATGCTTGTAATGATAAAATAGTAGTTTCGGTTGACATTAGATTGCATTAGCAATTTAGTGGTGCTTATGATTGGTATAGTACTATAGTGCAACTTTATTGTAAAAAAAAAACTCATTATGCTGAAGTAGAAAAATTCTATGTTGATGGATTCTGGTACATTACAAGATTCTCTTGATATGCAAAAGATCAACCATCAAAGAGCTAAAAGTCATGCATTGGCCATTGCCTATTATTATCAGCTATATTTGTGGTTTCATGGTGGCCACCACAGCACAATTGTCATGTTATACTGGCACGATTCATATATATAGACGTTTGGCTATTAATTACTATTTTATAATTCTACAATATTGTGAAGGAAAATTCAATTGAAACATCTATAGAACAATCAAAAGGAAAAATCTTCAGCTTATTTTTCCAATTTGGAGGATTTCATTGAGACAGTCATTGATCTGGTTTCTTCTGCTTCAGAGTTGTACGTAGGCTTACTTGATTCTTCGTTCTTCATGTATGAACAGCATCTATCTTGATGTTAAATTTATATTCTACAATTGCCATATCCGTATTTGTTTTGTCCAATATTAATATTATGTAGCACATCTATTTTTCTCCCTCTTTATTTTCTTTTGTTTCTCTGTTTTTCCATTGTTAAAGTCCCAGAAATCAGTTTTCCTTTATTGTTTGTTCCTAAGTACGCTCTTCCTCAGATGACAACGTACTTTTCCTATATTTTTCAGCGCATCATCTGGAAGCAAGATGGATGGAGCTCATGTAATTGATGTAAATGATTTAGTCAATTCAATGACAAGTAAACAGAAACATGGCTGCCTCGGCGGTATAAACAAAAAGAAGGCCCGATTTCCATTGATTTCAAAAATTAAACGAATGCCTTCTAATGCGGATAAAGATATTTACAATGCTGCTGCTTTCTCCATTGGTCCATATCACCACAAAACTAATGCCACACTTGAGATGGAAATGATAAAATGGGAGGCTCTTAGATATATTCTTCAACTGAACCCAAAGAAGAAAATGAGGGATTATTTGGAGGCAATGGCTGGATTGGAACAACAAACAAGGAGCTGCTATGCTGATGAGGTTAAAATTGGTAGTGACGAATTTATAAAGATGATGTTGCTAGATGGGTGTTTCCTACTTTACATACTTCATGGGATTGAAGGAGCACCAAAAATGATTACTGAAGCAGGTATTTGCATTCCGATGAATGTTAGCCAACAAACCCTTGGCAACAATTCCAAGCATAGCATTAGTCCTGACAACTCAAACCATAAGGAACAATGCAATGCTAGCTTCCTTATGCATGACCTAGTACTCCTAGAAAACCAAATTCCTTTTTTCGTTGTCATGAAAATATTTGACCTTGTCACAAATGGAAACTTACCAATGACAGTACTAGTGAAAAGTATTTCAATGTTTGTGGAAGATGTACTCCAGCCCTACCCCAAATCAATTCTGAACTTTGACCAAACAATAGGATTTCACCATTTGCTTCATTTATGTCATCTATATTTCAAGCCTAACCAAATGCAAATTAAGACCAATTCCAATCTTAGTTCTCCTGGTGATGATGATACATGGAGTATAATTGAAGAGCAACAACTACTTGACTGGCATCGGGCATCAGAATGCCAGAAAGCAGGAGTCCAGTTGAAGAAACGAGAGTTTTGCATTGAAGTTCCACATTCTCTACTTGACATTCGACTTTGCGAAGGTGTCATGGAAATGCCTTGTTTGACAATTGATACAAACACCCATTGCCTGTTTCGTAATTTAATTGCATTTGAAGAAACTTGTCCCGAATTTGGAAATTACATCACTACTTATGTTGTATTTTTATCTCGATTCATTAGTATGCCAGAAGATGTCTCTTTGCTCACAAAAGCAGGCATAATTGTGCATCAGCTAGATAGCGATGTTGAGGTCTCTGACCTTTTCAAGATGGTTGCAAATGCTATCAGTTTTGACTTCAACAGTGATCATTACCTCAAACATGTTTGTCGTGAGTTGGAAGTGCATTACCAAATGCAGAGACCAACATGGAGGGAATGGCTTGGCTCAATCAGTTCAAAATTGCCTGGTTGGCCTCATGAAAGCAAACCCGACCAGCAATGTAGAAGATCATCATCACCAGGGGAGCGTGTCTAATGAAAGAGAAACTGGAACAAACCTTCTTGTACTCTTTTTTTTTTTTTTTTCTAGTCTAGCAGAGGCCATGGAGAGCCCACTTTATATAGGATCTAATGTTCATATTCCAATATATTACATAAAATGCATTTTAATGACTTCCTACAAGATTATCATATTTGTAAGTTGTTTGTGATAACACTCAAATATATACACATCTATATGGGAATTAGCCCTCGAAACTAAGCTATTTCATGAGATGGCTAAATTGGTTAAGCAAAGGGTATTATAGTAGTGACAAGTACACTGATCAGTAGTGCTCTTTACATAGTTGATGAAACAAGATTGATGATGTTTGGGGAAATTAACGACAAGGGGAAGCAAAATATGTGAAATTGTATACATTGCTAAAACTGGGAGATCCTCTGATCGGAACAGGGACGGTCGGGATTTGAAGGAGGACTATCCACGGCCGTTGAATTTATTGGAGACCCTCCCGACGCATGAGCGCCGTGCGCGCAACCGCAGCAGAATGCTTTCCGAAGCATCATCTTCATCCTTTTTTTTTTTTTTTTTTTTTGGCTTCTTTTCTTTCTTTGCAGCTTTGAGTCAAGTACTAACCCCACTAGCAAGGTCATAAAGGGCCCCCTTTATTAGAAATTCCGCTTAGTCATTTGAGCCTAATATACACAGCCCGATGTAGTACAAATGACTCTTATTTGAAATTATATAACACTTAACTCAATTTTTTTATCAATATGGACAAGTGAACACTAATATTGTGGACAATAACAAACACGTTGAGATATGCCAGCTATTTTTTGCTATCATATAAATTGTGCTATTTCAGTCTATCCTTACTGATCATCATGCATCTCAGCATACATTTTAATTACCTCCTTTCTGAATATGTTGTTATTGGTCATCAAATGTATATGTTATGCACATTCGTATACTGCATGAAATAACCGTTATCAAAATCGGAATGCCCTCCCTCTTCATAAATACATAAAGCAAAAATAACGTTCTTCATTGCAATATACGAACAATACAATACCTGCAGTAAATATCACACCCAATTTCTTTTTTTTTCAATATAATTAAGGTTGTGTTAGATATTGGAGAAAACTGAGGCTTGATTCAACTTTTCCAACCTTCCAATGCAGATGCTCGTTATGAAGGATCTTGCTCACTATTTAACAATAATTAGAGTTGTCCCCCAGCACTTCAAGACAAGGTGGTTGTTCCTGGTGGATTGTCTGTTGTATTTTAGGTTTGTCGGTACATTATCAAGTACAATACATAACCAAGCTATGTTTTATCATATTGTGGACCTAATCATATCTTTGCTCTATTATTAAAAGTATTAGGCTATGTTCCTGGTGGATTGGTGCTTCTTCTCATACTTGTAACTGGAACGTAAATTAAATTTCAAATACAAGTTATACATAGATTATGAGTGGTTCCGGTATGGATTGGTTAAGCAACCTTTTATTTTTTGATCGAGCGGTCTGTATCAAGCATGTCTCTTTTAATTGTATCTAAAAGATACATCGCGATCATCCGATTATGAACAACCCAAAATTCATCCGATACATAACAGAATTAGCTTGTTACTTATTAACGATTGGTTCATGCTAGAGGTGGCAAAACCCGATCCGACTAGACCCGAAAAACCCGCCCGACCCAACCCCACCCAGACTCGACCGGACCCGGTATTTTATGAAACTCAAACTGACCCGACCCGACTCAAGATCAAACAACATGCAATCCAACTCAAATCAACATACGATAAAAAAAAAAATCGCTTTTTAAATTGACCCGATCTGCCCATCACCTGACCCGACCCATCCACCCGATTTGCCATAGTTCATGCAGTTCCAGTATAGGGGTGTGCATAACAGTTTTAAGTACTCGAACATATCCAATTGATGAGCAATAACAAGGCTTCATATATCATATATTGGGCCGTGTGGATTAGGCCCACTAAAATGGGGAATAAACGAGTACATACTAACAGTATAGGAGGAGAAGCAGAGAAAGAGAAGCAACCGATGCTTCGGAGACTGAGAGCATCAGCTGCTGCTGCGGCGGCGGCGGCTGCGCGCACGGCGCTGAGGCGTCTGGAGGATCCGCACTCGATCCATCAGATCCCGACCTTCCATGTGCCGATCGGGGGATCTCTTAGGAGGAGGCGGTTCTCGTCGTTTCCGACGCACACGCGGAGTCGGATGGCCCGGCGGATCCCGCCCGTCAGACCCGACAACTACTCCGACTCCGATTCGGAGCCGGAGAAAGAAGAGGAGGAGGAGGAGGAGGAGGGAGAAGGGGAAAGGGAGCCTGGGGAGTACGAAGGAGTGATGTTCGAATGGGGATATGACACTGACGACGCAGAGGAAGGGAAAGAAGAAGAAGAAGAAGAGCACAGAAGGCAGCAGCAGCAGTAGGAAGAAACGCAATTCACACCTCCTAACGTAACGTACTGCACTCCGTTGGATTGCCTTGAGATTCGTGTCAGCACGGCGGATCTTGAGATGGTCCGACGGCCAACAATGTGAACTGCACAATGCGGTGCGTTGGAGGATGAGTACTCGAAGAGAAGAGATGGTGGTATCAGTATGTATAGATTAGGGTTTTATTAGGGTTTGCTGTGCTTTTTGGCTATGACTTGGCTGACATGAGTAGAGAAAAATGAAAAAAAATGTTTGCGGGTGGCAAAATGATGATGGATCTAAGATCATCAGTCTTGTTTGTTCTTTTTCTTGCCTTCTTCATATATCGATAGATAATGTGTAAGGTGTTTGTTTAACATTACGCGTCCATAGAATAATTGTCCGATATACTAATTTTATAACAGTTACATCAATTTTATAATAATCTCTAGTTCATATTTATACCTTATGAACTCTACAAATGTCTTTCACATTTATAACTTGACGTCATTCTATGAACTTCAAGTGACACTGTACTTGCACAAGATATAGTGAGAAACCATCCAACATCTATACTCTTTCAAAAATAAGCTAAGAATTGGACTCTCAATTAATGATCATAGTCTAACTCATATCGTAATCTTCATCCATCAAATAATGAAAGGCCCACATCGCATCCATTTCGTATTGCATTCCCCTTCCATTTCTGTCTCATCACAAAATTGAAGTGGCAAATTATCTGACTAACCGACTTTATTGATGGCTAAAGTCACAATCTCATTTCTTGTCTTTTATTCTTTCACTATCTTTAGCTTGAATAAAAATTAAAATTACCCGCAGCAGCAGTGTGCGATATGCTTCTAGTACATACAAATGATGATATATTGCTTCAAACTTCGGAAGGCACTGTATACCGTTTCACATATTTCATATTTTGCTTCCCCTTCATTTATCATTAATCTCCCCCAAACATCATCAATCATTCAATCTTGTTTCTTTCTTCTACCAACTACTACATATATATAACAGACTACTACACAGGCAGTAAAGCCTACTTATCACTACTTCAACATTCACCTCCCCACCTCCCCATCCTTCTTTTGCATCAGTGAATAGTGAAGACCAACAAATGGATTTTGTCAGATCCAAGTACATCCAGAAGACCATATAGTTCTTTTAAGGAACCCAACAATCCAACATGATCCATCAATCATCAATACTGCCTTTGTAAGTTGATAACATAACACATCATATGCATGCTTTACAGCCAAAAACCGACACCCCAAAACAAGAAGCACAGAGAACTCAACAAGTAATTGCGTCAAACGCAAAAGCAGCTTATATACCATGATAAGGGGCAAAGGATATAAAAAGCAACAAGAAGACGGTTGCTAACCGTAATAACTTAAATTATAGTCTGACAAGAGCGCTTGTCGCTCTCCTACAAAGACCTACCACCACCTATATAAAACCATCATCGCTTTAGTTAGCTAGATATTAAACTCCCTGTATCCCCTTGTTATCGCCTTAAAAAAAAAACCAAACTAATTAACCAGGCTCCATTGCCGAACCAAAAACTGTACAATTCATCTCCTTTTAGTCAATTTCTCTACATAGCTCAAGTCGAGGCGGCGGCTGCTGTTGCTGCCTGTCTCTCCCTACGCTTCTCGGCTAAAAACTTGTCAGTATCGGCGCCTTTAACAGTGAACTCCATGAGGAGGTCCTCATACAATTTTGCAAGGTTGGCTTTGAAGTTTTCCGTGGTTTTGAAGCCGTATGGTGCAGGGAGTGGCTCCTTCAACTCGGTTTCTTCTGCTTCCATTCCTTCTTTTTCCTCTTCTTCATCTGGAATTTTGGAGCCAATCATGACACCTTTCATGTACGCCTTACAGGCTCGCAAAATAATGGCACCGTGCTCTTGGAAATGACCCGCAACATAGTCTTCAAAATGCTATAAGATGCGGAGAAAATTAAGCTGATTATGCATGGCTGATGACAATTCTGAGAGCTCACAGTTTCAATCATTCTCAAAGCACGTGCTATTCACACCTTTTCAACATCTAGTTACTGAAAAAAAGAAGCATCTCTTTGGTTCACAAGTCAAAATTCTCAGGACAGTTGCAAACAGCACCCAGTTAATAAAGCGAGGCACAATCTGAGTATCTACATCAACAACACTTCCTTGAGGGAAGAATCATTCCCCCACAAAGAAGGGTAAAAGGTTCAGCAATCTAATTAGAAAGGTACCTTGGGGGGATTGCGGAGGGAATAAAGCATGGTCTTGCAAGAGTAGATAAAGGCGGTCTCATTGTAGTTGAGGGAGCTGCGCTCACCAGATGTAGTGTTTGCGGATCCAGCGTAGCCAGGTTCGTTGAAGTATGGCTTCTCGTTTAGCACCAACGCCTGGATTGATACCAGTACCTGGAGCATGGTCGAGGACTTGCTGTTCCACTTCTCACACCCGCTTCCTGACCAGGTGTTCAGCAAACTCAGGCACACCTTCCCGCAATTGTATAGGTTTGGGTTCAAGCGCAGGCCACCTGAGTGGTAGTGTGCTTTCTGCAAGTGACATTGTATCAAATTTTGGTTTAAATGTAGGTATATAATGTGGTAATGCGCAAGCTATTCATTTCACAGTGGTACTTCACTGTCTGGTCTTACTCGAGTCAAATTAACAACTCGCTTTGTCATCAATAAACTCTAACTCGGCTATATTATAACAATAAACAGGAGCGAGACTATAAAACAAATGCCTTCTTAGTCCTTGGGAATTTCACACACTGCATTTCATTCGGTCTTATAGAATTACAGAAAGATTAATCCCCAACATCTCTTTTTGTTCATATCTCGTCTCAAATTCCATGAAGACAAGTAATATGAGACAAAACGGAAATAAAAAATGGGTGTTCCAATGAGAGTCAATTTACTTGAACCAATTTTAGAAGATGTACTAAAAGTTTAAAACACCTTGAGGTTTGCAGCAACAGACAAGATAAAGATTACAACTTTTATGATACAGTACAGAAATGTAATACTAGTAAACAATAGTGCTTACAGGAGGACTATTTGGGTAATCGGAGGTAAATTGAATATCAAAGAAGAAAAGCCCGTTATGGTAAGGAGTCCCAGCAGGTCCAACAATGGCAGCTCTTAACAGATCTATCCTGTCTTCACATGCTCGCACCATTATGGTATCTGCAAAAAGAACAGATGAACTCAGAGTTCAGTAACGTAACCTCATTGATTTTGCATTGACACTTCATCAGAAATTTGTACCTGGTAGGTCTTTCTCTAAAATCTTCCAGTCTTGCTGTACCCTCTTGACCCAATCCTTTGAAGGCTGTTATGAAATGGGAAAATAAAGGTGCTTGATTAAAGCTATGTGAACAGGAACGAAATGTCATTGTAAAATTAAATAAAGGTGCTTACAATTTATTGTCTGGGGAGTTGTATTCTATTAAAAAATTAATGCACATTCAGGAAATTGATGTTGAATCCAGAATGGATAACTGAGCATACATGACCTTAAAAAAAAAAATTTTATCTTTCTATATCCCATGTACTTTTTCTTTCAAGAGGAAACATATAATATTTGTACAATGAAGCAAAATAGGATTTTAAAAGGGTACCTAGTTATAGGGTTTAGGATGTGGAAGAGAGGTAAAGGTGAGAAGAAGAATGAAAAGGTAACACAAAACAGGGAAAAGTTGTAACATCTAAATATTTGACAACAAAGCGACTTCACGGTGGTTGAAAGATTAGATGGGATATACAGACAAAGACATACTAATTATGCATCATGACTAGATCACTTACACGAAGAATAAACACTCTCGTGTAGATTTAAAAAAAAAAAAAAAAAAAAAAAAAAAAAAAAAAAACACTAGCGACCAAAAGGCTACAGAAGTCAAGAATAGTAAACAAAACTATAAAAGCTACAGAAGTCCAAATGATGTCCTTGAAAGCTTGCTCCTTGCTGCATACTTGATCAAACCATATGTGGAAATTTATAGGCACAGAATGTAGCTCAGAATTATTGTGTGAGTTGCAAATCTGGTCAAAAATTCTATCAAAATTGGACTCTTTGTTTACCTATTATTTAAATTGATCTGAACCCATCCTCACCTCACCTCACCCACCAAATAACCATCGAAATTAGGATCTCGAACATGAACACAATTTTTCATTTGGTAATATAACCATGCATGTACATATTTGTGCTGAATCTTGAAATAATACCAGCAATTCAATCCAAAAAGAACAACAAGAACAAAAAGCGAAGCAACATATGCAATATAGCTGTACCTTCTTTCCAACAGAATTCTTGCCTATGAAGTGGTGATCTGGGAAGTCAGGAACGGTATCAAACTGCTTAAATGCCTTAAATTTCCTCTCTATGACATGCTCGATCTCATTCTTAGGCCGGTAGACCAACGGCATCTCGGGCTGGGGGGCCTCTGGCTCCTTTGGTGCGAGCCATGGCACAGTTGCCTCAACACCAGGAGGCAGGTCCATGCCATCAAATTTTGCTGCCAGGAACTGGTCATAAGCAATGCTGTCCATGGGCTCATAATCATCACCATCGTCATCGCCATCGCCGTCGCCATCCTCATCGTCATAGTAGTCATCGTACATGCAGTCATCCTCATCCATCATCTCATCATCTTCTTCAGGTTCAGAGGTTTCCATGTCCTTTCCTGAATCCTGCAGAGAAATTATAAGGCAAGAATAACCAGGTGGCCGGCCTTTTCTTTATTTTCATATTCCTGGGCATATATTAGAACATCAAATTATGGATACAACTCAGAAATTCCATGTGCCAGCTACCTGTATTCCTTAATAACTTAATTCTAGTTAAATAAAAATATCAAATAAGGATTAAGAGAGTAGTCTCACCATCTATATTAGGCAACAGAGAAGGGTACAATTTGAAAATTTTGCCAAGTTGATTTCACTATTCAGTTCTTGCAATGAGCGATCAATACAGAGAAAATGCAACATATTTTGACAACATAAATAACAAAGAAACAACATGATTTGCAACCTTAAATGCTCAAAGATCAATCAAGTACCAATCAAGTCTAAATCTACATCCAGGTACCAAAGAAACTAAATGAGAAAAAATAAAAAAGTAAAACCTTTTCTGTCCACTCCATATCATACTGAACCACCTCCTTGTTCTTCTGATTAGAGGAGCTCTGGCCAATCGAGAGTTCCGTTCCTGAATAAGTACTGGCTTGAAGCTGATAATAGGATAAAACAGAAGCTTCAAAGGCTACTTTATTTATACAAAATAAAGGGACTATATATACATATATATATATATATAGCAGTTATGCTATGGATCACCAAGCAACCTTTCATTTCTAATCGAGCGGTTCTTATTAAACATCAAAATCATCGGATTCTGAAAATTGGACGGTCCGTATTTCATCCAATCCATAGCAGAATTATCCTATATGTATATAGAGAGAGAGAGAGAGTAAAACTATGGTGCTCCTAGGAGCATGGAGGCCTCCCGTGCTCCTAGGAGCATGGAGGCCTCCCGTGCTCCTAAGTCAAAAATCATACTAAACCATCTCGAAATTTCAATTTATGGGTCTCATTAAATTCATTATATCAAAATATCATAGGATACAAAAATTTTCCATTTTTTTAGATTTTTAAGTATTTGTTTTGTATTTTTTAAAGATGACATAGTTTTATACATTATTTTATTATTATTTTGATGTCATTCTAAAAAATTTCAAAACATATACTTAAGAAACTCAAAAAATGGAAAATTTTTGTATCCTAAGAGATTTTGATATAAAGAATTTAATAAGAATGATAAATCAAAATTTCATGATGGTTTAGTATGATTTTTGAGTTAGGAGCACGGGAGGCTTCCGTGCTCCCAGGAGCACACTAGTTTTACTCTATATATATATATATTGCTAAGAAAATAGAACATCCAAAAAATATTCCTATATTTTCTTAGTCAATAGCAGCTAAATTAAACAACCCAAAATCACCATTAGAGCTCAACAAAATTAAACCCCCAACAATAATCTAAATATCTAATACAATTGTCAAATATAGATGGTTTCACCATAAACCCTAGCTCCATATCAGATCCTTAGCTTCCCACAATGAGATTTATAGCTTGATCCCATCCCCAAACTTCCAAAATATAAAAAAATAAGAAAAATTTATGGGTCACCAAGTAACAACAGATAATTGATTGACTTGACTTGAACCCACAATCTACAAGTTAAAATCTCTACATAGAACAGAAAAATAAATAAATAAATAAAAAGGAGAAAGAGATACCTGACAACGCTGTAACTTCCAGGATGTGCCTCCAGTAATTACTCTAAAAATTAAAAAATAACAATCGGATTTATAACAAGGAAAACAATTTTTTTAAAAAAACAAAAAAAAACTTTTTTTTAGGGACAATATTTGGGATTATCAAAGTTCCAACTTTACCAAAAAAAAAAAAAAAAATGCGGGTGCCCTTTTGCAATAGCGAGAAAAAAACAAAGACCCAAAACCAAATTTGAGAAAATATTTAGTGGGTGGGACGAATTGAGAGGAGATCGCGTCTGATCAGAAGGATCAGGGGTTTGATCGACACAGAAAACGCCTATTTTGGTACTTTTTATTTGACAAAAAGGAAAGGGTAGGAAGATCACTATAAACCCTAGACATGAGATGGGGAGGAGGAGGAGGAGGAGGAGAGAGCTGCGTACTTGGAATCCATCGCAGCTTGCAGTGTTTCTGTCTGTCTCTCTGTCTGTATGCAATGCTTTGCTATTTGCTAAGAGGAGGAGAGAAAAGAGGAGAGGAACGAAACGACAGACGAAGAAAAAAATAGAAAACAAAGAAAGAAAAGAAAAGGAGGCGTGCTTATCCTCTGCTGCGCAGTAGCATACTTAGCAGCGATATCAACGATGCAGATCATAGGGGTGTTTGTGAAGATTGAGTTGCACGAATCTTGAAGCGAATCCGACAGTTGAAGTGCTGCGCAGTAGAGTACTGCACTTTTAGGGGATATAAACTGGAAAAGGAGAGAAACAGAGGAGGGCGATTGATGTTTTCGTCTCCAGTTCGCTTCTCGCGGGAGGAGTCAGGACGCTCTTTCTTTGGGTCTTAATGTGTGTGCATCGAGGACTGGATGGAACTGGAGGGAGGGGATACTGGAGGGGGAATGTGATGGGCAGGGAGGTTTGGGGTTTGGACCTGGGTTATGGGGGACGGAGTGGACCGGGAGATGGTAGGGGTTGGATTGTAAATTTGTAAATAGCAATGGATGGATGGAAGGGAACTAATTATAGAATTCTTTCTTTTCTAATTATGAAACACCCTAATAATTTCCTATTTGCTTTTATTTGCTTTTTCCTTATTATTGCAGGTTTAGAGTACTATTTTCTTACACTTCATGGTTCATAGTTCATACATCCCTAATACATGCATCTTAATAGGTCTCTTGGTTTTTACTTTTTGAGTACTCATTCCATCCCCCAAAATGCAGCACCTATTCCTGTGTGTAAGTGGGAATTGGTCATTAATTATTGTGTAATGCATTGTAGAGTTTGGACAATTTCAATTGTATCGTGAGGTTTTTGTAAGACTACAATATGTTGTTTATACTTATTTTCCAATTACTTAGCTTAATTTCTTTCAAACCATTCTATTTTTTTATTTTATTATTTCATTCCTAATATCTACTCAAATTTTTCTTATTTTCAGCACAAAATTTGAAAATAGAAAAATAAATAAATAAATGGTATCAATTGCTTTTATTATGTCAAGATTCAGTTCTAATACAAATAAATGCTATCATAAAGGATTGGGTCACGACTGAAAAGAGAAATGGAAAATTTTGGGTAGCATTTAATTGACTCCGTGTAACGGTCTCAGAAATAACTAAAATGAAGACTTCAATACGAGATCATGTTACAAAAAATGTTAACATGCATCTGACGGCTCCAATTTCATCTGAATTTTTAAGATTAAATCATGACCATTACGAGATCAGGATACCCAAGGGCAGACCTCCTAAAAATCAAGCACACCATTTACTATTTTAACATATCGGCTCAACATTATTCTATACTAAATTTAGTGTGATTACATAATGATCCCAAGTATTACAATTTTAGCAAATTGCTATTTCAAATGAAATTTATAAAAAAAAAATAAAATAAAATGGTATGCATGTTCTGTGCACCATTCGTGTAATCTCAAAAATTTCTTCAATTTCATTTATAGACTCGTTGTAATGTACTAATGCCAATGATAATTGAAACCACATGTGGACTATCAACGAATGAGCTAACGCACTTGTTTCCAAGTAAAATTATTTTCTAAATTATCCTCTTTTTATATAGAATTGTGTTCTAACCTTATATCCTAGTATAAGGTTTCAAATAGTATTTTTATTTTAAAATGTAATTATTAATATATATTTTCAATGCTGAGGAGGGAACGACTTGTTCAAAATAACATATGGACAACATTTCTTAATTCTAATTAAAATAATAGAGAGTAGGAAAAGATTAGTTGTAGATAACACATCGACAAGATTTTATATCCTCTGTAGCACTGCTGACTCAAATCTTGAGATGATCTAACGGTTCACATCGTGCGCTATACAATGCAGCGCTACAGAGGATGAGCACTCCCTGGACAAGATTTTCAGGAATACGTTTACTTTGAGGATAAAAGGGAAGAGAGGTAAAGTTGGACACCGGATGCATGCAACATTTTTATGAGAAGTGAGTTGGGCCCCTGCAACATGAATAGTTGCAGTGAGTTTGTACTCCACAAACGTGCTCTCTTTTTCCATCTGAACTCTAACTCTGGATGGATGGAATTGACTAGTTTCAGGTCTTACCCAAGACTGATTAGGATAGATTTATAAATAAAACAAAAATTAAACTATTGAAGTGATGCAGTCATGCAGTGTGTATTTACCCTGCGTTTAGATTTAAGGTGTAGTAAGTTAACGCAGCTATATAGGTGTAGTAAACTAAATCACCAACATTTCACATCTTTTACACATTACATCAACTTTACTTCATTTATTTACTTCACTCCCACCAAACACTACTGATTTAAGGTGATTTAATATTTTACTCCGCTTTAACTTACTACACTTGCCAAACGGGGGTTAATATTTAGAGGCTTAATCTTCATTTTATTTATATAACAAAAACATATTACTATATTGGTTGTTTTTGTTGTTGCATTTTAGTATATAATCTAGCCCAAATAATTTCTTTTTCTCATAAATGCATAATAAACTTTGGTACATAAAACCGGTTAAATGATTTCAGACAAAAACTGAAAAAAAAAAAAAAAAAATCCGTTTGCAGGAGTCTATCTATATTACGAAAAACTTTGGTACATAAAACCAGGCAAATTAATTTAAGAAAATTGCTGACTTAATACAACAGTTTGAACTTTGAAGGGCAATAAATCATGAATGTACACCTAAAATATGTTTACTATTTTCTTTGAGAGTTGGTTGAAATTACGCTATTGCCACTCACCGTGATATTTAATTGAATGTAATTTTTTTAATGGTTAATTGAATGTATTATTGATATCCAATTATATGCAGACACAGTGTGTTCACCAAGATAAACGTTTTAACTTTTAAGTAGTGTTCACTGAACCGGGCTCGGTCATTAGAAATTTTCCTCATTTCCTTAATTCATTTCCCACTGTAAAGATCTCAGATTTTATTTGAGTCCATAGAAAAACTATCCATAACGTTCATAAGTTATATTTCGGGATGTATCTGTTACATTTCAGGATATATCTGTTGCATTCTTTGTATGCTTATATAGAAGTATGGACGGTTTTTCAATGGAGACAAGATGTTACTCATTTTATTTCATCCACTAGTGTGTGATCCTTCTCAAAAAAAAAAAAAAAAAAAAAAAAAAAGACTAGTATGTGATTAAATTTTACTAAATATTTCGTCCCAAATACTATTGGTCGGTCTATATTTTATTGTTGAGAAATTTTTTTTGTCCCCTTCTTTTGTCTTCTTAAATGTCACATACCAAGATTCTAGTTCAACATTCAATTTTTCATTAATTACACATTTATTTTGACTCTAAAAGTTGGGTCCCACCACTTAATAGTCAAACTTGTTGTATCATCATACCGTTATGGTAAATAATTGTCTGTGCAAATATGGTGTTCATACTTATCACGATGAGGTGTTCATAGTCGACGTAATAGGTATTCATACCTACACATCGAAGATTCTGCGTGGGCCGTCCAAGATTCTACGTTCTAGTGAATGCCCATTTGTCTGAACTTGAGTATTCATACAATGTATTATTGGATGTTCATATTTTAATACATTGGAGTGTCCATACCTTATACACAAAAGGATGTACTGATGGGAAACATTTGAGGGAGATTTTTCTTAGAGACAGTTAGCATACCTCTTTATTGTTTGTGGTAAATTGACCTCCCAAACCATTACGTTTTGGCGTTTTGTTCAGTTTGTTCGGTTCTCTCTGTCCCTCTTTCTCCTTTTTCAACAACCAACTCTTTCAGTGTGATTTACTAATTTATAAGAGCTATAATGCTATATGATATGTTTTCATATAATATGCAATCGACACGTCGTTGTCTGTTTCTTTGCTGAGACTAATTTTGATTATGTTACTTCTAAATATTCAAAAATATACACACACTACAAGGTACAACTATTCTGTATATACCTCATGCATTTATCATTCGTTCTTGGATTTATATTTAATACTTGTTATCTTAAAAAAAAATTTTGATACTTGCATATTGTTTCATCGAAGTACTAGTATTTTCACATAGACATTCTCCTGAAAGGTAGATTTTCACACTTCAATTTTCTAAAATTCTGTATCTGCATGAATTATGCTTGAGGAAACAAAAAAAGGAAATGTGCATACAGTAGCACAAATAAATCTAATAACTCAAGGAATTGATTTCTTTTTAAACACTACATGGTTGCTGAGTAGACAAACACGAAAGTACCTATAATCTTTTAATGGCACTTTGAAACATTGCTTAAATTTAGATAATCAATGACTTGTTGTCTAAATTAGATAAGGTGAGCAACATAGATGCCCTTTTACAAAAATAATTTGTTTCCCTGAAACAAAGATGATTCAAAGGTCGAAGTCGACCTCATCTCCTACCAGTATACGAAGTGCCCGAAAAACATTAGCAATTTAACCATAATGTTTCCAAAGTACATGCAAAGAATAGATCAAAAGAAACCAAAAAAAAAAAAGAAAAAGGAAAAAAGAAATCGAACAATCATTGTTTCTTTCCTAGACAAAATAAACAGTTCATATACATTAATACACTATTTTTCTTTAATAAACAAAGCTAAATCCCAGCCTCCACCAATTTATTATTACGAGAAGAGAATGGAACTGGCCAATGAGACAGTATCAGGGTACGAATAATACAACACAACCAGCAACACTCTCAATCCAATGTACTCCAAAAATTTCTCAGAAGTATACATTTCAACAAAAAAAATAAGCTAGAAAGCACCCGCGAATTGGAACATTAAAGGAGAATTGCTCCACCCATGGCCTTCGTATCGACTTTGCATAATTAAAGGCTCGTAACATATGAACTATTGAAATTTGAAAACCAGAGCTCGAAGTCCTCATATAACTCTCTTGGAGCCACGTGCAGCAGCTAGGTGATCCTGTCAAATTTATATTTGTAATAAGAACAGATGAAGGGGCAACATGCGGAAAATCAACTTTTGCATGATTTATATAAAAGCACTAATTTTTCAGAAAAATTACAAACTTAAAATGAACTTGCTGTTGGTAGGACACTTGGATATGACCTTCTCCTTACGGAACTTTCTTATTTCATTCTATTTTTGATAAAATAATTGCTTGAGTAAGCCCAACTAATTACTTTCTCACTCAAACTTCAAAGTATTAACTGTATACTTTAAATTATAGTAGTCTGGATATTTTACTGAGCTAAATTAATGCATAGTAATAAGAAACGAGAAGCTATATTCCTGAAACTTCAAATAAGCAAACATAACACTTACTGAAACAAAATCAAAAGCCTTCGTCTCCTCTTTTTTCGAGCTACCCATCATGGTAACATGACTCTGTGCAGGGTTATTGTTCGTCTGGAAAATATCAGGCAATGCTGAATTGCCTGTACCAAAACCACCATCTAATCCACTGAAACCCATATTACTATTGCTAACGTTAACATTAGCACCAAGTGCGGGATTGTAACCCCCAAAATTTTGCAACATCTGTTGCTGTTGTGCAACGAAAGCTCCCATTGCACTATAATTAATATTCATTTGTTGAGATAAGAAGGCTGGGTTCAGCATAAACTGTGGAGCAACATTGTTGAACTGTGGCTGAACATTGTTGAATTGTGATGGTGGTGCTTGAGTGTATAGAGAGTTTAAGCCCAATGCATTGTTAGATGCCCCGCCTGTCAATGGCTGGTTAGGCTGCCCTTGAGAAATGCTGCTATCAATGTTCAAACCGGCCATTAGGTCATTGACATTGTTTTGTTCAGCGGTTGTGTTGTTGATATCACCAAATATATCAGGCAACTCATTTTTACTAACAGAGGAGGATTTATCATCAACTGTCAAGCCTGAAAAGAGATCATCTTTTGTTTCTTTATCTTCATTCACATGGAAAGACACGTCAGCAAATGGGTCACCCCCATTGCTGGTTGGAGTGCTGTTGACATCTGCGATGTTTTCAGTGCTGAAGTCAGCAAGGGGGCTGGTGCTGATGTCAGGGATAGTGGGCTCCACACTGCCAAACAAGTCATCAATGGTCTGTCTGGTATTGTGAATATTACTGGTATTATCTTGTGTCAGGGTTTCTGTCGGGATTTGATCATCTAGAAAGTTTCCGGTGTCAATTAAGTCGGGTAACTCAACAGCTGGAGACGAGTTTGTTTGTGGCTCAGATGGCTGCAACCCATTTCTAGTTTCAGTAGATTGCTCTCCGTCTAGCATATTTAGGACCTAAATCAAGCAACAAAAAAATTGCTTCAATCATAGAATACATATAGAAGGGGAACACTAAAATTTTCATTAGACACCATATGATGCATAGAGTATCAAATCCAGTTGTAAGCATTCTGTTATTGCCACTAAGATGTGTGTTTTCAACAGATGAAATCCTGGAAAAAAACCAGTAGTTAATTACTTAATTAAAAAAATATTCTACCTTAGTTGCTTTCTCTCTGAGAGAAACTTGTGGTAGATCACAACACCTGATCACAGAATCACTATTCTCACTAAAGTAAGAAGAAATAATTGAGTATGGCTCGTCATCCTTTTTCCTCAAGATTGCTTCCAATACACAGATAGCCTTCATCCTAACCTGAAATAGATAAGAGAAGCAGAATCCATACAATCAAACTCAAATACATTACAAAAATTGATACTGGTGAGCCTGAAGCTTGATTCAACTCCCCCAAAAGGAAATACAATAAACTAATAAAATGATGGACATCTATACTAAGGAATGACTACTAACCTGCCAAAGAGGAGACTGAAGCTTTGTTTCAATAGCGCGACTCATTGCAACGGCATCCAATTTTGCAGCCTCAGCCAAAAATACTTGCAAAGCATCACGGGTAGGTTGTAGCCTGACTCCACCAGTTGTAACTATCGTCTCCAAAAGCCTCTCTTCACGGGCCTTGACCCCTGTCCGTGCTGAACCCGAGCTCGAACCTATCAACCCAATAGGCTACTTAGTAGGTTGACTCAAGACGACTTCACTGTTTTAAATGTAAGGCAAATAAAAGGATTTGATATTTAATTACCTGCATCATCATTGGTGCCTGATGTAGACAATCCAGCACCAGAATCAGGTCCCCACTTGGGAGTTTGCATGGTTTTTGAGACACTTGAAGAGGTCCCACTCCAGTTAGCCTCAGTATAGCCATCACTGTTCTTTTCTGTTGTGAGAGATCGCCTTAGTGTTGCAGGGCTTCTGTATGTACCAGAGCCACCACTGCTGTTATTCTCAGGCTTCATTATGTTATGTGCTGCAGCAAATGTAGTTAAGCCTTGTTTAATGGACGCGCTTCCTATTTCAACAACCTCGCTAAGAAAGGATTTCTTATCGTCTCTCACTGATGGCTCATAGTTGGTATTACCTGAAAAGAAATTAGGATTTTCTAGATAAGTAATAAGCAATTGAAGTACAAAGACATGGAAACAGATTATTCACTGGGCAAACATCATGTATAGGGGACAGATCACTCGACAATGATTATTCTAACAATCTTGACAGAGGAACTTCATTAATATTTGAAAAACCTTAAGAAACTGTTAAAAAAATATTCCTGAACAGATATTTTAAGTTTTATGTGATTTAAGTTTTGTTTGAAGGTTCATCAACGAACATTACATCAGGACAATTGCAAGTAGCATAACATTGTATATGGTCTTTGATTGACCATCAAACATCAAATAACAACAATAACCACTTGAAATTTGAAGTATAATCAACCTATACGTTGAAGAGTGTGCCTAATCTTTTTTTTTTTAATTATTATTATTTCTAGCAGTTTATGTCACACCCAGGTTTAACACTATATCAATACTGTCAAATAACACCCAGCATTGGCATACTTGCAAGTTGCAACCATACAGCCACTGTTTTAGGACAAATTTATATGATACCCTAACATTACAAACTCAGTGAAACACACGTTTGACCAATTAACCATAAACAATTTTTAAAATCTACTTACCGCATTGATCCATTTAGCACAAAAAGGAAGGGTCATATATAATCCCAGCTCTAAGTTTTATTTACTTTTTGTTCAACAAAATTTCAAAAAACGAGAGGTAAGAGAGGGGAACAGCAGAAGCAGCCAAAATCAATAAAAGCTCAACAAAATGGCGGGAATCAGTTGACAACTAATTATCTTGACAATTATTTAATATTCTATCCATAGAAATGGAACTTTCCAAATTCCATGCCATCGGATAAGTGGCAAAACTTGCATAACAGTTCATCATCTCTCCTATATATGATATTCATAGTGTACGAAACATGCCAATTACTTTTTATAAATGACAAGGTTATCAATGGATCCATCCTAAAAGATTCATCTTTTTGAGCTAATTCTTATCTTTCAAATATTAGTCTCTATAACAAAACACAAGAATTCGTGTAAGAAAGTTGAATTACCGAATCCTTGGATGCGTTTGCCAAGGCCTTCCGACACAACCGGGCCGGGCTTACTCTCCTCGGTGGAGAAGATGGCAGCCATTGCCTCGTTCGCCATCTCCCGCACCGCCTTGTTGAGGGCATCCCCTTTCAACGGATCCGGGTGACCCTTGTAGTGCACCAGCTGGCGCACGGCCGCGGAGTGGCGCTGCATCTCCCTCCTGAACTCGTTCCCCGATTTGCCGACGGCGTACTTGATCAACCTCAACGCCTAATGAATGAATTCCAGCACAAACAATCAATCAAACAGGATCGAATTGGTAGTGTGGAGTAGGGAATTGAGTAGTGATTAAATAAATAACCTTCTGCTTGACGACAGGGCTCTTGTGATCGAGGCGCTTGAAGACGAACTCGGACATCTCCCGGACGATCCCGGAGTCGGAGACGCGCAGCAGCTCGCAGATCTCCTCGAGCTTGTAGACGGGCGCGACCTTGTCCTCGTCGGAGGTGACGGCGTCGACCATCCGGGATCTCCAGTAGGACTCCACCGCTCTCCGGCTGGTGTCCATGGCCGACCGAACCGGATCTTCGAGCTGACGCCGGATTGAGATCAGCGGTGGGTGGGATTTGGGATCTAGGGTTTGGATTGCATCCAGAGAGAGGAAGAATTGGGAGGAAAACGAGAGAAGAAGAAAAAGAAGAAGAAGAAGAACCGAAATTGAATAAAATGATGATGATTTTTGTTTTGTTTTGTTTATTTTTCTTAGGTAGCACCGTAGCAGAGGCGTGCTTATCCTCTGCTGCGCGGTACAATACTGCGCAGCGAATCAACGATGTAGATTATAGGGAGGGTTTTTTGAGATTGAGTAGCACGAATCTCAAAGCAGATCCAACAGTTGAAGTACTGCGCAGTAGAGTACTGCGCTTTAGAGGATATGAATTGGTAACGCAGACGGGAAGTGGTTCGGACACCGCTAAATTCTCTTGGAACACTCCTGATATGTGTTGGGACTTGGAAGTGTCTAGAGGTGAAGATGCCATTACATACTGTAGGCGTGTTCGAAGGAAATTTTGCGGTGTCCGAATCACCACTGAACGGAGACGGTTGGATTATTGATTTTTATTGTAATATATTATTATGCGCCCGGTGTACGGCTTCCCGAATGGAAGAACTGCCACTGCCAGCCCTGTTGACTGTTTGGTGTAGTTGGGTCTGGCTGTTATGATGAACCAGGTGCAGATGAGGTTATGGGCAAGGAAGAGGGGGCTGCGGGGAAGGCAACTGAGAAGAGCACGCACGAGGCGCGCGCGGAGTGTGAGACTTCAGACTTCAGAATAGTATGCTCCTTTTCTATTCTTTTCGGGTGTGTTTGGCAACCAAAAATTAGAATAGAATAGCAAAATAATAGCTATTTCATGTGCCAAACAGAAAATAGCTATTCGAATAGTTCGAATTGCTAGTCCGCTATTCCTCCTATTTGGTCGAATAGTGGAATAGCTATTCGAATAGTTATAAAAATAGCTCTAAAAATATTTATCACAATACTATTTTAATTGTCATTTGCCAAACATATTTCCACTATCTGAATAGTTCTAAACATCACTATTCTTTTTACTCTTCCAACAACCACTAATCCGTTTTTACTAATCAGATAACACTATTCTATTGCTATTTCTTAATTTGCCAAACGGATCCTTCTTTTTTATTATGTTGCTTGTTTATTTAGTCCTAAAGTCAACTGGGGCTGCTGCAACTTTTTATTTAGCTCTAGACCTCGAGCCGGGATCACACTAGTGTCAAATATAAGAGTTACATTGAACATAACAAGGCCCTTTTATTTCATTACTTTAATGGCAGACTGCATAAAGACCATATTGGCATATTGTTAGAATTTGGTTGCCTTGAAAAGAAAAAAAGGACTACACCTAAATATCACCATCTATTTGCCTATTTATTAATTGAAAGTTAAACTAATCTCATATAATCATAGAAAAGGAGAGAAATAGTCTCTCTTTAGAACTTTTAAGTATTCAGACATTCAATTTTTATGGCAGTTGAATAACGACTATTTCTGGTATGATTAACAATACTATTCCATAATTAGCTTAGTCTCTGAATTAAGTTTCATTGAAATCAGAAAAGAGACAAATTTTCTTATTGAGCACAACAAATAATACAAAATTTGCTATACCCAAATGTAACAAATAGAGAAAAAAAATCTGTGAAAAGAAAAGAAAAAAAAAATTAGACCCAAATCAATCACCCAATAATTCATCCCTCTAAAAATCTAGTACATAACAGACTCCGAAACATCACCCAATTCATCTTCGGCTTCTGCCTCACTCTTGAATAAATGTTTGAAGTATGAGGAAACCTTGGGCAATGCCGGCAAATCTGCCAGGTTCACGCTCATCAAATCAAATGCAATACATGTCTTGTCAACGTCGACCTCATCCACAACCGGTATTTTTGGGTATCTCTGGCTGAAGTGGGTCAAGATGATTCGGTACACTCCAGCCAACACACCCACCTGTATTGCCTCCTTTGTCGTACTGTGATTCTTTGCTAATGCCTCTTCGCTCAAGCTATCCTCAAATGTTGCCTGATAACAAAAAGAAAAAGGAAGATGAGATTGGGTATCACAACAGCTACAAATAGTCGAAAAGACCCTGACAACAAAAAAGCTCCTACAGGTAACCCCCAATTTATTCAAGATGCAAACTATAAAAATAGCGCATCATTTAAAGTATATAACATTACTTTCATTTATTCAAGATGTTAACAGGTGGTTGAGGTCAAAACAGAAATTGCATGCCTTATTCTTACAATTATAAAAAGTACGTTGTAATACCCATTCTGAACAAAGCCAACAAAAGCAAAAAAAAAAAATTATCAATGCAACACCACATACCAAGAGGCAAACATTTTTTTTTTAAAAAAAAAATACTAAACCTACTATAAGCAAATTTACCTCGTGAATTAAAATGGTTGCATCCTTGGCTGCTTCAATGAGAGCTTCACAAGGTCTGGTGTCACCTGAATATACCACCTTCCAACCTGGTAGAACTTTCGCAAGTCTGTTAACTGTAGACTCTGCCTCCAAAACCACACCAAATGCCTCTGGGCAGTGCTTAACAGGCACACTATACAGACTCTCGAGACCAACATTGGAAAGCACCTTATTTAACCTGTCCAAAGCATCTGATGCCTCACTAGGGTTTGCTGGCTTCCTCTTGAAGCTCTCCATTTTGCTACCCGGTGCAAACAGGCCTGACATCACTCCACTACCATGATCTGGATTTCCCATTGGTCTCAATGTTTGCCTTTCAATTAACATAGTCACTAAGTCATATGAACCAAGTAATATCAAGTAACTACCCAAATGTCTTTTGTTATAGAATAATACAAGGGTAGAGTTTAGGGGCACCATAAAGGACCAAAATGCATACCATGTTGCAGCATTTGTGTTAATGTATTTAATGCTAGCATGTTGGTTGATATGACTATGGATCATACTATACTTGATTCATTACTTAATAACTACAGTTAGCTTAGAGGATCGGGTTCCTGATCATAGGCCATACCTGCAATCTATGAAATGCATATCTAGATCTTCCAGACCAGCATAAGCATCAAGAAATCTCTTCAAAGGCCTTGGCCCAATAACAAGAATAGGATCATGGACCACATCTCTCAACAGGTGGGACCGCAATGCTAGTACTCTAGCAAGACCTGTGTGGTGATCTGCATGGATGTGAGAGACCCATATGAACTTCAAGTTTTTCACTGCTTTGTCAGCCCCCTTCACACCAAACCTATTCAGGACATGATAAAAATGGGGTATATATTTAAATGTAAACTTCATATATACTTGCATAAAGTTTAAAAAAAAAAAAACCACTATGAACAAGAAATGCCTTGGATAATCTACACACACAGTATGAAGAGTTGCTGACACAGATAACTTTTGTGCAACACATTCCCAAGTTCTAACCTAGTCGCCAATGTAAAGAGCGCATACAAAATTGGGGGTACTTAAGACCAAACATACTTTTGAATGAGCATTTTATCTCAATATTCAAATACTGAATCATATATTTCTTATTTCATGAGATACATGATAAAGTTATACACATAATCTTATCCTAGCACAATAGCATGAAAATATTTCCAAGTAAAAGAAGAAAGAAAAAAGTTTGGGAATACCTTCTTTTAAGTTGACCAAGAGTTCCCTCACCACAATCAAGAAGAAAGCCCCCTTTATGAAACAAATTAACATAAATTGAGCTGACATTCCTATATTTGGAAGGTTGCGACGAGCCAGTGCCCAAGAAAACTAGCTCCATCTCTTCCCTTGAGGCATTCTGCAAGCAAGGAGGGATTGGCGTATCCAAATAGTCCCTAAACCTCTTTCTCAAGCTTCCTTCAGTAGGAGGAGAAGCATCTTCACTTGCCTCTAACATTCTCTTATCCTTAGAAACCTCATTTGCCAGAGAGCACTGTTGTAACCATGGTTCTTCTATCATGGATGAATTTTTCTCAACTGGAGGCAACACCATCTTTTCATTAGGAGATTTTTGCCACAAGAGGGATATTTGCTGCGATATATGTTTTATTTCCGGCATTTCTGATAAAAGATCATTGATGATATGCTCGTGTGTAAGCTTATTTGGGATTGCTGACCTATCTAAACCGAGCTGAGATATTGGTCTGAGATGGAACTACAAAACAAAATAAAAATATATAAATAACTCAGCCATTATAACTAACTTGCCCAAAATAAAAAAAAAAATAATAATAACTGGAAAAGAGAGAAGATGACTTCATGAAGTCAAATGGTACCATGGCATACCTTCAGCAGATTCTCAGCGGAAATGACTTTGCATGGTGAATCAAGATCTGTCATTTCCTCATCAGATGGCATAGCATCTCCACAATCATTTGGCCAAAATCCAGATGCAGGAAATATCTGGGGACACAAGTAGTTCAGCCGAGAAGAAACTCTAGCACTTGCTTGTAAAATGGGAATTTCCATGTTTTTACTGAAAAAGTAATCACTCGTTTGAATTAGTATAGGGATAAGTAAATTCCATGTAGGGGTACATCCATTATTTCCACGATATGAATCACACCTAAATTATATTATTGAAATTTCAAAGTTTATGCATAATATCATATATTAGTCCTTTTAATGAATACAATTATGATCATCAGTCTTCTTTATTGATGATCAAATAAGAGAAAAAAAAAAACAAAGCTCACATTTCATGACCAGCCATTACATGCTGAGCCTCGCCAAATCTCCTCATCCACTGCTTATACTCAACATTGCTTGTGACAGCAGAGGGGCCCAAATGTATTACACAATTAACAACTTTGTCACTCTCCTTGTAATAACAGTTGAGAGAGGGAAGAGAGAACAGGTTGTAAGTGTGGTACAATGTGGGACAATCAACTATCAGTACAATCGGACCAGGTACTGATGGGTCCATCACATCACTTGGATTGACCTTTATAAATATTGGTTTAGATAAAAATTTATGTTAGAAACTCGGAGGTGACAACATAGTAAGCAGCATAAAATGCCAGTTGTTGCTGATATATGTCAGTTGGAACATAGAAAACTGAGATCTGAAAGCTCTGCTTGTACCAATTCTATGAGCAAAAACAACATGCTGTACTAACCGTAACCCAACTTCAGTTCCAATTCACCCAAAATAAACTGAGTACTTCATATTATTTAAAACTCAGAAAAAATGATGCAAATAATCAAATAAAAAAATTACCATTATATCTTGAAAATCAGACTTGACTGATTTACCCAATTGCAAATCACGATACTTGGGTCCCGGTTTTAACCCCAGAGATTTGGCTTTGACAGGGTCAAATTTACCCTTAACCTCTGGTAATTCACATGCATAAACAACTGCAGTGTCCCCGGGTCTCAGAAACTCTCCCCGATCAGAATCCGAACCAATTTTATGGTCAATAGGCCTCACAAATATGGCAGATATCCGAACAACCTCGTCATCTATAAGCACAATTGCATCCTTTGAGATATCATTTTTGGCTCTAGGAGATGATGGTGTGGCATTATTTGAGTGGTCCAGTCCAAAGCTGTGAGCATGGAGCATTGATTTTCTGGGGATAAAAGATCTCATTGCCCCAAGAAGAAAGTCTAGGTCGGATGGGCCCCATATGTTAACCTAGAGTTCCAAAGAATCTAAAACATCAGGCTATTAATTCACAGATTATATATGATAATTGGTTAAGAAAGAAATAAAGAAAGAAAGTAAGAAGGTAAAAGAGAGTTCACGTGTTATTACTAACCGACATTCCTTCCTCTCCAATTCCAGCTAGAGTTAGAACAAGGCCTGTGAATATACAAAATATAAGAAAGGTTCTGACAGGTTCAGCTGAAACAAACATATTATAAAAGACTAAATAGCAATTTAATTTTACCAGGAAGTCCGCCAGCAGTCTCTGAGCATACTCGTGTCAAGAAAATGTGATCTATCTATATATGTAGAAAAAACTTGGTTAAGACACCAATTTCTAAAGGCATGAGGACATTTTCTACACATTACAGACAAAAAAGAATGGAAAATTAGCTGCGGCATCAGCAGCTGAGTACCTTAGAAAGCTTGATCTTGTGCTCACTACAGTATCTCTGTAAACCCTGTTGAATCATTGATTATCAGATAATTCCATTACCAACAATAGCATATCAGGATGGCAAGGTTCAGTAGTTGATAATTGATATGATACCTCGCCGGCGTTGAAGATGAATCTCTGCCTGTCGAAGAAAAGCAGAATGGACGGGGAGGTATCTTGTGTGTCCATGCCTGTCCCCATAATCTGTTGAAATTTAACAAATAAGGGCCCGTTCGTAAACACAAATACAGTAGGTTTTCATACGAATTGAGAGTCTATAGGACATAATTTCTGTTCACTATTCGGCGGACTATACTAGAAACTCCTAATAGGAATTTATTCCTCTAAAACACTTGTTTTTACAGGAAGATATTAATTAAGTCAGACTGAATTATTTTTTTCCTATCAATTTGGAATCCTGTTCCTATAGAAAAACATTTCTGTAGGATCAGTGACTACTGAACGGGCCTAACAGTATTCTCTTTTCAGTTTGATCCATCCATCATCCATGCCGATTATAATCCTATAACTTAAATCAGTGGTTAATACAGTTTAAAAGCAATTAAAATTGATTGATTGAGTGATTGATTTGAAGAGTATATATATATATATATATGACCTGCACATAGCAAGTGGTGCTAACAGGATTGAGTTTCCTGGCTTTCAACTCCATGGCGCGGCCCTTGTTGCCCTTGTCATTGCCCTTGGCCCTCTGCTCGTTGTACTTGAACCGGTCCTTAGCTTCCTCCATCTCTCCTTCTCTTTCTCTCCTCCTCGGGGGAGTAGATGAAAAGGCGGCGCTGAACAGGCCGCCGCCCCTACCCGAGCGCCGCACGGAACAGGAGAGGAGGCGGGAGGGATGATGGAGCGGGCGGGAGGCGGAGAAGAGGAGGAAGCGCAGAGTAGAGGGCGAGAGAGTGGGCGCGGGCATTGTGGGTGTGGCGGGGCGGTGAGGCTTTTTATCGTCGCCTGCATTTTTAGAGCGCTGCGCAGGGTTTAGTTTACAACTACCCTTTATTATTTTTTATATTATATTTATTTTCGCCTGCTTTTTTTTTGTTTCATTTTTTTTTGGGGGGTTTTGAAAGAGAGGAGGGATCCAATAACAATGCATGTCTTGACAATCTTGACGATGAGCCAGTTCAAAAATTTATAAAAATTCATCAAAAATCTTAAAGTTAGAAAAAAGTTTATGGATGCACTGCTTAACTGGTAGATTGATAGTGTTTCAAATTTCAATCAATTTGAATATCGTTTGATGGCTTATCAAAATTTTGTGTACTTTTTTTACGGTTATAATTTAACAGGTCTTTGAAGAACTATCAGACATCACTTAAATTGAATATAATAGGAAATAAATTCAATCTATAAGCTAAGTAATACTTCCTAAACTTTTTTCTATTTTTGACATTTTTTTATTTTTTTATAATTTTAAAAAGTCTAATTGTCAAAATTGTTAAGGTAATTATTGTAAATGGATCCTTCCTTTTTGAAAGATTTGGAAGTTTTGGAAGGGGATTTTATTTTGTTTTGGGAGCTAATATACCGATTCCGTTGTAACTCCCGTCGTCGTTACCGGGAATTTATTTTCTTTCTTTTTTTTTGGGTGTTGTTATGCGACGGATCTTAGTTATTGTGCATGTAATCTCAGTTGTTAACTTGTTATGCACGGTGGTTATTTTATTTATGCACATCAGCCAATGAATCGGATGAAGGGGTCACGAACTGGTTGAAATTTGTTGAACTGGATTTTAAACTACGTCTCAGTTGTGAAATAACTAGTGTATGTAACAACGAAGTTTATGCATAATAACTAAGTTTGCATACACAATAATTGAATTTTATTATACAACAACTAAATTCAATTGCATAATAACTGAGTTTGCATGCATGATAATTGAGTTTCATTGTATAACAATAAATTTTGTAGACACAACAACTAAGTTTCATTATATAACAACTATAATGTAGAACTGGTCAGAAATGATATGCTGTGGTATTTCGACCATAACTTCCTCAACATAGGTCCAAATAAGGTGATTCAAAATTCTATAGAAATATAAAGAAAAGATCTACAACTTTCATGTTTTGAGTTTTCTCAGAATCGGAAGGCATCCCAGTCGAAATGACAAATTAATACAGCATGATCATTATGGCATGAATAATTTCGGCACTGTTTTATGGGCGGTCCGCCCCAAATGTTCGGCGGTCCGCCCCCAAACGGGTCAAGTTGCGTTTTTAGACTGTTTTCTTTGTTTTCTTTAGGAGGGTTATTTTCTGTTTTATTATATAAGCAAACTCAAGCCCTTTGGGCAGGAGAAGTTGTTGTTATTTTATCAAAGTTTATCAAAACCTTAGAATTCTGTGTGAATTCTCAATCTCTCGCGTTCTTCCATTGTTCGTTCGATTGTCGTCTCCTACCATCCCTGCATCAAACTAAATTTGCATGCACAATAAATAAGTTTCCTACAATAAAAAAAACCAAAATTAAAAAAAATCTCGTATCAACAATGGGAGTTCCAGCGGGATCCGTGTAACATTTCCCTTTCGTTTTTTTTTCTTAGAAAACTTGGAGTGGATGCCAAGTAAAATAGAGACAAGGTCAAATGTTATGGGCTAAGATGTTATTGGGCCGATTTATACCTCTTCCAAACTACCTGCTCTACTCTAATCACGGATGCCATCATAATTATTTTATAATTTCAGCCAATGGCCCAAAACACATAATTAAACAGCCCAAATGTTATTGTACTGGATTGTAAGAAATCCAATATTTCCGATAAACATTTGGATGTGACATGTCTTAATTTGGCGCGAAGAACACATTTAAAACAATCCATTACTTTATAAGTTCCAAAATAAAAAAAAATGTGCATGACCTATCAAGATTTTCCATTTTCAAAATTTTTCAAGTGTTTGTTTAATTTTTTAAAAATAGTTTATTTACATATAGAAACATTGATGATTATTTTATTATTATTTTGTAGTCATCTTAGAAACATTGAAGCAAATGCTTTATTTAAAAAAAAAAAATCTGAAAATAGAAAACTCTTTTGTATGTCATAGATTATGATATAAAGAGTTTAGTGAGTGACATAAATAAAAAATTTTAGATTCCAAATTAGGCTGACTTTTGATGGGTATATCGGCTATTAGAAGCGTTTGATGGATATATTGGCTATTTAGTAAATTTTGATGGGTATAACAAAAATTAAGCCTTCAAAGTATGTATAACATCAGTACATCACTCAATTGAGGTGTAAAATATTTCTTGAAAAACATATAAAATTTGTAGAATAATCCATTTTCAAGTTCCATGCAATGCATATATATGTTGTATATTTGATATTTTTATGTCCCGTAAGCTCATTGAATTTGGATTAAAATTTGAACCCCAACTCAGTACATACATCTATTAGGATTAAAATTTTTATGTCTTTTCTTGAAAATACAATTTATACTGTAGTTAGAATTTTTTTTGTATGTAATTGTTTAATGTTACCATTCTTACTTTAGACCTTTGTTAGCCATTCTTATATAAGATTGTTGTTTGTAAATGTTTTTATAAGGCAGAGAAACAATGAAAGGGAAAAAAAAAAAAAGAAACCAAAGAAATAAAGGAAAACAATTAAATCCTTAGATGTACCTTATGTCATATAAACTAAATTAATTAGTCCTTTCAGTTGAACTGCCCAAAATCTAAACTACAAATTCAGTAGAGGAAATGAAATAATTAAGTAAAATAACTAGAGTTCAGCATTTTCCTTATTCTTAAATTCTAAAGCAATACTACTTCCTGAATCCTGATTCATCTAGCTAGCTAGCTAGTTAATTAATAAACCTCAGTTGGCTTGAGCGATTTTGCAATATTCATATCCTGAAATAAATAAAAAAAAACAAATCAAAATTAGTATGACGTTCAATCAATCCAACTGATGAAATTGGCTTAAAAATATTTTGTTACAATATCAGTGCATATATAATTGATTTGTTAATTGATACTGGTACTATCTAGTCTGAATTTGTATAATTTGAGTACCCTCAGAAGTCAGAACCGGCCTTTAGTCTAGTGATTAAGGGCAACGTTCTCTGTGTGGGAGGTCACGAGTTCAAAATCAGGATGGAGGGTTTTTATATAGATATTTAAATTTGAGTGGCTTGATCCACATCTTTATCTAAAAAAAAAAAAAAAATACCCTCGGCTCTTCTGCCTCCTCACCCACGAAGGCGACAACACCGGGTTCATCTCAAACTCCGCCTCTTTCTCACCATCGCCGTCCTCCTCATCCTTGTTGTTGTCCTCGTCGTCATCTTTGTCTGACACCTTGACGCACCACACCTTCACCATGCGGTCCAAACTAGCGCTGTATACCAACAACCCAATGCCTTCGACTTCTGCCTCCACGCTAGCCGCCATGCACCGTACGGGACCCCGGTGCCCCTCCATCACCGCCAAACAGGTGTGGAAGGCACTGCCCATCTCCCTCTTCCACACCCTTATCGTGGTGTCCTCCGAGCCACTCAGCACGACTCTGTCCGCAGCTGCTGCCAGGCACAGCACCGCGAAACGGTGCCCCTGAAGGAACCCGGCATGGTTGAACCGGCCCGACACGGCCTCCTTCTCCCATATGTTGACATACCCATCCGAACTGCCCGAGTACAAGAAACAGGAATTGGTCGACCGGCACAACGCCAGGCAGTTCACGGGGGATGGCTGGAACCGTAACGACATGATCAAGGTGTGCAGGCCATCGCCGTACACCCGTCGCCATATCTTCACGCATCCGTCCGAGGACGCCGTGAAGAGGCACCCGTCGTCCTGGTTTACCAGCATGGCATTGATCTGCATTGTCAATTAATCACAAACTAATTAACCTTTTAATTATAGTAATGTTAAATCAACAATTGCCAAGTACCTCTCTATGTGGGAGGTCGCGAGTTCGAAACCTGATGGAGGGTCTTTTATAGACATTTAAATTTGAGTGGCTCAACACTCATCTGTATTAAAAAACAATTGCCAAGTACAATAGTACTGTTTGATCTATCTACTACCTAATTAATTAGGTATATATGCTGATTCATAAGAGGCCAAATTAATAGTTATTAATTAGTTCAGTTGGATGTAGAAAATTAATTGAGTCTCCTTAATTAATAAGCTCAGGCAAAAATGGTCCCAGAATTGATTGGTAAGTCATAATTAGTTAATTAATGTTGGAATTGATAGAGTTCCTGATGAGCTGGGGATCACATTAAGTGGGCCAGATAATACCAGCAAGTATATATACATATAGCCCCACTGTGGTCTGTGGCACACTGGCACTGACCTTTACCAGAAGACTTGATTAAATTCTCTATGCTATAGTACTAACTACTAAGGCTGTACCAATAGCTAGGTACAGCCAAATTTTATGGAGAAACATCTTGCGTCTATTGGAAAACTGTCTGTACATCTATAAACGTGTGCAGAATGTAATAGATACACTCTGAAATGTAACAAATACATCTCGAAATGTATACAACCTATGACCCTATGGACAGTTTTTCTATGGACGCTAGGCATTACTCAATTTTATATGTGCGCAGAATTAAGGAAGCATTTCACCAACATTCTATCACCATCCTTTATGGACAACAACAGGGCATGTTAATTTGTCTCTTTTGTATATTTCTGTCACATGCTATATTATTATTAAAAACTAACAATGCCCTGCCAGTAGTGAAAATTATCTAACCTATAATGCCAATATTATTAGCTAGGATGCACTTGCCAGTAGTGAAAATTATAGAAAAACCATCCATACAGTCCATAAGTTACATTTCAGCATGTATTTGTTATATTAGTTACATTTCAGGATGTATTTGTTATATTTTAGGATTTATCTGTTATATTCTGTACACGTCTATGGATGAATGTATGGACGGTTTTTCAATGGACGCCAGATGTTTCTCAAAATTATACATAGGCATAGTTACATATATACAGAAGAACTAATTAAATTTAAAGTGTAAATTAATTAATTAATTAATGAATGAATTAGTTGATGATCAAGTGTGACTGATGATCAGGATGCACTGACCTGGCCTTCGTGCGCGACGAAGGAGTCCGTCGACTGTTGCTCGGAGAGTTTCCACGCTTTAACCGTGCTGTCCCTCGAGCCGGTATACAGCAAACCTTCAGCATTGTACAACGCCATGCATAGTATCAAGTCTTTATGGTGCTGTGCTTTCTTTCTGCTCTTCCCGAAAAACGCCGGTAAGAACGATGCGACATGACTCTTTGGCGGTAATGTCGCTATCTTCCTCGACCTGACCCTGGCCAAGTCCGGATCAGGCTCAAGGTCGGGGTCTGTAGTAACCGACCAGACTCGAACCCGGCGGTCAACATGGGCTGTCACGACAGTTCCACCGTGACCCAACACAGCCGTGACATTGTCTCGGCTGCTACCGATGTGTATGTACCCCCGGTCGAGACAGTCGCGCAAGCTCCAAGCACGTACCCGGCTGCTATCACTGGCTGTAAACACCAGCCCATTCGAAATGGAGATGGAATGCACGTTACCGTCGAGCCGGTGCAGGGTAGCAAGGCAGTGATAGTATATGGAAGGCGCAGAGGAGCGCGGCGGTGAGAGTTTACCGTCGTTGAAGGACAACTTTTCAGCAGCGACAGCACGGTGGAGCGGCGAGAGGATCCAAGGGGAGTTGCAACCGGGTGTCGAAGGAGCCGAGGTGGCGAATGAAAGACCCGACAGGCTCATCCTCGCCGGTTCATGACCACCACCACCACCACCAGCCGGGCTTGCCGGGAAGTTATACCGCGGAACTTTGTTCTCTTCTAGGAACGTGTGGAAGCTTTTGCGGCGTGAGGGATCCATCTGTGTCTCAACTCTCTAAACAAAGAGAGATTATAACTTTATAAGCTTGATTTACATGATCATTTTAAGTGATTTAATTTGGGCATGCAATGAAATGCAGGGGAGTGTTCTTTGGTTGGTGCATGTGTATGTATGTATATATAAGAGTAATACCTGGCGTCCATAGAAAAGCTGTCAATAGCGTTTATAAGTTATATATATTTCGGAACGTATATGTTACATTTTGGGATATATTTGTTACATTCAGTATACATAGATGTATATATATATATAAGTAATACCTCTAGCGTACATAAAAAAAAAAAACTGTATGTAACGTCTATGAGTTACATTTTGGGACGTATCTGTTATATTTTGGGATATATGTATGTTACATTAAGTACACATCTATGAATATATGGATCGATAGTTTTTTAATGGAAAACATGTAGAGTCCCATCTATAAAGTAAGCCACCCATCTACCCCTCTCTCACAATTTGACACACCCACGTGCATCCATGTGTTTGTCATGGTTGCATAGATATTCACTGAAAACCGTAGTGTATATGTTTACTAGAAAATTGATATATATTGATCTGAAAGATATAAATGTTTACTGAAAAATGAAAAATAATATTTGTTTATAAAAAATACGATGAACCGGTGAATAGAGAAAAGGTGGTCACTACCTACGACTCTTTTTTAATAATGGATGCAGATGTTTCTATGTTATACAACTGATGATAACTCTATCTGGATTAATTTTGGACGTCAGCTGCTAGACCCCAAGTGTTGTGCAAAAGAAAAACATTTTGCAGCTGTTCTATCTGATGTTCTCGAAATTATTAATTAGTTTGTTAGACCTCATTTAATCGTGCTTTGGCAGAGGAATGTTGGTTATTAACTCTTTAAAAAAGCCATAATAGTTAAGGAGGAAGGATCCATTCGCAGTGCCTACTTCACAATGCCTACTTTAACAATCTTGAAAATGGTCTTTTTTTTTTAAAAAAAAATTGTTAAAAACCTGTAAAGTTTCTCAAAAATAAAAAAAAGTTTATAAAAATATTGTTTAATTTATAGATTGATTACGCTTTTAATGTTACTTGATTTAAGTGACATTTAATAACTTTTCAAAGACTTGTTAAATTACTACCGTTTAAAAGTGCACAAAATTTGTATAAGTCATCAAATAATGTTCAAAGTGATTGAAATTTGAAACATTATTAATCTATAATTGAAGAATACATCCATGCACATTTTTTTTTTTAAGATTTTTAATATATTTTTTCTAACTTTTTCAAAATCTCCATTGTTAAGATTGTCAAGATAATTAATTAATTATTAATTATTTCTCATAATTAAATTTGATCAGCTACTAGCCAGTACATGTATTATTCCTGTGATCGTTGTGAAATCATTTGTTGCAATTGCATTAGTCCTTGCACCGTTCATAGATTTTAAAAATGCATTAAGGGCCTTAATTTGTTGCAGTTAAGTTCTCTGAAACATTTCGGAATTTCTCGTGGTGCAAATTAAAATTAATTAATGCACCAAAAATATAAAGCTGTCCATAGTTAATGAATTTGGTACAGTTGTTTTATGGTGGTATGAATAATAAGGGACGGACGACAGTGCACAACAAAGCAATCAATTTTTTTAGAGTAATACGTAGCGTCTATAGAACAACCGTCTATATGTTACATCTCATGATGTATATATTATATTTTAGGTGCATTTGTTATATTTTTTTGGTACATCTATAAATGATGGATCGACGGCTTTTCAATAGACACAAGGTGTTTCTCGTTTTTTCATTCAAAAAGAAAGTTGGATAAACCCAACCAGTTTCATTGAGAAACTAGAATTGATACCAACCACATATATATCCCGGTACCACAACGAATTTAACAGGTTCTACAGATACATCTTAATTTACCATTAACTACTATTACCACAACATGTTAATTAACTACTTTTGTACCACTAAACTACAACACATATTATTCAAGTCTTAATTAAACGTATCTAATTAATGAGAAACGTCTTGCGTCCATCGAAAAGTTATATATACGTCTATAGAAATACAAATAATTAATATAATAGATACATCCGATTTTGTAATGTACATATCTACTTTGTAATCTATGAACGTTATGGACCACGCAGGGTATTGATTACTCATATCCAATCATCACAGTTGAACAGCTAACAACAGATGTGATAATTAATTAGCTAGTACAAAATTGGACCAAATCAGCTAAAATCACCCAAAGAAACAACCAATGATCACAAATCAAATCAACTCAATCCTCTCTAGCTTGCAGAATTGGAACTTTCTCCTTAATTTCTTCAGGTCTCATCTTTCTGTAGACCAAATTCCTTCTGGTCAATCCAAAATAAGGGGTAATATTATTGGGTTAGACTAATAGTCCCCAACAAAAATCCCCCCCATTTTGTCTCCGCCAATCAGAGTGTGCCACCTGTCAAAACTGAAAAACGCGTCACTACCGAATTCACGTCGCTCACCGTCACGTGCAGCGCAGATTGCTGTTAATATTTCAAAATCAAGTGTTTATATTTCACATCCAATTGTTTTATCTCCAATGTGTTAATATTTTCAAGCCAGATTGCTGTATTTCACATCTAGGTGCTTATATTTCACATCCGGATGTTTATCTCAAAGCCAAGTATTTATATTTTGAAGTCGAATAATTACATCTCAAATCCGGGTGTTTATATTTCAAAGCAAGGTGGTTATATTTCAAATCCAGGTGTCTATATTTCCAAGCCAGGTGTTTATTTCAAAACTAAATGTTTATATTTCAAAGTCAAATTGTTATATTTCAAATTCGAGTGTTTATATTTTAAAGTTAGGTGTTATATTTCAAAGCTAAGTGGTTATATCTTAAAAATCTGGATGTTTAACTCAAACCAAGTGTTTATATTTCAAATTCGGGTGTTTAACTCAAACCAAATGTTCATATCAAATCCGGGTGTTTATATTTCAAAGTCAGTTGGTTATATTTCAAAACTAGGTGTTTATTTTTTGAAAACTAGATATCACTATGAGAGAAAAATGAGAGAATGGGAGAAGACAAGAAGAGAGGCAAGGACAGAGATGCCACTGCGAGGAGAAATGAGAGAAGGGAGCAGGAGAGATAAGGAGCCAATGTTGTTACTGGGAGAAAAGAGAGATGAGAGAAAGAGGGGAGAAGGGAAGGCAGAATCAAAGAAGAAGAGGAGGATGAGATGAGAGGGTCGCATGGAGAAGGAGGAGAGGCGAATCCGAGAGGAGCGAGAGGATGGTTGCTTGGATGGATCTGGCTGGAGCGATGCAAGCTAAGCTTGCTGAGGAAGAGACGACAGTAGAGGGGAGGGGGAACTGAGATAAAGAGAGAGAGGAGAGGAGGCAGAGAGATGATGAAGAGAGGAAGGAAAGAGATAGAGAGCGCTTGCTGCCATGGGAAGATGTTGATAATGGGTTTGGGTATAATATTAGAGTGCTAATTAAATGGGTCCTAATACGGGGGGATAGAGTCGGGAGATTAAATATGGGGGATAATAAGATTTTCACAATATTATTATGACAAATGGTTTATAATAAAAAAATTGATAGAATGTAGAAAATGGAAAAAGGTAATAGTTATAATAAAAGAAAATTTCTACAATAAAATCACTACATATATTACATAGATAGAATAGATAGAATGGAACTAAATATATTTCATCTTATATAGGAATTGTTTTTATTTCACCTTAAAATGGAAATATATATCTCTTCATTCTTTTTTTCAAATTAATTCTTTACAAAAACTTTGTATATACGTACTATCAAGTATTTTTCAAACAAAAACTTAAATCAGGCAAGACACTGTCATAATGACCATACATACATTCACACGTTGTATGTAACTTTTTTTGGAAATAAGGAACAACAATTTTTTGGTTCTTTTTTTCTGCCAAACAAGGAACAACAATTAATATAATCTCATCCATTGAAGTTTGAATTTTTTGTTCGTTCGTCAACATAAATTTCCTGTTGCTGATCATAGACGCCAATTAAATGATACCATTGACACATCCAACGTTATCATTAATCAAATATTCAGATGTCACCGAGGCTACGGCCTAGTAGTAGTGACATGGGCTCCCACCGTGGAGACCCGGGATCAAGTCCTGACAGGGGCTGGATAGGGATAATTGGGGGGTTTGCCTATGGGCTTTGTTCAAAAAAAAAAAAAAATCAAATATTCAGACAATTTATCAAAAAAGCAATTGATGAGCCGGATAAGCAAAGCGCCAAAAAACCGTTAATTAATACATGGAGAAAACCATTAAACCCCTGAGCAACAGAGGTGAAATTGTACTATTGGGTTCTACTTAACAGTTGACACAATCTATGCTATCTTATTTCAATTAATGGTCATAAAATTCGTAATCACGATTACAAGTGACTTAATTTTTGGGTCCACAAATTAACTAAGGTTCTGTTAATCTTTTTCTCATTGGTAGTTGCTACCAACTTTTCGAAAAAAGAAAAATTAACTAAGGTTGCCACAAAAGATCTCAAATGTGCCTTTTCTAGTGCTAGTCATTCAGTCATAAATGGTCCGTTGGATCGTCTCGAGATTCATGCCAGCTCGGATCTTAAGATGATCTGAAAACTCACGTGTTGTACTCCACAGACCACCAATTAGTCAAGTAACAAAGATTATTATGGCAAATATAATGTGATAAAAATCCGCTAATGATATATTTTTATAATCTAAATAATATAGTGATATATAATAGTCAAAAGAGAAATTATTCTTACCCCCTTAACTACACCCCTTATTTGCATCCCGTTCTTATTCTTTCATTTTCTTCCTCCATTGATTCCTATCCCACTACCATATCACCTCCGCCCATCTCCACCCTCTCCACCGGACCTCCACCACCCCTCGGCCGCACCTCCGCCCCCCCTCCAGCCGCACCTTCGCCACCATCTCCGGTGACACCTCCATTACTCCGGCTCTTTGATACACATTTAGTTATTTGTATAAACTATATTAGTAATTGGTATAAACACTTTTGCATGTTAGTATAACCACTTTTTCTGTTATCATATGGGAATTGTAAAATTATATTGGGGTGCGGTTAAGGGAGATTTTTAAGGGGTGCAGTTATCAGGCCTGTAGTCAAAATACTTCAAGAGCATTGTTCCAAAGGCATACTGTCAAAGAGGATTTCAAATCTCATAACATATATGGCATGGTGCCATGCAGCACATGGATTGTCAAATGGCATTAGCAAAAAATGGTTCGATCACAATTACTCGATCAAGATCCAACAGCCAAAAATCATTCAAAACTACTGTTAATATTAATTAACATTCAACTGTTCATCAATCATCACCTGATGTCAATTAACCTTGTTCCCCATTGAGGGATATTTTAATTTAATTTCCTATATACCAAATACACATATTTTGTGGCTAATTCAGGTAGCTTAAATTAAAATTGATTGAAGTAGCTAGAGAAATAATGTGATTAATTAATAACATAATTAAACTGGCCGTACAATCCGCCTGAGGATAACAAGAGAGGGTACTAGTGTGCAACAAGAACGCCTTCAATTTGTATCAAATTTGCATAATGGTTTCTCAGTAGCAGTACAGTACTGAGCATAAAAATATATGTGGTACCAAGTTAGGATAAGTGCCAACCCTAGGCTATATACATCATTAATTTATATAAGAGTAATACCTACTGTCCATAGCATCCATATTAGGTTACATTGTGAGATGACTGTTACATTTTGGAGTGTATCTGTTACATTCCGTACAAGTCTTATGAACGTATGAACAGTTTTTCAATGAACGCAAGTTGTTTCTCTTTATATACCTACCTACATTGCTTCATAACATTTGTTCACCAAATTGCTGTTTATTCATTTCATTCCAATTTGTGATAAGATGTATATATAACACTCTAGCTATCATTTAATAACTTGTCAATGCACTATTGCACTCCATGTGGACCTTTATTGCTTATTAATTAACTGATGAAAAGACTTTGTACTCCAACCCCTTCCAATGGCGTATAGATGTGTCAGGTTGGGTTCGTTATATTATGAAACAAATGGGGTGGAATATGAATCCTTCAAATCAAATTTGAATTAAATTCGCAGTTATTTGATCATTGAAGAACAAGGGACGAATTCAGCTTCCAAAATTTTAAATTGCGTAACAAAAGGATAAAATCACTTTAAAGTGGCCGGATCCAAATTCAATAGATGTCATTTTAATCTATACTATATTAAAAAGCACGTAACTATTGTACTCTCCATTTTTTTTCTTTTTTCTTCAAATTTTTTTTAATACCCAAATTGCTCTGCATCAAACGATTAAGATTAAATTTAACTAATCCAATAACATGGATTGCGTCCATTTCTACATATTCTTCTCCATTTTGTTTCCAATGTGAGCGCTCTCCCCATTTGAAAGGATTTTGCTTGCCTTCCTTTTCCCTCTCCAAATTCCAACCCAATAATATACACAACCCTTATGCACGGGTTCTCTGCTAGTAGTGGAAAACACACTTACAAGCTTTAACTAATTAGTTCAAAATATTTGTATTACCATATATTAGTAGAATGCATTTTTGCTTAATACAATCTTAGAAGAATCTTTTCTCAACCCAGCAGTCCTAGCTTCACTCTCCTTTTGTTATGAGAAACATCTTATGTCCATTGAAAAACCATCTATACGTCTATAGACGTACAAAGAATGTAACAGATACACCAAAATGTAACAGAAAAACCATCCATACGTCCTTTTGTTTTTCTATGGACGCTATATAGGTATGAAGAGGGATCCCCTGACAATTTCCATCTTGACAATTTGATATTTCAAAAATTTATAAAAAATCATATAAATTCTCAAAAATAGAAAAAAAGTTTACGGAAGGATTTCTTAACGTATAGATTGATTATGTTTCTGATTATATTCAATTTAAGTTATATTTGATAGTTTTTCAAAGATCGGTTAAATTACAACCGTTAAAAATTACACAAAATTTTGATAAGCCATCAAACGATGTTTAAATTGATTGAAATTTAAAACATCATCAATCTATGAGTTAAATAATGTATCCATAAATCTTTTTTCATTTTCAAGATTTTTTATGAATTTTTATAAAATTTTGAAATGTTCCATTGTCAAGCTTGTCAAAATAAGCATCGTCAATGGATCCCTCCTCTATAGGTATTACTCTTTTGTTATATAGTTTCTTTTTTTTTAAAGGTAAATCTGCTATACAAAACTTGATTTTTTGGGCTTAACACCAACAGCCCAACACACATTATATTTATAAAAATGAGACCAACAACTCACAAAATATACTAATTTTGATTTTTAGTTTTGTGGTAACAACAGTACAAAACAGTCACCTCTCTTTTTTCCTTTTTTTTTTTTTCCTTTTTTTGTTGAGAAAATGTTCCTTGGTTCTTCAAATTTGATCAATTCTATTTCTTTTCTGCCCTTTCTACATATTTACATACAAAATTCATTCCCCCTCACTTCTGTTTTCAGATGCACAGAGAAGGCTTGGTTGTGTAGTCTCAACTTGTATTGATTTTCCTTGCCAGAGGAAACTATATTGCTTCTTTTCCATAATTCTCATCTGGATAAACCTGCACACCAGTTATACCAAAGATTTAAGTTCATATTTTGTTACCATATTCATGTTATCAACTCTCTCCGTGTGGGAGGTCGTGGATTTGAAACCTGGATGGGGAGTCTTTTATAGACATTTAAATTTGAGTGGCTTGACCCTCATTTTGTCTCAAAAAAAAAAAAAAAAAAAAAAAACATGTGTTATCAACATAAAACTATGTGTTCAAGGAACTCGTATCGTAGTTCATTTCTGCGTAACCCTGCATTTGTTTGTGCCGGTGCCCTCGTGATTTATTACGCACCAGCATCGCAGTCTTTAAAGGAAACACAACTCTTATCAATTTCGTCTATTAGGTACGGGGTTCTTAATTACCTGAAGCTGGAGATGTTTGCCATGAAAACTGATGGTCCGGACTTTGAGTTCCCCTCGACTGGTTGTAAGCTCGTCTAATATTTCTGAGTCCCATGTATCCTCATCTCCGCTATCGTAACTTTCTATGTCTTGTTGTGCCGCATCCTGATTGCACATGAAACACAACATCAGCATTGTTTATTTGATTTGAAGGAAGAATTCACAGAGATATGCACAGTTTATCAGTCTAGCTCCAAACAGTGCATTGTCATATTAAAAATCTTCAAAATAAAATTTAATCTCAAAATCAACATAACAATCATGATGCAAATTATCCACATATCATGTTTAAAATACTATGATGAGATGTGATGTATATGTCACACATACATAAGCGACTTGAAATTTAGTAGCCAGAAATTGGCAGTTTGATGCATCATCGAATAATACTTAGTTCTATGAAGTTTGATGGCTAGGCTATCTATAATTTGCAATAACATAGCTATAAATTTGCCTTTTTAATTCCAATTTATTTTGTTTTTTGTAAAACATCAGTTTTAAAGAGTTGTGAGAATAACCATTGTAAAGTGATTCTCCTAGATGTATACATTATTCAACCTAGTTTTTTTGCGAAAATGAGAATCAATACCACTAACATAGTAGAGTAACTAGTGTTTATTAGCATTTGAAAGTAATTTGGAATTCAACTTCTCTTCTATGAGCTCCTCATTTACCTTAAAGAGATAATTCTATCAATTAATTCAATTCAATAGATGATTTTAAATAGTGTTATATTTGTCTTACCAATGATCTTAAACGACTGTACTGTACAGATATGCCAGTTTTCTCTTCATACTCAGCCGCATCCAATTCGTGGAGGTAGCACGGGTTGAAGAATTTGGGCAGCACATGCTGTCTTAGTACCACCAAAAGGAAGAACGGAAGCGGGAACAACATACCAAATATCGGTATCTGTGTCACACCGAAACATATCATGAAGTAGATGAGCTGGAAGAATGTAAACGCAGCAATATCCTTGAAGGGCACTGATTCGACAAAGGATGCATGGTCTTCTTCTAAAATCCTGTTCAATAAATTCAAAAATGTTTAACGGGAGATATCAGTACAACTCGGTACCAGAAACTGGAATTATTTATCATTACGTTCGTCTGCTAGTTCAATCGTAGATTTGGTAGTACTAACTGTGATCTTAACATGTTGCATTACGCCATTACGTGCTAAATGACATGATAAATTAAAACAGTTCTTATTAAATGTCAAACTTGTGGCACTTTTAAAACTACATATAAGATGAAAGAAGGACGAAAAAATGGCAAAAGAGATTACTTGTAACGACGGCGAGGAGCCACGAAAAGAAGCAAAATTCTTTCCCAAAACTGGTTTCCTGGTAAACTATCAGTTGCCATGTAGGCAAAGTAGCCCCATAAGACGGATGTGGGGATCATTCTGATGATGGGCATGGCGCCAAGGCAACCGCCGACAAGCATAGACTGCAACAAGTTGCTTACTCTCTGCTCGTTTACACGCACCGGTAGATGGGCCTCGATATGCTTTTCTGGATTGAATGTGTGCTTGGTTGTTTCATCTCCTTGCTTGTCACCTTTCAAGACAGCATCCCTTAAGGATTTCAGTTCTATCGATGCTGATCCTGGCTATAAAAGTAGGGAGTAAATAATTTCAGATGCTAAATTATGAGGGTATGAAATACTAGACAACCTTTTTCTACAAATTTTCCATGGTGAGTGGAAAAAACTATGCCTAATTTGTAGAAACTTGTAAATATGCATTTACTGGTAAATTTTATATTGAACACAAAACTAAATGTATTAATGATATCCAAGTATGATATACAAAATTTTTTTAGATTTTATTCTGGCTAAATAAGTACTAGATTTGATGAGAGAGTTCCAAAAAAAAAAACAAAAAGAAAAAAAAGAAAAAAAGAAGATAGAACACATTTAGGTTTTCAGGACAGAAGCTACTTACAGTTTGTCCCTTTTCAATCTTAAGGTAAACTTGTTGCATCTTTCCAAAAATTTCCTCATGGCTTGCAGAATTGCTTATGCAATCTTTTGCACTCTGTACCATCTTCTTGCGTAGTACCTGTCGATTAAATGCATTTAGACTTACAAGCTGTTTTATCTTTTATAGAGATGGTTTTCAAAAACAAGCATTGGCCGTTACAATATTCAAGCCCTCTAATCTAATAGGCTTACAAGATTTTAGAATGGATTGTAAGCTCTAAATTAATATTTAAATTTCAACAAAAAGATAAGACATAAAGTAAAAAATTCTTAATCTGACCTGTCTATTAAGCACTGCAAGACTCTTTGTATGCATAGGAGATTGCGGTAATACCCCATTTGAAGGCGGTAGGCCAAGAAATCCGCATATCATTACCTATACATGATAGTTAGTAAAAAAAAAATAAAAAGATGCAAGTATCACATCACTATGTAAAGAAGAAGAAAAAATTACCATGAACCCAAGGACTAAGATGTCGTAGTGATAAGCTGAGGGCTTTTTGAGATTAAATTCCTTCTGCTGAGCCATCTGAGAAGCCACACTGTGGTCAAAGAAATACAGCCCTGCAACCATCATTGCCGGTATTACAGCACCAAGTATGTACATCGGAGGGACTGACAATAGATCCTGCAATTTTTTGTTGACATTGATGACAATGTTCTCCAGTACAGTCAAAATAATTACGGAAAATAGTTCACCACTTGTTTCGGTCACAATCACATGTTTACCAATCATACTTTTTGATTATCTAATTAAAAAAACATATAAGCCACTCCCAGCATTACTACTATAATTCAATAATTATTTTCAAATTAATAACTTAGAGAACTTATACCAGAATAAATCTGGTATTGCTCAGTTTCAATCACCTTTCAGACAAAATAAAAAAGGTTGTTACAAAGCTGTTACCTTGGAGACTGTCCAGTGTTGCAATGAATTTGGTTCCCATGGTAAAGGGCTAAATAGCCGTCTTGGAACGTTAGCCGGTAACTTATCTGGAACAGCATAAGAGACTGCTGTCCATAATACAACCATCAATGGTACACCGTAGTCAGCCACAAAGCTTCTTAACCAACCTACAGTAACCAAGTTATGAACAAACTATTCGTAGAGACGCAATAACGTGTCAAAAAACTTTTTAAAATTAAAAGTACATATCCATCTTTCTTAAAAGGTATGAGAAAGTATAAATGTAAAACTACAAAATAAGAAAGAGTACATACCTGTGCCGTATTGCCAAGACCGAGCCTGCCTACTCTTTAAGGACGTGTACAATAACCCGATTGAAAAAATGATCCCTAACAGGCCATTTATGTAAAGCCAATAGAACCTATACGGAGGACTGTTTTCATCTTGTCCTTTGGGAACTTGAAATTCGCTGAAAATTCCCTACAAAAATAAGAAAATTTTCAAATTGCAAAAATATTATCTTAAATTAAAATGATGCTAATCATTGCACTTTGAGTACGGTATTCAATGTAAAAAACAAATTCTAAATTGCACCTTAATTGCTTGTTCGTAAAATAGAACAGTGATTAGCATCCCAAAGAGCTCACCAGCGATTCTGGTAAATCTACTAATAATGGAAGAAGCATTCAGAATTGAAAGAAGGAAGAGAATCAAAGCCGTCCATATACAAACCCTGCATTTAAAATTAAGAGAAAATGTTTGGTTAATTTTATATCACTTTATATGAGAAGTGCAAATAAAGAGAAATTTAAAGTTCTAATACCAAGCAAGCAATGAAGGAGATTTAAACTAATTTCCTGAGAGTAAGAGGAAAATACAATTGAGAAAAAAAGAAAGTTTCAGACTTTCAGTAACATATAGAAACAAAGAATCCAAATAATCCAAATTATGTCCTAATGTGCTGATAATTACCAATATCAGTTAGTTTATGAAATTAAACTTAAGCAAGCATTTTGTATCCAAAGAAGTTTGAAATTACCATCCAGCCCAAGCTAAATAGAGACGTTGGCCCAGTCCTTCCTGCTCCTTGGCAAAACTGTACAGGTACGAGTACATGATAATGGTCGGCTCGGCAACTCCTACTATCAGCATCGGCTGCCCCCCAATTAACGAATGTATGATACCACATATTGCTGTTGAAGTCAATGTCTCGACTGTACTCAAAGCTCCATCTAAAGCATCAAACAGTTTAATTATTCAAATTTTACGAATCAAATCAAACTCGGTTCAATTAATGGCGTACTCTTTGTAATTGCTCGAGACACAATTACTGAAATAGAAAAAAAGAAAAGAAAGAAAAGGCTTGTACGTATATACCAGTTGCTTTCCTGAGTTGCTCCCCAAAGGCGATGACAGGAAGCGCTGAGGCAAAGAAGATGTACATTGTTGGCGCCAATATCCTTCATTTCATATATAACAATACAGTTTTCAGGGAATCCGAGTAGTAAAAGTCATCATCTTTTTTTTACCAGAAGGACATGTAATCAAAAGTAAAGTTGTAAATAAATACAATAATAAATACCTGAAGCCGGAAGGGCAGCTGGCCCACCAGTCCTGATAATAGCAGCTCAACCTTCCATTGATATCATTTGCAATACCACTCCCAGGCTTCCCTCTTGTATGATCCATTCTGAAAAACCAACAATCATTTGCAACAAGAACACAATCAAATTGTCCAATTTGTAACTACATTGGGCATGATCAGCTGCAATACCGGTTTTGTGTAGGTAGCTAGCTAGTTAGCTTAGCATGAATTACTCATGATGGGTACACACATTGATTACATACATCACAGTAGCACAGTAATTGTGAACAATGTCGTAGGCTTCATTTTTATCTTGCCCATTTTTGTAAAATGAGACATACATACATACATACATACATACATTATACATACTTATATAAAAAATACCTTAGAAATTAAATTGATTAAATGGGAAACCTTGAAAAGGGAGGCGGCGACTGAGGACTGCGGCCGCCCCGATTTTCTTATCGCCGGAGAAAAGAAGAGGAGAAGAGAGGCCAACGAGCCTCTCTCCCTTTTGCTTTCTTTGTCTGTCTGTTATTTGGTTTTTTTTAAACAACGCTTATGAAGGCACAATACGCGCCTTATTATATCAAGCAAAGCAAAGCAATCCAGACGCGTTATTAGTTATTACGCACGAATCTCAAAGCCCGTCCTCATCTTGGTCAATGGTCGGTCAATCTCCTCTACAGTTTACAACCAGCAAATTAACGACATAACAGTATCGTTAAATTGCTCTTATACAATTTAACTAAATGAATAAATTAAGTAAATACTGAATGTTAAATATAAAGGTAACTTCATTACTTTCGTTACCCCAAATTTAGAAGCGCAACACAACATTTCAGGGCATTTTTAACTGCATGTTAGGGGACTATAAATTGTCTACTCTTCTTCTTGTTTTTTTTTTTTTTGGTTTATCGTTTTAATAATTCTATGTCAATATTTTCAATTTTCACTAGCAGTTTCCACTGAATTTATGCATTCACTAAACTTTCTTCATGTACAACTATATTTTTATAGGCCAAGTTTCAATTAGTTGATGTATAAGCAATTTAGAAACTATCTTTAAAAAGGGATGTGAAAATGATTCAGCTACGGTGATTTCGTAAGCATTTCGGACTGAAACACTTATAGCCCAAATTTAATAATCCATCGTCCGAAATTTTAATTCAAATAGCTCATAATAATCTTGACAGAATTAAGTTGGATGGTACCAATTTTTACCATTGTAAGAACTTTATTACTATTTTTAATGATTTTTTCAAATATATAAAAATTTGAAACACAATTGTAAGCACAATAAGACTTGCATCTCATGATCCAAAATAACAACATCATAATCATATATTAATCACAATCTATAACAAGTAAACCGCCTCAAAATTCTTCACCATCTCTAGGAAGAACAGAATAGGCACTAACAGTGAAAACATTCTCATAGACCAACCCCGCGAGCCCGCCGCCGACAATGGGTCCGACCCAGTAGACCCAGTGGTCAGTCCAGTCCCAGGCGGCCAATGCGGGCCCGAACGACCGAGCCGGGTTCATGGATGCACCCGAAAAGGGCCCCCCGGCAAGGATATTTGCCCCAACCACTAACCCGACAAGCAACGGGCCCAAACCGGCGATGATGCCCTTCTTTGGGTCTACAATTGTGGCATAGACTGTGAAGAGGAGGGAGAAAGTGAGGACTATTTCCATGATCACCCCTTGGATGGATCCCATGCCGGCAGCAAGTGTGTGTACCGGTGTTTCCTGCATGTACGTAACAAGTTGTTCCATCATTCACAGAGATCATAAGCTTATCAATGGTGTATAATTATATTTCATACTTTTGATAACTTGAAATATATCAGTATACGAGGTGTTTCCATCAATGTTTGTTATTTGTGAAATTAACAAAAAGGTATTTAAAATTTTTAATTATATTTCATACTCTTGGCAATTAAGAATTTAAAATACCTTTTTGTTAATTTCACAAGTAACAAACATTGTAATTCTATGCTGAAATATATTTTTTTTGAGATAAAGATCAGATTTAAGCCACTCAATTTAAATATCTATAAAAGACTCTCCATTCGGGTTCGACTCTCCATTTAGGTTTCGAACCCGCGACCTATGCCGAAATAAATAGAAGGAACAAAAATACAAGAAGAATGTCGAAATGGGTACCAATCCTCCTGTGAGATACTTGAGAAGAAGGCATGCGAAGGCCGAGCCGACCATCTGAGCCAAGATGTACAGAGCGGACCTGATCAGAGTGATGTGGCCTCCTACAGCGAGCCCCAGCGTCACCGCCGGGTTCAGGTGGCCGCCTGAGATGTGGAGCCCGGCTGATATCATGACTGAAACCACCAGCGCGTGCGCCAGCGCCACCGCCGTCAGCGCCATTATCGTGTCCCCCCCGCCCGACATTTTCGCTGTTCCAATTGCACGCATTATTCACAGAACATATAAATGCATGATCATGTCAGGGACATAGACTATATAAATGTATAGAGAAACAAATATATATATATACCGGAAGCCATGGCAGAGCCGACGCCGGCAAAGACGAAAAGAAACGTGAGAACCACCTCGGCTAGCACGGCGCGCACGCAGTCGGGCTGAGTGGCTTCACTGCGGTTGCCTAATGCAATCTTTGCCATGGCCTAGTTTAAAGAATTAAATGACTGTTCTTAAAGAAAATAGATGTTGGCGGGGAAGAACTGTCTTGGTTGCTTTGTTTTATAGAGGGAAAAATATAATTGGAAGTATCCTAAATTAATAAGTTAAGTAGTAAATAATTGAGAAACATCTTCCATCCACTGAAAAACTGTCCATACGTTCTATAAACGTACAAAAAAATGTAACAAATATAACCTGAAATGTAACAGATAGATCTAAAATGCAATGTATAGACGTTATGGACATTCAAAATTGAGAGTTTGGGTACATTACGATACAATTACAATTTACATTATTTACTTGGTTCTTTTGCTGACCGATCATTGTTTAGTGCACATCCAATTTGAATGAAAAGAAGCGAAGAGAATGCATGCACATTTTTTTTTTTTTCAAATTTTCTATTTGTAAGGGGAAAACGGGCGGCGAATCTTCTTTTTTATTTAGAACTATACTAGAACAGTGCCTCGCTTTGCTTCGGCAGCAAATATTGAGCTATATCATTTGCTTATGCTAAACAAATGAAGTTTCTAATGAATTTACAAAGCAATTCGAGTTTCCATAAAAAAATATCAAGTTTACATGAAATTTAAAAACTAAAAAAGTCAAATGGATATCTCCATTTTAATTCTAATGATGTAGTGTAAAATGATAGAACTGGCCACTGGATTCATTTTCTCTCCCTCGTAGAAGCATAAAGTCAAAGAATTAAAAAAAAAATAAGGGAATAGCAAATCGTACTAATGGTTAGAGGTGGCAAAATCTGACCCGACCCAAAAAACCCGCTTGACCCGACCCAATTTGTGTTTCAGGGAAAGACAGTCTGACCCAAACCTGAGATGACCCGGGAATAGAGGTGCAAAATCTGACCAGATCTGAAAAACTGCTCGACCCGACTCGACTGAAAAAATGTCGGCAGACGTCAACTCGATACCCGACCCGACCTGAAAAAATGTCGGCAACCATCAACCCGATACCTAACCCGACCCAACCGAATCCGATATTTCCATTTGGTCAAACTGACCCGACAATCTGCCACCTCTACTAATGGTGCGGACTGCTTACTTTGACAAGTTCCATCCATAATGATTCGGCTCTTGTTACCAAAAAAAAAGTTTTCTGTAGCTGTTACTGTAGATTACTGTAGAAACATGTCTCAAAATAATATACAACCTCCATCCACAGTTAAATGAATTTATACCTTTTAGAACTTGTCCCTAATTAAATGAATTTTACCGATTTGAATTTGTTTTTCTATTCACTTATTTGAATCCACTTGTTTCTTCAATGTTATGATTACCCTTCTATCTAAATTATTTAATTGGAACAATTATTATGTAATTTCATTTTTCCACTAATTCATTTGACTTTTCCTAAAAATTCATTTATTCATGGACGGAGGTTGTATTTGTTAAGAACTCATACGTCGCATTCACTTTTTCAAATTTTCTGTTTCTCCAATGTTATGATTACCCTTTTATCTATATTATTTAATTGGAATAATTATTATGTAATTTCATTTTTTCCACTAATTCATTTGACTTTTCCTAAAAATTCATTTATTCATGGACGGAGGTTGTACTATAATAGGGATATGTCAAACTATAATTTTGTTCATTTATTTTTTCTGTAAACACAAATGACAATCTAGTGACAATCTTGATAGCAAGACTCTTAACAAAAATTGAAAAAAAATAAAAATATTTTAAATAGTAAAAAGTTAATAGATATAATTTTTTAAATTTTAGACTAATATTGTTTCAAATTTCAATAAATTTAAATATTGTTTGATGACTTATCCAAATTTTATACATTTTTAGCAATTATAATTTAACTAGGCTTTGTTTAGAGCTATCAAAAGTCACATAAATTTAATATACTTAATACCATAATTAATCTATAAGTCAAACAATACTTCTATAAACTTTTTTCTATTTTTTTTGAGAAACTTGATGATTTTTTTTTTTAATTTTCAAAAATCTCATTATCAAGATTGTCAAGATAGACATAGTCAATGCACCCTCCTCTTTTCTTTTTTTCTTTTTTTCTTTTTTTTTAAATTCTCATTTTGTTTGTAAATAAATTAGCAGCAATTGGACGATGGAGCATAATTGCTTTGTCAACTTATTAGCAAGAAGCCATCATGTGCCAGCTGCTATCGACAATTCAATCAAAAAAAAAAAAAAAGAAAACCGAATGACATAAAGTGACAGTACGAACCTATTTTTATTGCTATCTTTTTCTTTGTACTATATTTAAAATTTCAGCTGCCCAATTGATGTTTTTTGAAAAAGAAAAGTACCTTGTAGGCGTCGGCTTTCGTTACTTAGCTGCCCAATTGATGTAACATACCATGATGAGTAACAGTCTTTTGAGAAGTTAACAATTGTATACTCTCATATCATTTGGGGTTAAATTATTTCAAATAAGAAGTTAAATTTTTCACCTCAATTCACCTCCAATAACGTTTTAAGATAAAACTCGGAAACAAAGTAAATTTTAGTTATCCAAAGAACGGACTTTTGGTCTAGAGGCTAATGACAACATTCTTTGTGTAGGAGGTTGTGGGTTCGAGACCTGGATGAGGGTCTTTTCTATTTTTAAAACCATTTAAATTTGACTGGCTTAACTCTTATCTTTATTTGAAAAAAAAAAATGATTATACCATCTATTTCCTTCCTTTCCTTGTACGCTCCTATAGGAGTATACTCCAAAACTAAAACTTTTACTATAGTATTTGATATTTTCTATAGATGTCTCTCATATCGGTACAAAGATGCTCACAAAAACAAAAACAAAAAAAAAAGAAAAGAAAAGAAAAGAAAAAGAAAATAGTAAATACTATAATTACAAATTGTAAGATTTGATGTGCATATATTACGGAATGAAGCGATCAAATATTGATTGAATTGTAGTGTTTTTATTTGAATTTGATTATCCGACATTGCAAAATTATCGAGTTGTTCCAAAGTTTATTAAAATATTGACTGTTACAATTGATTTGATTAGATGTTATATTATTTTCTTTAGAAATTATACATGACTGAAATATACTAATGAAATTTGGAATTTTGATCCGATAGAGAAACACAATTAATATCAAAGAATATATTTGATGTATCAGAATGAGATACTCTGTATATATACAAAAGTTATCTTAATTGAATGATTGAGACAAAATATTATTGATCTGATCATGGAAACAAATTAGAAACTTATATGCATTGACTGAAATATACTATAGTATGATGCGATCTGATCATGGAAACAGATTATAAACTTAAATTTGTGGTAATTGATCAAGTGAAAATCTGAAAACAATATTGACTTATATACATCTGCTTATTTTGAGTTTACAGTATGATTAACTTAATTAGTTTGAGATAAAGTAAGAAATTATCTTAATCTATACGCAAAAATCGAATAAGAAACTGAATTAAAACTTCTACACAAAAATATTGTTGTAGAGAATCTCAACACTCTTCATATTCCTTTCAAATTTTTGAACAACAAATTTAGGACATTAACGAATCAAAAATTGATCGGAGGATATATAAGAAAAAGGGACCTTTCATACAAGAAAATAAAATAGGGAATTGATTGCTACACCTTAGACATGAGCACCAACAACCACCCTAGAAAAACTTGCACAAAATTAGGCAGTGACAGCTGAGCCATCAGTACTATATAACATTGAAAAGGACAATGCTATGGGGATACCGCAAAAGATACAGTCGAAGATACTATTAAACATTGACTGCCAATAAAAGAGTGATAAGTAGAATATTTAGAAGGTTAAGGTGAATATTTAGGAGGATAAGTTGAATAGTTAGGAAGTGTAATGCTGCAATTAGGTTTTTATTATATGGAGTTTTTATTGGTTGTCAAGCAAAATGTGTTAAGTTGAATATTTAGGAGGTTAAGGTGAATATTTAGATTTAGTTGAATTAGTCAAAGATCATGGTATCCCCGACGGTATCCTAGTGGTAACCGAATATCTGGACTATATTGAAGAAGTGCTAGTGTGCGAGTGTGTTTGCGATGGAACACATGGATTCAGGATTTTTTTTTTTTTTGATTGAATGGATTCAGGATTCATGCATGATCCTTCTTGTCTCATAGTCATAGCCTTAACTTATGATTGTTAATTTTTATATTTGCATTATTGAGAACAAACAGCATCTTTCTTTTCTAATGCTACTATTCTAAAATATCCTGTCAGAAAAGTCAAACCTCCACAGAGGTTTCATTATAAGTTCATATAACAAACGATTTTTCCAAGTACTTGTCTCACTTCCACTTGTGATGCATATTAAATTATAACTAGTTGTATTAATAGATAGTTTGGCTATCAAATTTTATATAATTAATTATTAATTAACATTGCACTATATCTCATGGTTTTTGTATAGACATGATGATTAAATCGTACATCATGTATATATAGTTTGATTTTCATATACAAAAGCTTCGACTAAGATTAATACAGCTAATGTAGTAATCGATAGTTTGGCTATCAAATTTTATATAATTCTTTAATATCGCACTAATCTCATAATATTTTGTAGACATGATAATTAAATCATATATATAGCAAGAGTAAATTTATATATCAAGATTTACTCTATATATCAATATTATGAGTTAGACTATTATACTATTTGAATGCTAACATCTCAAAATTTATATTATCTTGTCCGAAATTATGACTTATGGTGCTCAATAATTTATCTATATGAAAATATTGGGGAATATAAAATTTTTCCATTTTTAGAGTTTTCTAAGTATTTATTTTGAATTTTAGAAAAAAAGCTCATAAATATTAATAAAATATTAATGTTTGTACATGCTATTTTCAAAAAATACAAAACAAATACTTAGAAAACTCTAAAAATAAAAATTTTTTGTATTACCCAATGTTTCCATATAAAGAATTTATTGAGCACCATAAATCAAAATTCCAAACACAATAACATAGATTTTGAGGCGTTAGCATTTCGATCCGAAATGCTAATGTTAGTATAATAGTCTAACTCCAATATTATATCCTGTATATGTAGAGTTAGACTATTATACTAACGTTAGCATTTCGCACCGAAATGCTAACGCCTCAAAATCTATGTTATCGTATTCGAAATCACGATTTATGGTGCTCAATAAATTCTTTATATGAAAATATTAGGGAATACAAATTTTTTTCATTTTTAGAGTTTTCTAAGTATTTGTTTTGTATTTTTGAAAATAGCATGTCAAACATCAATATTTTATTAATATTTATGAGCTCTTTTTTAAAAATCCAAAATAAATACTTAGAAAACTCTAAAAATGAAAATTTTTTTATTCCCCAATATTTTCATATAAAGAATTTATTGAGCACCATAAATCATGATTTCGGACACAATAACATAAATTTTGAGGCGTTAGCATTTCGGTCTGAAATGCTAACGTTAGTATAATAGTCTAACTCGTATATGTATATATATTGTTAGATTTTTAATTTAAATTTATTTTTGAAACCTCCTCCTTGGATTATTTATAATATAATCAATACACATTATTTATTTGAGAGGACCAGGACCCTGATCAGTAGATTTTTTTTTTTTTCTTGATCCATCCTGATCAGTAGGTTACTATGGAGTGCTTATCCTCTGGTGCGCAGCGAACAACGATGTGGATTAGAGGGGGGGCTTTTTTGAATTGAGTTGCACGAATCTCAAAGCATATCCAACATTAATGGGGTAAATTTTATGGGAGGTCACTCAATTTTACCTCAAATCCATAATTGGTCACTGATCTTCCATTTATCCGTTTTTTGTCACTAAACTTTGATATTTATCCAAATTTGGTCACTCCGTTAGTTTTTCCATCCAACTTAACATGATAGTTAACATGACATTAGTTTTATATTTTGGACATACATTTTTTCATGTAAAAAATATAAGAAAATATAGAAAAAATTTATTTATTTATTTTCTTTTATGACAATACAAAACTTTCAAATTTTTAGACATGTTATAAATTAAATACCTTATATGAAAAAAAATAAATAATTAAATTTATGAAAGAAAATTAAATAAAAATAATTTTATGTAAAAAAAATGATTTCTCCAAAGTTTAAAATTAGGGTCATAGTAATCATTTCGTTAAATTGGATGGAAGAACTAATGGAGTGACCAAATTTGGATAAACATCTAAGTTCAGTAACAAAAAATGAATAAATAAAAGATCAGTGACCAATTATGAATTTGAGGCGAAGTTCATGGACCTCCCAGAAAATTTACCCAACGTTAATGTGCTGCGCAGTATTTTCCTTGCTGAGGATATGAACTCGGTTATGATGTAAACGAAGACATGATTTTTTTATGGTACACTACATATTCTCTTGGAGTTAAACTTACTAAATATTAAACCATGTCTATATATATTTAAAAACCATAACCCAGAGCGGTGAGAGGGCTTCGACATGAAACTTAAAAAGCAAATATGATCCAACGGCTGAGAAATGTGAACCGTTGGATAAACTGTAGATCTAGTTCGTGAGAATTAGCCCTTTTATGGATATGGATTATGGATATATACAACCTTGAATTAATTTTGTGCCTAAAGGTCAATTAAGTTAAAAGTACTTGCATAATCAACTCTAGAAACACTTTTGTGATTTAATTGTTTCATAACAAAATACATTGATTGGCCCCTCCTAATTCTTCTCAAGCTCCGCCACTGTAAGAGTCCTTACTCAAGAACTGCAGTTTCTAAAATTTGAGCCAAAATCACAGGTGCCATTGTACTTAGCAGGTAGTCACTAGGAACTACATCAATATGGCTTTTACTCTACGGACTACATTTTAAAGCTACAATTCTTTAATTCTACACAAGCATGCACTAGCGAGATTTGTTCAGTACATAATTTTTATTTGTTTACCCGGCTAAGTAGAGGGAACCTCTGCTGGCAAAGCAATGGAAGAACAGCAATGGTAATACCCACTTTCATCAAATTTGAACCTCTGGGATAGATGAACCTCACGGATTGGATATTCTCCCCACTCTTCTGACCCATATTCATCAAATATACGCCTTGCATCAAAGGAATCATTCCATCTTTTCCTTTCACTGCAAATACATAATCAACAAATAATTAATTGCTCAAAAAGATCAGACTTGCAGTCAATGTTATCATAACCGGACTGGACATTGACCCGACATAGCTTCGGGTCAATGGTTCACTGGTTGGATCGTCAGGTCAGCCGGCTCAACCGCTAATTTTTTAAATTATATACAAACGATAATGGTAATTATATTTAGTCAAATATGATAGATAAAATATATTAATATTCACTCATATATTAAAAAATAATGTAAAGTCAAATTATAAATGCATTTCACATATTTTCTAATATAAAAAAAATATTTCAAATAAATTGTTTGTATGATTGTTATATACATGAGCAAATATACCGTGAGCTTAAGCTCACGGAGCCTTCCGTGAGCTTAACATCCAAAAAACTATCAAATCACTTCCAAATTTCAATTTATATGGCTCAATAAATTCTCTATATCAAAACCTTACGAGATACAAAATTTTTCCATTTTTGAAAATTTTTAAGTATTTGTTTGAGATTTTTTAAAAATGACTATACAATATTAATAAAATAATAAAGTTTTATGTATCACTTCTAAAAAATCTTAAACAAATACTTAAAAATTTTCAAAAATGGAAAAATTTTGTATCCCATAAGGTTTTGATATAAAGAATTTATTGAGCCATATAAATCGAAATTTGGAGTTGATTTGATAGGTTTTTGGAGGTTAAGCTCACGGTATATTTGCTCTATATACATATATCATTGAATTTCTATAATACTGAAAAATATGAGGGCTTCTGTGCAAAATTTACAAATATAAATACAAAGTAATAGAACTTTTGAACGGATGGAGTCCATCTTTCTCTGACCACTCTGAGCAATTGTACCTTCCCCAGAAAAGTATTCATAAATTTCTGCATTGATGAACCGGTTGCTTTTTGCAAGGTTACATTACGGTTTTCTTTCAAAAACAGTAAAAAAACGGTTTTTTTCCGGTTTGACAGTGCAAATGATCCTTCTACTGAACCAACCCGCAATTATGTACGGTTCCGGTTTTTTTTGGTTGGACCATCCGGTCCGGTCCGGGTCTGATAACAGTGCTTGCAGTTATAATAGTCTTCAAGCGGTATGTGCTGATACAACGTTGGTATTAGAAAAATTAAGAAACAGAAAAAAAATATTTACCTCTTTCTGTGTCTAACATTCATCAGAGTGGCATGAAGCTGTATTAGAAGAAGAAAGATCAATCTTTGAGAACAATGAGAAAATTGTGGGAATATAAAATAGCTTTTATAATTTTGTTTTAAATAATTTGTGATAAGTATAGAGATCTTACTTTAAGAGTTTGCTCTGCATCCTTGCCGACTACAAGACCTGCCTCGGCAAATGCATCTCTAATCAGCTCTATTTTAAGTTTTTGTTTAGTAAAGGGAAAACAATTTACGAAATCTCAACTAAATTTTTTGCACAATAACAAGTAATTCAAATTAGACAAATTAACATTGTAACTTAATTAGTCCTAATTTGCAATAATGCAGTTGAAGCAAATAAGAAACACGATGTTGCACTCCACCTCATAAATGTTAAGTATAAAATATGCTTACAAAGAACAAAAGAAACTAAAGAGCATGAGATAGGATACGACAGGCTCGAACTAAGCGATCACCTTCACCAACTTCTAAAACAGGAGCATACACAACCCGTGCTTCTGCTGGTGAACCTTTCATGCAAGTCTGCAGTGAGAATATAAACTCTGTATGTTACATGTAAAAGGTACAAATCAAACTTTACAAAAAAAAAAAAAAATGCAAGTACAGAAATTGACAAACATAATTTTCCAGGCTAAGAACCAGTGCTGAAAAGGACAGAAGAAATAGATCATATAACAATTACCCACTGGAACCTTTTTCCTTTTTCTTTTTGTCTTCTAAGAATTACATTTACACCAAGGAAAACATACCAGGCCTTTGAGCTGTATAGATATAGGTCTATTGTCAAGTGCTTCTGCAACTTTTGAAGATATTCTCTGTTTTAATAGATAAAAACTTCATTATTCATTGAGAGATCCATATACAAAAGGAATAATACAGATTCGATAGTATTTACCTGAAGGACATCAGAAGCCATGGCAACACGCTCTTGATTCCATAACTTGAGCATGAGTATGGTTAAGTGAAATGTCTTTGGTTCAATAAATATTGATTTATCTATACCCAAATCTGCAAATTTATTGAGGCATATCCGAAATTAATTTAAGTCAATATCAGCATAATAGCTCTTAAGTATATTCAGAGACAACTGATCACTACAAGTGAGGTACATTTTTTCCCCCAATTTGTAACCAAACATAAGTTCTGGAATATAGCCAAATTTAAGATCCTCTCTACCTGACAAAGTTCTTGATTTGGAGCCTGAACCACCCACTCTCTCAGCAATCTCAATCCTTACTTGGTCCTTTCTCTTTTCAACCTCCAGCTGAACAGAAATGTGACCTGTTGCATCCGAATCTCCCTCTATTTCTCCAAGAACCGTGCTTTGAAATTTCATTAGCCTTTGGACGAGATCTGAATGCACAGCCAATGGAAGAGAGATAAAATGCGAGTATGCAAGCATTCGACTTTGCACTGCCTGGTAAAGAACAACAAACATATTTAGCATATTTCTATATGTTGTTAGTTCTTTCTGTATACATGTTTAGAACTAAAATGTGACAGCAATTTAGACAAGTTGGGACCTCAAGTTAGCAATTGAAAACAACAGATCAGTATTACATAAAATAAATCAAGATTGGGTTTTAGAACTGATATTATTTACCTCATTGAGCACATCTTTAATCCTTTCTGATGCTTTAGACAAGTTCTCAATTTTATATCCTTCAATAACTGAACAAACAACCCAAAAGAACACTGTCATAAAAAATATTGCAGTAACAGCATTACAGTATGTGATTGTGCTGCAAGTTTTCTATACTGTTTCACTTGCATCACAGCAATAAATCAAGTCTGAATTTCAAATATTTAAGATTGGATTCAGCTCTATACCAAGGGACGTCCCCTCTTTAGACGAAGGAAATATGAGTTTAACTTGTAGATCTTCCTCAATTTGTTTTTGAACAGATCCACTAGAATGAACAATTATATAAGTAACTGAAAGAAAATTAAAAGAGAAAAAAAAGGTAGATACCAAAAGGAAATAGTAAGTTATAATGAGAAAATCAAATGTAGCTTACTACTTCCCCTTTACAAACCGCATTAAGGGAGCATCAACCTGAGAGAGGAAAACAATATCAAATAAATTAAACGTCCGTTCGTCCTGCAGATATTACTTGTTTCTTATTCTTATATTCATTTTCTATTTTATTCCCTCACCACATTTCGAATTACATACCTCCACAGTAATAGAGTATTTGCCATCTTTCACGTTAGCCTCAGTAACTAACACTTCATTGCTGTCTTCTACAACACTGCTCGATGATGGCGGGCATCCAGAATCACCCACCTCAAGCTTTTCTGTAATTTAATAAATTCAGATGTACCATTGTTATTGCATATTGACGATAAGCATACAATTTAATAGAACTTTATAGAAGTACCAAATAGATTGCAGAACAGTAACTCAACATCTATCAGGTGATGGGACGCTAAATCATGATTTAATCATTTCCCTTTTTCTTTGGTTCTGATAACAAATATAATTTAGCTAATTATGCTATGGATTGGATGAAATACGGACCGTCCATTTTTCAGAATCCGATGGTCGTGATGTTACCATTTAGACACAATTAAAGAAAAATATTTAATAAGAACCGCTTGATTTAAAACGAAAGGTTGCTTGACCGATTCATAGCATAACTGCTCATATATTTATCACCAAAACATACTATACTGGTTCAAGCGGCATTTAAATCTAAAATACAGACCTTGAGTGGAAATTGCTTCCGTAGAAATGGGCTTCCACACTTGCTGGAACCCCGTCTGCCTCTTCCTTCGGCTCGTGCGATCAGAATCACCTTTCGCAGCATTCATCGTTGCAATACACCTTAAACTTGCAGTCCTGAGTGTTCCCTACGATCATTAAGGAAGTTGTGAACGAAATAAACATCAAACCATCACTCTCTACAAATTCAATCAATCTCAATAATCAGAACAACCGAACCAAACCGAGCAGCTTTCAATTACTTAAACAGGAATAAACCCCAATGGGTACAAAACCCTAAAACCCTAAGATTAATTCGACAATTACAAGCCCCACCCACTGAAAGCAAAATAGTACCGAAGAAGGCTTGAGAGTAGGACCTGGGAGGAAGGCGGAGCATAGAAGGAAGGTGGAGTAAGAACGGGAAGAGGGAGACCCTGAGGAGGAAGACGACCAGTCCTAATTCTGCGATCGGGGATATTGTAAACATGTATCAGAAAAGGGTGGTAGTACAGTACACTAGTGGTACCTTTACTTTACTTGCCTTGAGAGGAATGCTCTCCAAGTGTAGGTAGAAGTACAGGAAGAAGCGATCATCCGGGGAGACTGGAGACTGGAGAGCGAAGAACTACCCTTGTGACTTGTGAGTTTTACTTTTACTTGGACTAGTCGACTCTCCTCCTCTCTCTCTCAGCGATGAAGCGCTTTTGATTTTGGAAAACACGATGAGTCCACACCCTAGAGGTGGCAAATCGGGCGGGCTGTAGGAGTGATAAAAAAACTCGTGGCTCGTGGCTCGGAATCGACTCGTTATTGGCTCGCTCGTTAAGTTCGTTAAGCTAATGAGCCGAGCTTGAGCTTAGCGTGGCTCGGCTCGTTAAACCCGTTTGGCTCAATAAACTATTACTAATTGCAATTCGTACTGCTCTTATCGTAAATTATTAATATATTATACAACATATGGTCTAATATATATGAAATTGTTATGTAAAATGTATATCAACATATTTTTATTAGTCCTTTTATTAATTTTTATATAAATTTTGATATAACATACTTAAAATTTTATTATTAAAAAATAAACGAGCTTAACGAGCCAGCTCGGTCAGCTCGTTAATTAAACGAGCCGAGCTTGAGCTTGTGTTTTTGGCTCGTTAATTAAACGAGCCGAGCTTGAAGTTAGCCTAGCTCGGCTCGGCTCGGCTCGTTTACATCCCTAGCGGGCGGGTCGGGTCAGTTTGACTTTCTAGAATGTCTCAGGTCGGGTCGGGTGATGAACGGGTTGAGTCGGATCAATTTTAATATCTACTTTGTTTGGATCGTATGTTGATTTGAGTTGGATTGGATACTATATGATCTCGGGTCGGGTCGAATTCGGGTCAGGTTGGGTCAGTCTGATTTTCTAGAAAATACCGGGTCGGGTCAGGTCGGGTCAGGTCGGGTTCGAGTCGGATCGGATCAAGTTCTGCCACCTCTATGCACCCCTCTCTGATTGTGACACACCCACATGTACATACCCATGTACTTATCATAGTTGCATAAATGTTTACTGAAAACTGTAATGTATATGTTTATTAGAAGATGATATATGTTGATCGAAAAGATATAAATGTTTACTGAAAAATTATATTTGTTCATTAAAAAAACGGTGGACTGGTGGATAAATAAAATGGGTAGTCACTAGCTATTACTCTTTGATTTTTTAGGACCGTTGGATGGCGGGTGCTTCAGTCCAAGCCTTCCAATGTAGTTTGAGTTATTGAGGCCACCACCACCACAGGGATCTGAATTTTCTGAAAAGAAAAACACTCTTCTTTTCTTGATCCGACGGTTGAGAAACACCGAAGTACTTCAAGATTCATGCAGAAAAAACCGAACTACTTTGAGATCAGTGCAACAACCAATTCTGACCATCCGATAAAAGAAGCAGAGTCTGCTTTTCTTTTGTTTAGATCCCACCAAAGACTACAGAAATCCTCATCATGATTGTCCAATCGAGAGCTCCAGTCCGGGTTTTAATTTCTTTTAGCACCCATAGGCCATACTGTTTATTTTCGGTATGTAAATCAATAGTGTTCTTGAGAGCATGGACGTATTCGTACTTTTTAACTCAATAAGTGTACTTAATTATCTCTAGATTGATCTATGGTGCTCAATAGATTTTTTAAGTATTTGTTTTGAATTTATGGTGCTCAATAGATTCGTACTAAATCATCTCTGAACTTTTAGAGTTTTTTAAGTATTTGTTTTGAATTATGGTGCTCAATCGATTTGTACTAAATCATCTCTAAACTTTTAGAGTTTTATTTGTTTTGAATTTTTAAAATTACATAATTTTGCATGTAAACATTAATTATTTTATTATTAGTTTGAAACAATCTTGAAAAAAATCTCAAACAAATATTTAAGAAACGGGTTAATTAAAAACTTTTGTATCTTAAAATATTTTAATATAAAAATTTATTAAACACCATAAATTGAGATTTAAAGATGATTAAGTATATTTATAGGTTAGAAATATGCGTGGACGTTGTGCTCTTAAGGAGTAGAGTTCAATCAAGTGAGGAGTAGAGAATTGATTTTTCCGATAATAGAAGAAACCATCATTCACAAAGACTTAACAAAATTGCCACTGCTTCCATTACCACAAACATTATCGATTTGAGTTTTAGAAAAGAAGAGGAAGACGATTGCTGAGGGAGGAGCTCAGTCGATCGATAACTGAGATATTAAAAAAACTGAGCAAAGCAATAGGATGGGACGGAATAAATTCTTGTCAAATAGACAAATACCTTCATTTTTTTTTCAAGAATTGACGACATGACTTCCCCCTTGTACTTTTCACACCAACTGTTACCGGATAAAAATCGGTTGCCGCACCAATCTCAAAGTACAAGGATATTTGTTGTACCGATCTCAAAGTACTTTAGTATTTCTCAACTGTCGTATCAAGAAAAGCAGTAGACCAATTCGCATCCAAATTTTTTTTTTTTCATTTTGAGCATAGGATGAGTGAAATCCGATTCCAGAATCACGTTTAAAGGTCCGCGATTCCATCTTGAGATGGGTATTATTTTCCAATCCAAACAACATAAGTGAAAATAACAATCAACATAATCTCTTTTACCTTACCCTTACTCGCGTCTAGCGTCTTCTAAAGTTCTAATTATAAACCAGATATATTTTAGTAACCTATCACTAATTTTCTATCCTCATGTAACTAAACAAGAGGATCAAAACAAATAATGGGAAGGCATACGGCAGCCTGTCCTAGATGACAAAACACGGAACAGGGAAATTAATGGATGTTGCCCAAATAAATTTACTCTACCAAGCAAATACAAGGGCAATTGAACTATAGAAGCACTAAAGACAACAGCCTCAAGAGTCCAGTTAAAATTGATTATTGGTTCAGCACAACTAAAAATCAAGACCGCAGGGAAACAAATAATTAAGTTCGAGGAAAACCGAGTATATCTAATAGATACTACAATAAGCAAGGGTATTCGCTAAGCTACACTATCAGAGCTCATAGGCCTGGCCTCCTGCTGCTCCGCCTAGCCTCCTGGTTTCTGCCAAAGATTCATGTAGAATATTATATACATCATTTGCGGCAAAATATCTGATCTGATCTGACTTGAATATCATATGCATTATTTGCAGTAAAATATCTGACGTGACTTGTTCCTTCTGACCTCTAGGAACAAGTCACTGCAGCATTACACACCCTCAACCCTGTTTTCCTTTCACTTTCAATCTCCAAAAGTATCATTTTAGAGAGAGAGATTTTAATACAACATGGCAGCTAATGCATATGATTTTTTTTTTTTTTTTGGAAAATGGCTACTGCCTCACTTTCAAAAAGAGAGAGAGAGAGAGAGAGACATACATTGGAGTCGAGGCCCAATTAACTCAATTTTGAAAACATCTTGCTATACAATTGTTTATCCTTCCTGTTGTACTCTTTAACCTTCTCCTTCAATGTCTTATATTCCAATTTCACATCCCTAATAGACCAAAATACAAAAGTAAGGTTCATGAGATTCCATATTCGGGTTAATATTATGTGGACATTTGCCATCTTGGTAGTTGGTACAGTCCTCCACATAAGAATGGTTAATTTTATTGCACATTTCCCATGCTATTAAACATGTCACTGAACTAACTCTCAGCAGGGCCACACAAGTCAGATACCTGTTATCAGGATCAATCTCGAGTGCTTTCTTAATATCATTCTCTGCCAAATCCAAATCAGCAAGATTGATATATGCCTGTGCTCTTCTGTACAATGCCTTAACATTCCTTCCATCCAACTCAAGCACCTAACCACAGAAATTTACAAATGAATTATAACAGAAATACCAGAAAATAAACTAGTGCTCCAAGTACAACAACAGATAAAAAGGAAAAAAGTCAATTATTAACAGTATTATACCTTGGTGCAGAGTTTCTCAGCTTGCTTGTAGTCTTTCAGCTTAAGCTTACATGCAGCATCATTGAGATTACAAGAAATTTTGAGCAACTTCGACTGTTTTTTCTCATCGTCGTTGAATGAACTATCATACTCAATGAACTTTGCAGCCTACGAAAACAAACAAATAAGAAAATAAAATAAAATAAATCAAGGCTCTACAAATTTCAGCCATGACAGTACTATATGCTATATGTATTATTACTCAAAAAAGCGACAATACCTTCTCATAACGCTTGGAGGCCTTATCGTACCTGCCACTCTTGAAAAGCGCATTCCCTTCATCTTTCTTCTTACCAGCTTCCTCAATTTTCTCAGCATTGTTCAAGTCCCAGGATTCCTTCTCCTGCATTCAAACAAAAAGGATGATAAGTCCAGTTGCTTACAGTCAATGGAAACATTTGTGCATTGAATACATATAATGAAATATAATGTGAATCTAAGTTTAAACAGCAATACAACTAAATGATAACCCAGATAACTAGCAATCATACAAACTACCACAAAAAAAAAGCTTATGGAGTACAAAAGCAGAATGAACTTGTTCTGATTAGATGTTTTGTTAGGTAGGTCTCGCTATTGAGGAACAACAGCAAATGTGTCCCATCCCCTATTCCCATTATCCTCTCTGTTGAGAAATTCCTGCTATGAAGAAATAACACCAAATGTCGCTACGAAGAAATAACACCAAATGCCTCCCAGTTTCCCCTATTTTATAAGTGGACAGTAAACAAATCGCCCAAAAATTGTAGTTCCCAAGACCCTAAACCCCAAAAATTTGTACTTCCTTGATATAATAGAAGGCCTTAGACATAGACCAACCTTAATGAAAGACACAAGCTCAATTTCATAGATGACAGTGGAATTAGCGGGGACAACTGCTAGATCTTGCTTGGACTCGGTAGAGGAAAAGGCATACTCAGGTGGTATTGTGACTAGTGCAACCTCTCCTTTCTTCATGGTCATGACTGCTTTGTCGAGCCCTTCTATCACTTGTTCTGCACAGGAGCACACTACTAAGTCAAATTTCACATATATTTATGTGATAAGACATGAAGCAGGATTGTAGAAATTTGTACCTTCATCAGTCTTGAACTCAAATTCCTCCTCTTCATGACCTTTTTTTGTGAAAACTGTTCCATCCTGGAGCTTTCCAATCAATTTAACTGCATGAAGGTCACAGAGAAAAATTACATCATATACCACAGCTAGTTTGATCAATGTCTTGGCTCTCCATTGGCTTAGCACCTCAGGAATATAGTACCTAGACTATGGGTAACATGTATTTGAAGTGATAATTCCAGAACAACTTCCACAGCAATTATGGAAGTGTTAATATGCTGAGTGAAAGTACCTTTGACAACTGCTCCTTCATTTGGCTTCTCATATCCCTCTCCTTCTTTGAGAATCTTTTTAGTTATTTTCTTGTCATCTCCAATCTCTGTCACTGTTTTCCAAGAAACCAACTCGATATCTATATGAAGAGTTGCATTGGCTGGTACTGCTCCTTCCTGACCTGAGGCTGGCCTCCCTTTCTCACCAAATCCATCTTCATAATAATAATAATAATAAAAGCCGTTAGACAACTATTTTATAAATTTGAGAAATCCTTAAAAGCTGTAGTATTTTGTCCATTTTAGGCTTAATAAGGGATTTACTGATTCAACTGTTAGGTAATGCATGTTACATGTATGCTAGACCAAATAAAATCATGTGTAGCACACAAAAACTAGGTACAATCAAGAATGAGGCATTGCAACCAATTCTGATCTCGGAATAGATGCATAAAACACTCAGGTCATTTCGACATTGGTTCTCCAGATGCAAGGGCTTTTGGTCATAGTTATGTCTTATTGAGCAGTGTTATATACTAAACGTACACTGAGGTTTGACTGTAAGGTGAGCTTTCTCAGATTTCTTCATTGTTTTGACGGCCTTCGCTATTGCAGGACAGAAGTAACCTACAATCATTTTGAAAATGAAAGTTAGCAATTCAAAATCACATAGAAACAAAGATTATATAAAAGAGGCATGACGGTTATAGCTCATTCTGACCATCTTTAACAGTGAATTCAACACCATCTGATTTTGAGATGACAGTGCCATCCTCCAATTGTGCTTCATACTTAACTGCAACAAAAAAAAAAAAGACATGTCAAAGGAGGATATATCATATAATAACAAAATTACACTTGTTCACAGTACCCTTCACTTTTCTCCATGTACAATCATCAAATGGATATCTTATACAGAATTATGGAGATGTTCTTATGAGACATTGACTGACATGGTATCATCACAATCAATCAAATGAAAGATAAAATTTTGAACCCGAAACAGTGCAGTACTGCACACCTGTTCATCATTTTACAAAGCAATAAGCATTCTGTCAGCTCTTTATTCTCAGCAAAACAACACAGTTGGCATAGTAATGTCAACACACATCATGCCCTAGCAAAAGTAGCAAAACTGGAAGAAAGATAAAGAACATAGATAGGACATACCAAGCACTTCATCAGGATCTTTGGGGTTCTCCCACTTCTCTCCCTCGGTGAGAATCTTTTTAATTATCCCGCCGTCCTTGCAGATGTCCTTGACGCTTGACCACGAGAGAAGCTCGACATCGAACTGGAGTGTTGCATTGGGTGGGATGGTGGGCGGAGCGCCGGCTTCACCGTAAGCCAGCTCAGCTGGGATAGTAAAGATAGCATTCTCCCCTTTCTTCATGGTCTTGATCCCAATATCCCATCCCTTTATCACTTCCCCTGGCATTCAAATTTACATTCCGATATACAAAGTCAAGCAATATGCAACAATGGCAGTATGCAAAGAGTAGTAGGAAGTGTCCACCCTTTCTACTTATCCACTGGTCCACCGTATTTTCAATGAACAAATATCATTTTTCAGTAAACATTTATATATTTCTGATTACTAGATATCATTTTCTTTCCAGTAAACAGATATACTACGATTTCCAGTGAACATTTATGCAACTGTGGTAAGTACGTGGGTGCACGTGGTGTGTCAGAACTGTGAGAAGGGTGGATGGGTGGCCTACTTTACAGGGGTGGACTTTACATGTTTCTCGTATGCAAACCAGTGTGAGTGAAGCTAATAGAAATATACATACAGAGATTGTGTGGTTATTTTTACCTTGTCCAAGCTTGAACTTGAAGGGGGTGCCGCGATCGCGACTGGAGTCGAATTTGGTGCCGTCGAGCAGCGTACCAGTATAATGCACTGCGTAATTTATCAAATCAGACACAAATGGAAGAATCTCAGATCAGATCTACAGCAGTACATACAGCATACCAGCAGCAGGGCAGTAAGTAACAAAGGAGAAATAAATAGAGAGACGGATTGGATTATTTATACCTTCGACCTCGTCGCCATTGTCGGGGGTCTCCCAGCCCTGGCCTTCCTTGAGGAGCTTCTTCTTCAAGCCCTGATTCCCGCCGATCTCCCTCTCCTCGCCGACCTTGAGCACGGGGGGCTCGTCGGGGAAGTCCATCTCGTCCTCTCCCATCCCCATGCCGCCCATGCCGCCCATGCCGCCCATGCCCATGCCGCCGCCCATCATCATGTCCTCGTCCATCCCCATCATGTCCTCATCCATCGCGCCGGACTGATTGGATTGCAGCTGAGCTTGACGGAGTGTGGTGTAGTGTGGGGGTTAAGGGTTTTGGTTTGTCGTTCGCTACAAGCAAGGAATGAATGAATGAATGCGGCGAGAGAAAAAGGCAGAGTAAGGATGTTCTAGAGACTTCGGAACGTCATATCGATTTCAGATCCCTGGCACGGTGCCATTATTCATGAACCGTTGGATGGCCTAAAGATACGAGCCTACACGAATCTTGGGGCGATCCAACGGTCCTTGGACTGCCATATGGTAGGGGATAAGCACTCCGTTTATATCTCATGTGATGTGCCCGGTGAGTGAGTGCCGGGTACTCTGAGTGCTCATCCTCTGTAGCGATGCATTGTGTAGCACAGGATGTGGACCGTTAGATCATCTAGGGATCTGTGCTAGATTGAATCTCGAAATAATCCAACGGTTCACATCCTGCACTACACAATGCAGCGCTACAGAGGATATGGAATCCGGATACTCGGGAGTCGGGTGAGTGAGATTCTAGAGTGTTCCCAGTTTATGTAAGGAAGATTGGGCTTTCTCTGTGAGTGAGACTGAGGATGTTATATTGGGTTTTCTAACTGGGTTAGGGTTTTCGGTTGTCAGCTTATGGATCCTGAATGCTGAGTGATTCCTGATCCACTGAGCTTCAAAGTTTGGTACTACTCTTGTCAGTGTTGTCACCACTCACCACAGAGGTGAGCCATCGATAATGAATCTAATATAGGAGCAAATATATCACCACAGAGGTGAGCCATCGATAATGAATCTAATATAGGAGCAAATATATCACCACAGAGGTGAGCCATCGATAATGAATCTAATATAGGAGCCTTCCGTGAGCTTAACCTACAAAAACCTATCAAATCACTTCCAAATTTTGATTTATATGGCTCAATAAATTCTCTATATCAGAACCTTACGAGATACAAAATTTTTCCATTTTTGAAAATTTTTAAGTATTTGTTTGAGATTTTTTAAAAATGACTATACAATATTAATAAAATAATCAAGTTTTACGTATCACTTTTAAGAAATCTTAAACAAATACTTAAAAATTTTAAAAAATGAAAAATTTTTATATCCCGTAAGGTTTTGATATAAAGAATTTATTGAGCCATATAAATCGAAATTTGAAGGTGATTTGATAGGTTTTTGGAGGTTAAGCTCATGGAAGGCTTCGTGAGCTTAAGCTCACGGTATATTTGCTCCTAATATAGTATATGATCCACAATACATTCTTGTTTGAGGAGAGATTCATTGACAATAGTTATTTTGACAATCTTGATAATAATACTTTTCAAAAATTTATAAAAAATCACGAAAGATGTTAAAAATAGAAAAAAGTTTACGGAAGTATTACTTAACTTATAGATTGATTATGTTTCCGATTATATTCAATTTAAACGACATTTGATAGCTTTTTAAAGACCCGTTAAATTACAATCGTTAAAAAGTGTATAAAATTTTGATAAGGCATCAAACGATATTCAAATTGATTGAAACTTGAAACATCATCAATCTATAAGTTAAGTAATGTATCCATAAAGCTTTTTTTCATTTTTAAGATTTTTTTGAATTTTTATAAATTTTTTAAAAATATCATTGTCAAGATTGTCAAAATAGCCATGGTCAATTAATGGATCCCTCCTCTTCTTGTTTATGCTGTGGAATTGAATTTTGAATTTAATATTTACAATATGTTTTATAGTTTTATACTCTGTGCCAACCATGGGTATCAAATATGTTCAACCAACAATTAATTCTGCGGCAAAGTCAAATTTCTATAAGGGAAACATATTAAAGTGTTTCATCTCTTCAACTTTCGGCATGGCATTGTCATCTTTTAGTGTTGCCTTAATCTAGATCCGGTATGTATGTTTGTTGGTGCATGCGTTTTGTTAGGTCTGGATCTTTCTTTGTTACATTTCTTTTATCCCATTAAACTCTGTTGCTCTTGGTACATAGTGCACAATTTCAGCAAAAGGAAATTTAAAAAAAATTGTGACACACTGGCATGCATTCACCAGAGGTGCAAATGTGTTTGAACTTCGAAGCATTTTAGTTGTTCTGTTATGGCGAACAAAAGCAGGTACAAGTTTGTTGTGTGTTTGACTAAATAAAATTATTATATAGTAACTATTGTATAATAACTAGCATTTGACCCGTGCAATGCCCGGGATAACAATTATATCATAGTGATGGCATAACTGAATTTGAATTGATGTATAATATTGTATGGAATTTATGTAGAACGTATGTTTCACTGACAATATACATAGCTAATAAGAATGATTGATTCAATCATTTCATATAGTACACATGAAAATAAAGTGAAGGTAAGAACTAAATAATGTTAAAAATATTAGTAGCAAGTTAATTTTATAATTTTTTAAACTTTTTTTTGAATTTATAATGAATATGTGCACGGATTGCAAAATATCATAAACTTCCTTTTTTTATATATATTGCAGTGCTAATTGCTAAGAATATTGAATTCAATAATAAATTACCTATAATTATGAATGTTGTATAAGAGGCCATGCTCTAATTCAAAATATGATTTGTGTCTCCCGTTTCCTGATAAACCTACAACAAATTAGAAGAACAAATCACTGAATATAACCGAAAATTGTTGTTGAATCAAAAACACTCAATCAGCCTTTCAAAACTGGAGTCTAGAGAAAACGATTTTATACACTTGTAATCCATCTCTAGAAAATACGATTTTCAATGCCTTGATCATTAACAATTAACAATATATGTTGTTTCTATGACGCATTCCATCAAGCACGTCATGTGCACATCGGAACATGAAAAAATTGTAAATCATAAATGATATCATCCAACCCTCAGTTCATTATGAACCAACCCCATATGAAATGTAAAAGTTAAAAAGTAAAAAAAAAGAGTAAAATTCGTTAATAGAGAATTGAATGGAGACAAAGGAAACCTGTGGGAAGAGAAAGGAAAATGGTGCTTATTGAATAAAAGATTGAAAGTAGGATGAAATAAGAACTTTTAAACGTATAGGTGAAAAGAACGGGGAAAAAAGAAAGCAGAGAGCAAACCTATTTTTAAAAGATGAAGGAGGCGCTGAAAGAAACATGGTCAAAAGAGACATGGTCAGAGGGCACCAAAAGAGTCCACTTCAAATGGGAAAAGAAAATGAATGTAAGACTGTAGTGTGGAAAAAATGAATAGGTGCCTAAGCCTACTTATAAAGCACACGAGAGGATACTTTAGGGTCCAAATGAGTGTAAGACTGTAGTTCAGAGGGCATCCAAAGTTCATACACGAAGGGATGCTTTAAATAAAACGTTTTGTAGAAATGACGTGGCATCTTGTAGAAGCTTCAATTTCTTCCGCTTTTCTTTAAAAGAAGAGATACCGGACAAAATTAATCTCTTTTAAACAAACATGATATATCTGGAATTACCTGAAATCAACATTTCGAGGCATGCATGCCGCAATTATTTCTTTCAATAAATGGTTCTTATTATTGGTAACTATATTATCTAAAATTTTGTAATTTAGTTTTAAATAATTTGTTATTCATATTTGTACTCAAGTCGACTAATGAAATTAGCGTAAGGTGTATAATAAATCATTCAATTACATTTGGATATGGAGCATTTGTAGTTAGATTGAAACCTTTGGTAACCTAGCTATTGGGTGAGCACTAAGCACTTGTATACGAAAGTATTTTCAAAGTCGGCAATGATAAAATGCATCCTAGCTACACTTTCTAAACCAAACAAGCATATATATATATATATATGCACCTTGTTTGCAAAACCGGTTGTACAACATGTGTACTGTATGTCTGTATCAGAACTAAACCGTGTCAAACAGAAATGGAAATCTGAATATTTAAGCACATTTGAGTGGAACATGGGACCAACTAGCTGCTTAATTATGGGAAGAAGTATATAGTTTCTTGAAAGTGAAAAGACAAAGAGGTTCCAGATGGATGTTGCTTTAATTTGCACCTACGTACAGCTTTGCATCGCATAAACTTGAAGAAAAAGGAGAGTATATATGATAGAGCTAGCGCTCCTCCTCTGCAGCGCTGCATTCTGTAGCGTGGAACGTAAACCGTCAGATCATCTCAAGATTCAAGCCAGCACAGATCCCGATATGATCTAACGGTTCGCATTCTGCGCTACACAATGTTGCGCTACAGAGGATATGGAATCATATATATATATATGTGAGACAACTCTGATCGCCACCCTTCCTTTTTCTTTATGATTAATTTTGCCAATATATTTATCAGCTTGGATAACAAGCTTTTGAGAATGCAGAACTTTAAAGCAAACTTCTGCCTTAGCAAATGAGGGAAGAATTTGTTCTTAAGCATACCTATTTTTTCTATGAATTTCAGTTCCTTGACAAACGGTGTACCATGGGGGGAAAGTGGGAACTGCTGTCATTTTTTTTTTTTTTTTTGAAGAAAGTGGAATACTTTACCAGTTTCATTGAAACTTTTTATTTGTGCCCATGGAGAATTGAATATATGACCTCTTGAAAGTCATTCTAGTTAGCTACCATTTGTGCTACTATGCCATTTGCAATGCTGTCATTTTATTGTAATTTTGTAAATTTTGTTCCTTATAGCCATAGAAAATCCACATTAATTACTCAATTATATATTTATATATATTTCTTAGTTAGTTAACTAGAAGCCTAGAATACCTACACAGATGCCAATAGTTATTGGCTATCTTTTTTTTCTTGAAATGGCTTACCTTCTTAAGTTTGATTATATTATCTCGTAATACATTTATTCATTTAAAATTAAATGATCCAAGTGAATTGCACCTCAAGTACGTTTTCACACTTTATTTGCATCTAATATAGTGTGTACACTTTTTTAAAACATTTGTTTCAAAGTTTAATTAGACTTGAAACTTTATTTTGAGGGAATTGCTTAAATATTATATTAGAGTAATTAATTAATAAATGCTGCAATAATCTGATTATATTATGTATCCACTTCTTAAAAAGAAAACAGAGAGAAAAGGTTGACATATGAGAGGAAGATTCTAGCAGAAATGATTGTACTTGTACACGAGTCAAACCGACAACAAGCACTCAATAACTAAATTAAATCTTCTCTATCTTCCACTCAAAAAAACTCATAAACCTAAAAACCAAAAAAAAAAAAAAAAACAACTATCATCAATTCATCGTCATACAAACTCCAAGTAAAACAACACAAACACAAAGACACACAAACAATGAGAACCTTGATCAGCACTCTCCTAATTCTGTTAATCTCTCTATGCACACCTTTGTTATCTGGTGCATCTAGTATAGTTGAAGAGACATGTAAGAATGTATCCTCCTCGCATCCGAAGATCGCGTACGACTTCTGCGTGAACACCTTCGAGTCCTACGAGAACAGCTCTCTGGCAACAGATCGACGAACTCTCGCGGTGATTGCTTCGCGCCTGACGAATTCGACTGCGGTCAAGACGGCAATGCGCATTCGGGAGCTCATGGAAGAGGAAACGAATGAACCGAGAAGGAACCGGCTCGATGTGTGCATGGAGGTATGTACCTAGTTTTAATCCTAATTGTGCAAAAAATAAACAAAAAACCTTGCGATCATGTTGTATGATCACTGATCATATATATGCTATTTTTTTTTTACAAATAACAGGAGTACTCGAATGCAATTGACGAGCTGAACGATGCGGTACGGGCGATAGATGCTTGTCGCGATACGGATGCACGAACATTTCTAAGTGCAGCTTTAGACGCTGCTAGTAACTGCGAGGACGCCTTCGCCGAGGCTGAGGATGCGTCTCCTTTGGAGGCGGAAGACTGCGAGTACGGGCAGCTGGCGGCAATCGCGCTCGCCATTGTCGCAGCATTGCATGCACAGATGATTGATTGATATTGTTACTGTGAACACTTTGATCTCTACAGGGTAAAAATAGGAAATCATTCTGTTTTAATTTAGGAATCAAATTGGTCTGTTTGCATCAAGTTTACTCAAACAATACTCAGATCTTTTCTTTGCACCGAGTTTGTGTTAAAGCTTGTAGAGACATACTTATTATACTTATATTTATAATTTTACAGGCAATACTGAATATTATTTTAATAATTATATTCCAGTTTTAATTTGTTGTTAATCCTTTTTTAGGTTATAAATTTAAGGGTTAGATTTGCACATAATATTGAAACAGTTGCCCACAGACACGTCCCATAGTGAACCAGCTTCCATGATAAATATTGATATAATATTAGTAACAGAAGAAGGTAAAAATATCCTATGAAGGGGAATTTACTTTTGGATTTTTACTGGGGGTGTACAAAAAACCTGTCAACCCGGCCGACCCGTCCGACCCACCCGACCCAACCCGTTTTTTACCGGGTTAGAGACATTACCGGGTTGGGTCAGGTTGTAATTTTGACTAACCCGTTATGCCGGGTTGGGTTATGGATTGAGCATAAAGAAACCCGTCTAACCCGGAACCGCCCGCAACTAATTATAAAATATAATTTTATACAAAATTACATATACAATTTATTAAAAATATAAATAATGAGATAATAACTTAAGAATTAAGTTATTATTTAAGATCAATATAAAATTTTTATGATGCTTTTGGGTTAATGCTTATTATGTCTAACCATTTTTTTTTGCAACTTTATATGCTCGTTCTATGTTTCTAATATGAAATTTAGCGAATAAATATATAATGAGTACTCTATATATAATTCCTAATTGTGTTTAACGTTAAATTATCTTTATATTACTTAAGTTATCCAAAATATATCATCATCGAGTTATAGATCACCATTAACATGTTCAATATTATAAAAAAGTAAAAATTATATGATTAATAATTTAACCGAACCTATAACCCATTTAACCCGCGTAACCCGTACAACCCGCTAAAACCCGTACATAAAAGAGTAGTCGGGTTGGGTTGGGTTACGGGTGGGTTGAGTAACAATATTTTATAACCCGGTTATACCGGGTTAGGTTCAAATTTTAATAAAAAAGCGTTAACCCGCCCGTTGTACACCCCTAATTTTTACCTTTTCAGACATTTTTGGTCCAATGTTACTTCTTTTATTTCAGTATAATTAAAATGGGACATGCCTGTAGGATTCATTGCATGTTCTTGGTAGATGGAGTAAGTTAATGTACATTAATATATGCCTCCTCACTGATCTGCTCTTGCCATCAGTTATTATTAGGAAAACATGTAAAGGCTAACATATAATGTAGGTCACCCATCCGCATATCTCTTACAATTTGACACACCCACATGCACCTATGTGTATTTGTAATAATTGTATAAATGTTCACTGGAAACCATCATGTATCTATTTACTAGAAATGATATATGTTGATCAAAAAGTTATAAATGTTCACTGAAAATGATATTTGTTCATTACAAATACGGTAGATAGATAAAAGGGGTGACCGCTAGCTATTACTCTTATTATTATATTTCGTTCCGGCTACATTAATTACATGTTTTAGATAAGAGAGCAGTAAATCTCTGCATGCATTGTTCATAAAACAGTACGCGCATTTAAAAACAGTTAGATAAACCCAACTGGATAATTGATAAGATATAATTGCATTTATTTTGTGGTAGTTTCAACAAACCATTGAGCAAATGATGCAATATATATAAGACCACCTTTTAATTATAATTTCACTAAAAGAAGTTGTATGTAGGCAGTAGCATGTTATTATTATAATTAATAATATAAACATCTTTTGCTAGACATTAGACTTGTATTAGTAGAACAATATTTAATACATGGTGTTTATGGTACAATCAAGAGCATATATGTGGCCTTCGTTCTAGCTCCCCTGTTCATGGGCCTGCAATTCTTATACTCAAATTGGGGCCCAAATATATGCATGGGCCCTATCAGGGGCATAGAAAATACCAACAGTACCAACAGTACAACCATCGATGCAAATACGTAAAGTTGTAATCACCATGCATTTATTCATTTTATATATTTTCAGAGTACATATAGCATCAATTTATTATTTCCCCAAAAGAAAAGAAAAAACAACAACAACTTGCATATGTAATATATTTCAGTGAATATGAAAGGTAGGATTGGGCACCTTATTTGTTTAAAAAAAGAAGAAGAAGAAGAAAGAAATAAGATAGTAAATTCAACCTCAAATTGGATGCTAAGTTTCTGTTTTTAAGTAGTCTTTTTTCCTCAAATTGGTTGCTTATTTTCAATGACCGGTTAAACTCACGCTATCTTTACTCTTTATCTTGTACTAAATATTAGTATTAGAGGTGGCAGAATCCGACCCGACCCGAGAAACTCGCCCGACCCGACCTCACTCGAACCCGACCCGACCCGAAATTTTTCAGATAGTCAAACTGACCTGACTCGACCCGACCTGATCCGAACCCGACCCGACCCGAGATCAAATAGCATCCAATCCAACTCAAATCAACATACGATCCAAAAAAAGTAGATATTAAAATTGACCAGACCCGACCTGACCCGAGATATTCTAGAAGGTCAAACTGACCTGACCCGTCCGACCCGAACCGAACCCGAACCCGAACCGGACCCACCCGCCCGATTTGCCGCCTCTAATTAATATCGTGAGCCTCTAGTTATTCTGCAGACTTGGGCCATTTGGTGGTCGAAATCTAGGAAAGAACAGTGGAGGCCCACGAAGAGCAGTAAGTTTTTCGTCCTTCTCCTCTTGGATATCAGAATTCTCTAGGGAAAAAAATGAACAAAAAATCAATAACAGACTTAGAAATGAAATGGAAAACATTTAAATGTATGTTTGCATTTAAAAATGAAGCGAAAAATGAAATAAATCATGATTTGTTTAAGTAGATGTTTTATATTTTTTAAGATAGACTACAAAATATTAATAAAATAATGATATGAAAATATACTATCTTACAAAATTCAGAACAAATACTAAAAAATTTTCTAAAAATAAAAATTTTTTGTATCTCAAGAGATTTTGATATGAAGAATTTTATGAAAGACATAAATCATAATATAGAGGTACTTAAGTATGTTTTTTAAGTCAAACCCACCAAAGTTCTTGGTGAGCTCGGGTGCTTCAGTGACTTGAACTGCAGACTGGACTTGAAACGTTGCGGTAAAAAGGAGAATAAAAAACGTAATGAACAGTAGCGGTGCTCTTTGAGACATTATCCCTCTTTTGGGTTTTGAATTGTTAATCTGTTTAATTAATTTGGTGAATCCACTGCTACAAGGCCATATATTTATACATAGGTGTGCGCATATTATCTAGTTCTATATATATTTTTTTCATATAATGTTAACATTATATTGGCGCCTAATTCTCCAATTTTGCAATCTAATATCTCCTAGACCCCCCTAGACCCCCATATAGAAGCTATTAGATATGTTCCTTCATGGATTTTCTACCTCAGTCTCATTTATTTATTGTATGGTGTACTTTTTTATTAGAGTCTGATATGATGATACCATCGAGGATACTATTGGGGATACCATATAGTTTGATTTGATCAAACAAACTAATTATTCAATTAAACATACTAATTATTCAACTTAATATGCTAATTATGCAACTTAATATCAATTTATAAGTTATATGATTACATCAATAATTATTAAACTTAACATATATTATGCTTAAAATGGAAAAACAACTAATTATTCAACTTAAAATATTAAATATTGAACTTAAGATTAACTTATAATTAGCATGCTAATTTGATGTTAAGTTGATGCTAAATATTTAACATGTTAATGATATATTGATATTAAGTTGAATATTTAGCATGTTAAGTTGAATAATTAGTATGTTATGTTGAATAATTAGTTTATTTGACCAAGTCAAACTATATGGTATCCCCAAATCATTTTCCTTTTTATTAAAAGAGGTATGCTAACTGTCTCCCAAGAAAAATCTTCTTAAATGTCCCTCATTAGTACACCCTATTGTACATAAGGTATGAACATCCCAATGTAATAGATATGAACACCCGACAATACATTGTATGAGCACTCAAATTAGGGTGGACAACCATTCACCAATACGTGGAATCTTGGATGACCCACGCAGAATCTTCGATGCGTAGGTATGAACACTAATTACGTCAACTATGAACACTTCATCGTGGGAGGTATGAACGCCCCGACGGATAGGTATGAGTACCAGATTTGCGCAGACAGTTATTTACCAATGCTGTGATACAACAAATTTAATTATTAAGTGGTGGGACCCGACTTTTATAATCAAAATAAATAGGTAACTAGTGAGAATCTAAATCTTAAATTATAATCTTAATGGAATCTTGGTGGGGGACATTTAAGAGGGACAAAAGAAGGGGACAAGAAGATTTTCTCTTATTAAAAATGAATATAGTAACTTTTTTACCTAATTTAAAAACAAAGAATTAAGAACACAGCGGGTCAATATCACAATTGGCTTGGAAAAATAAGTAATAGAGATATTGTTTATTTATAGGTTGAGAATTCCATATATACTTGCCCACAACTTTACAGTTTCTGGCTTTCTGCAAAGATTTCAAGAATGAATTAGAGAATATGGCTAATAATGGCAAGTTATTTGCAAAGAGAAAAGATCTGTCCCCTTTAATTTTTTTCCTTATCTATCCCCATGTTAAATTGGTTATATATTATCTCTTTCTTTCTCATGCTCTCTCAAAATTTGAGTTAATTAATTTTTTTCATTCTTTCCACTTCCATAGAAAATGTATGAATCTTTGTAGGGTTTAGAACATGTATTATGACTGTTAAAAACTTAAAATGTGTATTTATATGTCAAAATGAATTTCTAATATTGAGAGATGGATAAGAGAGATTTTTAAGGGGGGAAATTATCACCTCACATTTGCAAATTCACCAATCGGCCTAACTTGGAAAACAGATGACAATTGACAGCCGTTAATGATGCGTGAACAGAAGAAATAACTAAAATAAGATCATATAAGCAAATCTTTTCCGATCGATTTTCAGATTTCACGGAAAAAAAAATATTTATCTATCGAATAAAAGGGAAGAGAAACATCGCAACACAGCAATGCCATTCCAGTTCGAAAGTTAAAGGTGCTCTTAATTGTATTATTTCTAAATTTTTCTGTTACTTTTTTATAACTTAATTATCTAGCTTGATTTATTCAATTTGGTCATTTCTGCTTTCTTTTGAGTAGTTGATCAGATCTTGTCTGGTAAATCCTAAAAACAGGCATGAACCAGAAAATTGATTTAACAAAGAAACAGATAGGTCCCTAATACCTAATAAATATTTATTTGTATATTTTTCTTAGAACCTGAATCTATATCTTTTCATATAAACGCAAGACGTACTATCATTTGTGCTTGAGTTGCAACTATGAAATTATAAATTATTGATTGTAGTTCTCTCATTCTATATTTGTGTAAACTATGTGTTCATACTTCATACAAACAAAATTAAATTTTATTTCACTTCAATGTGATTGTTTGATTTGTCATGTTTAATTTCAGTAAATTTAGTTTCCTTCCCAGGAATATTAATGATTTGACCGATATGTTTGCAGTAAGTAGAGAAAACAACAATGGAGGATGAATTCAATTCCACGGTAGTCATAGACATCGGGAAGCTGCAAAGTTTTATCAGTAGTCATTGTGATCGCCATTGCATTTCGTTTCACACCTCTGAAACTGAGAGCTTAACCCCAAAGACTATCTGCAAAGTTCAACACCTCATCCGTGACCGTGATATATACAATACTGATTATGAGCCGATTGCTGTCTCGATTGGACCTTATCACCGGGGCAACGAAAACCTACAGTGTATGGAAAAAGTTAAATGGGACTGCCTGCAGTATATCTTAAAAGCAAATCCTCAGAAAACTCTGCATGACTATATTGAAGCACTTTGGGAGCTATATCCAGTTGCGCAAAACTGCTATGCTGAAGAAATTGAAATGCAAAGCAGCACATTTCTACATTTGTTATTACTTGATGGATGCTATATTATCACTTCGATTTGTGGACCAGAATGGAATATCCATAATCCAATTTCAATCTTGGATATGGATGACAATGAACACGTGGAACTGCTGGAGCAGAATTTGGTTAGGCATGATTTTGTTCTCATAGAAAATCAGGTTCCATTCGTCACTGTTAAGAAAATATATGAATTGTTTACAAATAAAGAAAGTATTGTATCTCTCTCAGAAAAGATCGCTGTATTTGTCGAGGGAATTTTGACGAATATACCAAAACCTATCAAGGAATCAGAAAGGCCAAGAAATTTCTGTCATTTGTTGCACCTATGTCATATGTACTTTATGCCTACTTTTAATGGAGATCGTTGTGCTTTTCATTTGGATTGTAATAACCCACAACCAAACTAGTGGCACCAGGCAGTTGAGTACCATTCCGCTGGAATCAAATTGAAGAAAAGAGACTTTGACCAAAACAATCCCCATTCTCTCTTACACGTGTGCTTTAGTAACGATGTTTTGCAAGTTCCTTACATTTTTATAGATGAGATGATAGTTACTGTCATCAGAAACCTCATTGCTCTAGAGCAAACAAACCCTCAATTTGGCAACCACATAACCGCATACATAGATTTCATCTCTCAGCTTGTTCGCAACGCTGATGATGTTACCTTGCTCGTTAATAGGGAGATCATTGGGCATCACTTTGAAATCGAAGAAGAGGTATCAAATATTTTCACATCACTTGGTCAATGTGTGGTCTCTGATTTTTCTGGTAATTATTATCTGAAAGAGATTTGTCAGAATCTAGAAGAATGCTACGAGAGTCGCACGAAATGGGGAAAAGGATGGCTTCGTCGTGCCAATTCTACAATTCGAGCTTGGATTTAGCTGCTGGGGGACAAGTTATTGTGTTGTTTTAAAATTCAGCTTAGCTGCTCCATATATGTTAACAAACAACTATTGGACATATATATTGTGAGCACTATTGATTGTATATTTTAATAAATTTTGGAATTATGTTTACTTCTTAGGAAATTATTAGTTTAGATTTTTAACATACAATTATCTGTCGACTAGCAGCATGAAAAGGGGGGGAAAAATCGGCTCAGCAATGTGATGCATGACATATTGGTATAAATGACTGTTAACCTTGATAAATTGATAAATATGATAGAATTTTTTAAGTGAAAAAAATTACTTCATACAATCTGCAAACATTAAATAGAGAATGTAATTAAGAAAAACTGAAAAGATTAAACGGAACTGCTGCTTTGTTATTACTTTATTGCTGTACTGAGTACATATAACTGATTAATGAGAAATGGGGATTTGAAGCTTGAACACAACCTGGATACCATATCCAATCTGATGTTAAATAGGGAGCAAAGAGTCCGTATCTACTGTTATTCTTCAGGACTCTATTATTCCAATCTTAACCATTAATTGGATCAAAACGGACGGACAAGATTGGCCCGATTGAGTTTATAGGGGTCTTTTTTCAATAAATCTGATCCATCGATTTTGATCTAATGGCCCAGACAACTGAACAAGGATAATAGAGTCCTGTTATCCGATTTAGGATAATAGAGTCCTGTTATCCGATTTAGGATAACAGTGCATGCCACGGGTCAAATGCTAGTCCTATATTAATTTCCGAAGTTCGGCCTTTTTCTGCAATCTTTGGGCCAGTGGGTGGTCGGAAGACACCGGGTCCCAGAAGAAACAGAGGAGGCCCACGCAGTGCAATAAGCTTTCCATCCTTCTCCCTTGGAATATCGACATTTCCTGGCAAAATGTATATCGGAATGAGAAACTGAAACGCCTGTTGTTTCAAAAGAAAGAAAGAAAGGGCCAGCTTGCATGCCCTACAATTTTTTGACGTTTAAACTTTAAACTATATACAAGTAAGAAGAACCAGCCTTTGATCTAGTAGCTAAGGGCAACGCTATCCGTGTGAGAGGTCGCGGGTTCAAAACCCGGATTGGGGGATCTTTTATAGACATTTAAATTTAAGTGTCTTGACCCTCATCTTTATCTCAAAAAAACTATATACAAGAGGATAAATCACTTGACAATTTCAAATAATTTGAATACTGTTAGATATAGAACTCATCAAATATTTGTGCAATCTTTAACAATTCTAATTTTTAATGATCTTTACTAAATTATCAAACATATTCCTAATGTATGAAATTTGAAAATACAACTAATACATAAGCTCCATAATAATTTTATGCTTTTCAAATTTTTTTTTTTAAAGAACTCTATATCAAGATTATCATGTAACTAATGCATTGCACATTATCAAACATCAAAATAAACCGACAAATAGTGCCTATCTTCGGCATTTCAATCCACATGTTGTCCTTTTTATTTTTATATTATCAATTTTTAAGTCCTTTTATTTTACCAAAGCCAACAGTTTATTCTTAGAACAAAATGCCAATTCAATTTTGCTTGGTACCAAATAAATTTACAATAAACTCAAAATTTCGGTGAAAATAAACTAACCTATCTCTGTGAGTTGAACTGCTAATTGGACTTGAAATGTTGCAGTAAAAAGGAGAACAAATACCGTAATGAAGAGTGACGTTGCTCTTTGTGACATGATCTCTCTTTCAGGTTTTATCTTTCAATCTGTTTGATTTGGTGAACCCATTTTTAAAACCACATCATATATTTATATAGGCATACGCGTACTATGATTACACTAGTTTCAATCATATGTTATTACTTGACGGATGCTATATTATCACTTCGATTTGTGGACCAGAATGGAATATCCACAATCCAGTTTCAATCTTGGATCTGGGTGTCGATGACAACATGGAACTGCTGGAGCAGGGTTTGGTTAGGCATGATTTTGTTCTCGTAGAAAATCAGGTTCCATTCGTCGTTATTAAAAAAATATATGAATTATTTACAAGTAAAGAAAGTACTGTATTTCTCTCAGAAAAGTTTGCCGTATTTGTCGAGGGAATTTTGAAGAATATTCCAATGTTGAAGAAAGTACTGTATTTCTCTCAATATGGCAACCACATAACCACATACATAGATTTCATCTCTCAGCTTGTTCGCAACGTTGAAGATGTTGCCTTGCTTGTTAGTAGGGAGATCATTGGGCATCACTTTGAAACCGAAGAAGAGGTGTCAAATATTTTCACTTCGCTTGGTCAATGTGTGGTGTCTGATTTTTCTAGTAATTATTATATGAAGGAGACCTGTCAAAATTTAGAAGAATGCTACAAGAGTCGCACAAAATGGGGAAAAGGATGGCTTCGTCATGCCAATGCTACAATTAGAGCATGGATTTAGCTGCTAGGGGACAAGTTATTGTACTGTTTTGAAATTCAGATGAGTTGCTCTGTATATGTTAACAAAAAACTATTGGACATATATATTGTGAGCACTATTTTTGTTTTTAATAAATTTTGGAATTATGTTTATTTCTTAGAAAATTATTACTTTAGAAAGAGTCACCCTGTTGAACATATTGTGGGCACTAAGTTCTTAGCACGGATCATTCGGTGGTCAATTGATCTCTTCCACCTTAATGTTCCCAACAAGCAGGCAAGCACCGATTTTGTATCTGCTGCCATTATTTTCCAATGGCAGGACCCTGCCATTAGACACTGACAGGTGGGTTCCTTTATTTGTGGGTCCCACCTGTCAGTGACTTATGGCAGGGTCCTGCCATTGGAAATAATGGCAGCAGATACGGACTCGGCAAGCACCACCGCTATTTTCTTCCTTTCAATGTGATAAGTTAATGGTCAATTGTAAATTTTTATCAATTATGTTTTCTAGATGGATATAACATATTTGTTTTGTTTGTGCCGATTAGTTCTTAATATTACTATTAGATTAGTTTTAGTATTACAATTAGGAGATATGGTATGGTTTTAGTTTTTGACATTTTTTTTTATATAGTAGGATATTGGGATTTATGATCCCTCTATATTTTGTACTTTTCCTTTTTTCCTTCTACAAAGAAAATGGAGGTGACATAAAATTTTAATTTTGTCAAAAAAATATATATATACTTTGAGTCCAACTCGATCTAAATTTTTGAAATGGTAATAGAAATGGAAATTTCATAAAGCAAAACATAGTTCTGATTTATGTTTTCTTGAAAAGCTAAAGCAAACGAAATCAAAACGGTGCCAAAAGCACTCTTAACAAAATGAGTTTTTTTTTTTTTTTTTTTTCTTAATCCTCAATATTTTTGCGGGCATGCTGTATATTGGTGCCTATGGGGCAGCAGGTGGTCGGAAGACTCCGGGTCCCGGAAAAACCATAGGACGTCCACGCAGAAAACTAAGCTTCTCCTCCTTTGCCCTTGCAATATCAACATTATCTAGTAAAACACATATATTATCAGATTCATAAAATGAATGGGTTGTTATTTCAGCACAAAAAAAGGAAGAACAGAAGGTCATGCATACCGAGCAATTTTAGTTAAATTCATGATTGCCTTAACGAAGAGATAAAATATTGACACTGCCATCAAGTACATTAGAAATCTCTATGATTCCCTGTTATACATAATAAATATATCTTCTAGAGATAACTACCTAGCAAATCATATTTAAACAACGCTCTCCTTTTTATTTGCATTATCAGCTTTTCGATCATACACAAGCAAAGTCAACATTTTTTTAACCAAAGAGCCAATTTACGTTGTATTTTGCTAGGTACCAAATAAACTTACAATGAAACCGGAAATTTCAGTGAAAACGGACTAACTTATCTCAGAGGCTTCATTGACTTGAGCTGCTAATTGGACTATAAATGTTGCAGAAAAGAGGTTCAAAAAAACCAGAACGAAGAGTTGCAATGATCTTTGAGACATGGTCTCTCTTTTAAATTTAATTGATTCAGTTTGGTGAACCCAACATTACAACCATATCATATACTTATAGTTATATACCTTGGATATGAAGATATGTCTAGAATAAGAATGAGGCTTGTGTAATATTGCTTATTGGTGTCAAATTCCATTTTGTCAAACTGTGTATCTCCTAGACTCCTAGAATCTATTAGATATGTTCCTTCACGAATTTGTTTATTTCCTCAATTTCAATTCTTGCAAATATCATTACCTTGTATATTATGTTTTATATTAACTAATGAAATATGACATTTTCCATCTACTGTCTACTGTATGAAAAGGCAAGGGAAAAAGCAGAGAAAAAAATAGAGAGAGAAGAAATAATAATAGCAAATGATTTACAAATTTTACCACTCAGCTTAAAATGGAAAACAAATGAGAATGGATGGCCGTTAATGATGCATGCGTAGATAAAAGATACTAAATTTAGGTCAGGAAAGAAAATATTTTTCTTTTTGCTTTTCAAATTTCATAAATTAAAATTTTGAAGGAATCAAACATAGAGTACTCCACAACAATTTAATTCTAGTTCGGAATTCAAAGGTGCTCCTTAATCCTTGTATTATTTTTCTTGAAATTTCTCTAATGCTTTTACGATCTTAATTCTCTTGGATTAGATTAGTCTTTTTTGCTATTATTTTAGAAGCTTGATTTGTCTATTTCCATTTTACAACCCAATAAATAAGATTACAAATCTCAATATTAAGAGTTGCTCATTGGGTTCCTAATTAAATCTCATTTGATTTTTTTTTCTTCATATCATTAATGGTTTGATATCTATGTTTGCAGGATCGGAGAAACAACAATAGAGAATGCATGCAATTCAACTGTAGTCATAGACATTGAAAGGCTACAAAGTTTTCTAACAAGTCATTCCGAGGACCATTGCATTTCTTCTCACACCTCTGGTACTGAGAGCAAAACCCCATTTACCATCTGCAAAATACAACAGTCACAAGCGACCGTTATATATACAAGATCGACTATGAGCCAATTGTTGTCTCAATTGGGCCATATCACCGAGGAAAAGAATACTTACATCACATGGAGAAAGTTAAATGGAACTGCCTGCAATATATACTGAAAGCAAATCCTGAGATAACTCTTCACGACTATATTGAAGCACTTTGGAAGCTCTATCCAGTTGCTAGAAGCTACTATGCTGAGGATATTAAGATGCAAAGTAACGTATTTTTCAATATGTTATTGCTTGACGGATGCTATATTATTGCTGCAGTTTGCGGACCGCAATTGAATATTCATAAATCCGTTTCAGAGTTGGATAAGGATGTCGATAAAATCATGGAACTTCCGGAGCAAGATTTGGTTATGCATGATTTGATTATCATAGAAAATCAGATTCCACTCTTCATCGTGAAGAGAATATATGAGCTATTCACAAGTAAAGAAAGTTCTGTATTTCTCTCAGAAAAGATTGTTGTATTTGTCGAGGAAAATTTGAAGAATATCCCAAAACCTATCAAGGAATCAGAGAGGCCAAGAAATTTCTGTCATTTGTTACACCTATGTCATCTATACCTTAGGCCAACTTTTGATGGGGATTGTTGTGCTTTTCATTTGGATTGTAATAGCCCACAACCAAACCAGTGGCACCAGGCAATTGAGTACTATTCCGCTGGACTTAAATTCAAGAAAAGAGACTTTGACCAAAACAATCCCCATTCTCTCTTAGACGTGTTCTTTAGTAACGATGTTTTACAAATTCCTTACATTCTTATAGATGAGATGACAATAACCCTTATCAGAAACCTCATTGCTTTCGAACAAACCAACCCTCACTATGGCAACTACATAACCACATATGTAGATTTCATCTCCCAGCTTGTTCGCAACGCTGATGATGTTGCCTTGCTTGTTAGTAGGGAGATCATTGGGCATCACTTTGAAACCGAAGAAGAGGTGTCAAATATTTTCACTTCCCTTGGTCAATGTGTGGTCTCTGATTTTTCTGGTAATTATTATCTGAAAGAGATGTGTCAGAATTTAGAAAAATGCTACAAGAGTCGCACGAAATGGGGAAAAGGATGGCTTCATCGCGCCAATTCTACAATTCGAGCTTGGATTTAGCTGTTGGGGGACAAGTTACTGTCTTGTTTTCAAATTCAGTTGAGCTGCTCCATATATGTTATCAAACAAGTATGGGACATATTGTGAGCACTATTTTTTGTATCTTTCAATAAATATTGGAATTATGTTTACTTCCTAGGAAATTATTAGTTTAGATTTTAACATACAATTATCAGTCAACTAGCAGCATGAAAAAAAGGGGAAAAAAGAATCGGCTCACCAAAGTGATGCATGACATAGGGGCGTATAAGAAATTTCAGATATCAACATTGATCTAAATAATTGTTAACCTTGATAAATTATTTAATTGATAAACATGATAGAATTTGTTAAGGGGGAAAGGGAAAAAAAAAAAAATTCATACAGTTTGCATATTAAATAGAGGATGTAATTTAGAAAAACTGAAAAGATAAAACAGAACGGCTGCTTTGTTATAAACTTATAACTTTATTGCTGTCCTTACTACATAACTGATTAATGGGGAATGCAGATTTGAAGCTTGAACACAAGCTGGACACCATATCCAATCTGATATTAAATAGGGAGCAAAACAAAGAATTAGAAATATATATATATATATATACATATATATATATATGTATATATATATGTATATTACTCCGGCTGTGCTATACTAAACAATTGAAAATAAATATAGCAAAATTTCTAATGCATACTATATTTGTTACTTAACGTCTTAAATTTACGAACTTAAGAGGTTCGGAAAAAAAAAAATACAATCTTTTTATCCACAATCCGGTGCATGCCATCAGTCAAATGCTAGTCCTATATTAATTTCCAAAGTCCGGCCGTTTTTCTACAATCTTTGAGCCAGTGGGTGGTCGGAAGACGCCGGGTCCCGGAAGAAACAGAGGAGCCCCACGCAGTGCAATAAGCTTTCCATCCTTCTCCCTTGGAATATCAAGATTCTCTGGCAAAATGTATTATCAGATTGAGAAAAAGAAACTCCTGTTGTTTCAAAAGAAAGAAATTAAGGGCCGGCTTGCATGCCCTACAATTTTTTGACGTTTAAACTTTAAACTATATACAATTAAGAGGATAAATCACTTGACAATTTCAAATAATTTGAATACGATTAGATATATAACTCATCAAATATTTGTGCAATCTTTAACAATTCTAATTTAATGATCTTTAATAGATTATGAAACATACTCCCAATGTATGAAATTTGAAAATACAATTAATACATAGGCTCCACAATAATTTTATTTTATTTTTTACTGCTATTTAAAGATTTTTTTCAATTTTTACTGTTATCAGACAAGTGGTGCCTATCTTCGGCATGTTCAAACCAGATGCTGGCCTTTTTATTTGCATTATCAATTTTTAAATCATTTTCACCAAAGCCGACAGTTTTTTTAAGACCAAAATGTCAATTCAATTTTGCTTGGTACCAAAATAAATTTACCATAAACTCAAAATTTCAGTGAAAACAAACTAACTTATCTCTGTGAGTTGAACTGCTAACTGGACTTGAAATGTTGCAGTAAAAAGGAGAACAGCAACCGTAATGAAGAGTGACGTTGCTCTTTGTGACATGATCTCTCTTTCAGGTTTCAACTTTCAATCTGTTTTTAGAATCAAAGGTTTTATCTGTTTGATTTGGTGAACCCATTTTTAAAACCATATCATATATTTATATAGGCATACGCATACTATGATTACACTAGTTTGACATAGAGCGTATCATATTAATAATTGGTACATAAATTCCATTTTGGCAAACTATATCATATATCTCTTAGACTCATAGAATCTATTAATTAGATATGTTCAATCATGGATTTTTCTTTCTTCAATTCAATTCTAAATATTATTTATCTTCAATCTTTTTGGTTTTGTTTTACACTGCACCTCAAGATTGTGAAAAGGATGGCTTCATCATGCCAATTCTACAATTCGAGCATGGATTTAGTTGCTGGGGGATAAGTTATTGTATTGTTTTTCAAGTTCAGCTGAGCTGCTCCATGTATGTTAACAAAAAAACTATTAAACATACATATTGTGAGCACTTTTTTTGTTTTTAATAAATTTTGGAATTATGTTTATTTCTTATGAATTTTTAGTTTAGAGAGAATCACCCTATTGTGAGCACTAAGTTGTTATCACAGATCATACGGTGGTCAATTGATCTCTTCCACCTTAATGTTCCCACCAAGCAGGCGAGCACCACGTAATCCCTCTATATTTTGTACTTTTCCTTCTACAAAGAAAAAGAAGAAGGTGACATAAATTTTCACTTTTTCAAATAAAAAAAAATATTTTTTTTCTTGAAGGAGAAATTTGTGCCATATGTCAACTGAATTTGTATCTGCTATGATCCAAATCTGATTGGATGGCCCTCTAATCACGATACGACAACTGTGGATTTTAGAGGAGTCTTTGAGAATAATCTCAAGCATACAATTAGGATTGGAGAGTCCTCTAATTAATCCAATTTGGATTGTAGATGATTTCAGCATCTAATATTTAATTATAGAATTTTAAGCCCCCTCCAGGATAGGCACTACAACCAAAGAATTCAAATAACAATTTGAGAGTCATTCTTAGCTGAAAAATAATAATAAAATAATCTCTTTGGAATACAAATTTTTTTTTTTTTTTGAAGATTCCTAACTATTTAACGATTTTTGAAAGATTGCTAAAAAATAATAATAATAAAATAATCCCTTTGGAATTCAAATTCAGGGTCGTTTTTTCAAAAATCGTTAAAAATATCTAGAAATCTCCAAAAATAAAAAAATTTTGTATCCTACGAGATTGCGATATGTAGGATGCACCGGTAGAATCGAATCGGCCATCGGAGTTATGATTGCTAAGATACGAGCGTTTACACCGAAGTCATTTTGTCATGCATAACACAGTAACCTAATTCTATATATTATGTATATATATTATTCCGGCTGTGTTATACTAAACAATTGAAAAGAAATATAGCAAAAATTTCTAATGCATTATACACTTGTTATTTAACTTCTTAAATTTATGGGCTTAAGAGGTTTGAAATAAAAATTATTACAAGAGCGTGCATGCTACAAAGTTGAGATGCTAACGTGTCAGTAGTCGGCAAATTTGTTCCTCCCACAATACGATAACAAGTTGCTCTTGCTCAAAGTCACCGTGTGGATGATTTGCTCTGAACTCCTGATTCTGTAAAGTGGCATGTGATATGGATACTGTTTTATGGACAGTTTCTAGTGGCCTGGTAGGCAGCTGGTACAACTTTGGCTATTTTATACTGGATTTTTAGCTTGCTCTATGATTTATTAAACCTTTCTTCCTTTTTTTTTCAAATTTTTGTAATGATTTCTTTTTGCAGCTCCGGCAAATTAATGAAATACACGTCCTGTAAAATATAATTTATAGCTTGATTGATGTCATTTACTATAGTTTGTTGGTTATTGAAGAGAGAGCTAGAGAGCTAGCTAGGTCGAACAATCGAGAAGAAGATGAACATACAAGCTGCCTAGTAAATTGTAACTCACTCTTGAGATCAGTGTTTTAAATAACGGTTTGCGGTCGACGGACGGATGGTCTACCGCTAAGCGATTAATCGCTATGCAGTCGATTAATCGGCTTTTAACGGACAATTTGGCGTTTTTTATACATATGTATTAATATCTATATTTAATTTGAAATAACTAATTTATTTACATTTCTTTAGCATTTAGGATCATAACATTATCCGTTGTTCAACAAAATATATGTATACATGGAAAATAAAATTAATTTATTATAGCCTCATTGCCAACAAAAGTTGCAAATTACTTGAGGAAAATAATACACACATTAGGATTCCAAAACATGCATCATGTAATAAGAGTACTCTATGACCTAATCACGAGGATGTATGAAATTAATACTTGATAATGGTACTTGGCCAACGTATGGATAAAAAACCAGATGCAAAATAGTGTTTTGTAGTTTAGCCACTGTTATAAAAACCGGACCGGACCGGACGGTTGAACCGAAAAAAAAGGAATCGGGCATGTTTCCGGGTGGGTTTGCTTATTGGATCGTTGTTGCTGTTGAACCGCTGGAAACCGGGTTAACTGGCGGGTTATTTTGAAAAAAAAACGGTGACTCGTTCAATATAAAAACTGGTTCTATACAGGTTCCTTTTCTTGTGTACAGTGCGCAATTAATGAGAAAGGGAATAATAGCTTTGGTAGCCTCTGATCCTATAGCTTGGTAGACTTTATGCATGACTCTGTGCCTATGGTTCTCTATATAGTCTATCTAGGCATGATTAATGTGAATTTGCATATAAGACCTCAATACTTTATACAAAAAATAAATAGTTAATGTTTATTTTCCCTTATATTTATTTAAAAACCATACTTTTCATCTTGTAATAATACAAAATAATATGTGCTGATAATTAGCAAATTTAAGTATTTGTGAGTTGTTAGATTATTCATTCAAAATTTATTAATTTTTTTTTTGTTGTCGGCTTTTGCATTTAGAAATTAATAAAATTAGTATTTTAAACTTAGAAATATACTTTAAACTTGTTATATCACATAATGAGACTGCTATGTAACATTTCATATACAAGACAGTTTGATTTATATCAAGCATTATATTTTAATTGCACATTAGTATGTATTAAAATAATCAACGGTTGAACCGGTTGACCCAGCGGTCCGACCAACGAACCATTGACCCGAAATTTTATCGGGTCGATGTCCAGTCCGATTATGATAACATTGAGTTTAGCCGATTAAATGACTCCCGTTTATTATAGTCGGAACGGTTTGGGTTCCGTTTCCGGTTATACGCCCGTTAAATCGGCCGTATTAGCCGTTTTTCAATACACTGTTTGAGATCAAAATTGATAATGTTTTTGCTTCAAAAAAAATGATAATAATGGGCCAAACAATTAGTCCAACTAAATACAAACTAAATGGGAACTACGCCCACAAAACACAAAACAAATAATTTAATAAGTAGCTAAGGGACACAACAGTTTATTCAATAATAATGGTATATTTGAGTCCAACTCGATCTAAAAATTTGAAATGGAAATGAAAATATAATTTTCATAAAGAAAAACAGAGTTTTGATTATGTTTTCTTGAAAAGCTAAAAACAACAAAATCGTGCTAAAAGCACCCTTAACAAAATGAGTTATTTTTTTCTTAATCCTTAATATTTCCACTGGCCTGCTGTACATCAGTGCCTATGGGGCAGCAGGTGGTCGGAAGACTCCGGGTCCCGGAAAAACCAATGGAGGTCCACGCATGGCAATAAGCTTCTCATCCTTTTCTCTTACAACATCAACATTCTCTGGTAAAACACATATATTGTCAGATTTACAAAATGAATGAGTTGTTATTTCAGAACAAAAGAAAGGTAAGAACAGAAGGTCTTGCCGTCTTGCATTCCTAGCAATTTTGGTATTATTTACAATTGCCTTGACTAAAATATGAAAATATTGATACCGCCATTAAGTGCATTACAAATCTCTATGTTTCCTTGTTATATACATAATAAATACATTTTATGGATTAGCAAACCATATTCAAACAATGCTCTCCTTTTTCTTTGTATTATATCAGCTCTTTGATCATACAATAAGCGAAGTCGACAATTTTAACCAAAGAGCCAATTTACGTTGTATATTGCTAGGTACCAAATAAACTTATGATGAAACCAAAAATTTCAGTGAAAACAGACTAACTTATCTCAGAGGCTACACTGACTTGAGCTGCTAATTGGGCTAGAAATGTTGCAGAAAACAGGATCAGAAAAGCCATAATGAAGAGTCGCAATGATCTTTGAGACATGATCTCTCTTTTAAATTTAATCGATTTAGTTTGGTGAACCCACCATTATTACCATATCATGTACTTATAGTTATATACCGACATGCACATATGTCTAGATTCTAGAATAAGAATGAGGCTTGTGTAATATTGCTTATATGGGTGTTAAATTCCATTTTGTCAAACTATGTGTGTATCTCCTAGATCCTAGAATCTATTAGATATGTTCCTTCATGAATTTTTTTATTTCCTCGATTTCAATTCTTGCAGATATCATTACCTTGTATATTATGTTTTATATCAACTAATGAAATATGATAATTTCCGTCTACTGTAAGAAAAGGCAAGGGAAAAGCAGAGAACAGTCATATACTTGACAATCGCTGTCAAGATTTTCAAAAAAGAAAAAAAGAAAAAAAAAGAAAAGAAAAGCAGAGAACAGATAGAGAGAAGAAATAATGATAGCAAATAATTTACAAATTTTACCACTCAGCCTAAAATAGAAAAAACAAATAAGAACGGATGGTCGTTAATGATGCATGCGTAGATAAAAGATACTAAATTAAGGTCAGGAAAGAAGATGTTTTTCTTTGTGCTTTTCAAATTTCATAAATTAAAATTTTTGAAGGAATCGAACAGGCAGTACTCCAAGAGCAAATATAATTCCAGTTCGGAATTCAAATTAAGGTGCTCCTTAATCCTTATATTATTTTTCTTGAAATTTCTCTAATGCTTCTACGATCTTAATTCTCTTGGATTATATTGGTCTTTTCTGCTATCTTTTGAGTAGCTTGATTTGTCCATTCCATTTTACAATCCAATAGATAAGATTACATATCTCAATTTAAAGAGTTGCTCATTAGGTTCCTAATTAAATATCATTTTTTTTTTCATATCATTAATGGTTTGATAGATATGTTTGCAGTAACTGGATCGGAGAAACAACAATGGAGAATACATGCAATTCAACGGTAGTCATAGACATTGAAAAGCTACAAAGTTTTCTAATAAATCATTCTGAGGACCATTGCATCTCTTCTCACACCTCTAGTAATGAGAGCAAAACCCCAAATTCCATCTGCAAAGTCCAACAGCTCGTAAGCGACCATGATATATACAAGATCGACTATGAGCCAATTGTTGTCTCAATTGGGCCATATCACCGTGGAAAAGAAAACCTACATCGCATGGAGAAAGTTAAATGGAACTGCTTGCAATATATACTAAAAGCAAATCCTGAGATAACTCTTCATGACTATATTGAAGCACTTTGGAAGCTCTATCCCATTGTTAGAAGCTACTATGTTGAAGATGTTAAAATGGAAAGCAACACATTTGTTCATATGTTGTTGCTTGATGGATGTTATATTATTGCTTCAATTTGTGGACCAGAATGGAATATCCACAATTCAGCTCCGTTTGCATCTGGCTCTTGATAAACACATGAAACAACTGGAGCACGATTTGGTTAGGCATGATTTTATTCTCATAGAAAATCAGGTTCCGTTCATCATTGTTAAAAGGATATATGAATTATTTGCAAGTAACGAAAGTACTATATTTTTCTCTGAAAAGATTGCTATATTTATCGAGAAAATTTTGGGAGATGTTCCAAAACCTATCAAAGAATTAGAAAGGCCAAGAAATTTCTGTCATTTGTTACACCTATGTTTAGGCCAACTTTTAATGGAGATTGTTGTGCTTTTTATTTGGATTGTAATAACCCACAACCAAACCAATGGCACCAAGCAGTTGAGTACCATTTTGCTGGAATTAAGTTCAAGAAAAGAGACTTCGACATCAACGATCCCCACTCTCTCTTAGACGTGTGCTTTTGTAATGATGTTTTGCAAATTCCTTACATTTTTATAGATGAGATGACAGTAACCATTATCAGAAACCTCATTTCTCTGGAACAAACCAACCCTCAATATGGTAACCACATAACCACATACGTAGATTTCATCTCTCAGCTTGTTCACAACGCTGATGATGTTACCTTGCTCGTTAGTAGGGAGATCATTGGGCATCACTTTGAAACCGAAGAAGAGGTGTCAAATATTTTCACTTCGCTTGGTCAATGTGTGGTCTCTGATTTTTCTGGTAATTATTATTTGAAGGAGATGTGTCAGAATTTAGAAGAATTCTACAGGAGCAGCACGAAATGGGGAAAAGGATGGGTTCATCGCGTCAATTCTACAATTCGTTCTTGGATTTAGCTGCTGGGGACAAGTTATTGTATTGTTTTGAAATTCAGCTGAGTTGCTCTATATATGTTAACAAAAAACTATATTTGGACATATATATTGTGAACACTATTTTTTGTTTTAATTAAATTTTAGAATTATGTTTATTTCTTCCTATATTATTAGTTTAGGAAGAGTCACCCTATTGGACATATAAGTTAGCACGGATCATTCAGTGGTCAGTTGATCTCTTCCACCTTCATGTTCTCACCAAGTAGGCAAGCACCAATGACGCTATTTTCTTCCTTGTGATGTGATCAGTTAATGGTCAATTGTAGATTTTTATCAATTATATTTATTAGATGGATATAACATATTTGTTTTGTCTGTGCCGATCAATTTTTAGAATTACTATTTGGAGATATGGTATTGTTTTAGTTTTTTACTTTTTTTTTATCTAGTAGTATATTGGGATTTCCAATCCTATTTTTTGTACTTTTCCTTTTTTTTCCTTCTACAATAAAAGAGAGGAGACATAAAATTTCAATTTTGTCAAAAAATATATATATACTTTGAGTCCAACTCGATCTAAATTTTTGAAATGGTAATGGAAATGGAAATTTCATAATGCAGAACAGTCAAATTTCTGTTTTATTCAAAAACTAAAAACATCAAAAACAAAACGGTGCCAAAAGCATCCTTAACAAACTGATTTTTTTCCTTAATTATATGCGCTCTATGGGGCAGCAGGTGGTCGGAAGACTCCGGGTCCTGGAAAAACCATAGGACGTCCGCGCAGGGCAATGAGCTTCTCATTCTTTTCCCTTGCAATATCAGCATTCTCTGGTATATATTATCAGATTCACAAAATGAATGGGTTGTTATTTTAGCACAAAAAAAGGAAGAACAGAAGGTCTTGCATACCCAGCAATTTTGGTGAGATTCACAATTGCCTTAACCAAACGATAAAATATTTACACTGCCATCAAGTGCATTAAAAAACTCTATGCTTCCCTGTTTTACATAATAAAGACATCTTCTAGAGATAATTAGATAGCAAACTACTATTCAAACAATGTTCTCTTTTTTTTGCATCATCAGCTTTTTCACAAAGCCGACAATTTTTAACAAAAGAGCCAATTTACATTATATTTCATTCCCTTTCAGTTCAAATTAGATTTAATCCTTCCGGATATCACAATTAACCTTTTTTTTCCAAATACATGAATATAAAGAAAATTAATAAAAGGGTATTTTATCCTACAGTCATCTATATAGATGATACAGAAGTGGATATCAAAACTGAACCAAATTATAATGTAAAATACAATATATTCGAATTTGAAACAGTAACAAGTTATCATAAAATATTAACTGGTTAGCCTGAACTCATATAGTATTGAGTTGAATAACATAACTCATAAGATTAAATAATTTACTTAAACAGTTATTATTAAATCATATAAACATTACTTTAAGTTATTGAGAGAACACGAATGTGAGAACAAAGAGGGAAAGAATAACAAAAGAGAAGTCGATGTTATCTATATTTCATTTTAATCTCATCATATCTCACAGATTAATTTTATAGTGTTTCATGTTGATCACATCATATTTCAGATTAATTTTTATATATGGTACTTATTTTTTCTTATCAATTTTGATATCTTCTCAACATTTTCCTTTATCCTATATTAATTTCCGTAGGCGTTCCTTTTTTCAGCACTCTTTGGGCCAGTGGGTGGTCGGAATGGAGGAAAAAACAGAGTCCCACGAAGAGCAATGAGCTTTCCCTCCTCCACCCTTGGAATTTCATGTTTCTCTGGTAAAAGAAGTATGTCAAACACAGAAAATGAAATGGCCATCATTTCTAAAATAAAAACAATGAAATAAAAAGGCTTGCACCAAATAATTAAGAAAGAGAAATTCTTCTTGTCCCCTTCTTTTGTCCCCTAACCCCACCAAGATTCTATTAATATTCTAGTTCAAGATTCAGATTCTCACTAATTACACATTTATTTTGACTCTGAAAGTTGGGTCCCACCACTTAATAGTCAAATTTGTTGTATCATACCGTTATGGTAAAACAAATATCTGTGCAAATATGGTGCTCATACCTATCCATTAGGGTGTTTTATACCTCTCACGATGGGTGTTCATAGTCGACGTAACAGGTGTTCATACCTACGCATCGAAGATTCTGCGTGAGCTGTCCAAGATTCCACATTCTAATGAATGACCGTCCGTCTGAACTTGAGTGTTCATACAATGTATTATCAGGTGTTCATATCTATTACATTGGAGTACTCATACATTATGTACAAGAGGGTGCACTGATGGGGGACAATTAAGGGAGATTTTTCTTGGGAGACAATTAGCATGCCCCAATAATTAAACTTACAACTAAAACCCAAATTTAAGTGAAAGTGGGCTTACTGATCTCAGATGCTTCAGTAACTTGAGCTGCTAACTGGACTCCAAACGTTGCGGTAAAAAGGAGCAAAAAGAAGGAAATGGAGAGTAGCATTGTTCTTTGAGGCATGATCTCTCTTTTGGTTGTAATCTATTTAATTTGGTGAACCCATTTCTAATACAATGTTATATATTTATAAATAAGAATATAGTTCAATTTTTGCATACAATATTGATTTCTAATTCCTTTATCAAACTATATATTTGGTATCTCCTAGACTCCTAGCTAGAATCTATTAGATATATATATGTTCAATTATTTTAAAGGGTTATTATATAAAAAAGAAAATTAACATTTGACATCAATCTTTAATATGGAACGGTGCAAGTATAAATTAAAATTGTGTATAGCTTATTGCTTGTAATAATATTTTTTATAATTAATCTATAAAAAAATAAGAATCTGCAATCAACATTAGCTGAATGCAGAAGCATGTCATTCAATACATGGGAAGGTGATATATTTTTTTTAAGGCATCTAATGTTCATTTAAAACAATATGAACAATATAAAGTAAGTTATTAAAATGAGAGAGCAATTTTTGTTATGTGAGCAGAAAATAATTGAGTCCGAGATGATTTTTTTTCCCACCATTTTGTACACAAATGAGTTGAATAGTGGGATTTCTTATCTATTCCCTTGACCCACACAGTGGCTCACCGAACACATTTGGGAAGAAATAGGGGATTGGGTTCCATTTTCAATAAATTCTCATGAATATTGGTATCACCGAACACAGCCTTATGGATTCTTCCACTTCAATTTTTTATTTTATTATTGCACGTGAAATTCCTCTCGTTACTCTAGCATGTCACATATACTCAAATAATCAAATTTCTCCCTTACATGGGAAAAGGGGCCAAAAAACATAGAATGTTAGAAAAAGAGCGAAAGAAATAAAGATAATTACAAATAGATTCGTATCTACTGTCCATTTATGAACAATCTATATAAGGAACAAAGTTGTATGACAAATGGGCTCCATGTAGACTCTAATGTAACAACTTGTGTCACACATGTGACTCTATAGAAAGTCCATGCATAGATGGACGGAAGATGTTTTTCTTACAGAAACCATTAGGCCTAAACTGGAAAACAAATGAGAATGGACAGCCGTCAATTGTGCATGCACGAGAATAAACTAAATTAAGAGCAGGAAAGATTTTTGCTTTTCACATTTCACAAAATAAATTTTTAAGGATTACAATGGAAGAGAAAGTACCCAACACCGCAATGTAATTCCAGTTGGGAATTTCAAGGTACCTGTTATTTGTTGTTGCTAAATTACTCTGTTGCTTTTCAAGATCTCTATTCTTTTGAATTATTTTTACCTTTTCTGCCTTCTTTTGATTATGATAGCCTATTCAATTTATAATTCAATCAGAAGATTTTAAAGTTGATCATGGGGTGCCTAATTTAATTTAGCAATGATAATAGCAAAATGGATCAGGAGATAGTACAATACCATTTAGTTGAAACAGCCGCCGAGATTAATTTAATTGTAAACGTCAAATAAGTATTCATTTTAATGATTTTATATGAGTAAAACTATGGTGCTCCTAGGAGCACGGAGGCATCCCGTGCTCCTAACTCAAAAATCATACTAAAGCATCTCAAAATTTTGATTTATAGGTCTCATTAAATTCTTTATATCAAAATATCATAGGATACAAAAATTTTTCATTTTTGAGATTTTTAAGTATTTGTTTTGTATTTTTTTAAAGATGACATAGTTTCATACATTACTTTATGAGGAGGGTTCCAATGCCTCTATTTTTTGTGCCTCCATCATGGCTCCACTTTTTAAATTTCAAATAATTCAAAAATTAAAAAATATTTTTCAAAATAAAATCATTAGATTTGATCAATATAATACTCTATGTGCACACAACAACTTTTTTCACTTTTTTATTTTATTTTATATAAATCAATGAGTTATAAAAATCAACGTCTAGAAATTGTTCATATTAGTGCATTTTATGGAAGCCCTTGATGTCGAGCAAAAAAATATTTAAATTTGATGATTTTTTACATGTACATAAATGAAATGATATAGATTAAATCTAACTGTTTTGTTTTGAAAAAATAGTTTTAAATTTTGAGTTATTTAAATTTTAAAAAGTGGAGACATGATGGAGGCATAAAAAATGGAGGCATTGGAACCCTCCTCTTATTTTATTATTATTTTGAGGTCATTCTAAAAAATTTCAAACATATACTTAAGAAATACAAAAAATGTAAACTTTTTGTATCCTAAGAGATTTTGATATAAAGAATTTAATGAGAATGATAAATCAAAATTTGTTTTAGTATGATTTTTGAGTTAGGAGCATGGGAGGCCTCCATGCTCCTAGGAGCACGCTAGATTTACTCATTTTATATAACAAGTCTAAATAGAAAATAAGTTGAATATTGTAAGTTTGTAATCACTAAAATGATTATTAACTTATTAATGTGCAAAGTATCTACACGACTACAACGAATCAACGATATATATCAACTATGCTAGCTATCCCTTACTAGAAACATGAATGCATCAGGAAATGGATGGACTTTTTAATTAGAGGAGGGATCCTCGCCAATTGTTATTTTGACAATCTTGACGGTTGAAATATAAATAAATTAAAAACAAATCTTAAAAATAAAAAAATGGTTTATAGATATAATTTGAACTCATAGATGAAGAGTGTTTTAGATTTGAAGTAATTCAAATATCATTTGATAACTCATTCAAAAGTTATACAATTTTTAACGATTCAAATTTACCGATCTTTGATTGACTATATGTTAATTATACTTAATTTATTTTAATATGTAAGCATCATTATCCAGAAATTTCATAACATTTTTATAAAAGTTTCTCAATTTCCACATTCTTGTAATAAGATCCATTTCAATTTTTTTTTAAAAAAAAACATCGTCAAGATAATTAAGGATTGTCTAGTCTAGTGATTTCTCCTCTTAATTATTGAATTAAGTGATTAGCTTGGTGCGTGAGACTGCAATCATGAATTTTCATCGTCTCGTCCTAATCTCCGTGTAAATTTATATATCTGTCGTTACAAACAAAGTTAAAAAAAATATTTTAGGAAATGCAGTGAAATTCTTCACTTAATAATAGAACAAAATTAATACAACAATTAATGACCAAAGATAACTATATAAGTGTGAAATTATAAATTTTTTGTTTTCTTGATTACTGACTTCATACATATGTTTGCAGTAACTAGAGAAAACAACAATGGAGGATGAATGCAATTCAACTGTCGTCATAGACATCAGCAAGCTGCAAAGTTTTCTCAAAAGTAATTATGATCAACATGGCGTCTCATTTCACACCTCTGTAATTGATAGCAAAATCCCAAGCAGTATCTGTAAAGTTCAACAGCTTATCCATGACCATGATATATACAAGATCGATCATGAGCCGATTTTTGTCTCAATCGGGCCTCATCACTGGGGAAAAGAAAACCTACAGTACATGGAAAAAGTGAAATGGGACTGCCTGCAGTATATCTTGGAAGTAAATCCTGAAAGACCTCTTCATGACTATATTGAAGCCCTTTGGAAGCTATATCCAGTTGCCAGAAGCTACTATGCTGAAGATATTAAAATGCAAAGCAACACATTTGTTCATATGTTGTTGCTTGACGGATGCTATATTATCATGACGATTTGTGGACCAGAATGGAATGTCCACGATTCAGCTCCGTTGCATCTGGCTCTCGATGAACACATGAAATTGCTAGAGCAGGGTTTGGTTAGGCATGATTTTGTTCTCATAGAAAATCAGGTTCCATTCGTCATTGTTAAGAGGATATATGAATTATTTGCAAGTACAGAAAGTACCGTATCTTTCTCAGAAAAGATTGCTATATTTATCGAGAAAATTTTGGGAGATGTTCCAAAACCTATCAAGGAATCAGACATGCCAAGAAATTTCTGTCATTTGTTACACCTATGTCATATGTACCTTAGGCCAACTTTTAATGGAGATTGTTATGCTTTTCATTTGGATTGTAATAACCCACAACCAAACCAATGGTACCAGGCAGTTGAGTACCATTTGGCCGGAATTGAGTTCAAGAAAAGAGACTTTGACATTAACAATCCCCACTCTCTCTTAGACGTGTGCTTTAGTGGTGACGTTTTGCAAATTCCTTACATTTTTATAGATGAGATGACAGTAACCATTATCAGAAACCTCATTGCTCTGGAACAAACCAACCCACATTTTGGCAACCACATTACCACATACGTAGATTTCATCTCTCAGCTTGTTCACAGCGCTAATGATGTTGCCTTGCTTGTTATTAGGGAGATCATTGGGCATCACTTTGAAACTGAAGAAGAGGTGTCAAATGTTTTCACATCACTTGGTCAAAATGTGGTCTCTAATTTTTCTGGTAATTATTATCTGAAGGAGATTTGCCATAATTTAGAAGAATGCTACAGGAGTCGCATGAAATGGGGAAAAGGATGGCTTCGTCATGCCAATTCTACAATTCGAGCATGGATTTAGCTGCTGGGAGGATAAGTTATTCTATTATTTTGAAATGCTGGGGGGACAAGTTATTGTATTGTTTTGAAATTTAGATGAGTTGCTCTCTATATTTTAACAAAAACTATTGGACATATATATTGCAAGCACTATTTTTTTGTTTTTGATAAACTTTAGAATAATGTTTATTTCTTAGTAAATTATTAGTTTAAAGAGAGTCACACTATTAGATGTATTGTGAGCACTAAGTTCTTAGCATGGATCATTCGGTGGTCAATTGATCTCTTCCACCTTCATTTTTTCCCACCAAGCATGCAAGCACCAACGCCATCTATTTTCTTCCTTTCGATGTGATCAGTTAATGGTCAATAGTAGATTTATCAGTTATATTTTCTAGATGGATACAACATGTTTGTTTTGTTTGAGCCGATTAGTTTTTAGTATTACTATTAGGAGATATGGTATGGTTTTAGTTATTGACTTTTTCTTTTTTTTATTTTATCTAGTAGGATATGGGGATTTATAATCCCTCTATATTTTGTAATTTTCCTTCTACAAAGAAAAAGGAGGAGGTGACATAAATTTTCACTTTGTCAAATAAAAAAAAAAATTATTCTAGAAGGAGAAATTTGTGCCATCTGCCAACTGACATCTGTGGATTTTAGAGAAGTTTTTGAGAATAATATCAACCGTACAATTAGGATTGGAGAGTCCTCCGATCCGATTTGGATTGTAGGTGATTTCAACGTCTGCTATTTGATAATAGAATTTGAAGCCTCCTCTTGGATAGGTACTACAACCAAAGAATTTAAATAATAATTTGAGGGTAATTCCTAGCGTCTACAGATGGACGGTTCATAGAATTTAACTGTTATGAAGTTTGTTTAACTGTTATGAAGTTTGTTGAAACTGTTACGAAGTTTGTACACTATAGACAGTTATTCAGTGGGCACTAATTAAATGTTTCCGATAATTTTGTGAAGCATGCGACCTAATTGAAATTTTGAGCTGACTCTTTCGGAAAGCATGTACTTTGAGCAATGTAATACATGCGTTTCACGTTTGTATGTATGTATTATGTATAGGGTTTAGGGTGATGCTCAAGCATTCCAACGAAGGTGACAGTCTCACAGGTCCAATCTGATGACTTCAATAACGATATTTTATGATATAATTTATATCAGAAAAATAAATTTACTTTGGTTTGACTACTCCGCTAACGTTAGTATTTCGGTCTGATACGTTAACATCTCAAACAAATAGCATAGTAGCTCAAGTGGTAGCTAACTAGGATTACTTCCAAGAGGTCATGGGTTCAATCCTCCATGGGCACAAAATAAAAAGTTTCAATGAAACTGGTGGAGTATTCCACTTTCTTCAAAAAGAAAACGTTAACATCTCAAAATTAATGTTATCATATCCAAAATCGTAATATATGACGCTCAATAAGTTCTTCATGAAAAATATATATGGGGGAATACAAAAATTTTTTTATTTTTTGAATTTTACAGGTACCTCTTTTTTTTTTTTTTTGAAAGTAGTATATACGAACATCAATATTTTATTTTTATTAGTATATACTAGTAAAAAGCTCACGCCTTGCTTTAGGATGAAATTGCAATTTCTTATAATAAACTTTTAAGATAATATGTAATGGGTCTTAAATTGAGATAATTTATATGAGCTATAAATTTTAATGGGCTAAGAACGTCAACGGGCATGCATTAACGTACGTCCATGGTGGTGATTAATCTATGTAAACAATCAACGGCTGAGGTTTATTCCTTGGAAAAGATAGACCTTTGATGTTAAAAAATATAATATGTTTTTATTAGGAGTAAGGATTATGAGTTTTTTTTTTCTAAAATATAAAACAAATACTTAGGAAATTCTGAAAATTAAAAAATGTTTGTATTCCCCATTATATTTATATGAAGAATTTATTGAGTACTATATATTATAATTTCGGGTACGATAATATAAATTATGAGGCTTGTACAATAAACTCAAAAATAAACTCAATATTACAGATCTAGTGATTCTCATTATTACAGATAAAATAAACTCAAAAATGAAATATCATCTTCATAGGTTAGGAAGGTTTTGGCCTAAATTTGTACAGAATGATAATTAATAGATTTGAATCACATCAAATTTTATTCATTTATTTCCTTATTGCGTAGGATTTATAATGAATCACTAATTAATTTATATTTATTTGTTATGTGTTTTGGAAGAGCATGGGTGGTAACCAGTAAGCAATGCACGCGTTTCACGATTGTATTTTTTGTATGTATATATTGGTTAATGTTGAATTGTCCAATTATTGTCCAATAATAATAATAATAATTTGGTGTCTTTAATTACTATAGTAAAAAATAAAAAAGAAAAGGAAAGGGTGAAAAAATTGATATACAGCGAGCTAAAGGAGTCAGCACTCAGTGTATGTAATTATGTATGTGATGGATTATTGAGAAGACATGAGAAGTGAAACATTTGTTTTTTTTTGAGAGAGATTGACAGCGGCTGCCAATCGAAGTGAAACATTTGTTTCGGTGTGAAAAAAGAAAGGGACGGGCTGACAATGAATGAGAATGAGAACGAGAACGAGAACAAGAGGGGAGGTAGGTATTCATCGCATTTTGCGGTTCATAACGTGAGCGAGCCGTTAGATTGTCTCAAGATTCGTGTCGACTCGGAGCTTGAGACGATCCAACGGTTCACATCACGATGATGAACTGCAAGCATTTGCAGTAAGTAAGAAGGAAAGCACTCGGCGGAAGTAATGAACCATGCCTATGAAGGGGAAATGGAAAGAATAAAAAAGGCAAGAAACAAACAAAAGAGAGAGAGAGAGCAATTCATATCCTCTACTACGCAGTAAACTACTGCGCAGTACTTTGCCCGTTCGATCCGCTTTGCGATTCGTGCAACTCAATCTCGAAAAACTCTCCCTGCAATCCGCATCGTTGATTCGCTGCGCAGTATAATTGTGCGCAGCAGAGGATAAGCACTCAAAGTGGAAATGGAAAGAATAAAAAAAGGCAAGAAACAAACAAAAGAGAGAGAGCGAGCAATTCATATCCTCTACTACGCAGTAAAAACTACTTCGGTACTTTTCCCGTTGGATCCGCTTTGCGAGTCGTGCAACTCAACTCGAAAAACTCTCCCTGCAATCCGCATCGTTGATTCTCTGCGCAGTATTATACTGCGCTGCAGAGGATAAGCCCGCGAGAGAGAGGGGGAGAGATCTCTCAAGCTTTTCTCCTCTCTTCTCTTCTCTTCTCTTCTCGAGAGTGACTGAGTGACTGAGTGGGAGGGAGAGCCAGGCAGGCTTCTTCCCATCATCATCAGATGACCTCCTCTCTCGCCCTCCTCCGATCTCTCTCCCTCTCGATCTCCCGCCGCGCCTCCTTCCCAACCCTCCCGCTCTCCTACTCCCCTCCCAGAGCGGCTAGGTTTCTCACCGCTCTCAGTTGCTCCACTCCACCTGCCGCAGCTGCTGGACATGCCGCTGCGCGACCGATCCTCCACCAAGACGCCGCGGCCGTGCTCGATTGGGTCAAGAAGGACAACCGCAGGCTGCTCCACGTCGTCTACCGCGTCGGCGACCTCGACAAGACCATCAAGTACTTGCTTACTCTCCTACTTCAATCTTTCATTCATCTACTACCTTAATGCTAAATTACCATAATCATTTATGCATGTGCAGGTTCTATACCGAGTGCCTGGGGATGAAACTGCTGCGCAAGCGCGACATCCCCGAGGAGAGGTATACCAATGCGTTCCTCGGCTACGGCCCCGAAGACTCCCATTTCATCATCGAATTGACCTACAGTATACCCTATGTCCTATGCTTTCCTTCCTCATTTCTAATCTACACTAATATGATCTTCAGAAATTTGAAACAGATGCGGATTAGAATTTTGTCCAAAGCCATAACTAAACTGTTCGATTCAATTTATATGTTTATCAACGGTGATAGTGTGTGACCCCATCATTCTAAATATAACCAGCATACTATCTTTAGCACCTACATGATCAAATCATGGTTGATCAATTACCAACAATTAGATCGTACGGCTCTCCGAATCCTTTGGACCGTCCAAATGGCTTTGGACAATATCCGATTCCCATCTTCAAACCCCCTATAATTTTATTGACAACAAGATGCTTTAGGTTCTAGTTCTCTAAATTGTTTTCCTTATCAACAGATTATGGTGTCCATGCGTATAACATAGGGACTGGTTTCGGCCATTTTGGGATTGCTGTCGACGATGTAAGATTCTTACCATCTTCCGAAATTACCGTGCACACCCTCACTGAACACCATTTAAATGGGAGGTTATTTGGCATTTTTTGTTGTAAGAACGATGGAAAAAGGAGAATGCTGTTCTCAAAGCACATCATCGATGTCGAAGGCTATCAAGTTATTTTTGTTTTTGAAAAAGAAGATTGTATTGCTCTGCAAGTATGAGGTTTTCTACTTTCTCACTGTAGGTTGCAAAGACAGTGGATCTAATAAAGGCAAAAAAAGGAGGTAAAGTTACAAGAGAACCCGGACCTGTGAAAGGTGGTGAGACTGTGATTGCATTCGTTGAAGATCCTGATGGTTATAAATTTGAGCTTCTAGAAAGGGGCCACACACTAGAGCCACTTTGCCAAGTCATGCTTCGAGTTGGAGACCTTGATCATTCCATAAATTTCTATGAAAAGGTAAGCAAGCCTTCATAATATATATTTTTTTTTTTTTGTTTGGAGGGATAGGTGAAAATTCTACTATTTCTTATTCGTAAAAGGTGGATATTTAAAGTAAAAGGAAGAAACAGAATATAAAGGAATGAACTGTACAATAGAACAAAACGATAAAAAGAACTAAGGCATGCTTGTTATGCTTTGCTGTGCTTGTTAATTATGTAAATTGCTCCAGAAATTCACATCAGTTATTAAATTGGTTAGCATAACGCTTATTGGCCTTTGCCTTCCCCTGGAATATATGTGTTTGAAACGGTACAGGACAGATCGAGAAAGTTTTTCACCATGGAGATTTAAAGACTCGAATCATTGCAAATGCAAACAAGAAGGGAAATCCTGCAACAACTGAAAAAAAAAAAAAAACTGGAAACACACTCAGAAAAAAGGAAGACAACACAGAACACATTTACCAGAGTCCAAGCAGTATAGTTCTTGATTCTTGTTAGACTTAGTACTGGTAAACTTGGTAGATACTGGCATTTAGGGGTTTAGATAATATTATCTTTGTTTTGTTTAAGTAAAATATTGCAATCTTACTGCATTTAATTGCAATCTTGATTCTTATTAGACTTAGTACTGGTAAACTTGGTAGATACTGGCATTTAGGGGTTTAGATGATATTATCTTTGTTTTGTTTAACTAAAATATTGCAAGCTTACTGCGTTTAATTGGCTGACTGCCTGCTTTCTTGTTTTTTCCTCTTAATAGGCATTTGGAATGGAGCTTCTGCGGAAGAAAGATAATCCAGAAAATAAGGTTAGTAGTTAAAGTGATAACTAACTAGAGTAGTGTCAAGAGGCAATCAGTTCAAACCCCCATGGGCACTAAATTGTTTATCCATTCAAAAGACCCAAAAAAACACAACTCAAGCAAATCTATTATAATGACAAGTGACTGAGAATATTTTTTTGTTTCAGTTTTGGAATTGATATTGGTTTTGCACATTAACATTTCAATTTGATGATATTTCTCTTTTACCATTTTTCAGTATACAGTAGCAATGTTAGGATATGGTCCGGAGGACAAAAGCACGGTGTTGGAGCTGACATACAACTATGGTGTTAAAAAATATAGTAAAGGAAATGGCTATGCTCAAGTAAGTTGGAGTGTTGGACATCACAGTTTTGGGCATTAAAATGATATAATTTAGTTCAGTCATTGACATGTTACTACTGTGCCAGATTGCTATTGGTACTGATGATGTGTACAAGACAGCTGAGGCAGTTAAGATATATGGAGGTCAAATCGTGCATGAACCTGGTCCATTGCCTGGCATAAACACCAAGATCACCGCTTGTGTGGACCCAGACGGCTGGAAAACTGTAAGCTTGAAAAATTCTACTTCTTTAATTTTGTATTACTTTTATTTATTGCATATGAGCTGTATAAATTAGATTAGTTCTATTTTTTTGACAATGTTCTGCTAAAAGTTAATTGGCAAGTATGAATAGCTAGCACAATAAATACATGGCTAAATTTAATCCAAATATTAGTAATCTAATTCCTTTCTTATCCGAGAATTAGAAGTTATTATAACAAAATTACAATGGTAAGGTAACTGTACCAATTTTGAATTTCCTGTTTGAACTGGGGTTGCATTGTGAAAAATATGAGATTTATTTTTGTTTTGTGTGAGGTGAGAACTAAGAAGGCAAGTGCACACTTTTAGTATATTTGAGAAACATAAAAGTGTCCATGGGGCTTGAACCCTGCCATTTAGAAAATACCCCAAGCACTTGAGAGCCTTTTCGTTTCTGCTGTTTTGGCTAGCATTTATATAAAGTTGACTGTGACATGTGGATCTCTCAATGGAGGAAACTAGAGTGCAAAAATTTAGTTAAGAGTTCACTTTTATAAACCTGGTTTTGGAACAATTCTCACTTGGACTTCTACTGAATTTTGTGTTAAAGAGGAACAAAACCTGGTTTCTCAGAGGTACACTGAACAGGCCCAGGTCTTGAAAACTCCCAGCTGTGACTTCCTAACCTAAATTTACAGTATTAAACACATTCTTTACAACTGAATTAACACACATTCTTTTAATAAATATAAGATAATTGAGAATCTGAATAAGTAAATTTCCAAAGTTTGTTTCTGACATGAGATTTTGTTCCTTCCGCTCGGTCATTGGTTTTGTTTTCATTTTACTTTATTCTCTGTGTAGGTGTTCGTTGACAACTTAGATTTTGCAAAGGAACTGGAATAAACAAAAAGAGCACGCTTCTGTTTATTAGATAGAATAAATTTTGCGGGAATAATCATCCTTTATTGTTGTATAAGAGAGAGAAAATAGCAGATCGGCATGTAGCTTTGTAGATAGGGTTACTGGTTTCCTCTCTTGGTGTAAGAATGGTTCACATCTTCTATTAGTCAGATTTTTATTATAGAGAGCCGCATGTACATTAAGCCCATCATGTATCTGAATTTTGCACTTATTATCTTCTTTTATAGCAAAGAATATCTGCTTATGTAAATTTTTCAATTGTTTCAAATCTGAGAAGCATCTCTGCTGTTAATGTTCAAAATATACTTTTTTTCTTTTGTCTACTTGTTTTTTTCTTGTTTTCTTTTCTCAATAACATCTCTAGTACTGCGCTCATTTCTGATGTAAACATCTGGTGACGTTGTTGTTATGCAAAATAATATAGGATCTTCTAACTTTGCACAGTGATATTTCTTGATTATTCATCAGTACATTGCTTTACACAACCATGGGAATGTTAATGTTGTCCCTGCGACTAAGCATCTCCTTGATCCCTTCGATCCACAACTTCTTGTCATGTTGGTTTCTGCATTCAAATTCAATCCTTCTTTCTGGTGTTTTTATCCCAAAATATGCTCTCTGGTTCAAGCCTTCTTCCAGTTCTCTTCCCGGCCACGCCACAATTTCGGCGCATACATCAATTACTAAACCTGACAGATGATGAAGGTAAATTTACTTAAACTGTCTTACTGCTGAAATTTACAATAATTACATTGGTTTGAGGTTAAAAGTAATTAGTTGATGGCAGGATCTTACTTTTCTTTGTCTTAACAAAAGTCCCGGCCATGTGTGTGCTCTTCATTTTCACAATTACCTGAAGATATTTTGTTGTTTTAGTTCCTAATATGTCATAATTTGTCAGATAGACTGGAAGGAAATATGCAAGTTGTACTTCAGTTACTAACCTGGCTGTTACAGTTTACATAGGCTGAAACTTGTTTCCAGTGGAGAATGCCTACAAACAACATAAATTTGATCTGTAAGTACCTCTTGAAAACCAATTCACATTAGTTTCTTTGATTTCACTTCTAGTTATATGTTTTCTGGTTTTAAGTAATCAAAAGACTTGTTTGACTGATACCTATGTTTTGTGGTACCACCAAAAAAACTCAAATTAAGTTCAGTGCCAAACAAATATGGCAACAAGACTTCCCATTAAACATGAAACTAAGATAAGAAAAGAATATTGTAGTATAGGAATCCACCAGGGGTTGTGTTAAAACTCATAAGCACCTTTTCTTGTTCTTTTGAGGAGTTCACCACCTCTAGAAACAAAAATCAACGGAGAAGCGTAATTCTCGGTTTCTTTGATTTCTACTGCGAAAGTTGCAGCTTGGAATTCCCTATGTAGCCTTGCTTTCAGCATTGCTGCAGCTCTCAGAGCTGCATTTATTCGTAAAAGATCAATCTGATCAGGACCAACTTCTAAAACGGGTTCGAAGAGCCCGATAAAAGTATATGTAATAAGACAGCAAAATATATAGGAGGTATGTACCGGTAGCGGCCCCAGCAGTGAGTGCCATGATATCACCACTGGTATGTGCATTAACTGCTGACTGAATGGCATTCAGTATCTGGTCTTGAGTTGCCCCCATGTTTTGCGCCATCTCGACGCAATGCGAAGCTACAAGAGCAGATGCAGAGGCCACTGCTGCAGCCATCTTTGAATTGCGGTTGGATTCGGATCTCTCATGAGCAAACACAGTTTCGGCTACTATAGCCGCGACTGCAGCTGCGACACCTGCAACTGAGGTCGCCGCATATGCCTGTGCATTGTGCGAGCGCGCCTCGGCTCGCTTCTTCTCCTTCTGTTCCTTGATCCATCCTCCCATTGTCCTTGCTCTTGCACTTCTTGGAGGCTGCTACATTTGCAAATTAAACCTCTTGTATATACATAACTTTTTTTTCTACTATAGAATCAAGGATTAGAAACATTCTAGTTAAGAAATGTTCTTTTCTTTACCTTCACATCCGGATTGGATCGAGGTGATATCGGTGGGCTAATCAAATCTCTGTCGTTCGAAGTTGGTACTTTCAGTGTCAATTTCGGTCTCTACAAAAGTAATCAGAATTTAGCAGTTTAATTGCAGGTTATATATATATAACCCTCAGTTATCATAAGAAATAAGAAAGGTTTTAGAGAATTAGTCACATATATACTTGTTCATATATAGCATTGTCATTCTCCAAAAGACGGTTCTTCTCGGTTCCCTTTTCGCCCTTGATCTCTCTCTTCTCCAACAAAGTAAGTGCTCGAGATATCTCCACGGCCGACAAACTCCATGATCGTGCAAGGAACTCCATGGTTTCTGTCGGGGTTTCCGGTGGTGGCACCGACACCACTGGCATCTGATCACTGGTCTGGCAGCAATCTGCACTACTCTCATCAATCTCCATGCACTCTATTATTTGGACATTATCCTCTTCTTCTATGTTCTCAAGCTTTTGAGAGGTGCTCTTGGATAGGTGGTGGTATTGGTTGAGATGGTGCTTCTTGTATTGCTCCATATATATGAAACTAACAAATTAAAACAAGTTTAGTTATAACAAGACTTGCGATGGTTTGGGTATATAATGTGGAGGTGTATATATATAAGAAGATAACAAACCAATGATGCAAAGGGGCATTTGGAGTTTTGTGCAAAAAAAGAAGAGTAATACCTAGTGTCTATAGAATTTCTGCTCATAGCGTCTATTGGTTACAAAATCAGATTTCTCTATTACAAAATCAGATGTATTTGTTACATTATGAGTGTGTCTATGGACGTATGGATGTATTTTCAGTGGACATAAAGAAAACAATAAAAAATATATAAGCGCACTATGATATTTAATTCTTGTCAGTAGTACTTGAAAATTTTGTGATTATCTGAGTGATATGCTCACTATATAGAAGTGCTTCGATGTGAGTATTATAATGCCACCTATATGCTCTAGTTATTAGTTGCACACTTACATTGGAAATAATAATGAATATGAATTTATAAGATCAGCTCGACAATTAAGAAATTACGACAGATAGAAACCATATCTTTCTCATATTAAGCTTAAGAATGAGCTATAATACTATTAATAGTACAAATGAGTCGGTACTATGGCTTCATTTTATCACTTTTAAATTTAATTTGTACGATCCAAACTGCTCAATGTGATCTCCATATCTTAATTTTGTTCTTGACCAAATTTTATATTTTTTAGAAATTTTTAAATACCTTTTAGATAAATAAAAAAAACCACATTTTTAAATGGTCCATGACTTTTGAATCAAGTAATTTTCTAATTATCTAAAAAAATAGTAAGAAAATACCAAAAATTATAAAATTTGGTCTACAATAATATTTATATATGGAGATCATATTGAGCGGTTTAAATCTTCCATATGAACTTTGAAAGTGATAATATGAAGCCGTAGTATCGGCTAATTTGTAATATTAATAGTACTATAGCCTCACTCTAATCTCAAACTTAATTTGTGCAAAACTCTATTAATTAAAAATTGAGACTCTTTTTTTCCCAAAAAAAAAAAAAAGAGTAAAGAAAGATTCAAGGTGATGGATTTGAACTAATGACATATATATATATAGACAACAAACTTCCATTTTTCTCAACCCAAATACGAAATTAGTACATATGATCAAAGGAAAATTCTAGGTGGATACCATGTTTGATACCATAGTTGATACCATAAAACTGGATGCGGTTTTTTTCCGGTCTAACGTCGGTTCAATGAAATTTAAAATCAATCAAATCAAATCACGAACTTCTCGTCTCCGATCTCCTTCTCCTCCGATCTTCTTCTCTCTGATCTCATCTCTCATCATACGAACTCCTCTCCGATCTCCTCTCCGGTTTATTTCTCCTCCCGCCGTCATCCTCTTACTACGCGAACTTGTCCCCTCCGATCTCCTTCCTTTAATTCTCCCACTCCTCTTCTCTGATCTTCTTCTCCTTTCGTTCTATTCTTCTCTCTTCGTTCTCTAACTTCTCCTCTCTGTGTCTTCTTCTCTCTGTTAATTCTCGGTTCATTTGCAACTGGTCGGTATTCAAGTTAGACCAATAAGAATTCAAGTTATACTTATGAGTATTCAAGTTATACCAATATGTATTTCAATGAGAATTCAAGTTATGTCAATATTCAAGTTTCAGTAGTAAATATTCAAGTTATACCAATAGGTATTCAAGTTATACCAATGAGAATTCAAGTTATGTCAGTATTCGAGTATTCAAGTTTTAGTAGTAAATATTCAAGTTATACCAATAGGTATTTAAATTATACTAATGAGAATTCAAGTTATGTTAGTATTCAAGTTATAGCAATTAATGAGTGTACAAGCTGAAAAATATGTTAGTATTCAAGTTTTAGCAGTAAATATTCAAGTTATACCAATGAGAATTCAAGATATGTCAGTATTCAAGTTATAGCAACGAGTGTTCAAGTTATATCAATGAGTATTCAAGTTATACCAATATTTGACTGGTCAACTATCTTGGTATCAACTATGGTATCAACTATGGTATCCCCATATCCGGACCCATGATCAAATTTTCATATTTCAGAGGCTAGCAAAATAGCTCATATACATGCAACTGTCACAGAAATTCAAATGGCAACGAATATTGGTTTAAAAATACCGTCAGGTGCACGTCTGTGGCATCTTTATTTGATTAAAAATTGCCAACCCAAGCATGGATGTGTTTCTTTTGTGAAAGGAAGAGCTTGGCCCGGGCTTTAGGAGCGGCGTGAAAAAATGGTCATTATTGTTTGTTTCTAGTAGTGCACTCTGGACCCAAAATGTCCCCCTCCAAGTTCCAACCAACCTGAAAATTTTTAAAAATAAATACAACAATATTAACTTGACTAAATCAAATTAAATCAAACTAAATAAATTTAACCATTTCGAGTCTAATTAAGTTCTATGTGAAAGTTGTAGTATATGTAGTTTCAATGAGATTATCATGATGCATGCGTACGTGTTGGGATATATATCCCCTAAAACATGTAGCTAGGGGCGGAGCTCAGTGGAGACACGGAGGACAAATGTCTCTCCAAAAATTTTAAAAGTTAGGCTATTATATTAAAAAAATAGGACAATTTACATAACTTATATTGTATTTTTATTACTGTGTGCTCTACAAAAAATTTTGATATATACTTTAGTGTCCCGAAGTATTTGGGCCGCTGCGAACTTTAGGGTCAAGCTCCGCCACTGATATAATGTTGTTTGCTCGCTATATTGTACCTTTTGCTACAGAGAATGCATGCTCATTGGGGGTGAATACTGAGCCTTCTGTTGGCTAAAACGATTTGTAGATCTATAGTAAAGTTATTTGTATCATTACTTTGGAACACGTTTGAAATGAAAAAAAAAATGGGTATTTGAAATTTAATGGTGAGATCAAAGGGAGGTATTAATGTGTATACATTTAGAATTTTTATCAAAAAGATGAGAACAGAGTTAGCTATATCAATTATCATATCATTTGTATGATCCGTTTTGTTGTTGCAATTAATTTAGAAAAGAGAATGTTTTAAAAGATGTGCAATTCCATCTGAAATGATAGATGGTACCGCACTAACATGGTAATTAGCTACTTTTGTCTCTACAAATTAATTAAAGCAGCTTAATCTATGATAATATATAATTAAATACTGAGATGCTCAATAGTAGGTATCGTCCAACATTTTTACTTATCTCACCGTCCAACGTAATGTAGTTAATAAATATCATTTTACAGTAAATATTTATATATTTTCAATTAATGGATATCATTTTCAAGTGAACAGATACACTACGCTTTCCGGTATACATTTATGTAACTGTGTGAAACACATTTATGCAACTTATAAGTTGGACTATACATATTTTCCTTTGCGAATTGTCTGTGAACTGTGAACAAACACAGTCGCACACAAAAACATAAGGAGGATTTTAAGAACCCTAACTTTATTGTGTATATGACAAAGGCAAAAAAAAAAAAAAAAAATGTTTATAATTCCCATGAAAGAATCATACACATTTCCTTTGAGTTTAACCAATTTAGGCAGTAATTTCTTTCATCTCATTCACTTGACAATTGACATGAATGCAGATGTGATGGTAATTTTGGTGAATATATATTTTATTAAGAGGAGAGATCCATTGACAATGCTTAATTTGACAATCTTGACAATGAGAATTTTTAAAAATTTGTAAAAATTCACAAAAACTTTTAAAAATGAAGAATGGTTTATTGATGTATTATTTAACTTATAGATTGATTATGTTTCTAATTATATTCAATTTAAGTGACATTTGATAGCTCTTCAAAGATCCGTTAATTTACAACCGTTGAAAAGTGTACAAAATTTTGATAAGCCATTAAACGATATTCAAATTGATTGAAATTTGAAACACTATCAATATATAAGTTAAATAATGCATCCATAAACTATTTTTTATTTTTAAGAGTTTTTGTAAATTTTTACAAATTTTTTGAAAATTCCCATCTCAAATTAAGCATTGTCAATGGATCCCTCCTCTTTTATTAAAACCTTGCTAAGCCTTGTCAATGGTAAAAAATAGAATTTTGAGCTGATCATCCGTGTGGTTGCAAAAAGAATTGTATCATTTTGTCTCTTTTTCCCCACATTTTAGCACAGCTAATTAATTTTCTAGAAAGGTGATGTATTGATGTTGGAAGGTCGAGCAATGAGCATCAAAAAAAGAGATGATGCATCCATCCGGTTTTTCCGTAACTCAAAGCGCACTTGTTACTTGGTAGTGGATGTGCAAGCTGGAAGCAATTAAATTTTGGTTTTGTTAATTAACATGGTAATCAGAGTTAAGAATAATTTTTATTATAAGTTCAAATTTGCATAGCACTCTAATTATTCGACAGAAAAAAAAAAAATGAGTCAAACTGACGTTTTTTTTTTTTTTTTCCTACAGTTCGGTGCTCCTCGTAGAATTTGATTTGATGAAGGATAGAGAAGAAAATCTATATTAATATTGGAAAACATAGTATAGTGCTTGATGGATTTTCTTTTGATTATCATAACATAAGTAATAAGTTTTTGTTAATAGATAGATCATAGATCTATTCCATCTCCAAGCGATTAGGTTTACTCATAGGAACATAATGACCTATTCTCTAAGCATTTTTAATTTTACTCATAATGACAAAAATTTCTTACAAAACAAGCTTTTAATCTGGTGATAACAGCAATCTGCATATGTAGAAAGGTTGTGTGTTCAGAATTTAGATTATATTTATTATAAATATTTTCTATGCATATTCATTTTTTTATAAATATTTAAATTTGAGTTATTTGGTTCTCATCCTTATCTGAAGAAAGGCATAAGCCGCAGCTTAATAATTATGATTAGATGCTCGATGCAGATGTTGAACTTGATTACTTGATAAGCTTTTGGAGCTTAAAAACGACAAGAGACCTTTTTCAAATGGATATATCATCAAAAGGGATATTTCTCAATTCTGTAATATGATGTATGATAAAATGAATGATTCATATAGTTATGAATATGAATATATTATATTGACTCCAACCACCACAGCATATTCTTTGGAAAGCCCTACAAAATTTAATTTTTGGTAGTGATATTCCACTGATATGATCACAGCAGCTGGAACAAAAAGTAGTAGATTTGAATTTATATATCTGGGGATATTTAGTCAAATAAATGAAGTACACTCCAACAAAAAATTCTTTCACAGGGAAAGAGAGATGTATCATGTCTCTAAAAGAAAAATGAAGAGCCGCATAATCATGCTTACAATTGTATAATTTCTATTATTGATCTCATTATTGCAGCATTAGTGAGACACAAATGGTGGTGCATGTCATAATTACTTCAAACGGATTTAGGCCCCAGCACCGATATCTGAAATATAGATTTCTCCAACTACCACAGTATACATATCCTAACCAAAATATTCAGATTCTTGTTTTTTGCCTTACAAATTTTATAGCTAAAAGTGACAAAAAATGACTTGATCCAGCATTGACCTGACTAGAGATTATCCACGCCAAACAAACCAAATTCAAATGACCCAACTCAAGGCAAACCGAAGGCAGACCACAAAATACCTGACCTGAAATCTGAAAAAGATCCAAACCCTGTACAACCTGAATTTACCCCTAACCAAAATCAAAATTGAAACAACTTTAGCCATATCCTGATTGTGATTCAAACATATATATCAGGAACAATCCCAGTAACAACCACGATCAAAACCGACCTACCTGATTTCCAGTCTATCCACCGTGAACCTATCTTGAAAATGGTTACCATATAGAGAGATCTTTTTCATGTCTTGAAGAAGTGCATAACATAGTCTTTCCATTCTAACTGAACTAGCTAATGTGATGCTTAGCTAGACATCCAAATAAGGCAAAGATGCATCATAAACAAAATAAAGTAAAAAACACAAATATAAATTTACAGAACTAAAGTAAGAGCTGATAACACTAATATTAACAATAGACAAATACATACGGTGACACTTTACAAAACCATCCCTCTGATGTTAATAACAAGAAGTACAGTACGATTCTTTCTATCGGCTTGTTTCGACCAATTCGGTCAGATTAAATCACAACAGATCAAAGCTTTTAAGGAACCAGCTCGCTGATATGTCAAATTAAATGATATACCAGAAGCTAATGAGCACAAAAATTAAACATCCCCCCTACTCCCTTTCAGTGCCAGCTGTGAGTGCACACATCACATCATCAAACCGCAGGCAAGAGTCATTTTCTTGTCTTCTTAGCAACGTTCTTTTCAAATCAGTAAATCACATCAAGGACCTCAAAAGAATAAAAATTTAAGTCAAAACACTGTACAAATATATCAGCTACTTGACTGCTTAGTGATTGAGCTCACCGCGTGTATTGTGCTAATTTGTACTGATTACCCAGGTTTACTAATTTGTACTACTAATCAATACGATATGGCTGGTACTTGACTGGTCAAGTAAATCAAACAAGTATTGTATAAGGGTTTTTTAGGTAAATTCTATATGCTGCAATACTTTTCATTGCTTTAAAACCCAGATATCTCAAGTAACTATCTCAATATTCCTTGTGGATCATCTAGAAGGCTATGAGGACATTCAGGTAAATTATAAATTATGGACTTGCTAAGTAAGACACTTGATGTTTTAGATGGGATTCATAATTTATTTAATGTGCTTCTAAAGAGTTATCCAATCAGTACTAACAAAACAATACAAGGTAAAGTGTACCAGAGGTTATTTCGCAGAAGCATTACGCCGCAATGTAGGTGGGATCCATGTGCTTGCTGAGGTATTGGCACCATAACCTTGGGCTCGATATGAAGTCTCACCCTGTGGAGTAACCTTTGAAGTTGTACCACTGCTCTTCCATGGAGCACCAGACGTTGTTGTGAAGGTCGTTGATGATCCGCTAACCTGACCTCTCTGTCCACAATAGGATCAGTTAGTAATCATGAAAAAGGGAAAAAAATAAACAGAAGGAACAGTAAAGTAGATCAGCATTTAAATAATGCCTGCAGTGCAATCCAGCTAGTGGACTAGGTCAAGGAAATTTTCAAGTATAAATTTCATTTAAAGCTTCCAAGAGCCCGAAGATATATGAACAACTATATAACTGAGGAAATACTACAAATAATCCTAAAGAACATGTAATATATAATCTCAACCTTACAGACTTAATATGCTCACATTATCCCTTTATGATTTCTCAACAGATTACAATGAGTCAGTAAAAATATAGAAGCTCAACTTTTATTGCACCTTTCCCTAGCTTATATTTCTATTCTTTTACTTGTTCTATTACTCGGTTTGTTCCCGCAATCTTTGATTGCGCTATTAATGAGAACAACATCAGCTTCAAACAGATTAGTCCAGATATAATGATGTCAAGCTTATAGAGTATTGTGTGGTGGAATTTGTTTACGTTACCTATCTCCATTAAAAGTTGGCTATGAGCTCGGTAAAATAAGTTTTGCATTATATGCTGAAGATAAGTAGTTATGAAGCATTAAAAGGCATTTAATTCAGCAATGATGATTTTATCCTTCCCGTAATATTTATGCAAATTATTTATGGAGCATTTTATCTACACTAACTATGCTTATACAAATTTCAGTCCTATTGAACCTTGGGTCTCTGTAAGATACGTTACACTACTCACGGAATACATGCTGTTAACTATCATTATGCAAGATCGGAGCTTGTTGGTTTCAACAGAACTACAGAAGCACAAGACCAAAGATGATACCAATCTGACTTCCTAATGTAGTTGAGATAGCTGTGTACAGTTACACAATCCTAAGTGGACACCGAAAATCAATTTTTCACATTGGTAATGGAGATAATCAAGAGAGCCTTGAATACCCAAGAGCCCACCCAAATTTTAAAGATTATACTATACTATCAATGCCATGATTAAGTTGATTTTCTAGCAACTAAAATCAACTCCCGCTATAGTATTTTATTAAGCTGTTTTAACATTATATGGAGGTTGACATAATTAAAACTATACAATAATTTGAGACAACATCAAGAAGAATACTTTCCTAACAAAGGGATTAGTGCTTATTCTAAACAACAATGCAACAGGAAGTCGCAATAAAACCAATGCAATAGCTAGTTTAGTATTAAGTTTTCTCAACAGTCTAAGCTAGTACTGCAAGATCTTTTCTATAGGAAATAGGTATTCAACCGCTTACAGGGAATAAAGCTACCCAAACACAAATTAAAATGATTCTCTAATGATAGCTTATATGGCATCCCAAATGATGGTTGGGACAATTAGATAATTCGAGAATTATTCTAATTAGTGATATTAGAATTCACAGATGAACAGGCATATATTGAAGCTTCATCAAGACAAACCTGTGGAAACTGACAAGACCATCAAATTTTATTAACAATTAAATAATATAGTTTCTAATTAACAATTGTTCATTGACTTTCCTTTTAATATATCTGGACTTGGTACTGTCAATCTAGGCACCCTACAAGTTTTTCCTAAACATTCTTAAAATGCATTGGGATAAGAATGCTACAATTGCAACTGCATTATAACCCTACTCAGCTACTCTACATCCAAGGTAACGTCAAGGTAGATGCACTGTGAGTGCAATAAGCTCTTTGAGCCAATTAAACAATACAAATTGTACAATGCGACTGGCAAAATCAATTGAGAACCAATTAACCAATGCAAATCACCTAAGCAGCTTATAATAACAATTCACCTATGCAACTTATGACACAAATCACCTAAGCAGCTTATGACACAGCAAAATCAAAATATATAGCATCTTCATATTATATGCACTTTTCCTACTGGATCCTCAAATAGTTTTATTAAAGTTTTCATTGATGTCTAGCGAGAAAAATAAACCTATGAGAAAATTGTGTTGTCGAAACAGGAATTGTCATGACTTTATGATTTTTCTCATAATGAGATAATAATGACAGATAGGAGAGTACAACACGTAATTGGTAAAAAAGTTCTATAGAAATTAAAGGCATTCCTTAAAATGTACCACTGCATTTTTTAAGTGCATCAGATGATCAAATAGCATTATGATCATTTTTTTTTCCAGAAGCGCAGTCATCAATTGTAGTTGGGGAACTTGGGATACCAACTTCGAATTGACACTATTCCTCACTGTTTAGTGTTATGCATGATGTTTGTGGACCTTGTTTGTAATAAAGATCTTAATGCAGTTGTAGATTTTGTTGTTGAAATTCTCTAATTTGTTGTTCCAATAGAATTATGTTACAAAATCGTTATTTTTTTATTTCTTTTTTTGTTATTAGTGATAAATGCTGCTGACAGCAGACAGATGTAAGCCTCTCATTGTGCAGGCAACTTCAAATAGTGTGGATGAAACCTATGCAGCATATCTATATATTCTCTTTCTTGAGGATTATAGCTAACTTTTTTTATCAAAACATATGGGAACTTACAAGATTATCAGACGATGGATTGGCAGCAGTGGGCTTGAATTGGATCTGCACCGTCTGCCGAGCCATATTACTGGGGCCCACGTTATCCTCAAGTTCTTCTGCCTGGGACTTACCATTTCCCACTGAAATTTTGAAACAAAAAGAACAAAAATCAATCACATTGCAACCTCATGATCCCAATTCTCAAAATGAAAAATAGATACAATATATAACAGTTCTTCATCGAAAAATGTGCAAAATGTATGTTATTTGTAAACCACTGATAGCTACCAAAAGCAAAATATTAAAATTTTCAAACAAAAAGAATAAAATTCAATCACATCATAACCCTATGGTGTAAGCTCTCATAATAAGCAAATAGACATAATATATGACAGCTCTCCATCACAGATGCTGAAAATGTATGTTCTTTTGTAAACCACTGACAGCTACCGAAGCACAATACTTATTTAGTATTATTCACACATGGTCAAAGTAATAAGTATATTCTGAAGAATTAGAACTTGAACGACACCCCATCTTGTTTCTTATTTATTCACATATCATTAGAAAAATTTGAGACTTGCATGTTTCGTATAAAATGTTGATTAAATTCATTGAAAAAATTACCAAGATGCTTGTCAGAATCCATAGCAGTAACAGGTCCACCAGTAACACCAGGCCCCTGGTAAAAGACATTAAAAGAGCGATAAATAAAAATAAAAATGGCTCTCACGTATGACATATGTGGATAGAATCTATTTTCTTTTAAAAAAAAAAAAGAACTGAGATGTCCTGGAAAGAAAACTAACAGATATCCGAGGTTGAGCTTGAGGCTTAGGTTGATTCTGAGACATCTTGTTCAGTTTTTGCAATCTCATTACTGTCCAGTCAAATACATAGTCATACTCATATCCTGTCCACAAAAGAAAATTTGAAAATTAGTACATGAAAGAAACAATAACAACAACAAAATGCACTAATCTAAATTAATTTGTATTCCCCAATTATTCTTTTGGCTTATTGTGTCCAAAGTGGGGTTTATTAGAGTAAAAAGTAATTATGAAATATAACCAAAGTCCCAAAGTAACAACTCAGATGATAATTTTGACAACATAAACCAACCATACCATGCTGAAATGTGGTCCAGTTTCCAAAGAAGCGAATTACACACCTGGGAGCTAATTTATACACATATTGCAACAAATAAGGTCCATCATACTAACACATTGTAAAAAAAAGTCAGCAAACCTTGACGAGTAGCCAAATCACGGAAGAGACGCTTCAGGAAACCATAATCGGGCCGCTGATCGAATGTCAAGGAATGGCAATAGTGGAAATATGATGCAAATTCAACAGGGCTTGACTTGCATAATACCTGACAGTAATAGTTCTTATGTTATACCGGAACAGAAAGGAAGCATCGTCATCATTAAGCTCCAAACTGCATTTCTAGTCATCTATTTTACTATGAAGCATTTCTGGTCTACCAATTATTTGTTTTACATGAAATGGGTGGGAGTTGCTCACTTCTTTAAAAAGAATATATAAATACTCTTATTATAAAACTTATCAGTATACAAACCTCAATTGGAGTAGAAATTTTCTTCTCACATATCTTGTCATACTTTTGTTTCTTTGTTGCAGCTTTTAGGCCCTGCCATGGAAGCCTGAAAAAGAAGTTACCAATCAAAATTTCATCACATTGCCAGTTTAAAGATTTACAGTAAATGGAAAAGTAGTATAAATTAAGCTCATTGAATCATAGCTTAAGAAAAATACCCTCCACGCAGAAAATACAGGAGAACATAACCAAGTGATTCCAAATCATCCCTTCGGCTTTGCTCTGAAATAATAAGCTTCAATTTGTCATTAAACAAGTAGATAATATGTAGATAGATATATAGACATAGACACACGGTGCAAACATATGATTATCAAATAAGATTTTATACACTCACCGATGCCAAGATGTGTGTTGCAACTTGCATAACGAGCAGTACCTGTAAGGTTTTTATTTTCCCTGCAAAAGAGAGATTTTAAATTTTCTACCAACTTAAAAGAAGAAATACATGTGAGTTTTATCCAAAGTGTATTAACATCAATGCATACCTATAAGGAATATGCCGATTTGTGTTGGCATCTCGATATCTCTTGGCAAGCCCAAAATCGATAACATAGACCTAAATAAAAAATGAATATCCTCAGAATATATGTTGATTAATTTACAATATTATTTTGCCAAAATATTGATCAGATATAAGATCCCCAGCAAGTGGTGCTAACAGAAGTACCTGGTTCGCTTTTCGACCAAGTCCCATAAGAAAATTGTCAGGTTTAATGTCTCTATGCAGATATCCTTTTGAGTGCATAAACTCTATTCTTGAAATCTGTCCAAACAAAAAATTGGAATGGCAAAGCTTATTTACTATCTTATACCTTGTATATAGTTGCAGAGAGAGAGAGAGTGAGAGAGGCTTGGCAGCCTCTGCAAAGTTTTCCCCAAAAAAAAGGGAGGAGAGACGGATCTCATCATGCACAAAACATTACAATGCATGATTGAGAAATGAGAGACACTTTGAGCATCATGTAGAAAAAAAATTAAAGGGCGGCTCATGAATGGTGCAGGGTTATCTCTCAATATTCCCTTGCTATGTGTAAAGTATTGCAATGCCTCAACAAAGTTCTGAAAAATACTCAAAAGACCCTCTTTCCACCTTAATAAATTGGCAAAAGAAAATCCATCCTCTCAAGACTTTAAAAATATAAAGGACAATATGCAGCTCAAAATGTTAGACTTTTATGAAAATGAATATAGAGAATTTGTGATTACCATCTGATCAGCCAACATAAGAACTGTCTTGAGAGAAAATTTACGGTTACAGTATACAAACAAATCCTCTAAACTCGGACCCAGCAAATCAAGAATTAGTACGTTATCTTCACCCTCTACACCGCACCATTTTATGCTTGCTATCCCACCTAGAATAAAATATTTAAAATAATTAATAAAAATACATGATCGATTGCCATTTAGTTAATGACAGTAATAGAATTTAGAAGTGTAAGAAAATTATTATAATATAACATACTTCCTCCCTGGAGATTGTTGTACAACTTTGCCTCATATAGCAGTTGGGGGTGCTTAGTCTTGCGGTTCTCCTGGATATACAAAGTCAACAACCTCACTATATGTTCATGACTATGTTATCAAGATAAAGCTAAGAAGTAGAACATGCAAAAGTAATGTCTGACAAAGTGCAGATTGGTTCAACCTAGATAGTTCTCAACCCCGTAAACTACAACAACTGGTTCATCTAAAAACTCAAATTCCATATTAATCCCAAACGAAAGAATGGCATTCTTCTTTCTTTTCACAGTAGTCCAGGACAAACAAACTTGTTACAGTGTGATATCGATCAAAACCCCAACCACGCAACCTTGGAATTGAAGAACGTGCAAAAATACGAGTACATGCAACAATTAGCAAAACACGCATCGCACATAACAATGCAGGATTGATGATTTGATTCAACAACTGGTACTGAAAGAAGTTCATGCAAGTAGGCAGCAAGCAAGCATCATCTTTACCATCACGGCAAAACAAGTGGAGTCTAAAACTCCAGATTACAGAACTATGTCTATGTGTGTGTATTATTAGGTTTTACCGGAATCGTTATGCAATCCTTATCCCAAATGAAGATTCACCTACCTACCTACCTACTGATAAATAACTAAATAAATAAAGATAGAAATAGATAAGAGAGTGGAGGATTAGAGATACAGACGATCTTGACGGCGACGATCTCGAAGGTGTCGACATGCGTGGCTGCAGAAGGAGTAGAAAAGACAAAAGAGTGAAAATTGAGAAAGAAATAGAAGAATATATAGAAGTAGAGAGGAGAGGAGGAGAGGAGGGAGATTGAATTGACAGGCAGACGGACCGAGGTAGATCTCTCCGAAGGATCCGCTGCCGATCTTGCGGCCGAGCTTGTACTTGCCGCCGACGATCCGATCCATGGCGAGTCGTCGCCCTCCTCCGATCCAAAAGAGAAGAAGGCTGGAATTGGATTGGGGAAAAAAAAAAAAAAAACTAATCGAACACTGCGCTGCGCTTCTCGCTTCGCTTGCTTTGCTTTGCTCAATGGCTTTGCTTGCGAAGAAATTAGATAGGAAGCCTACTCTCGTTGATCTCATATCCTCTGTAGCGCTGCATTGCGTAGCACAGGATGTGAACCGTTAGATCATCTCGAGATATGTGCTGGATCGAATCTCGAGATGATCTAACGGTTCACATCCTGCGCTACACGATGCAGCGCTACAGAGGATGAGCACGCTCCCCTTTCGTTCCGCTGCTGCCGCTGGACCCGGTCTGGATACGCTCTCTATTATTGCCTCGGCCGGACCCGGTCCGGATACGCTCTCGATACCGAGTCCAAATTTGCTGTTTTTCTTTGAGATAACCGGACCTTATTTGTCTAACATGGGCCATTAGATCAAAATGGACGGACTCGATCGGTCTGGTGAAGATAAAAGGAAGCTTTTTTGTAATTGATCTCATCCGTTGATTTTGATCCAACGGCCCAGACTTGAATAACATGGTACTGTTATCTAAAGTTGGATAGCAGGAGATATGAATTCCTACATGCCCTCTCTAATCTCTATTCACGTCACGCTATTGTCTTGTACATGTCATAAGCTTCAAAAGATAAGTAGATAACTAGCATCCTTGTCCTTACTCCTAATAAAACTGTATTGAACTTTTTGACATTAAAGGTCTATCTCCCCCAAAAAATAAACCTCATTCGTTGATTGTTTACTTAGATTGATCACCATCATTAGCGTACGTTAATACCTGTTGACGTTCTTAGTCCATATAAATTGTCTTAATTTGAGGCTCATTACATATTATCTTAAAAGTTTATTATAATAAATAACAATTTCAGCTCAAAGTAAGGCGTGGACTTTTTAGTAGTCAGTTCAAAAATACTTTGGAATTGATAAAAGTGTTCAACATGCGAGCACGCACGCTTTAACATGCAACCACTCAAGTATTCGTATCCAAACGTGTCTACACGTAGAGTGTTCGCATGTTTCACGTGAAGTGTTTTTAAGTGTGGTGTATTCGACCTCTGTATAATTTAACACGTGCAGACACGCACGTTTAAACACATGAGCACGAACACACACATACAACACGTGAACACGCATATACACCACATAAAGAAACATGTATACAAATGTACTTATGTGATATTTAATAGGGCATCTATTTTTTTATTGTATTATCCTATTAAATTTTTATTTTTCATACTTCTTTTAAGAAAATAAAAAAAAGGTTTTTTTAAGCATATTTTGGAATTTATGATATAAGCAGACTTTTTTCTTATTTTTTTCCGAATTCTATCATTCTTATAAGTTTTGATGCGTGTTAATAACTGTTGGCATGTTATAACATGAACACGAGCAATACGACGTGTTAGATGTGACACGTACTTTATGTGTACGTGTTCAAGATTTTTGAAAATTCAACACGCATAAACACGCACGTTTAAGCATATCAGCACGTGTTATACGAACACGTAAAGTGTACAACACGTAATGCATATGCACGTAACACGCACAGCACGCATGTTTATCAATTTGCTGCAAATACCACTCCTTCTTTTCTTTCTTTTTCTGTTTTCTTTTTTTGGATAATTCATTAGTCTGTAATTAATTGCAATCTTTTGAACTGTCATAGTGCCAATCCATTCCGTTATTATCCTTACTCCTAACAAAAGGAGACTAGATTTTTTGGCATGAAAGTTTTATCTTTCCCAAGGAATAAATCTCAGTCGTTGATTGTTTACTTAAATTGGTTACCACTGTTGACGTACTTTAATGTCTCAACCCATTAAAACTTAAAAAAGCTCATATCAATTTTTTTAATTTAAGACTCATTACATATTATCTTAAAAATTTATTATAAGAAATAACAATTTCAACCCAAAACAAGCATGAGCCAGTAAAACTAGTAGTTCAAAAAATAAACACTTCAAAGTTTCTTCACTTCTCAGCCCATGGGCTTACTGGGCCTTTCACTAGACAAGCCTCTTCTTACGTTCAACACTTGGACCACCATATGTTTTATTTTACTAATGAAATGCTTTGTCTTCAACTCATTATTACGGCTCATCTTTTTCCTCTTCAAACACACATCAATCCGGCCATGCAAAGGCATATGAAGTATGAACAACATGAAAAAATTATTCATCCAACGCTCTCTATCGATAGGTGGCAGATTCTCGGGTCGGATCGGATCGGGGTCGGGTCAGTTTGATTTTCTATGAAACTCGGGTCAGATTTCGGGTCGGGCAGGTCGAAATAAAAATGTCATTTTCGCTGGGCAGAAACTTGTTTCGAGTTCCGGTGAATATATAGACATGGTGCACTTTCTAGTATAGGAAGTTTCAAATTCTGGTAGTTCCACGTGACCTAGCTATGACAAATTAAAATTCTAAACAGGTAAAGGAAATTTCAAATTCTGGCATAATTTTTAGTACTACTACCACGTTTCTCTTTGCATCAAAATCTAAAACCTCTATATTTTTAGAAATTAGAATGAGCTCGATCGATCACATCACAAGTCGTATTCAAATAAAATAAAAAAAATAATTACAATGATAAGAACTAATCATTTTTTTAGTTTTGATTGGCCTGGTTGTAATTATCCTTACTATATCATTACTATATATAAAAGCATATTGGAAAAAATGACATGAAAGGGCTATCTTCCCCAAATAAGAAACCTGAGTCGTTGATCATTTTCTTGGATAGATCAAAACCGTTGATGTACGTTAATGTCTGTTGAAGTTAATGTCTCAGCCCATTAAAATTTAAGACTCGTATCAATTTCCTCAATATAAGGCCCATTACATATTATCTTAAAAATTTATTATAAAAAATAACAATTTCAGCCCAAAGCAACGCGTGGGCTCTTTACTAGTATATATAAAAGCGTATTGGAAAAAATGACATGAAAGGGCTATATTCCCAAAATAAGAAACCTGAGCCGTTGATCATTTTCTTGGATAGATCAAAACCGTTGATTTACGTTAATGCCCGTTGATGTTAATGTCTTAGCCAATTAAAATTTAAGGCTCATATCAATTTCCTCAATATAAGGCTTATTACATATTATCTTAAAAATTTATTATAAGAAATAACAATTTCAGCCCAAAGCATGCAACGCGTGAGCTCTTTACTAGTAAATAGATAATTTAGATTGTTAAAAGTTATCTACTCTAATTTTATAGGTAACAACAAATTAATTCAATATAACAAATTAGCAAGAATACATGTTTCATAGATGTAGGAAATACTTCCTCAAAACCAAATAACTATGCTCATCAGGCTAGGCTACCACAGTACAATCTACAATATTAATTTCCTCAAAACAATATATTCAACAATATTATAAAATCGACAATTTGAGAACAAAATAGATCAAAATGAATTACTCATGACAAAAGAATGCATCGTTTATAGATGAATTATTGAAAACCAAATAGGAATTTATTAATTAAAACTCGATTTGTGGTATTAATTAATTTTTGGTTTCAGTAGTGTGGTGGTTTCATTGGTGGAATAGCATAAGAGCCATCGAGCCAAGCCGTAGCGATGTAGTGATACGCCGCCTCGGTTAAATGGACGCCATCCCAATTCAGATATGTAGATGGATTCGGGCATGCAGCAACGCCTGGCATGCCGCAAACTTCAGTTCCGTTCCAATTGTACGGTCCATCTTTCCCACAACATGTTTGAAGAGGAGTGTCGATGAAGCCTGAGAATTTTAAAAAATCTATGATATCAGCACGTACGAATATACATCTGCAATGTACAGATGATTGATTCAACGGAAAATTAGGCCATCTGAAGTCTGAACTAGAATCTTAATTTGAGAAAGGAGAGAATTTAGTTACCGAAATGATCTGGGTTTTTCACTATATTGATAACGGCATCGTAATAGTTGGTGTAGATAATCTTTTTATGCGGATACTTCCCGCGAAGCCGCCCCAACTCTTTTGTAAGCAACAAGTTATGAAATGTAGCCAAATCATTATATGTTTTGAGGCACTGTGTATCAGCCTCGTAGTCGAGCTTGTTCGATGTTCCAAACAGGGTAAGGAAAAGCGGTACACACCCCGTGGGTAGTTGCCCAGCTACTGCAACAGTGACAGCTCCATCGTCGATAACTTTCTGAATGAGAACAGTACTGCATTAAATAATTTTCGATAATTTCATTTTATAATATATGACATTCGATCTGATGTATACCTCGATTGCATTTACAATAAGTTGGATCACTTGAGGTACATATGTCCCCTTCACTTCTTCAACGCTTTTCCCGGCTTGCAGTAGAAAGCTATAGTCATTTGCTCCAAACTCACCAATACTGAACAGTGAAGTTTTGAAAAAATTCTTGCATTCTGTAGATTTTTATAATCTCTGTTAGACAATTATAGATTGCTTTAAAGTAGAGTGTTACTAAGACTTCATTTAATCTGAAGAACTCCAAATTAAACATTATTGTACAAATCAATTTTAGTGCAATTAGACAGCAAAGAGCATATTTTGAAGCTTTAAACGAAAAGTACGTAGTTCTCTAATTAATCTGTTACAAATCTTGAAAAAGCACATTGTATTGTATGTACCAATAAAACCACAGTGTTGATCTACTTTTTTTGAATTTAAACTTCGTCGAATGATCGATCCAACTATATAATTAATGGAAATCAAGGATGACGTAATAAACCCAATATATCGAATGCAATTTTTCATTTGTGGTCAAAACAATAAGAAGTAGCATATATATATATACCTTCAGAAGAGTTGCAGAGTGAAGCTTTCGCCTGCTCGAACCATGCCAGTTGGTAGTCGAGAGAATTACGGAGCAACGGAAAGGGCACCAGATTATTCTTTTCAAAAAACTCAACACTGATTGCCGTGGCACCGGCCACGGCAAAATTGACTCCTTGGACATAGCTCCCGTTGTACGCATGATAAGGAGGCAGAAGTGGAAGACCAAGTTCTTGAGCTACATCGACAACCAAGATAATCAATTATGTCATCAACTAATCAAAGCAATTATAGAAATTTACATTGTTCCTGTTATGCCATTGAGTAATGCTGATTGTTATATATGTTATGTAATTGGAAATTAATATAATGTCCTTTAATAACTGGGGCAACTTTTGTCCAATTGGCTTTTAATTTTCTTTTAGATTTAGTGCATTGTAATGTTGAATAAACAAAAGAAAAAAAGGGAAGTAATTGGTTACCAATGAAGTCTATGATTAAACGTCCATCGGAGCAGCGACCTGTTGGGTAGCCGAAGAAGGTTTCACCGTAAGGCGGATTGTTGATCCATAAACCAGGTCCTGCTGCTAACATGGCCACGAAGTTGCCGGTGTCGGTGTACGAATCACCGAATGCAAACATTGAGGTATACGGCATTTCGTAATTAGTGTGTTCTGCATGTCCATAGGAGATGACAAAGATCAGAAGGATGAAGAAAGAAGCACAGATGATCATGAGCTTCATTGTTGTGAATTGTGATGTAGATTTGTGAAATGGAACACCTTCCTTCTTATAATAATTAACAAGTTTTGAAATGATTGTCCCTCGATCTGCAGGCCAATTTAGAAAATGGAAACCCACAAAGTAGTGGCAGCTGTAATCGTATGCACTGTTATCTGTTCTAGCTACCAATATATATATAATATATATATGAGGAGAGATCCATTGACAATATCTATTTTGACAATCTTGACGATCCAAATTTTAAAAAATTTGAAAAAAATAGTTAGAAATTCTCAAAAAAAAGAAAAAGTTTACGGAACTATTGTTTAAGTTATAGATTGATTATGTTTCCGATTAAATTTAATTTAAGTGACGTTTGATAGCTTTTCAAAGATCCGTTAAATTACAACCGTTAAAAAATGTATGAAATTTTGATAAGCCATCAAACAATATCTAAATTGATTGAAATTTGAAACACTATCAATCTATTAGTTAAATACGACATCCATCAACTTTTTTCGTTTTTAAAAATTTATATGATTTTATTTTAAAGTTGACATTGTCAAGATAGGTATTGTCAATGGATCCCTCCTCTATATATATACACATATATATAAAAGGCCAGGAAAGTTGTCATAAGAAAACAGAATTTAAAGATATGTAACAGATGAAAATGTCCTTAACCACTAAACCAAAGGCTGGTTCTTAATTTTTAACTCGTTTTGTTATTTGCTGATGCAATAAATAAAGAATGCAGAGACATGTACATAACATATATACAACCATATACCTTACCTTTCTACAAGTATACGGAGTCTTGTATATATATTAGGAGCATCTGATGGGTTGAATTTGTATTAATAAATAGGAATCACTACAAAGAATCATTAATTAAGAAGTCTTTGCAGCTCTTGAGATAACTACAAAGCCATAGAGCTGACATAAATTGTTGACTTTTTTTCCTTTGGTTCCTGCTCCGGACCTGTTCGGCGTCATTGGCTCAAGCGTCCTCATGACTCCTCAATGCTTTAATCCCCAGTAATCCTGCCGAACAGACGTGGATCAAGCAAGATCAACGACCCTCCTCACCGCAAAATGTTAATCCACCCCCCCCCCCCCCCCCCCGCCTCAACGTCCTACCCTCCTCAAGAGCCTCCTCAAGGACAGAAAATTACATTTTTTTACCATTAGAATTTTTTATTCATACTTTTATATACTCTTAATCCTTGTGGAGGTACCAAACATAGGCTCCTTAAGAGGGCTCATGGTTTTAATCTTCCGTTCCTTGAGCCGCATTGCCAAACAAGTTACTAGGGCTTGTTCCGCAAGAGGGATCAAGGGGTGAAAGATCAAAATCCTCTCTAAGGAGTTGGTGTTCGGATGGCTAATAGGATTAAATTTGAGAAAAAAGTAACAGAGTTTGCTCTTGAGGAGGCCTTGAGGAGGGTTTTTTCTTGAGGGAGGGGGGATGCAGGATCAAATTCTAGCGTTGAGGAGCATCATTGATCCCGTCTTGATCCTTACTCAAGAGCAACTGTTCGGTGATATTTTTGTGGATCAAGCGCTTGAAGAAGGCTAAGGACCCTTGATCCTGTCTCGCCGAACATGCACAATCTGATCTTGACATAGATTTCTCACAGTTTTAAATAAAGAATAATATGCAAAAAACACAAGTTAAAACAGACAATTCAATTCACAGACCCAAACTGAGATATATCATCTTCAGTTAATTTTTACAGGTTCAAATAATCAGGCCCCATAATGATTTGGATTTGTTTCCATTTGCCATTTTTTGATATAGAAAGTTTCAATTGGGCTTCTGACAGGTTTAGTTTGGGCCTTCAGCGACGGCCTACCAAATTTTCATTATCAGGGGAAAATACTAACAAGGTTTGAGAAAACATTTATAAGAAAGAGAAAAAAAAATTTAAAAAGAACTTAAGAAAATGAAAAGAAGAGTGCAAGAGAAATGTAAAAGCATACTTAGGGCTGACAAAAAAATTCGGAGCTCGTGGTCTGCTTGTTAAGTTCATTAAGCTAATGAGCTGAGCTTGAACTTAGCATGGCTCGGCTCCTTAAACTCGTTTTGCTCGATAAACTATTACTAATTGCAATTCGTACTGCTCTTATCATAGATTATTAATATATTATACAACATGTAGTCTAATATATATGAAATTGTTATGTAAAATGTGTCGCTGCATGCTATATGCAGCAAATCTCCCATCCTAACACATTCAAATTTCAACTATGACTAACTGATTCCTAGCCCCCACGGCTGCATCCTGCATCTGTTGTGGCATGGGCACCCTCAACTACTTTTGTTACTTTCACATTGGCAACAATTCCACTCATTACTAACTGGTAATATTTGTTCTTGGTCCGGCCTTTAGGTGTCCCTATCAAGTTCATAAAATCGTGGGTATATTCTTGACAAGGATATAGTTGAATATCCTTACAATATATAAAAGCATATTGGAAAAAATAATATGAAAGGGCTATCTTCCCCAAATAAGAAACCTGAGCCGTTGGTCATTTTTTTTGGATAGATCAGAACCGTTGATTTACGTTAATGTCTGTTGATGTTAATGTCTCAGCCCATTAAAATTTAAAGCCCATATCAATTTTCTCAATATAAGGCTCATTACATATTATCTTAAAAATTTATTATAAAAAATAACAATTTCAGCTCAAAGCAATGTATGGACTCTTTACTAGTATATACATATATAAATTTGTCAAAATTGCATGTCTTAGTTTGCAGCTGAATTAGTCTTACAAGTTACAACTGCGCTGGGCTAGGCGATCCATATGTTTCCTTCAGAACATAACGTAACAGTCAATAATTTTCCTAATGATGTCATATCCGTTAACTATATGTTTAAATTTTTTTAAAGTACTTGTGTTTCAAATGACGTCGTTTCCATGGTTTAAAAAATTATAAAAAAGTACACGTAGACCTCCATTTACAAGAACGTGCCTACAAATTTAATGAGTGCTATAAAACCCGGACCGGACCGGACTGGACGGTCCGACCGGAAAAAATCGGAACCGGTCATAATTACGGTTTGGTTCAGTATAAAGATCATTTGTGCTGTTGAACCGCAGAAATACGGTTTTTTTTTCGGTTTATAAGAAAACCCGTCTACAAACCATGTATGAAATAACTGGTTCAATGCAAGTTGTCATTGAATGTCTTTTTTGGGAGGGTACAATAATGGTCAGAAGTCAGAAAAAAGCAGGACAACCATGCATTAAAAGCTCTTTTCATTTGTACTAGTAAAGAGTTTACGCCTTGTTTTGGACTGAAATTGTTTTTTCTTATAATAAATTTTTAAGATTAAGATAATATGTAATGGGTCTTAAATTGTAATGGGTTGAAACATTAAAGTACGTTAATGGTGGTGATCAATCTAAGTAAACAATCAACAACTGAGATTTATTTATTGGAGAAGGTAAAACTTTCACGTCAAAAATCCAATCTCCTAGTATAGTAAAGAGTAAGGATAAGAAAATCCAATCTCCTAGTGTAGTAAAGAGTAAGGATAAGGATATATATGGATACATCAAATGCACGGCACGATGTTTGGACGCGCAACGACTATATGAATAACTGAATATCTTTAATTCTTCTTCATCATGCATATTGTATGACAAAAAAATTAAATATGTCACATAACCATGCTTTATACGTGACAGGTACGAAATAAATGATTGATTTTTTTGAATAAAATAAAAATTCGTACCTTATTTTTTTTTTCTTTTATTTGTATTATCTCTTTTTTTTTTTTTTTTTTACACGGCTTCCACATTCCCTGGCTTTGAATCGAAGAAGTTCAAAAGAAATTGAGTAGAAATTCTTAATTAGGTCTAGTTCGATATATATGTGTGTGTAAAATCACATATATATTTGTAGCAAAAGATGAATATTTGAGCGCAACTGCGCATGGGCGGATATCAAACTCTACAAACTACGATTTCATCAAATTAATTGGTACAGAAAAAGAATTAATATTGATCATAAACAATTAATTATGCATCGCGCTCGCATTGTTCCTAATTTAATTTTCCTCTAATTAAATTGTATAATACCTAGCTAGCTACACATCTTAATTAATGAATTATAATGCTAATCTAAGCTCCAAATCCACATCTTGATTGTCATCCTGATGATTGTAATGGTAGCACGTTGAAGCTGCACTTGGGTAATTGTAGTTCATTTTCCATTGACTTGAATCCTGCATTATCATACAGTATAAACAATTATGTTATTGATTATTAATTAACTGAAAAGGCAATATTTAAGATCACTCAAGAATCAATAGATACAATACTTAATTAATTTGTAATTTTATTTTTAATTTAAGCATGCATGTTCTTCTTTACTTTTCCTATATTATATTATATCATCTGTGACTTTTCCCAATTAATTAGTATATACAAATACATGTATTAATAAATGCAAGAGGAATATAATTAAATATAAAGATGATCATTGAATGTATAATAAATTCAGTACCAACCTCCAAGCCTTGCGCAAATAACGGGAGGGCCACATTATTAGGTTGACCAATAAAATTATGTGAAAAGGAAGCTGCCTCTCCATGAACTGTGGAACTGTGCATGACAGCATCATAAAATAATATATCATCAGAAGGTATTCATAATTTATTCTGATATCTAATTCATATATAGTTGAATAATAATAATAATAATAATTAATATATATATGATAACTGTAAAAAAGTTACATATATACCTCATTACTGCTCTCTGATGAGATCCAGCATAAAGGGTATTTGATCTCGATGCATCCACATATCCCATCTGAGCAACACACATGCAGATTCCAATGTTAAACAATTAAACATAATTAATCCACCATTAATTCATACTATTCTTTGTTGCAATAGCAATAATTTTTGAAATATTTCACATAAATATGAGCTCTGTAGAAAATTAAGTAATTGAAAAGGATCGATAACGATAAAGAACTACATTAATAATAATTATACATAACTTAAAATTAATTATTCAGCTTAGTTGTAATTAATCTTCAAGACATGCTTACCCACAAAATTTGAATTAAAGCAATTTATTAAAATTAAAAAAAAAAACACTGCGCATTAGTTTTAATTTTTCAACTTTTTTTTTGGCTTTTTTGAGGAGGGTTTTTAATTAACTATATGTACCTCATAGCCATTTGGATATGGAGACTGATGAGAGGCCGGTACATAACCGGCCATGATTTCATTCTGCATCCTGATCTTCTCAAGCTGAGCTACTCCAAGGCCTCTTTGCGGTTGCTTCGGCGGCTTATCAGAGATACTGTTCCTTTTCGCCTTCCGGCACGTCGATCCTGTTCTACCATAGTTGCACTTGCCAATGCCATCCATCTCTATATATATAACTAGCTAGCAATTAAGAGATTTAATGAAGATATTATGAAGAGGAAAGGAAGAACTTATAAAGGGTGAGTTTGTTAGGAAGAGAAGTTGGGTCCTTATATAAAGGGGTTGGTTGAAAGAAAGAAAGAAAGAAAAGCTGGAGATAATATATAACAGATTGGATTTTGTGGAGATTTTGTGGGGGTTGTTTTTGTGGGTTGTCATGTGTTATATTTTATTTGCATGGATCAGAGACAGAGACAGAGACAGAGAAGAAATAATAATATTGTACGTAACCATGCGTTCCTGATGATCCATTTCTTTATTACTCTTATTGATTATTGATACGCATACCCAACATGTACATGCACAAGCAAACTTAGTTTTTTTTTTTTTTTTTTTTTGAAGAAAGTGGAATACTCCACCTGTTTTATTGAAACTTTTTATTTTGGGCCCATGTAGGATTAAACCCATGACATCTTGGAAGTCATCCTAGTTATAAGTTACCACTTGAGCTGCTAGCTAGGCCATTTGCACAAGCAAACTTAGTTAGTTTCTTGTTTTGCTAATTAACTAGAGCTTAATTAAAAGTTAAAGGTCTCCATATATGGAAGCAACAAAATATGTTTTGGCAATTAATCGCATATTCAACTATGGAAAATATGGCTTTTTAACATAATTAATTAATTAATATATTACCTCACGATTTGATTAATTTATTTATTCATTGATTGATTTATTTATCTTTAGTCTTTACTCATGTGTTGCTTGATCCAAGATATTTAATTAAGAGGATCGATAATCACTATGAGCCATGCATGTATATATTATGAATGACTCTCTGTATAATGAGCTAGATATAATGGTTGCCTTTTTTTTCTTCACTGAAATAGGGCATCACATATTTTATCTATGAATTTGAGTAAGTCGGATATATCCTTCCGTGCTCCTAACTCAAAAAATCATACTAAACCATCACGAAATTTTGATTTATGGTTCTCATTAAATTTGGTATATCAAAATCTCTTAGGATACAAAATTTTCCATTTTCTGAGTTTTTATTAAGTATTTGTTTATTTTATTATTTTGTGGTCATCCTAAAAATTCCAAAACACATACTTAAATAACTCAAAAAATAGAAAATTTTTTAAGTATGTGTTTTGAAATTTTTTAGAATGATCTCAAAATAATAAAATAAACAAATACTTAATAAAAACTCAGAAAATAGAAAATTTTTGTATTATAGGAGATTTTGATATAATGAATTTAATGAGAACCATAAATCAAAATTTTGTGATGGTTTAGTTTAATTTTTGAGTTAGGAGCACAGGACACCTAGACTTATAGATAATTTGTAGTATATATGAACCATGCATATTCCTTGTGGTGACTTTGCAATTACCGGACTTGCCTTCTTTTAAATTTAAAAAAAATAATAATCAATGGCCAACAATATTAAAATAAAACAAATGGTTCAAATTATTTAATCCAAGCTGATCTCCGGTGGGATTTGCGCGTTAAAATATTTCATAATTGAAACTGTCAAGAGATTAATTAGAACGTCGATCGATCTATGCATGGTTTCCCTTGACACGTTATAAACCATAAAACAAACGACACAAACAGATCCTTTTAAATTCTCTCATTAAAATATCTACATGACAGAAAGATCATCTTCAGTTAATCTATTAAAGAAATAGATATTGATCAAATTTAGATTTGGGTTCTGTATCAGAAAAGTACATCTTAAGTCATGTGCTCTGGATTGTGATGATCTTGCAAACAATTTAGAATGCAATCAAAATCCAAGGAACACTAATTTAATTTCTTTGAAATCTAGCAAAAATATATGGATTTCTTATTAGTTAACAGATATTCTATCGTGTACGTATATATGATAGGCATAAGGATCTAGTCCAGGACCGAAGGACTTATTTAAATAAAAGTTAACAACATCAAGTGTTAAAATATTAATACAATTGAAATAAAAATTATAATAGTTCCATGCATAGATTAAAAAAAATCGATATTAATTATAGAAGATCGGGATCAATCATATATATATAAGTAGAATTCTAAGAGTTTTAGATCGAAAGTTTGGATAGGAAAAATAATATAATTTGAGCCGTTAGTTAGTGTTTATTTATGTGAATTTACATGTGAGAGGAAGTAATTCATTATTTTGTATGAACCAGAATTCTTGGATCTAGCCATTCTCTCTCCACCATCAAAAATAGTAAAAAGAATCGAAAAATCGTAAAATTTGAAATGCATATTACCATAGTCTCACCCTTTAATTTTGACTATTTATTTTCTAATTAGAAATAAAAATAACATTTGGTTTGGTGCCGTAGGATATATTACAGAGAAATTATTCTTATCCCCTTAGTTACACCCCTTATTTGTACTACATTCTTATTCTTTCATTATTCTTCTTCCATTGATTTCTTTCCCACCACCATATCACATCCGCCCATCTCCACCCTCTCCGCCGGACCTCCACCACCCCTCGGCCGCACCTCCGCCCCCCATCCGGCCGCACCTCCGCCACCATCTCCGGTCACACCTTCATTGCTCCGGTTCTTTGATACACATTTAGTTATCTGTATAAACTATATTAGTAGTTAGTATAAACACTTTTGCGTGTTAGTATAACCACTTTTTCTGTTATCATATGGGAAATGTAAAATTATATTGGGGCGCGGTTAAGAGAGATTTTTAAGGGATACAGTTATCAGGCCCGTATACTTAAATGATAAAATAAGAATTGATTCCAATTTGTAGGGAGGTGGCACCGCCGGCCACCGGCTTCCTAATCCATCTAGCTCCACTCTAAACCTTATCCTGTCCTCCCCACTCTAAAGGTCAAGCATCAACCATCATATTTGATTCCCATCATGCCAGGTCTCGTACGTACGTGCATATGGCTAGAGAGTATTAACCTCTTGCGGACTATTATACTTAACCTGTACATGTGCAATTGGTGGTTGGTTGGGTCTAAGGACGGCAACTATATATTACTTGGGACAGCAAAATTTCTGAATTATATGGAAAGGAATATGAGAAAATTATATTATAAATGAAAAATTTTGCTGTCCCAAGCAATATTTTTGCTGTTCTTAGGCCTGACCTTGGTGGTTTTGGTATATGACTTGATCCCGCTATGGTACATGTTGATGTTGATGTTGATGCTTATGAAAGAAGAGAAAGGGGATCGATAACTGTTGCCAGGAGAGAGGGGCGGGAACCCAGTTTTTCTAGTTTCTCCCTGCAGTCGTTTCCTCATATAATTCCACCAGCTAGTTTGACCATCTCCGTCCACCACCTCTGCTACCGGGCTACTATGGGCCGGGCTAGTTGATTGACAAATAAATTTTTGGACAATGATACGATGCCACAACTTTGCCCCCACAACCCCGTGATGAGGTGGCATATGGGTGGGAAAGGTCATATTTGTAAAATTTTATGGGGCAGGGTATATATTTTTAAGATTGTGAGGGTCATTTTTGTAAAAAAGTTTTCATAGTAGGGTAATTTTGTATAATTTTCTTAGAAATAAAGGATATTTCTGTAAAATTTTCTGAAAAGAGAGATATTTTGTAAATTTTTTCTAAGTGCATTGGGGTATTTTGGGGGCACTATGTGGCAAGTTATATTTATCCAAAAATTTTATGTCTTCTATTTATTTATTTTTATTTTCTTAAAGATTTATCGAGTTATTACGAAATGCTTGTATTTCAAATTCTCTCTTTTCTTTCTTCCACTTTGTATCAACTTTTTTTTATTTTATTTAATAGAAAATTATAGTAGGCTTTTTCCCTGCTACATCAAAAAGAAAATTGCTCTAATACAATAAAAAGAATAAACGAGTGGTTACCAAATATAATACAGCACACATAATCTCATCCAAAGGTCCAAATTAATGTAATTTTTTTCCTTTTAAAAAATATGGTGTCTTGGATCTTCACCCATATTTTGAAAGAAAATTGTGACTCAAGTCTACCAGAAATTAAAGCATTGAGATTACGCAAAATCCCCCTTATTTGTTTATTCTTTCATGATATGAGATGAACAAATTGAAGTCAAATATATTATGAATATCTTTGGCAAAAAAACAAACCTAAGCACGTCTTTTAAGACGATCTATATATAAACAGTAATTTGAAAATTTAGGATCGATCGTGTCCGCATTTTGGGGAGGATCTGTTTTTTTTTTAATAGATGATTAGTTGCTAAGAAAATACATAATCATCTTATGATCATTGGTCAGTTTGTAATATAAAATGCAATATCAATGATGCATGGTGCATATTAATGATTTAATATGTTACCACAAAATCTACGTTTTGATTTTCTAATTGTTACTACCATTCTTAATTTTGACTTTGTTAGATATATTAAATCATAAATATAGAGAAAATACATTTTTCTGGACCTTAATATGCATAATTTGAAAGTTGCTTCACAAAAAAATTTGTACAATATTGAGAATTTTATATTTAAACAACCACTCGTTGTACAAATTAAAAGTTGGTTTAGAATTGCACTGATTTTAACTAATTAATCATCCATAAAATGTTTTGTAATTTTAAAAATTGTTCTTTTAGTTTAATGAGTAATGACTAAGGCAATGTTTTCAAAATAAAATGTTACAACTTCCAAGTTTGATTCCCAGTGGAGCTTTTGTTCTTTCATAATTAAATTTGGAAAAATTGACATTCATATTTATTAGATAAAATCTAAGAAAAAAAATATATAGAGATGCCTTAAATATGTTTTGTTCCCACAATTCAATTTTAAATCAGATGGATCGATTTAAATTTTTCAAGAAAAGGTTTTGGTGTGTCAGTCACACAATTAATGTTACATGTGGCACTCAAGAATAGAATTGAAACACATTTAATTAATCAATCTATAAGTATACCAACATCTTTATTTAAAATTTTTCCATTTTTAAGGTTTTGTATGAATTTATTAGAGATTTGTTGTTATGGTTATCAAGATAATTAAATAGTTGTAATAGATAATGGATCAGTACCTTTTCTTTTGCATATCGTGCAGCGAGTTAAAATTTGAAACAATGAAACTTGGAGCGGGAGTTACGTTTGAAACGAGGCGATCCAATCCAAACGAGTGCTTATCTTCTATTATATGGCACGGTGCCATGCAGCATATATATGAACCATTGAATCGCCTCCAAATTTGGGCTTGCACGAATCTCAAGAAGATACAACAGTCGGTGTACTGTATGGCACCGTGCCATGTGTTAGCTAGGGAGTGCTATCCTCTCAGTTAACCCAACATCTGCTGTAACTGAGGGGTAATCTGCACCGTTGCTTTTACAAAACGGTCAAAGGCAGTTTAAATAGTTTGTGTAGAGATTCATTGGGCAGTTAAAATAAAGAGGGATCCGGGCAAACCCAAATTTTGGGTTAACTGAGGGGATCTGAATTCGTTAGGTAGGCGGATACAACAGAGTAGCTCAAGCCTCAAGCTCATCATCCAAATCCAAACAGGAACAATTAATCTGTGCTTGCCATGTTAATTTCGGGACCTCATTCGACGACGTTCGGACTTGTTTAATTTGCAAGTCATGCAACTGACTTTATTTATTTTCATCTTTCAAGCATAATTATATATGTTGTTCTGTTTGCGAAGAAACCAATTAAGGCAGATGTGAGCCGTTCGATCCGGGTCAAGTACCGTTATCATCGTCCATCGATGATCTCTCGGTTTTATGTATATAGTTCGGCATTGGCTGAATAATAAGTATTACGCGCGCAAAGTAATTAGAATAAGATTAATTAAACTTAATTATTCATCTGAAATAACTTAATTATCTAGTAAGCACTAAATTGGGAAAATATTCATCTTAATTAATATCTTCCTAACATTTCTCTTTTTAATTTAAATTCGGGTCATTATATGATGACCATCCTAGTGTCACACTTTTCAATCATTCGATATATAAAACATACTATATATAATATCTGATTTATAAGAACTTGTAATATAATTTTTTATAAATCTTTCAATAATATTATTTATAATATGTCCACAAGTTTTTCATACGTACACGGTACACAACAGACATCACATTCAACAACAGAACTCACCGTTTGGAAATTATAAAGTGAAATATATATATATATACATATCAATTGATACAGAGGAGAAGATATATATATACATGACATGAAGATCTCAATATTGCATATATATCTTTTGTGTGCACAATTGTGGAGCAGAATAGCATTTCCACGTAACAGTAGCTACTACATGACTTTTTTTTGGACAATTATACCACGCCACAACTTTACTCTCACAACCCTGTGATGAGGTGGCATATGGATAAGGGGGGTCATTTTTGTAAAATTTTGTGAGGCGGAGGTATATTTTTGTAATATTGTGAGGGTCATTTTTGTAAAAAATTTTCATGATAGGGTAATTTTGTAAATTTCCTTAAAAATAAAGGATATTTCTGTAAAATTTTCTGAAAAGAGAGATATTTTTGTAAATTTTTCCTAAGTGGATTGGGGTGTTTTGGGACATTGTTTGTAGCAAGTTATATTTATCTCTTTTTTTTTTATGTTGTAAGTCATTGTCCTTGATGTTAGGTTCTATTCAAACTTTAATATGGTTAATTTAGTATATAACGTATAGCAACTTGTGGTCTTGTACAACTCATGTGCTGGATGCAATATATAGGCTAATAAATGAAGTCAAATTAATTAATTAGAGAGGTTTTCAGTACACAACTTGAATCGGATCTCCAAAAAAAAAAAAAGTTGAATTAATCCAACTGGTCCCTTCAAGATTATAGAAGTGGTTCAGAAGGGGTTAGGAGATACATAATTATTCTTATCTATACTCCATAAAGAGGGATAGATTTCTAAGCACCTCAACTATACCACATCACTATTATTATTAATCATTGATTTAATTAATTTTAAACTCTTCATCTACTTTGATCCAATGGCTTGTATTTTTTTTCTCTCATCATTAAATAAGATGAATGTAATATGTCTAAAACAAAATTTAACCCTTAAAATGGTACAACATTTACATATGTTCTTATTTATAAATTATTGTATTATTATTATTATTTACTTACATAAAAATTTTAAAATTTTTTTAAAGTTTCGTTTAACATAAATATTTCAAATTTTATAAAATTTTTATTTATTTATTTAATACTACTTTTCGGGGTGAAGCCCGAATTACAGCTATGGTACTAGTAAAGAGCCCACATATATTTACTCATCCAATCTAATTCATCGAGTATCTTCGTATGTCTGAAACTATTACAAACCAATTCAATTCCGAGTGGAGCCGCTTCATTATCTTCCAAAAGTTGCACGTGATTCCACGTCAGTCCCGAGTTGCACTTGCAACACATGTATTATCTTCTCTTTAATACAGTTTGTCACTTTGTATTAATATATATCAACTTGTGTAAATTGATGATCCATCCTTGCTTTCAATTATTTATTCATGCATCACATTTCATGCTAACCTGAGACCTGTATTATTTATAATAGAGCTGTGACTCGGGCTTCGCGAAGCCCGAAAATATGATAACAAAAAAATAATAAAGCTTATAAAATAAAAATATTTATTTTTAAAAAATTAAACATAATTTCAAAATTTTATGTGAATAATAATGGTGATGATGACGTGTAATTATAAATAATAGAACATAAATGTTGGTCCACTTTAAAAATTAAATTTTGTCTTAAACATATCATATCATCTTATTAAATAGGGAGAAATAATAAATATAAGCCATTGGATCGAAGTAGATGAAGAGATTTAAACAAAATCAATGGTTAATAATATTGATGATGTGGCATAGTTGAGGTGCTTGGAGAGTTACCTCTCTTTCTAGTTTATAGATACTAGTAAACAGCCCACGCCTTGCTTTGGACTGAAATTGTTATATCTTATAATAAATTTTTAAGATAATATGTAATGGGCCTTAAATTGAGAAGATTGATATGGGCTTTAAGTTTTAATAGGTTGAGACATTAAAGTACATCAACGGTGGTGATCAATCTAAGTAAACACTCAACGGCTGGGATTTATTCATTGGGGAAGCTAGATAGAATTTTCATGTCAAAAAATTCAATCTCCTCTTATTAGGAGTAAGGATAAACTTGTTAATTAGTGATTGATAATTTGAAATGCATGTAAAGAAATTCAATTAATTGGTCATCAAGTGACAGACATGTGGGGCCGCAATACAGAGAAGTTTTGCATATGCACACTTTTTTATATATAATTCTATATATGTGAAAATTAATAATGTTACCCGTTTTTTATCAAAAGCAATTTTTACATGCAAATTAAAATACTGCAATATATTTGGCAGCCGTTGTCAACTACTCAGAAAAAAAAAAATAAATAACATAAGACTGTTTATTAAGAGAACTTTACAAACGCAGACCTCTTAGTCTTTTCATGCTATTCTACTACAACAAAATAATGCAATTTTCAGGTAAAAACGATAAAAATATACAAGCCAGCTTCTGCAATGGATTGGATTAAATATGGGTCACTCATTTTTTATAATCAAATTGTGACAATATGTCTTTTAGATAAGAACCGGCTGCTTGATTCAGAATGAAAGGTTGCTTAGCAGGTTCATAGCTGAACAAACTCAAATATAAATATGTTTTTACTTTTTACATCCATAAATTATCTTCACAATATATACCACAGATCCCAACTCTGTCCCTTTTTTGTACATGTATACATTGAACTTGTTTTAGCATTTTTTTTTTCTTTTGAGAAGTTTACAACGGCTGTCAACATGAAAATTGTTATAGAACTGTTTTGAACAAATATTGAAAGAAATGATACTAATCCAGTACTCGAGCAAAAAAATGTTTAAAGCCCTCTTTTATGTAGAACATTAACATAATATTCTCAAAAAAAAAAAAGAACATTAGCATAATTTATCTAGACTAAGCCCCTTTAACAAGCCCAAATATGTTAGAAAAGCTTTGAGCCACATTTGATTTATTCATGGGCCTAAAACTGGTTCATGTTTTGAATTTCATGTTTTAAAACAGTCTTATAATGCACAGGTACACCAGTAAGCTACTCAAATTTAAGTATCTATAAATAACTTTCAATCTGGATTTCGAACATGTTTCTCACAAGGATAACAATTCTCTTGGCTGCTTGATCAAAACCTGATCTCATAAATAACAAAATTGATTAGTTGGCACTCAAATTTACAATGGTAACTTATCTATAAATGTGTATATATACTTGACAGTAGTTTGGATTATCTGCTAACACAATTTAATTTTACTTGGTACCTTGTATATTGCATACTATTAATGCATGTATATGTAACATGAAGAAAAGTGATAGCAAGGCTTTTGGGCAAAGCAAAATAAAAGTTAAAAAAGGTGTGTAACAAAAAACAAAAGGTCCATCTGTTGATGTTTCATTGTTTTGCTACTCCTCTCTTTTTTTTCTTTTGATTTGGTGCAAAATTAACGGCCCACGTATTAAGCCTGATTTGCTTTATTAGGCCTAAAGCAAAAAAAATCATAAAGGCCCACTTTATGCTTTGTTAAGCATGTCTCAGCTTTACTTAGATTCACTACAAACTCAGGTTGACTGCATAATTATTCTGCATGTTTTTTTACTTTTTAATGCTCTATTTTATTGCAAATTTACCCAAATATATAGGAAATTGCACCTAAGGCAAAGAATGCATATCTGCTTTGCTTTGATCAGTTAAATAAATCAAGTTTTGGTCAGAAATAACATATCTTTTGTGCATTTATATTATATATTATTTTTACCAATGTAATTTAAATAAATCAAGTTTAATGTGCGTTTAATATGAGGGTCAAGCCACTCAAATTTAAATATCTATAAAAGACCCCCCCCCCATCCAAGTTTCGAACCTGCGACCTCCCACACGGAGAGCATTGCCCTTAGCCACTAGACCAAAGGCTTGTTCTTAAAGGCTGATTTTTTGTAGGCATATATAATAAATTTAATAAGCGTTTTGTCATTCTGGTTTTAATTAGCAGATTAATATCAATTACTATTTTTGCCTATATATTTATACAAGCTTATTTCCCTGAAGAATAGAATATCATCATCAGTATATAAAAGAGTGACAGTTTCTGACCTTTCAAAAGCAAATGCCTGCTTAAAGAGGTCCATACAAACTGTTCTGGTCTATACATACAAACAGACAAACCCCAATATTAAAACCTCACAAGGGCATCTATCTAATAATATAAGAAAACAACTTAACTTTTTATTAGTAGTTAAGATGGTTTAGTTGTCGGTTTAACTTTTAATAAACCTTTTTCTTGGCACCATATATACATGGACCACAAAAAGGGGCATCATCCTTTAGTAAAAGATGTCTTAATAAGTACCCCAAATTTTGCTTTCAGCTTTACCCATCAAATCAAGGTGTTACCTGCATAATATAAATAAATTATAATAACAGCTTAAACTAATTAAAATTTAAAACAGCACCTCAGATTGGAATATGCCTGAACTGTGAATTTCTGATCAAATAATACAGAGTCATGTTTTGCAGTTTTGTTTGGTCCACATATTGACAATGATAGGTACATTTGAATTTTATTTTATAAATCAATTAATTAATAGGTCAATAAATCAGGAGAAGAGTCTTCATATCACTATCATTTTTTTTCCTCCCTTTTTTTGTTAACATTCATTGAAACTTGCAGGTGAATATTTGTTTTTAATAATTCTATGTATCGTTTTTCTCTTGCAAGCTGACCATGACAACACAAAGAATAGTCTCCTTTTTGACACAACTAGCAAGGAAGCACAACAAGCACAAAAAAAAGTTGAGAAACATCTTGTGTCCATTGGAAAAACTGTTCATATGTCTATAAATGTACAAAAAATGTAACAGATACATCCTGAAGGATGAAAATCTGCTGCTTTTCAAGGTCTGCTTTTCCGATCGGATGATCGGGATTGGTTGTCGCACTAATCTCAAACTACTTTGGTATTTGCTGCACCGATCTCAATGTACTTCGGTGTTTCTGATCAAGAAAAGTAGGGCAGGTGATTCTGATCTCATCCTAAAATGTAATAGATACATTTTAAAATGTAACAGATACATTTTAAAATGTAACAGATACATTTTAAAATGTAACAGATACATTTTAAAATGTAACCTGTAGACAACTTTTCTCTAGGTATTACTCTAAAAAGTTTTGATACCTCTGCTCAGAATTGAGGACAATTACACAGCTCCTATACAAGTTGTTATCTCAATGTTATACAAGTCATAGGTTTAGAAAGCAGGACTTTTTTTTGCCCCTAAACAAACCCAACAACAGATAATGTTTGCTTGCTTAGCAGTTAGCATGCAACTAGGCATATATTTACTCTAATATAAATATATAATTAGGAGGGTTCCAATACCTCAATTTTTTGTGCCTCAATCATGCCTTAACTTTTCAAATATTAAATAACTCAAAATTTAAAACTAATTTTTCAAAACAAAACCGTTAGATTTGATCAATATGATATTCTCTATGTGCACATAACAGATTTTTATACTTTTTTGTTTTATTTTATATAAATCAATGAGTTATAAAAATCAATGTCTAGAATGCTCAAATTAGTGCATTTTTTTGAAGCCCTTGATGTCAAACAAAATAATATTCAAATTTGATGATTTTTTACATATACATAAATGAAATGATATAGATTACATCTAATGGTTTTGTTTTTTAATTTTTTAATGAGTTATTTAAAATTTAAAAAGTGGAGACATGATTGAGGCACAAAAAATTGAGGCATTAGAACCCTCCTCATATATAATAGATATGCTGAGATTGAGAGAGCAACAATTCCAGAAAGTCAAAACATTGTCAGGGATTTAGCATGAGGCATATGCATGCTACATACATTACATTACATTGAGGGGGATAGGTTCAATTATGCATAAGGTCAATTGTCAGACAGCATGACAGGTGCAAATATATACACCTATATTGTAGCATTGCTTCACATGGCCAACTAGCACAACACACACACACACACACACATATATATATTATTTTTAATAACATATATTATTTTTCAGTAAACATTTATTTATATCTTTCCGGTCGATATATATCAATTTATAGTAAACAGATACATTACAGTTTTCAGTAAATATTTATGCGCATGCAACTGTGCTAAGTACATAGGCACATGTGGGTGTGTCAGATTGTGAGAAAGAGATGAATAAGTGACCTACTTTATAGAATGGGCTCAACATGTTTTTCTATATATATATAGTCCAATTAAATTTTTTATCTATGTTTTTTTTTATAAAAGAAAAAATAATTACCAAATAGCAAGGAAGAAAGAAAGAATGAATGAAAAAGACAAGGTGGGAGCATCATTTCCTGGAAGAAAGCCAGGCATATATGGGAGATGGCATTTCAGACGTGCTGCCTCCGTTTCATACCAATACACTATCTATCAGTAATAAATATATACTTTTTTCATCTTTGGAAAGGTTGAAAAAAAAAATTATGCTTGACCCAAATTCATATATGAATTGAGGCAATTTATTATTGTTCTTGTTCTTGTTTTTTTGCCCAAGTTATATGATATTGACTTGTGAATCAATACAAATTTTTAAGCAGACGAATATAACAATACATCTTAATTTGTCTTTGCAATAAAATAAAATCTCTTGTAGATTTTGCTTATCCAACAGATAAAACATACCAATAACAAGCAACTCAAAAATATGCAGAGGATCAAGGACAGATTTGTGTATAGGCAAGCTCCATCAAGTGCTCAAGCTTGATTTTTTGAATCTATGATATGTTTAGTATGCTTCTATGGGATGTCTATTAAAAATAACAAGTAAATATCATGTTGTGCCTTAACTTAATTAACAATTAGGCACGTATCTTGTTCTTAACATCTAATCGTGCCCTAGCTTACTCAAGAGCCTGGCTCCGTCCCTGTAGAGGATCACTGGAATTGTGCAGGAGTGTTGAAAAATTGAGAGAAGAGAAAAGGAGGGGGAGAGAAGAAAGGAAGAAAGCCTGATTCCAAGGAAACAGCAGATAGACAAAATCATAATCATGGCCATTAAAAGGTGAGGTATGGACAGTGGAGGTCCCCCACGCACACCCATTTCCAATTCCAATTCCAATTCCATTTCCATTCTACCCCCAAAATCATAAAAAAGATTGAAAATTTGGTAAAGAAAAGGAAAGGTAAATGCAATGCAAGAACATAGTCAGAGGTTAGTTTTTGTAGCATGCAATGCAATGCACAAATTGTCTAGGTTTGAGAAGGAAAAGCCTGCATGGAAGAATCACTCACTGTTACTACACTTGCACTATATTTTGACAATTTATGATGTGTTAACTTCACCTTCTCTCCTTTTTCAGGTGCACCTAAACCTAAAGCATGCATTCTCAGATTCTGCAATTTTTATTTAGTTTTGGGGATTTGGGTTTGCTATGTATCTGACATTCAGACCGTTGGATCAAAATTCGACGGCTCCTATCGGTTGCAAGATACTGGCATATATGTACCATCTCCAACGGCTTCCTTTTTCTATTTTGGGTGTTTTTTTTTTGTTTTGTTTCAATTTTGCAAAACGCCAAGCAAATACAGTCTGAAACTAAAGAAAAAGTTCAATGGCAAACATGTCTTTCTTGATAGTTTTGTTCACGTTTGAGGGAACTAGAATGTTTTAAAAGCAGACAACTTTCAAAATGGCCAATTTCAATCTCTTTAGATGCAAGATTCATTTTATTTTGCATATTCAGTATTTGAATGAGATGCACAAAAAAGAAATTCTGCATTTTCAATTGAATTTTTGAAGTCTCCTTTCTGTCCCAAGGAAATAATTCCATGTTGTATGTTGGGCTTTTAAAATCTACATAATTGTTCTTAAAAGTGCTTCAAAAAGCATTAAAGGCTGTAGTCTGAAATAACACAATGTACTGTTGCTTTCTGGTCCTAAACCAAAAACAAACCCAGTACCAGTTTGCAACTTTGCATGCATGCAGTGACTTATTAACATAGTAATAATACACAGCTGCATGGTACTATTGCAAATGCTTCATGGCACCAGGTTGGAGATTTGGGGGACATTTGCTTGAGTGGTATTGTTCTTTGTACCAATCAGTACTCAAGTAACAAACACCCAATATATATATACATCAGTACTGGTATCGATGAAAGTGTAACAACATATGCACAGAATTTGCACTTTTTGAATAGACACTAATATTGTTAAACAAGAGTTCGGCAAACAAGAATACAAGCCACGAAACATCAGCATATTGAAACAACAATACTTACACAAGCACAACTCGACTTGCATACGGACAAAATACTTAACAACACAGATGTAGTGGTCTTTTCCAAGTCCCTAATTGATTTTGCAAACTACAATAAGATAAAAAGGCCGTGGAACATACAACAAACCACGGAACACAATTAATATAATACGACAAATAACCCAACTTGTTAAGCTTCTTTTCATTCTATCAAGGTCACTTCACAGTTGCTGTTCAGCTCTGATTCTTGGCCCTTGGAGCTGCAGGCAGATAAAGTATTTTTCATTGTAATTAGATTAATTTAATACTTTATTATGATGTTACAATACTAGACTAACTGTCTATTCAATGATGTAACTTGTATTGAGTACCGACTGTAGACTATATTAGTTCGTGAAATAAGAACTGAAGCAATCCTAAAAAATAGAACAAAGAAGAAAAACTAGATCAAGCTGAGACACGCAAAATTACCAGCAGGAGACTGTATTGGTACCGACTCTGACTGATCCAGAATTGTGGTATCAGAGAGCAGCCATTTAACTGATCGACTATCCTAAGCATCTTCTGCCATTTCTAGTTAAAGCTAAGTTATTAATTGCGATGAATAGCAATTTCCATGTGCAACAAAAAGAACTTTTGCTGTAGCATGTAAGCAACAGACCGACCAGGTTTTGTAGTGCATAGACCAAAAAAACAAAAGGCCACCTTGGGCTTAAAGCTTGACAGCTCTGATACCACAATAAAAGAAAATAACAAGAACAAAAATAAAATATACCAAGTCCAATTGCGTCTGACCCTTTCATAATCTTCAGCTTCTTGCATGATTCAACAAACATCCTGTAATAGTAACAATCATATATAACCGATAATCATGAAATGTACATATCAAAATAAACAATCATGCTATGTAACACTGAAAACTATTCTGATACTGTACCGATGATGTTAGATAGCAGCTCCTGCTGACCTTTCTGAGCATGTACAAACAAGAAATTTATGATATCAATGTAAACTGCTGGTACTACAAGTATAATAATTGGTCTGGTACTGAGACAAACCTACTGGTACACAAACAACATAACACTCTAAATTATGCTTGGAAAACTGGCAAGTGGGGAACAAACTTATCACACCTCTTGTAGGTGAAAGAAATCCCCTAATTATCCCACAACCACACAAGACTTTTAAGGAGAACTAAGGAGAAAAGACATACACCCAAGGGACGTCCCCGACAAGCATCCAGTCACCATCCTTGTCTTCATAAGTGAGCACGTACTCGGACTTGTTCAGCAGGTCTTTGGTACGTGACTCCGTAAGGGACTCGTCTTTGTTTCCGCCTATAAGGCCACATCAAACATACCATGGAAAATCTAATTATAAATCACTGAAACAAACAGCTTTATTTTCATTCAGAATTCAAACAATGGGTATATGCATGTATGCCGATCAATTTGGAGCTACATCAATAAACCTCTACACATGACTGCCTACTTTCCTGTATCGATTATTTTGTAAAGATAATAATCTATTGTCCTTGTCAACAGAATTACAGAGGTAATCTCAAGTACACGTCACTAACAAAATGTGAAATATATTGCAAATGACCTTAAAAAAAATGAGAAATCGGACCAACCCACTCCCCTCCTGGCCAAATTTAATAAACGGAAAAATTACTATATAAATTCTACGATCTACGTAAAACTACTCTTTTTTCCATTCATTAGAATCCCGCATGTCAATTACCCCTCCCTATGAATCCATCTCCAAAAACGTTGAATAAAAAAGAGGACATTTAGGACACATATTCAATGAATCTAAAGCTTGCCCATGCCATTTAGTTGTATATATATTCGTAGGCATGATACTTATAGTGCTTCACAGCGACATAAATAAAGTAATTCAAAAGAAGTAAATATCTTTTTACACCAAATAAAGGAAAGGAAGCTGACCGCTAGTGAAGCCACTGAACATCTTCTCAAGTGCAATGGAGAGCTCCTTGTAGCCGCTGTAGAGCTTCAAATCGACTTTGCGGAGGTAGGGAGCCCCATCCATGCTGACCTTGACATAGAGGCAACCACTGGAGGTGTTCTGCTTAGGCTCAGGGGCTGCAGACGAGGCCTCATCCTTCGTTTTCAACTGGGTGGTGGCAGTCGCCATAGTGTTCTTGCGGTAGCTCCGAATTGGTGGCCATCCCACCACCTGTGCCCTGGTTTAGACATGCAATTGTAAAATCAATCACTTAATTGCCTCCGATAACATTTTTGAAGAATCCACAAACAAGTTGTCACTGCTTTCGAATTCTTTGGTGTTCTATTTTCTTTAGGTAAATTGGTTACTATTTCTGTGCCCTGAACTTGGTTGGAATTTATGTGCTGTCTGCAAATAGCAAAAATAACATAGAAAAAGGTTTTGGTTGAGAAATACAGAAGAATTTAAAAAAAAAAATCATGTGCATTTTGAATACTGAAGGTAATTTGTATGTTAATTGTGAATTTGTGATAGACCTTACAATACCAACTTGCAGAAATCTCAAATTATCACAAACGCCCAAATTATCACAAAAGCCCAAGAAAAATGTATTATCTTATATACTAATTAAGAACAGATACCATTTCAGTACGCACAAAAATGTCTTAGTCGTCGATTACAAAAAAAAAATAACAATAATACCATAAGCATTTACAGTAGTAAAATTTTTGCATAATTGCAACAGACCTTTTAATGCATGCTTGCAAAATGTCAAATTACACAAAAAACCCCAAGAAACAAAGTATGGAGTACACTAATTAATAACAGCAAATTCACAATCTAAGCACACACAGAACATGAGAAATATCCTAAGTCTGCTTACCCATGTAATCCTACCTCATGTAATCTGAAACAGCAGCCAAGTTTATTTCATTTTGTGAGGAAGAAACAGAGTGCCATTAATTCGGTGTCAAAATAGCACCTCACTATTGCTTCCTCAATCCAGAAAATACAGTACTAATGCTTAGTGTGCGGAAAATTCAAAAATTCAGGTAGCAGATACTTTCCAATTTTCCATATTAATGCTTTGCGGTGTCTAAATGCAATTACAGTTAACATGGTACCTGATAAATCATAATCTCCCACAACTTTGTGTAAAATTTGCAATAACAATATATCGGCATGATCTTAATTTTAACTCCACAATAGCAATACATTACTAAGTAATTCAGATCTTTTCACCTTTTGGCATATTTTATTAAGTAGTAGACCCATGAATCCTCAATTTAATAGGGAATTTACACAAATTTGAGCGAATTTCACCATAACATACAACAAGAGAAATTATAAGGAAAACTGCTTTTTAATGAAGAAAAGTGTAAGCCATGCAACATTGTTAATTTGTTATGCATATAACATTCAATCATGACACCAGTAGTATAAACTTTGCAGCACATTTCTAAACTTAAATCAATTTAATTCACCATATGTTAATTAGAAACTTAAATCAATTTAATTCACCATAATTTTTCTTTTTTTTTTTTTAGGTGAATTCACCAGAAATTAATTAGAGTAAAAGTTTTATCTAACACAAGAAACAAAATAAAAACCCAACTTCAAAACACCTCAATTTGACAATTTCTCTATCCTTCATCAAATTACAAAAAATTATGCACCTAAATCCAGAAAAAAAAAAAATCAAAAGTTGGTTCCAACAGCATAAAAAACAGCAATTAGAAAAAAAAAGAAAAAAAAAAAAAAGAAAAGAAAGGTGCAGAAAATTTGGGTAGACAAACCCACTCAGGAGGATCCTAAAAATCTACCTAAAATTCCAGTCAATAATTTTGTTCAAACCTAAAAATTGCAGTGAAGAAGACGGAATAAAAATTCCCAGACAAGAACAAGTCAACACACCAAAAAATAAAAATAAAAAACCAAAAAATCAACACCAACTTTTGGTAAAACCTGACTTTCAAAAAAAAAAAAAAAATTAAAGAGCTTTATTTAGCACAAAAAAAACAAAGAAATTAAACAGCAAGAGATTGGGTAAGCAGAGAATGAAGAGAAAAATGCAGAGAAAAAGAAGGAAATGCATACTTAGCGGAGGAGGGTTTGTTGTCCTTGGAGGAGGGTTTGGAAGAGGAGGCAGCGGCGGCAGCGGCAGGAGAAGCCGAGGCACCAGCGGCATTACCGAAGTTGTCAATGGCGTCGGAGAAGCCGCGCTTGGCTCCGGCCTTGGATGGCGGGAGCAGATCGAGTGTCAGCTTGTTGTTGCTGCTGCTGTTGTTGGTGGTGTTGCTGTCAGAGCCGGGGAGGGCGAGGGTGAGGCTGAGCTCGGTGTCTTTGAGTTTGAGATGGGTGCCTCCGCCGCCTCCGACGGGGAAGTGGTGGTCCTGCGGCGGTGACATCACATGGATGGAAGGGAAGAAAGGAAAGGGGGGGAATTGAATTGAGAATTGGGATTGATTGAGAGAGAGAGAAGAGAAGAGAAGAGAAGAGAGGAGGGGTGGGGTGGTGCTTTGGACAGCGTCCGAATTACTTTGGAACAGTTTTTAACCCAGAACTGACTAAAGTACCCTCACGATTAACTTTCAGAAGGCACTTTTCAGAGGGCATTTTGGTCAATTTTGGATACAAATGCTGTTCCGAAGTAATTTGGACGCTGTCCGAAGCAGCTCCCAGAGAGGAGAAGGTTCGTGTAATAGTTATTTGGTAGTGTTAGTGGAACGCATATCCCCTGCTGTACTGCAATGTGCAGTTCACAGCGTCATCCGTTGGATTGTCTCGAGATTCGTGTCGGAGTGAATCTCGAGACGATCCAACGGCTCACGGTGTGAACTGCACAGTGCAGTCAGTTAGGGAATGAACACTCGTTGTTATGAATTTGTTATTAGTGCTCCATCTCTTTCATTTTTTTATTTTGTTTTGTTTGGTTGTTTGGTTGTTTTGTTTATTTATTTTCACATTTGTTCCTCATGGGGGATTAAAGTTTACTTTTTTTCTTTTTCTTCATAAATTAATTACTTACTTTTTTTTTACTAGTAAAAAGTTCAGAAATTGTTATTTATTGTAATAAATTTTTAAGATAATATATAATAGACTTTATATTAAGGAAATTGATATGGGCCTAAATTTTAATGGACTGAGACATTAACGTCAACGAACATTAACGTAGATCAACAATTCTGATCTATCCAAAAAAATGATCAACGGCTCAGGTTTCTTATTTGAAGAAGATAGCCCTTCATGTCATTTTTTCCAATATACTTTTATATATAGTAAAGATGCGGCTATCAACAAATTAATTGTCTACTTACAAGTTACAAATGTTATTTACTACTTTATTTACTGTCTTTATTTTAGTTAACATAATAGTCGTGGACACTTACTTTTTTACTTCCTAGTTACTACTAAATTTAAAATTAAAAAGTGGGTAATTATGTTATGGATCGAATGAAATGAAATATGAGTCGTTAATTTTTTATAATCGGATCTTCACAATATATTTTTTTAGATAGAGTTAAAGTGTAGTGTTTAAGAAGAACCGCTTGTTTCAAAATGAAAGATTGCTTACTTGCTTAGCTGATTCATAGAAGAATAACTCTTGTTAAAATTAATTACTTGACTGATCCATAACAGAACAACTCTTTGTTAAAATTAATTACTGTGCGTTCAAAGTCAGAGTAAACAAGGTGAAATGAAAGGGAAAGGTGGATGCATGGATTTGATATTTCTTTATTTTAGTATTCTCTAACTAAATAATAGCCGTAGGTGCTCAATTATTTTGATTTCGTTTCTACTTTATAATTATGTTTTTTAATTAAAAAAAGAAAGAAAGTGATGATGTGACAAAAAATATCTTCAAGGGACGGCAACACCAATTTTCCTATTTTTCTAAACACAAAAAAGGGTTGCAATCACAACCTTTCCTTTTTGATAAAGAGGAGCTAATTACCTTTTTTAAACATCGTTTAATGTTGTTATTAACGTCAACACTTATAATGCAAATGCTATGGTAACTTGTGAAATTGGTTGAAATATAATATCCTTACTCCTAATAAAATAAAAGCAAATTGGATTTTTTTTATATAAAAGTTCCATCTTCTCCAAGAAATAAATCCCAGCCGTTGATTGTTTACTTAGATTGATCACCACCGTTGACGTACTTTAATGTCTCAACCCATTATAACTTAAGCCCCATATCAATTTTCTCAATTTAAGGTACATTACATATTATCTTAAGAATTTATTATAAGAGATGACAATTCTAGTTCAAAGCAAGGCGTGGTTTCTTTATTAGTAGTGCAGTAATATTAGTACTTCCTCTGTCCACAAAAAAATGAATTTGTAGCAAAAGTCAAAGGAAATAGTGGAATAGTGAAATTACTTTTATGCCCTCAATTAGTAGAAAAGTGAACATTCTTCGAAGGAGACGAGGGGCATTTTGGGAATTTCGTAATATATATATATATATATATATATATATAGTAAAACTATGGTGCTCCTAGGAGCACGGAGGTCTCTCGTGCTCCTAACTCAAAAATCATACTAAACCATCTCGAAATTTCGATTTATCATTCTCATTAAATTATTTATATCAAAATCTCTTAGGATACAAAAATTTTCCATTTTTTGAGTTTCTTAAGTATATGTTTTGGAATTTTTTAGAATGACATCAAAATAATAATAAAATAATGTATAAAACTATGTCATCTTTAAAAAATACAAAACAAATACTTAAAAATCTAAAAAAATGGAAAATTTTTGTATCCTATGATATTTTGATATAAAGAATTTAATGGGACCCATAAATCGAAATTTCGAGATGGTTTAGTATGATTTTTGAGTTAGGAGCACGAGAGACCTCCGTGCTCCTAGGAGCACCATAGTTTTATTATATATATATATATATTTTTTTTTTGAAGAAGAAGAAAGTGGATTCAAACAAAGGGTGTAAATTCATTTAATTGTGGACGGAGCACGTAGTAATATTAGTATATTGAATAAATAAGCGCACACAAAAGGGCAGAGAGTGAGAGGAGGCAGGAGATCAAGGAGTGGGGGCTCATGGCCGACAAGTGACCCGACTTCTCTGCACTCACTCAGCAAATGTTTCATACTTTCATTTCATTTTATTAACTCAACTCAACTAAACTATATTACTATACTATACTAATCTCATCTTTCCTTTCTCCCTTTAAACTAACCAATAATTCAACCTCATTTTTAACTCTTCCTGCTGCTACTAATTAAAGTAATTGCTCATTTGATTCCTGAGGTAAACTTTGTGCAAACTCCTTTTCTTTTTTCTTTTTTTTTTTGTGGTTATTGGGGATTTTGCATTTTACCCCTCTCAGAAGTTAATTTACAATATATGTAAAGGGAAGCCATGTATTTTTATTAATTGGTTGTGTGATTATAGTATGAGATGAAGAAAGAAACACTCTATGGCAGGTAAGCAGCAATATATACTTGGGGTTAATTCTGGTAAATCAGTCAGATAAAACACAGCTTATTATTGTTATAATAATATTGTTATTATTATCATTATTTATTATTATTATTATTATAATAATAATAATAATAATAATAATAATAATAATTATTATTATTATTATTATTATTATTATTATTATTATTATTATTATTACTATTACTACTACTACTATTATTATTACTACTACTTGTTGTTGTTGTTGTTGTTATTATTATTATGACAACAATATTTTTTATTAATTTACTATTATTGCTGCTGGTGTTGTTGTTACTGTTATCTTGTGTACATGTTTGCTTGTGCAAATGCTATAGAAGTATAGAACATACTTGTGAATGAATATCAACTTTCTTCTGTAGCAGTTTACCTACCATCCTGCAACTTATTCAATTTTTTTCTTTATGAGGATATTGTCAACAATAAATTTGTTGGTACCAAAACAACTACAATGCGTTCATCAAAGCAATGCCCAAGTCACATTATTTCGTTGTTGTAAACTTGTAATACAGAATTTGAATAACCAACCCAAGAGAAAATATTAATTATATTTATACCAAATTTATTTAGAATTTTTCCAATATTATATACCATTCTTCTAAGTTTCTAACCAATGTTATCTGCCTAAGTTAATTTAATTAAGGATCTTAGACAATGTTTATTTTGACCATTTAAACTTTCTAACAGTAAATTCTCAAAAAATCGAATAGAAGTAAAAAAAAAAAAATGTTAAACAAATTATAGATAAATCATAAATATATTATTATTGCACAATAGATGCTGTGGCAACGAGATTCAATCCAATATAAACATTACTTAACAACACATCAAGTATCAAGACGCTCAATATCGTTATAATCTTTATTGGATTACACTAGAATTCGCCGTTATGTATCTGGTTACTGGAAAACGATATCTATTTATTAGAAAGATATAAATGTTCAGTAAAAAATAATATATGTCCATTGAAAATACGATAGACCCGTGGATAAGTAAAAAATGTGGTCGCTACTTACTGCTCTCAAATAAACATTGCGAAATCAAAACCCACGAAATAGAAACCGCGCACGCGCGTGCAAAAGCCCCTTTTGTGCATGTGTGTTGTCTCTATTTTATTAACTGAGGTTAATAAGTTGAATATTCAAAATTCACTCCAAAAGTTTCAACTCTTTTTTTGTTTTGTTTTTTTTTTTTTACCATTTCATGGCGTGTGCTGGGCTGAAGCAACATTAAACAAATAAACATTGCTACACGTACCCAATTTGAGCCATTAATTCAGCCATTCAATACTTATCAAGGTTTTATGTATGAGGAGGGATCCCTTGACAATGACTACATTGACAATATTGACAATAAGGTTTTTCAAAAAAATATATAAATTCATACAAAATCTTAAAAACAAAAAAAAAATTTATGGATGCATTACTTAACTTATAGATTGATGATGTTTCAAATTTCAATCAAGTTGAATATCGTTTGATGCCTTATCAAAATTTTATACACATTTTAACGATTGTAATTTAACGGGTCTTAGAAGAGCTATCAAATGTCGCTTAAATTGAATATAATTGCAAACATAATCAATCTATAAGTTAATTAATACTTCCGTAAACTTTTTTCTATTTTTAAGACTTTTTGTGATTTTTTATAAATTTTTTAAACATACCATTGTCAAGATTGTCAAAATAACCATTGTCAAGGGATCCCTCCTCTTTATGTATTATGATGACAGAGCTGAGTGATAATAGTAATATTCTTTTACGAAATCCAAAATAAATACTTAAAAATTTTTAAAAATTGAAAACTTCAGTATTCCACAAGGTTTTGATATAAAAAATATATAATAAGCTATATAGACTCAGATTTGGAAGTGATTTGATATGATCGATTTTGAGTTTAAACTTGCGGAAAGCCTATGTAATTAAGTTTAAACTCACCGTATATTTGCTCTATTTGCTAACTTATTTATATATTTTATATTTGAAGTTGAGCAACTTTTTTCTCTCTCTAGTGTTGCATTAGCTTGGACAATAATACAATATATCTTAATCAGTTTTTGCTTTTGTGTAGTGGTTGTAACCTTTTGGTCTTTGTGCACCTTTGTCGGGTACACGTAGCCATCAGCTTCCTTGTTCCGAAACCCTCCGTTTGACAAGTGTAGTAAGTTAAAGCGGAGTAAAATATTAAATCACCTTAAATCAGTGGTGTTTGGTGGGAGTGAAGTAAATAAATGAAGTAAAGTTGATATAATATGTGTATAAGATGTGAAATGTTGGTGATTTAGTTTACTACATCTATGTAGCTGCGTTAACTTACTACACCTTAAATCACTTCCGTTTAGTGACTTGAGATTGATTTAAGAGCTTAAATCAATTTTAAGTCACCAACCAAACGCAGGGTTTTGTTTTAGAGGAGGGATCCATTGACAATGTTTATAATGACAATCTTGACAATCAAGATTTTGAAAAATTTGTAATAATTCATAAAAAATCTCAAAAATGAAAAATTGTTATGGATGCATTCTTTAACTTATAGATTAATAGTGTTGTAAATTTCAATCAATTTGAACATCGTTTGATGGTTTATCAAAATTTTATACATTTTTTAACGGTTGAAATTTAACGAGCTTTAAAGAGTTATCAAACGTCACTTAAATTGAATATAATTTGAAACATAATCAATCTATAAGTTAAACAATATCTCTATAAACTTTTTTCTATTTTTAAGAATTTTTAACTATTTTTACAAAATTTTCAAAATCTTGATTGTCAAGATTGTCATTTTAAGCATTGTCAATGGATCCCTCCTCTTTATAAAAAGGATACAAATTATACTCATGCTTTAATTGTAACAAATAATATATACTCTGCCGACTAGCTTGAAGACAATTTTTTATATTTAAAATCCGCAACAATATGATGAACATTATTCTATTATATTGTTGATTTGTAAAGGGTACAATACAATGGATTTTTTTATTTTAAATTTTTAATCATCATGGGTTTCAATTTAAAAAATTTTCTGGTTGGCCACCGTATATGATATATATGATAAAAGAAGATCCATTCGTACGCTTAGAATCAAAAGGTACGGAGTTTTTAATTAGTACCCTAAGCAAAAATCCAAATAACTATTATTTGCAAAGCGCAGTGGGGTAGTACGTTTCGGCCTTTTATTTCAAAACCGCAGCTCGAATGGGCAATCCAAGTTGCCCAACACAATCTATATATTGAAATCTTGTAGATTACCAAAATTTTTCATTTTTAGAGTTTTCGAACTATTTTTTTATTTTTGAAAATTGTATAGAAAATGCACAAAAATTTGTATATAAAATGGGTCATTTTTCAAAAATAAAAAAAGTTAGAAAACTCTAAAAATACAAAATTTTGGTATGCAACTAGGTTTCAATATATATCAAGATTATGGTGAACAATTTAATTGATCATTCAAGCTACGATTGAAAAGTTGTGAGGCCGAAACGCACCAGTCACTGGGCTTTACAAAGCGCAACAGCCTCACTCAATATAAATATATAATGAGGAGGGATCAAATAACCATGTTTTTGGTGACCGAGCGGTGACCGTGAAATTAAATCTTAAATAACTACATCTTAAATTCTTAAATAACAAAACTAATTGATAGAATATGTTGTATGTATCATATTTTATCTGTATACAAAAAATTATATCATTTTGATTTTATTTACATGTGCATCAAGCATTAACAAAAATCAACGGTTCAAGTTTTATGATTTTTTTCTCCTCTCTTGATGACTATCGAAACAATGTCAAAACTTTATAATTTAATATGTATATATTATTGAGATAATATAGCATACATCTAACGGTTTAGATTTTTAAATTTATGCATAGATAAAAAAATAGTCACTATAGATACTAATACTCATGATTATTGGATCTCTCCTCATATATAATAGGCTAAATATATAATATGATGAAGGAGAACAGAAGAAGATACGAAAAGAGATTTTGGTGTTGGCACGGGCTCGGGCACATGCACATACTGACATACATATTTTTTTTGAGGGTAAAATGCCCGTAGGCTTACTGACATACATATGATACATGCTTTGCTTTGGTTTGGTACGATACGACCGACATCAAGTACAACATTTTCGCCTTCTCATTTTAATTCTGTCCCTTTCCTTTTCTTTTACCGTCGTTGCTTGAAGCCTTGAACCAACCGTGTTAATTAAATAAATAGCTTTGTTTTTGTTAGGCTTCAATGAGCGTTGTCACTAGTGTGTAGCTTGTTGGATCATTTTTATCTTAACTAGAGCTATAACTCGGGATTCGCCTCAAAAAATGGTATTAAATAAAATAATTAAGAATTTTGTGAAATTTTAAAATTTTATATTATACAAAACTTGAGCTAAAGTTTTTTTATTTTTTAATGTAATTAAACAATAATAATGTAACAATATACAGAGAAGAACATACAAATGTTGGACCATTTTAAGAGTTAAATTTTATTTTAGACGTATCATATTCATCTTATTTAATGAGGAGAGAAAATGAAAACATATAAGCCATTAGATTAAAGTAGATGAAGAGTTTTACAAAATCAATAGTAAATAATAGTGATAAACTGATAGGATCCGTTTGGCAAATCAAGGAATAGCACTAGAATAGTGCTATCCGATTAGTAAAAATGGGTTAGTGATTGTTGGAAGAGTAAAATGAATAGTGATATTTTGAACTATTTGGATAGTAAAATTGTTGTTTGGCAACATAATAGTGGAATAGTTGGACAATAAGTGTAGCTATTCCGCCGTTCCATCTATATTGCCGAATAGCGGATTAACCTATTCACATCACTATTCGTTTAGCTACTTTGTGTTTAGCACTCACAAAATATAGAATAACACACTATTCTGAAATAGACTATTCAAAATGAGTTGCCAAACACATTCATAATGTGGTATAGTTGGGCTTATTGAAAATATATCCTTTTTGTGATTATAATTTTTAGTTCCGAGAATCCATTAAAATTTGGTTGTGTGAACTGTGAAGCACATTCACATTCACTGCACCCTTTTGTTTATTTTATTTGAGATTTATTTCGCGTCTATTGAAAAACTGTCCATATGTTCATAGATATGTACATAACATAACAAATACATCCCAAAATATAAATAACGTATTCCGATATATAACTTACAGACGCTATGAACGGTTTTTTTATGGACGCTGGATATTACTCATTTTGTTTTATGGGATTGATTGCATGTGCATCATGTCAAAGATTTACTAGTAGTTGCCAAAATTTGGTCCAGCATTTATACTGTACGTCAATGTCGATTTTCTTGTCTCACCCCCAGCACTGCCACTCTTTTGTCCTTTTCCTATTTATGTCTAGTGCCACTGCCACCTTCTCCTTGCAATTCAACTGTCTGGTGAGTTGAGGTTGCCCTATTTTAATTGAATGAGAAGACGTACGCAAATAGAAATAAAAAAGAGTTAAAAAAATAAAAAAAGAAAGAAAAAAAAAATTAAATTCTCTAGACAGAGTTGTAACACTCTTGAATTATCTCAACTATACCCTATCATCGATATATTGATCATTGATTTTGTTTAAATTTTTTTCATCTTTGATCTAATAATTTATATGTGTTTTCTCTCATTATTTAATAAGGTGAATTGATATATTCAAAAAAAAAATTTAACTCTTAAAATGCTCTAATATTTATGTGCTATTTTTTTTTACATATTATTACATTATAAATTATTAGTATTCACATAAAAAAAATTAAAAATTTTGTTCAAATTTTGTAAAATAAATATTTTAAATTTATAAGCTTTTTATTATTTATTTGATATTATATTTCGGGACGCCGGACGCCTGAGTTACATCTCTTTTGTGTACAAAATAACTCTTCAAAAAAAAGAAAGTGTACGAACTAAAACTTCAAATCGTATTTATGAGGCATTTAAGGAGGAGACAATCAGCAGGCCTACAAGAGTAGTAGAAGTAATTAACAGGCCCACGTGTGCTCTGGTTGGTTGCAAATCAATTTAGTTTGGTTTTATGGTTTACAAATTATAATTAGTTTGTAATGCTGTTTAATTAATCCAACCTCGGTTTTGGATTTAGATTGTATCAATTGCATTGATTTAAAAGCTTTTAGAACATTGCGTCCAATAAATTCAAATGAACTCAAATGGCGTTTTAATATGTATATGATTGATTATATGAACTCAAATGTTACTTTACCTTATAAATGAATATATGAAGATTATTAAAAAAAAATTGAATATATGTTACTTTTTCTATTTATGAGAAGATTATTCCATAAGTTTAAGTTTAACTTGAACATCATTGAGTATATTTCTACAATCTTATAAACTCAAGCAGACTTGTTAAATACAAGATATGTTTGTAAATTGTCAAAGAAACAATAGATTGATTATACAATTAAATTTACAACACTTATAGTTACCCAAATTTTGAAAAGTTATATAAGATAAATATTGTTGTTTGAGGTAGACTATTATACTAACGTTAGCATTTCGGACCGAAATGCTAACGGCTCAAAATTGTTGTTATCGTGTCTGAAATCACGATTTATGGTGCTCAATAAATTCTTTATATGAAAATATTGGGGAATACAAAAATTTTCCATTTTTAAAGTTTTCCAAGTATTTGTTTTGCATTTTTGAAAATAGCTTGTACAAACATCAATATTTTATTAATATTTATGAGCTATTATCTAAAATTCAAAACAAATACTTAGAAAACTCTAAAAATGAAAATTTTTTGTATTCCCCAATATTTCCATATAAAGAATTTATTGAGCACCATAAATCGTGATTTCAGGCACGATAACAACAATTTTGAGCCGTTAGCATTTCGGTCCGAAATGCTAACGTTAGTATAATAGTCAAACTCTTGTTGTTTAATTAAATACTTAACCAACCGGTTTTTAGGGAAGTGCTAATCATTTGGGGATTCTAAATATAGTTTCTTCTAAGTATGATACCACTATCTAATAAGGGTATCATATTTTATTTTGAGTGTACTTCTTCTTTTGTGATTGTAATAATTTATTTGAAAGTTTTTTTGTTTACTAAACTTCTCAATTTAAAACAAAAAGAGCATTCAAAATGCTATTAGTGCGTCAAAGAGTCAGTATCATCTATCATGTTTTTTTTTTTTTTTTTTTTCCTTTGTACTTTTCACTTGAATAAAATTAAAGAGGCATACAATTGCTCCATTAAGTTATTAATATGGAACAAATATTAGAAAATGATTTAGGGAACTGATATATAAATATCAAAAGTGATACAAAAATTGATACCGACCGTGTTAGTATTAATATTAAATGTGTTGATAATCAACTTAACTCATTGAAATATTTAACATATTTGTAAAATATATCTCTATATACAAAATAAGTTGCATATAAGTATTTCATTCTGAAATGGGTATTAAAATCCTCAGTTGTTTATTCCGCAGTTCAAAATTTTAATATCCTTAAATATATTTCTACTTCAACACTAAGAATAATAATATATAGTACTCAAGCGGCGAGTCGTACGGATGCCACTTTTGCACTTTTCATAAAGTGATGCACTATGATAATCGAAACATTTTTTAATGTTCCAATTTCCAAACGAATGAATTGTACCTTGATATTTGAATATTTTTGATACATGATAGTGGTCTTGGAATTATGACTCCTGGCATGCAACATGTTGTTTTTTTAATTAGATTTCATACGAGTGAATATCTTCGAGTTTCACAAAAAATGGCTTAAGTTTTTTAATTATTTTATTTTTTTTGCAAATTAATATCGTAAAATTGGTGCATCTGATACGAGTATTTTTCTCCTTTTAACTTTGTTTTACTTCTTAGTTCTTATTTATACTTTTTTATATCAAGAAACGACTTATTAAAGGTTTCACTAGCGAATCTAATATGATTCAACTTGATATATAAACAACAGACTAAATATAAAAAAAAGAAAAGAATAAAAATATATTTATTAAATAAATATTACTGACAGACTTTATGTGATGTTGATTTATATATTTATTTTCTGCATAACAGAGATAAACACGTAATTAATACGTGAAAATATTTTGTTACAAAAAATTGCACAGACAAGGAAATTTAGCTGAGCCGACAGATTTTTTAAGCAGAAAAGTGTTCATGTTTCTTTTTCATCTTGATCTCTCTTGATTCAACTTTTACATAAAAATTAATAACTAAGGACTTCAAATTGACTTCAGTTTGCCCTTTTGTTTTGGCTTTTCAAATTGCATCGTATCCCAATTGTAATTATTGTGAGAAATGGCACAAATTTTATCATTATAAAAAAGAGGAGAATCAAATGACACAACAATATTTCGACACAAATGTTACACTAAATCATATAAATTTATAAAATAAATCTTAAAAAAGTAAAATATTTTATAAACATATTTATTTACTTATAGATCGATTGTATGTCAAATTTTATTTAATAATTTTGGTGTCATTTGATACTCCAATAATCATTAAATTTAGACTGTTCTAATTACTATATAAACTTGATGGTCGTTGATATGAAGTATCAAATGACACTCAAATTGAATGAAATTTGTGTGATATCTGAATTTTTGACATTCAAAAATTAAGATATATTAATGTGACAACTGCTTTTCCTAAGTAATTGTAATTTACTATACGGTTAATTTATAGTATATTTTATCTTTTTAATTAAGATAGCCATAGACAAGGCCTTGATAAATAAAAGTTTTGGTGGGATAAAAAAACAAAATTCAAATTATTGATAAATAAAATGGGACGCTTCATCTCCAGGGTTGTCATGGAGCATCATGAATTTTGATTTTTGAATGATTAACATGGTTCAAATATTATCTCAAGGGGAGCTAGGATCCCTTCATATTATTCATAGCTTGTAGCAGCTGGAAATATCATTTTCTTTCTCTGAATGGTTCAAATATTATCTCCAGGGTTTATGTCTTTCAGACTATGATCTTCTAAACCGAGCTAGCTAGGATTCCCCTTATATCTCAACCGTCTTTGATGTATGTAAATTCATGTTTTGGTGCAACTGACCATATAACACGCCGGAATGATTAAATTAAAGATCGAGAGGACGGTATATAATTGTTGAGAGTTAAATTGCTCTTGGTACTTTTACTCTATTTAATTTCCATCTCTTTGTTCTTTTTTCTCAGTTTTAAGTTCAGAACACATGCATGGGGTAATTACGTAGTGCATGGCAGGACATCTTTTTGATCAAGATATGGTTAAACGGTTCCTAGCTAGCAATCATAGCTAATTAAATGTTAAATTGAGAATTAGTGAATCATATATATATATATATAGTCTTTTTTGAGGAAGTCAAGCTGGTCATATATATGTGTGTGTGTGTGTGTGTGTGTCAAGTTGGACTCGAGTAAAACTTAAGGTCATTAATCTAGATTGATTCTTATGGGCAGTTAATGAATAAATGAAACATGATTTAGCTAGGCCGAGTCCACACCTCTTATACAAATGATCACTAAACGAGTTAATAAAGTTAAAAAGGAATTACGAATGAGAGATGGCAAGCTAAAGATTGGTCAGAGACCAAATAGTATAAAGGATTAAGAAGCCAAACATGATCAATATGGGCAGTTAATGAATTGATTATATATAAAATCGATATAGGGCTGTATGCATGTGTAGTTCATCCAAGCTTGATATACTGATTGAAAATCATGTCAGCTATTTCAATATTAAAAGTGCTATGAATGATTATAGAGGTGCAGCGCTGATTGCGACGTAAGAGACATCTTGCGGCCAGCAATCAGTGGTGAACCCCTTACGACTCCGCAAGAGACATCTTGCAGGCCGCAAGCAGTCAATCCAGACAGCAAATTGATTCTGAAAATCCTGGGAACGCCTTTTTATCATCTGTTTTAGTGTTATTACTTAGTTAGTGTCTTTAATTGTTTAGGATACCAATCTCTCACAAACCCCCCACCCCCCACTTTTATACCAAAATACCAAAAATAAACTCCTTAGGATTTAGAATTGAATTTAGGGTCTAGTTTAGATTTAATTTCCGTCCCTGTGGATTCGACCCCGACTGTACTGCATAAGATCATACGCTTGCGATCGATTGCATATTTAGGGTATTAAAAGCCTATACCAATTTCCGTGGCCAACCCCCATCCGGGTTTCGAACCCGCGACCACTACTACATAAAATTCTATTTGTAACGGTTATTTGGATTGATTTATAATGGTTGTAGAGTCGTTACAAGTGGACCTGTCACTAAATGTTTATAAGAACTGTTGGGAAATGGTGTGTTAGGAAATGGTTTCAAAACACATTTCGTAACAGTTTTATAAAGGAACCATTACAAAATCACATATTCAGAAAACAGTTCACATATGCGAACCGTTACAAAATCACATATTCAGAAACAGTTCACATAGTGGATTAGCCTATTCATATCACTATTCGTTTAGCTATTTTATGTTTGACACTCACAAAATATAGAATAGCACACTATTCCGGAATAGACTATTCAAAATGAGTTGCCAAACACACTCATAATGTGGTATAGTTGAGCTTATTGAAAATCTATCCTTTTTGTGAAGTATAGATTTTTAGTTCCGATAATCTATTAAAATTTGCTTGTGTGAAGCACATTCACATTCACTCCACCTTTTGTTTATTTTATTTGAGATTCATTTCACGTCCATTGAAAAACCGTTCATAGATGTGTACATAACACAACAAATACATCCCAAAATTAACAATAGATGATGCATTTCGATATGTAACATATAGACGCTATAGAAGGTTTTTGTATGGACGGTAGATATTACTCATTTTGTTTTATGGGATTGATTGCATGTGCATCATGTCAAAGATTTACTAGTAGTTGCCAAAATATGGTCCAACATTTATACCGTACGTCAATGTCGATTTTCTTGTCTCACCCCCAGCACTGCCACTGCTTTGTCCTTTTCCTATTTATGTCTAGTGCCACCTTCTATTTGCATTTTCTCTCAAAAAAAAAAAAAAAAAACCTTCTACTTGCAATTCAACTGTCTGGTGAGGTGAGGACGTGAGGTGCCCTATTTTAATTGAATGGAAGACGTACGCAAATATAAAAAAAAAGAGTTAAAAAAAAATAGAAAAAAAGAAAGAAAGAAAAAACATCAATTCTCTGGACTAACTCTTCGAGCATCTCAACTATGTCATATCATCGATATATTGATCATTGATTTTGTTTAAATCTTTTCATCTACTTTGATCCAACAATTTATATATGTTTTTCTCCTCATTTAATAAGATGAATATGACGTATATAACACAAAATTTAATCCTTAAAATACTCTAACATTTATGTGCTATTTTTTTTACATATTATTGCATTATATATTATTAGTATTCACATAAAAAAATTAGAAATTTTGTTCAAATTTTTTAAAATAAATATTTTAAATTTATAACTTTTATTATTTATTTGATTTTATATTTCGGACAAGCCTAAGTTACATCTCTTGTGTACAAAATAACTCTTAAAAAAAAAAAGAAAGTGTACAAAATAAAACTTCAAATCGTATTTATGAGCATTTAAGGAGGAGACAATCAGCAGGCCTACAAGAGTAGTAGAACTAATGTTTTTCAAAAAAAAAAAAAAAAAAAATTGGTAGAACTAATCAATGGCCCACGTGTGCTGTGGTTGCAAATCAATTTAATCTGGTTTATAATTAGTTTGTAATGCTGTTTAAAAATTTTAAAAATATGAAATTTTTAATTTTTTTAAAAAAAATATGCGATATGCGTATCTATATATGCGATATGCCGCATATGCGTAAAATAATAACTAAGGACTTCAAATTAACTTCAATCTGCCCTTTTGTTTTGGCTTTTCAAATTGCATCATATATATCCGAATTGTAATTATTGTGAGAAATAGCATAAATTTTATCATTATAAAAAAGAGGAGAATCAAATGACACAACAATATTTCGACACAAATGTTACACTAAATCATATAAATTTATAAAAAAAATCTTAAAAATGTAGAATTTTTTATAAACATATTTATTTACTTATAGATCGATTGTGTGTCAAATTTTATTCAATAATTTTGGTGTCATTTGATACTCCAATAATCATTAAATTTAGACCGTTCTAATTACTTTATAAACTTGATGGTCATTGATATGGAGTATCAAATGACATTCAAATTGAATGAAATTTGAAACACAATCGATCCATAAGTAAATGAACATGTTTGTAAAAGATTTTCTATTTTTAATATTTTTTATAAATTTATATGATTTAGTGTAACATTTATGTCAAAATTTTATGTGTTATTAGAGCCCTCTATAAAGAAATATAAGAATCAATGTTCTAAATAGCACTATAGCGTTTCCGGGCTCAAACGCGATGCTATTGGCCAACACTACGCAAGTAGCGCTATTGCCGCTATAGCACGAATAGCGGGCGCTATAGCATATAGCGTTATAGCGTGTAAATAGCACGCTATCCGTCATAGTACATGTTTTATGCTCAGAATGATTTTTTTTTTGGAAAATGACTTAGTTAGTACTTATTACATTCTTTTTGTACGAAATGACATAGTTTGTAATGGTTTAGATATCTTTAAATAGAAAAAAAATATAATATATTAGGTATATTTTGAATTGCGATCTGGACTTTGTATCGGTTTAATGCTAGTATTATAGTTCCATAAGTAATTTTGTGTTGCTTATTTGCTCTATGGAACCCATGATAATGTTAAATTATAAATAATATTTAATATAGAATATTAATTATGAAATTATTGGATATGCTACGTACGATAGCTTTTCCGGGACCTTGTCGCGATGACTCTATAATCGCGATTTAGAACTTTTGATAAGAATGGTTTTTCTCTCCTATTGAAATGATAAATTTGATGAGCAGACAGCAAGAATTTTGACTTGTTGGAGTGATGGTTGCATTGCAGAGGCAGAACAAGGAATGTAGGCTCCACTTCACTTGTATCGCTATTGATTTTTAGTAAGGAGAAACACCCTGCTTTGATTGAAAAACCATCCATACGTTTGTAGATGTGTACGAAATGTAACAGATATACTCTGAGATGTGACAGATATATCCTAAAATGTAACATATATATAGATGCTATGGATTCTATAGACAATTTTTTTATGGACGCTAGATATGCTATGTAATAGATACACTCTGAAATGTAACATATACACTCTAAAATGTAGGCTCCACTTGAGTAAGCGCCTAACAACTGAAAATCAACTCCATTAATAATGCACATGTTAATGTTATCATATCTCCAAATTTTCTGAACCTCTCATTCTCATATAAATAGCAAACTTAGTAATTGTTTGGATTTTGGTGTCACCACCAAATGCATTTTACCATAGATATTTTCTCTACAAGTCACTCCAAACAATATTTTCTCATTAAGTGACTTGCCAAGTTTAAAATTTGTAGTTTTTTTGAGATAAAAGATGAGGGCTAAGCTACTCAAATTTAAATGTTTATAAAAGACCTTCCATTCGGGTTTCGAATCTGCGACCACTACTTCAGAAAATTCCATTTGTAATGGTTATTTGGATTGATTTATAACAGTTGTAGAACCGTTACGGATGGACATGTCACTAAATGTTTATAAGAACTGTTGGGAAATGGTGTGTTAGGAAATGGTTTGAAAACACATTTCGTAACGGTTTTTATAAAGGAACCATTACAAAATGATATATTCAGAAACAATTCACATATGCGAACCGTTACGAAATCACATATTCTACAACTGTTCTTATATAAGAACCGTGACAATCGATCCATAGGTAAATGAATATGTTGGTAAAATATTTTTTATAAATTTATATGATTTAGTGTAACATTTATATCAAAATTTTATGTGTCATTAGATCATAATTAACTCTTAATATATAGTTAATTAGGAAACTTAATCACATTCCCATGTGGTTTGTTTATATACAAATTAGCAGGGAATAGTTTCCGGAAAGGTACCAATTGTTGGTGGAGGGACCTCCATCTACATCTATAATTCTATATGGTGTTTCCACAAACAAACTAGGCTTTCATGACGCTGTTGAATAAGTTAAACCCAACCAACATATATAATCTATTAATAATCTCCACTCACCAAACAAAAAAAAAAAAGTGGCTACCTTATTAATCTTGAGGAGAAAGTGATGAAATTCAATTTAAATATTCTGATCTTATATATATAATATATAACCCTTTAATATTTTTTGGAAAATTCCACTAAAATATATTTTTATTTTAATTTTTTTATGGGAGGATTTAAACCTAGAATTTATTTTCCATCATAATGATACATTTTAGTTTTTAGAAACATTTAGAAAACAGAGCTAACTTTTCAGTAGCGGGCAACATAATGATGTACTTTCTGGAAATTTATTTTAGCCGAATCACAAGGAACAATTATGTATTTCTAGCTCCAATTTAATATTTGGGGTAGGCTAGGGTGGAGGGTCAAAAGATAAAAGTATGAATAATTAAAAAAGAAAGATTTCTTGACAATTAGTATTTGACAGCTGAAGTAATCATAAATATGTTTACTTATAAACGCAACTTTAAAATTTTAAAAGTGGCTATTATGTTCCTAATCTCATATAATTTGCATGTCATTTGATACTTTATAAGAAAAATAGGAGAAGTTGCAAACAAATGGCAATAATCTGAATTTAATGGACTTTGATAAATCATCAAATTAAAAACAGCGTCAACAAACTTATGGACTAGAATTTTGTCTAAAGCCATTTGGATGGTCTCCATCCAAATCCATGGTTAAACCGTTCGATTCAATTTATATGTTATTCAACGGTGATAGCATGTGACCCATCATTCTAAATATAACTAGCATACTATTTTTAGTACCTATATTATTAAATCACGGCTGATCAATTACTAAACAATTAGATCGTACGGCTCTCAGAACCCTTTGGACCATCCAAATGGCTTTGTACAATATCCAAACCCCAAACTTACCAAACTTATAACACAATCAGCATCAAACTTATAACACAATCAATCTATAAAATGCGGTATTGTAGAATTATGTTTTCAAAAGTTCTAACTTCTGATTTTTTTATTATGTGAAAAAATTAAAAAACACATTACATTATATGAAAAAAAAATGTGATATTCTAATATAAACAGGGCACAATACGCCGGAAGATGCAGCGAGGAAGAGCCCCATATTGGAACTTGTTAAATAAATTATGAGAAATACCTCGAGTCCATAGAATATACATCCATAACGTCAATATATTACAAAATCGTATATATTTGTTACAAAATCGGATGTATATGTTACGTTCTTTATACATCTAAGAACATATTGATGGCTTTTCAAATCGACGCAAGCAGGGGCGGAGGCAACATATTTTCCTTTAAAGTTTTACCCTTAAAATTTTCAAAAAATATTCCAGGGCGGAGGCAACATATTCTACGCACTGGCCCACCTCTGGAAATTTTTTTCAAAAATATACCTTTAAAAATTTACAAAATAATCCTCTTATAGAAAAAAATAACAAAAATATACTCATTTCTGAGAAAAATTTACAAAATTGTCCCTACCCTAAAAAATATTTACCCAAATATTTCTTTAAAGTTTTACAAAAATATACCTAACTTTCTTATTAGTTACAAAACTAGTTTTATCTGAAAAGTTAGACCACCCCTATATGACTCCGCCCAAGACGCAAGATGTGTCTCATAGATTATTTGTGACGAACACATACCTAAATACCCCCTGGATTACTTATGAGTAGCTTATAGCTGCTCTCTTTATGCCTCTCAGTCTCGAGTGCATATCCTCTGAAATGGTCAGTTATTTCAAATTGTGGAGTGGTCAGATATTACACCTAAGAGAAAAACACAGACAACTTCGATTTCCGCACCAATTAGATTTATAGAGGGATTTTGTCTTTGGGCAGTACTCCAATTTGTGAAGTATTCCAGCCGATGTGAATTCCTCAGTCTCACCTCAAACCATATTGAATTCAGCTGGCAATTAAATTTGCACATTTGTCTCATCTCAATTGAATTTGAAAGGAGCATACAGAGTAGAGATAGACGAGGATAGACCACTTTGCTGGGGTCAGTTTAGCCGTGCATTCCCTTTCCCTCTTGCTCAAAGTTTCTTTTAGTTAATTTTACTGCTGGTCCTGGTCCTAGCATCACATTATTATGTTCATTTTCTACCAATAGAATGTGATATTTTTCTTTTGTTCAACTTCAAAGATACCTAAATTGCTGCTTTTGGACTCTAGTCTTCTTTCTGCCCCTTCTACTGTATTCACCTACTCACATTACCCACGTACTTGCGCATTTTTTTTAGCTAGACGAATGACAATTTTTTTTAAAATCGAAAATATAAATAATAGATATATGAAATAGTAAGATAACACCAGAATTTACACATAATAGATAGAGCCGATTTTCAAAATCGGTTCCTTCCATTGGAACCGATTTTGAAAATCGGTATGAACAGTGTTTTAGCCACATCCATATTACACACTCCACACGCCACACGGGATCCATACCGAATTTCAAATTCGGTTCCAATAGAAGGAACCAAATTTGAAATTCGGTATGAACAATATTTTTTATTTTTTATTTTTTTTTTTGTGGGGGACCGGCCCCCTGCCTCTCTTCTCCCATCTTCTCTCCCAACCGAATTAAAAAGGTAGAAACCGATTCTCAAAATTTGTTCTTTCCATTGGAACCGATTTTGAGAATCGGTATCTACTTTTTTTTTTTTTCTTTTTCCGGATCCAATTGTGGCCGAGCTCGGTGGTTAAAAAAAAAAAAAAAAGGTTCAAACCGATTTTCAAAATCGGTTCCAATGGAAGGAACCGATTTTGAAAATCGGCTCTATCTATTGTGTATAAATTCCGGTGTCATCTTACTATTTTCATAAATTTTATTATTTATAATTTCGATTTAAAAAAAAAAATTGGACGAATGAAAACATAAATAGTAAGATATCATCTGAACATTCACTTTTTTTTTTTTTTTTTTAAAAAAAGAAAATTTATAAACACTGTAACCTGTGTGGTAGAAGGTTAATGAGGTTTTGGCATAACATCTTTAAATCATAAATTGATTTGTCTGTTGTTCCTTCACTAAAAAAAAAAAAAAAGGAATTTAAAGGAAGACTTCTAGTAAGTTAAAGTTATGACCACTAGGACATTTTCAGGTGGCGTTTTCAATTTAAAAACAGCTGAAATAAAGGAATTATGCCCACTTTATTTTCTGAACATTTGCCGATTTATTTTTATAAAGCCTCCATATATTTTTTGCACATTTTTTTCTCCAATTAATTAATAAAAATTACAGCTCCAATATCGTAAAAGGTTTATTTTTAGTTTTTTTACCCCCGGTCTGCGAATAAAGAGTCCAAAAAAAAAAAGTTCAATAAAGAGTCCAAATGAAAAGGCCCTGAGCGAGACATGGAAAGCCCACACTAAAACAAAGGGTTTGTTGGCACCTTCAATACTGCGGGATCTGGAGCCAGTCGAAAGGGACATGAGCCATACCGGTCTCAAGCTCAGGAAACAGTGCTGCAACATGAAATTGAAAGCATACCAGACCACCTCTTCTCTTAAATCAATATCGCGTCTATTGAAAATGCATCCATACGTCCGTAGACACACTCAAAATATAACAGATACATCCTATTTTGTAACAGGTAGATGCTACAGATAGATATTCTATGGGCGCTAGGTATTCCTCTTATCGCTCACGCTCAGGCAGTACTGTAGTAGTAAGAGTTAGCTCACACGTCCTTGGCTGGGTCTTCGTGGGTGGGTGCTCTTTTCACTCACTCACACACACACACAAACACAGACAGATGCACGCACGCACTCTTTATTGAGGTGTTCTTTGATTGGGGTCAGTGTATTAATTAACCCTATCAAATTATTGCTTTGTACGTCACACCACATAATGCACAGCGCAATTTATTTCAAAATCCCGTGAAGTGACCAAATATCAGTTGGACTTAACGCGGATTAGAGTTGTCAAACTTATACTGATAGAATGTAATAAAGGAAGAGCCTCACTAATTGTGTCTAACAATCACTACATATTTGCTTCAGTTTACGGTGTTACTTCCCCCTCCTCTCTAAACTCAAAATTAATAAAAGAAAAAACTCAGCTGCCTCACTACCTCTCTTTCTTATCCACGTAGAGTTACAATACCTTAAAAAAAAAATAACCAAATTTAAGAAAGAAAAAGGTGCAGAAAATTGCCTTCTAGTAGAAATGTTACAATAACTAAATGAAAAAAAAGCAGATTAAAAAAAAGAAAATAAAAAAAAATTGACACCTCATCTCCATTTTTCTTGCAAGTCCTTTTTGTTGGACATGGCCCACGTGACTAGAATCGCCACTATCAGGACAACCACAGTTAAGAGGAGAAGCGCATAGCTAAACTCATCCGTAAGTGAGTCAAATGTCCGAGATGGCGCGATTCTAGTGTAAAAGAGGTCGATACCATAGGAGAAAACATGGGTAGTGGATTCTAGGATTGCAGGGAAAGATACTATGCCTCTCAGGTCTCCCACTTGGAGGGTGTGAGTCACATATGACTATAAAATGATTTGACAAATAGAAATGACATCAGAACAAAAGTATCGGACATTAGCACAAAAACCACCAAAATTAGTTTTCGGTGCTGTCACACATGACAGGTTGAAATGGCCTGGTACGTGATATTCCTTAAATTTTCAACATATTTTATTTAGATTGTTTTCTTTTATTGTTTTAGAAATCACCTTTCGGGTTTGGTTTTTATTTAAAGGCCAATAAGTATTTGCACTAAAAAGATGAACATATATTTGGCAAAGCAATATAAAAGAGAACCTGAGGGATAATAGGCAAGGTATCAGTTAAAGGAATAATCCCCTCTTCTTTCTCTTCTTGAGATGGATTAGCAGTCCGACGAGGATCCAAAAACCGTTTGTCAAGTGCCAATACCTGATGATATACAAATTCAAAGTGAATATTTAATTTTGCCAAGTAAAATTTAATTTGTAAATATAAAAAAACTTCTACTTTGGATGCATATGCCATCATCTAGGTGAAAGGAAAAACAAATGTTGTACCTGATCGCCAATAGTTCCTATTAGGAGTTGCTTGGATGTAATTCCCCTTGCAGTTGTAGTCACAGCTATAGCTTTTATGGAGTGTGTGAAAAAGTATGACTGGGACTTTGTGGTGATCTCAGGACGAGAGTAAGATGTTATAGGTGCTGTTAAGTTGTGCTTTCCCAAAACCAGCTTCATCACATCCTTGTTATCCTGTTTTAAATTACAGCATGAATACACTTGCTTTAGGTTGCTACCCTTTTATTGTCTTACTGAAAGAATGCTTGTATGGGTAGATCCAGTCAAGTCTATTGCGCAATTTCAGAAGTCAGTTTAAAAAATTATAATAATAAAAAAAATCTTCTCTCCAGTTCAGGATTAGTTTTAAAGATAAAAATATCTTCTTTCCAGTCTACCTTTCAATTCCAACCATTTAATCAATAAGCATCAGAGCATAACAGAGAAAACAAAACTTATCAATTAATGATTTTTTAATTATCATTTTATTGACCTCTTGGGTGCTTATTATCATATAATTGAAGAACAACATAGGCTGAAGTGGGTTAATTTTCATAAACATCAAAAAATTAATTACATTGAAGTTAAGTTGGATAAAAAGAACTAAGACCAGCTGCATGACAATTGAATATACTGTACAGATTAAGATATATCAAATTATATTTAAAAGTAAAAATGAATCAGTAGCTACATACATATCAACAGGTGAGAAGTACTTACAGCACGTGATTGGTCGTAGATTTCAGTAACTGTCATTTCAAATCTATGTGCTCTCAGGTTGAAGTAGTGATAGACTACCCAATTTTCACTCACAACCTGCATAAATTTTCGCAATCAATCAATTAATTCATAATCAATAACTAATGCAAGGCTCACCCAAGCAGAGTTTTCATCTTTTGCTTGTAACACATTGGCAGAACCAGACTGGTGAAATGCCATATTCAGATATTCTATGACTCTAAATAATGGTTGTAATGGCAGCACAAAAGTATAGCATTAGTATCTAGTAATTAGTAACTTGTAGCCATCTGCTTTGCATGTGTTAAGAAAAGGAGGCCAGCACTAGGTATTACTGTATTCCAGATGTGAATCTTCTTGCAATAAATAGCCAACACAAATCAGATTAGAATGATGAAGAACCACATACAGCATGGACTGGGCCTTGGGCTCCTTGGTGGGTAACACGGTGGAGAATCCGGCCAGTGACTGTGTCGATCAAGTATGCAACCAATGATGCCTCATCAGGTGCAGAGGATCCAATCCCTCCTGCTGCTTTTGGTGAAACAGTGGCAACAAATAGTATGTTCTTTGATATGTACTTGTACATGACATCTTGATTCGTCATTATCTTGGCTTGTGTATGCACCACCTAACATGCACATTGTAATATAATTAAGTCAGTGAATAATAAACCTGCTATAAGAGAATGCAACCGGTGATTTCAGAAATGCAAAATTGTACAAGACAAAGTGATCTAGAAATTAAGAATGTTTCAGAAAAGGTATCTCTCATTCCGCTTCCTCTGTGTCCAGCAGATTGTAATGCAAATCAAGAAGTTCTATTGAAGAGTTTAAAAGACAATTTTTATAATTTGGTCTGTAAGAGTCACTAACAACTAAATAAATTTTCTAAAACCTGTTTTTAATAAAATCATAATTAAATTTTATGAGGAAAAACACTTATTTAACAATAAGCATGCTATTCCAAAATTAAAGGAAAAAGAATAATGCTCTTTTGAAAGTGTGTTTCATATAATATATATATAATCTTTAATCTGAAAAGAGTACCACTTTTAACTCCCTGGAATATTAAGGGGAAAAATAAATAAGATAGAAAAAAACCTCAGTCATCTTTCTCCTTGCAGTAGCGACAATCCTCTCACTTTCAGAAGGGAAAACAAGAGACCATAATTCTCTTGTACTAAAGCAGTATTCATCTGATGAGCTAGCCCCACATCCTTTTTTATAAGCATATCCCTTAATAACCCCTTTCGCATTTTCAACTTTGTAGTAATACATGTTTGCCATCTCATGCATAAACACCTTCAAAGAATCCAGACCCCTTGGATACAAGTGAGCATTTAGATCATTGTCTATAATAAGGTGAAGTTTCTGCTCTGAGGAGTCTGTCAGAGGCAATGGTACTACCTCTGAAATCGAATGGTCAATAATCATGGTTTCCAGCTCCTTCCCTGAGTAAGAGTCAACAATGGAGAGGAATCCTTGAGACTCTAAATTGGCCCCACATCGACCAACCAATAAAACTGAGGGGTTTTCTTGCAGAGCCTTGTGGTGAGGGACACGCCAGTTGCGCAGAGTTAAAGCAGAGGGTGAAAGGCAACCTCTGGACTGGAGAAGAGGGTTCAACAGATAGGCCCACACAATTCGGCCATCTCCAGTGTGGAGAGCATATATCTTACCGGATTGGGTTAGAACAATTATCAGCTTTCGGAACCCATTATGGTCCCTTGTCATCTTATTTCTCCCAGCGCTTTTAAGATGCATTGCTTGGATAGCGGCCATGTCATCAGGAGTGGCTAACATCAAAGTGCCTTTTAGTTTAAGCAGATGCCCCTAAATTATATAAAAAAATAAATATTATTTAAGATTGTTAAAAGGAATCTCGAATGCAATGCAGTATGGTGCGGTTAGATTTGGCAGAAAGCTTGATCAATAAGATTAGTATCAACGAATAAGCAGTATCCATATAAAACAAACTAATTAGGGTGCAGTCAGTGACCAATAATACTGGAACCAATATGCTCCATCATGTGTGTTCTTTTATCTTTCTCTGTTAATTTTTTTTTTGAACGCTCTCTCTCTATCCATTTGATATTTTACATGCAAAACACACCATAGCTTATAGATATTTGATAGCATGTAACAGATTTTTATTATACCCTTAAAAAATATCATCAATACACCTACAAATTATAGTAAGCATCCAATATTACAAAACATTAGATGAAAAACATCCTTATACAACCCCCTCTTTTAAAATCTGTAGATCCCCAAGCATAGTAATTTGGACATTCTAAGGAGATTATATTTCATAGGGGCACATGATATAACAAACGTTTTGCAGAGGTACGTAACATACTAGCATATCTAGGATTTTAATGTACCCAGGGGTGATATCACAGATAGCTTGCACAACAAGTACTTCATGCACATCCAAAGCATGGAAATATGTATCATAAAACTTTCTGATCCCATTTCAAGCTTTTAAGCAACATTTTTTTTTCCAGTTGACAGCTAGTTCAAAAGCCACAAGTTATTTGAATTACCTAAACATTTAACAATTAAGTTGAATACCATCCCGTGCTAAGCTGGAAAATAAAAATGGTAATGACAAGTTGACAACATTGACAATAGTATTGGTATACCACCTCCCTCGAAAAGAAATATTTTGATGTAGCTCGAAAAGAAATATTACCACAGCTGGAAATCGATAACATTATTATGGCCATGTCTCCATGGTTAGGGAGTTATTTTATCATGATAATTTCATGTAAGATAGGTGTATTTAAAAATGTGCCTCATAAAAGATTTAACTATAAAAGATTATCACCTTGAGCCACTCCAAAAGGGTATGCTCCACCTCCACAACTGAGACACCTTCCTTTTCCACGGGAAGTTCTGCTGGAACTGCATCAGAAATCGACGCAAGCCCATCCTCCCTCTTCCAGACTACCTCCCCTTGTTGCACCAGTAAAAGCGACTCATCCTCCATCACAAGCAGAGCTCTAAATCCATGGGATTTATCGGTTCTCAAATAATTATTTAAGAAAACCCTATTGACATGTCCTCTGTGCTCCTCCATTTGGATAACTTCAGTAAGAGCTTCGCCGCCATTAATTTTTACTTGGAAGTTAACAGCATTGTTTGAGTGATGAACTACAGCAAAGGCTTGCTCTTCTTCAGAGAGGGTTAGGCTGTCACTGACAATCCCAGCTTGATCAGCTTTTCCTACTAGTTCGAGTTCATAGTCTCCTCTAACTTTTATAAAGACAACATTTGATGGAGTCTTAACTACGAAAATGTCACTAGATTTGGTGGGAATCAGCTCAGCGGTGCCAGAGAAATCTTCAACAATGTCTGATAGCGGCTTATGATGGTGAGTTATAATTCCAGCAGTGAATTTAAAGAGAAGTAGGTTGGATTTGGTAGAGTCCAATACTACAATTGAGTCACAGGACATGGCTGATGTTTTAGTGGATAAACCAGCTGGAGAGGGCTGAGCAGCATGCTTAAGCAATTCTCCTGTTTTAGCATTGATGTGATACAAGGCAATCTGTGAAGAGTGGATAAAGCCAACTGCATATATGGTGTCACTCTCTGGAGGCTGAAAGACATGCTTCAGCTTTAACCTACATGAAAAAAAATGCAACAAAAAATTAATAAATAATTTAAAATAAATTGAAAAGCTAAAAGGATTTGACAAAAAGAACCGAGCACTAATGAAACATAACAACAAATGACCAAAGACTTATGCAGAACTGGAAGAACAGGCAATTGCACAATTTATAAAAATTAAATGATTCAATAGAAAGGACTTCAGGTCATGAGGACGACAGTCCCTGTTAGTCTAAATGAGTGTGTGTGTGCAAGTGTGATAGAAAGCAGGGAGAGAGAGTACCCATCAACAGACAGATCCTTTCTCCAAACAACCAAACCATCTATGGTTGACACTGCTCGAATTGAGCCTCCATTGCATGCCAAAATCAAGCTGTCTCTTCCTGATTTAACATTTCCCTACAGGAAAAATTATATCGTTACTAAATTGAAGTACAAGCAGTACATTGAGACAAATAAATGACAATTTTCAGCAAGTTACCAAAATATGTAGAAATGGATCATCAGCTGGGTTTGAAATTTGAAGATCGGTCTCCCAAATCATTTGTCCATCCGGAAGGTTCCATGTTCTCAATACATTTCCTTGTGATGAAAGTGTGACAACATCTGAAATAATAAAATTTAGAATAAAAATTATTTCAGATTGCCAGTACGTCATTGACACAAGGAAATACAATTAAAGGTTAAATAAAATAGAAAAAATATTTGGTGACTCACACTTTCCAAGAGAGAGGCTTAATTGATCGACTGCATCATCCTTTCCAAGCACGTGTCTCCAGACTACAAACACATGGAAGCAGTTTCATATATTAACCTTAGAATTTTAGAATCCAAGAAACAATGAAACAGTAATTTGCAGCCATGGATCGAGTTCCACAATTTCATACAGTCTTTTTCATGTAGAATAAGATACTCAAGCTACATCAGTCGAAGTATTGCAACAGTAATAGTGGCAAATCTCTAGACCGGGGGTTTCAATCTCAAATCGTTACTGTGATTCCGCTTGTTACACACAGGTTTTATGTTCCATAATATTGAAATATCGCAACACTGATCATGCCACACAGCAGAAACCTGGTTAAGACAATACTACAGTGCGTGCTGACACAATCTTATGGTACCAGAGTTAAGATCCACTTACATATGTCTCCAGTACGGAGATCAAGAGAGGCGATCGCGTTCTGCTCGGTGGAGACGACGACGCGCCTCCTGCCGGCCTTCTGCGCGTGGAACACCGCATGCTTGACCTTGCCTATGTACCTCCCATGCCTTCAACGCACCCAAATTGAACAATCAATGACAGATCTAATAACAATAACAAAAGAGAGAGAGGTGGAAAAGAGAGAGAGAGTTGGACGAACCAATCGGCGAGGCCGGCTTGATCTTCGTAGATGGAGAGGGCGAAGGTGGAGAGGGAGAGGAGGAGGAGAAACCCTAGCAGAAACCTAGTAGCCTCCACCATGGCGGGAAGAAGAAGAGAGGAACAGCGAGCGAATCCGATCTAATTCTAATTGCTAATTATTGCTGCCTTGTCGAAGAGAAGAAGAAGAACATCTCCTTCTACACGATCGATCGGCGTGCTTATCCTCTGCTGCGCGGTACTGTGCTGCGCAGAGAATCAACGATGTAGATTATAGGAGGGTTTTCTGAGATTGAGTTGCACAAATCTCAAAGCAGATCCAACAGTTGAAGTACTGCGCAGTATATTGCTGCGCTTTAGAGGATATGAATTGCGATCGGTCTATTGGAGATATGTGTCACTTACTTGTGGGACCCACATGTAAGAGACCTGTTCTAATTCTAATTCTGCCTTGCTTGCTGTTGCGGCAGAGGATAGCACGATCCAGTCGGAGAAGATATTTGTCAACGAACCGGACCGGACCAGTTTAGACGGACCCAACTGACGGCCCGAGTCGGTTTGTTCTAAAACGGGCCAGGCCTAAATTTAGACATGGTGTAATATATATATATATATATATATATAAACTGGGCTTCCCTTTTTATATTTTGTGAATCCAAAAATAAGACCAGCATCTATTTGGAAGAGAGATCAGGATTGAGGATGATGTATAAATAATAAAAGGAGGCTATCTATTAGTTTAAGCTAATGAGATCTTGGAAAGCAGGTCCTCACTAAGCATATGACATTTTCAAAGTAATCTAGATTAGCTTCGAATAAAGCACCATTCATTCTCCCTATTATATATCTATATATATATCTAATCTAACTAGCAATTTTATACAATGAATACAGAATACTATACTATATATAGCCCTCCGTTTGTCTACATGCTATTAGCTCTTCCTAAGTTCCTATTAAACTCTGCTGACACTAATTGTGTGTAAGCCTGACGTCATAATGGAAATAGATAGAGAAATATATATTTGGACGACACTGTTTAGTGCCAAAATTGAAATATTCAAGTGCATAATCATTCTGGACACGTGTCAATCTGTAATCATGGAAAAACAAATCTAGAGAGAAAGAAAAATCAGTGTGCAGAAGTAGAACTAGTTGGCATCTCCAATATTTGTCCAGGTAAGAGAAGTTTATAATGTAGGGAAGGGGATAATAATTGCTTTGGAAATTCTACCTGAATGAATAAATGATACTACCTCCATTATTTTATATATTTTTTTCTCTAAATAGAATTTCTTGCATATAATTTTGGCATAATGAATATAATATCAATATCAATATCAATGTATCATTTAATAACCAATAAAACTTAAGGAAATTAAAAAAAGAAGTGCAACATTTTGTCAAGTCATTCTGCTATCAATCGGCTAAGTAACCTTTTTATTTTGAATCAAGCGGTCTTTATCAAATATATCTCTCTCTCTCTGTTTTTTTTTTTTTGAGGTGATAGGTAAAATACCTACCAGTATTTCCATTAATAACTAAAAAAAGGGGGTGCAATATGCCTCTTTAATTAAATTTAAAAGATATATCATAACCATCTAATTATAAAAAATGAACGGCCTATATTATAATTATTTCATCAAATTCACAACAGAATTAATTAGCCTCTGTTATTTTGTTTTGCTGTGCATGAGAAGGCATTTACCATTATGGGGGGATGGAAAAGGGAGCGGCATAAGAGCGGGTGGTTGGAGGAGGAGGTGGGTAAGTGGGTCAACGGGGGGGGGGGAGACCATTAAGTCATTCATTCATTCATTCACCATTCGACGGACCAACCCAAACAAAACAAAAGTAGAGGACTAATCTAAGAGGAGAGGAGGAGACATGGGACCCTCGGCCTTCGCCTTTAGCGAATGGCGGAGCACGCTTGGCCCCACTGCCCCCTCGGCCCCACCCCGGCCCCTCCCTCCATCTCTATTAATCTCTTTCTTTTTTCTTTTTTGTTTTTTTCTATTCCCCTGGCTACTACCACCATCATTACATTACTCCTCCTCCTCCATTTGTATTATATTTTGAGACTTGAGTAATAGCTAGCTACTGACCACCTTTTTATCTATCTACCGGTCGTGCGTCCACTACCGTATTTTTAATAACCAAATTAATATCACTGTTCAGTGAGCATTTATGTCTTTTTGATCGATATGTACCATTTTCTAGCTAGTAAACAGATACATTGTGGTTTCCAGTGAACATTTAATATATGTGGATACGTACGTGTGTCAGATTGTGAGAAAGGAGTGGATAGATGACCTACTTTATAGAGTAGACTATATATATACATGTTTTTCAATATATTATTTTCCTCCTTTTCAACGTATACATTACATATATACAGATGGAGATATTTGCTTGCTTGCTTGCCAAAATGTAGTCTGCTTTAATTTTTCTTTCTGTATTAAAGGTCGGCCTTGTGTTTTGTTTTGCGTTTGCCACATCTCTCTCCTTATATTATACGTCCTTTCTCTGGTACCCTTTTTCACTTAGATCACAGATTCAGCAAAAAATTCATTTTTGCCCACAACTTTTATATTCCTTTGGCCCTCGATCGATCTCAAAAATTAAATCAAGCTGTATATATTAGGTGTCATGCACTACATATATATGTGATCGATACATCCCTGTCAATATTTTGAATTAATAGACCCCCCATCTGTACATACACAGACAGCTTAATTACATTCGAATTAGTTACTCCCGGTTTTGATTCTTCAACAGATCAGTGAATTTTATTTACATTTAAGAGATATGTAATGGGTGGACATGCATTGAAGATAGATGGTTGGCTTAACAATTTTGAATACTAGAGCTGTAACTTGGGTTTCGCCTCGAAAAATAATATCAAATAAGGAATCAAGAAATTTAGGAATTTAAAATATTTATATTAAACAAAATTTGAACATAATTTAGTGTAATAATTTATAAATAATTAAAAAAATAAATGTTGGACCATTTTAAGGGTTAAATTTTGTTTTAGATGTATATATCATATTCATTTTATTTAATGAGAAGAGAAAAGATATATAATTCATTGGATCAAAAGTAGTTCAAGAGTTTCAAACAAATCAATAATAAATAATACTGATACTGTGGCATAACTGAGGTGCTTGAAAATCTATCAATCTTTATGAATTCTTTATGGAGTATAGATTATTTGTCATTCACTAGCTAAAATATATGACGATCAAAATTATATGAAATTTGCTACAGTCCAAAATATGTCCACAATTTTTTTTCTACATTTTAATGAAATTTACAAATTTTTCTGAAATATATCTATATCTATACTCCTTTAAAAAGAAGTTAAAGATTGGACCCTCTATTAATGGTCATAGTCCAACTTCCATCTTAATCTCCACCCATCAAATAATGAAAGACTCACATTGCATCTATTTCATATTGTATTCCTCTTCTTTTCTGCCTTAACACAAAATCGAAGTGGCGAATTTTTTTACTGACATTTTAAAGTATTGACTGTTAAAGTCACAACCCATTTCTTCTCCTATTCAATTCTTTCACTCCATTTAGCTTGAATGAAAATTTAAATTGCCCGCTTGCTGGTACGCTTCTAGTTGTTAAAATGATCATTTGGATCTCACCCATCAAACTTCTGGCAAAAATATAGCTTGAGTTAAAACAAGCTCCAAGAAGAAGCCTCCACAATAATGATTGGAGGCAAAAATAGTACAATAAAAAAAAAAAAAGGAAGAAACAGAAATGACAAACAAAACGCTTCCGACAGAGATCTCCTTATTTTAAGATGGTACGGACATCACCCCTTTTTATTAACTTGTAACTTCCACCATCATTATTAACTATCATATATATAGAGATATATATATTAATTCCTTGCAACTCCTTAAATCATGGAAAATGGTCTACTCATTCATATCACAAGCTTTTTTTTCTTTTTTGGTGTCACACATTTTCATGTATTTTGTGGTCATGTGTGCAAAGCGCAATTAACTTTGATCTTATTGTTAAGTACGTTATTTAAGTATATTATATATGTATATATTATATTCATTAAATGGTTTTTTGAGATAAAGATGAGGGTCAAGTCATTTAAATTTAAATGTCTATAAAAAGACCTCCCATCCGGGCTTTGAACCCGCGACCTTATATTCATTAAATGGTTCTTAGAACAATTTCTAAAATGTAGATTTCAGATCTAATTTTCATGTTAAAGCATATTTAATTTGAGGAATAATTAATTATACACTCGCAGGGTTAATCAATTTATATCCTCCTTGATATAATAGAGAGTCCACAATATAATCTAAGAGCATCTCCATCCGGTAGTCATAGAAGGGTTCTAAGCATGGGCTAAGCCATAGGCTAGGGTGGAGAGCAGTTCTTATGAAAGGCATACAAAACGCTTATCTTGGACACGGTCTTAGCAAGACCGCTGGTCTAAAGCAAAGAAATCGCGTTCACACGAAGGGTCTGGGATGGATCATTTTCTGTTTGGACAAACAACTGGCTAAAACTTTTAATCTATTTCAACGCTACCCTTAAGCCCATCCGATCAAGGGGCAGAGATGTAGATGCTCTAATGTAGCTAGCGAATGCCTAATTAATTAGAAGTATAATTATTTACGATCAGGATATATATGATGATAATCCTTAGCTTGCTTTATTAGGCGAGAAAAAAAGGTAGATTTTTTGTTAATCTAAAACAAGTATTATATATATAGGAGGCTTTTTCTCAAAAATTGAGATGCTACTACCAAAACTTTTTGGGAGCACTAATTATAGTTCAATGGAAATAGATGATTTAATTTGTTTCTCCTACCTATACTATATATGCATAGATTTCTCGCCTAGCTATATATTGCCTATATTTTAATTCTGAAATCATATATAAAGAGAGACCCATCTAGCTATAGATCATATTATATATTTACTGAGCAAAATATACTTTCAAAAAATATTGATTTGAGAAATCAATGACCTAATTTATTCTTTGTACTATTTTTTTTCCCTTTTTTTAAAACCATTGATGAATATCATGGTCTCTTGATCGATTTCATGCATGCTACTTTATTATAAATGCATGTTAATTATATGCTGAAACCAATTTGATAAACTGTAGTTGGATGAACAAAACTTTGCATACCTAGCTAAGTCTTTTATAATTCCTTACTCCTAATAAAATGAGATCGGATTTTTTTGACATGAAAGTTCTATTTCCCCAAAAAAGAAACCTTAACCATTGATTGTTTACTTAGATTGATCACCACCGTTGACGTACATTAATGTTCCGGCCCATTAAAATTTAAGGTCCATATTAGTTTTTTCACAAGTGATGAGTTTCGACCCTTTATTATAAGATATAATAATTTCAGCCCAAAGCAACGTGTGGGCTCTTTACTAGTTGTATAAAAATGAATAAACCCCTGTCTTGTTGCCAAATGAAACAAATGAGAGGTAAAAGATACCATGAAATGTACCACAAAGAATCCAGATTCTCTTCATAGTTAAGGAACCTCTTGTATAAGAGCCTAGAGTTAGACACAGCCCCAATGTATACATACATACATAGTTAGGGTTAGCTCTACCCTGCAAAGATATCCATGATTCTCTACCTGATTATAATAACCAAATCTCCAAAGAATGGACAATATAACTTTCATCTAAAGTTGCTTTACTTAAAGTACAATGTATTGGTACGCTCCCATGGAAAAATTAAAGAAAGAAAGAAAGGAAAAAAAGAAAGAACTTGTTTCAACTTCCCCTTAATTATGATAGATCTCTTTTGTGTTTACCTTCTGACTTAGTGAGAAAGTAAAATCATTGCAATTCTCATGTAGTTAGTTTCTTTCCTCGTGTTATCTTTTTTAAGGCGCGCGCGCGAAAAGGCGGCTAATTAAGGTTTTCTAAAAGAAAAAAAGGATTTATAAAAGAGAGAGAGAGGTAATTAAGTTACGTCTTGTTATCGACGTGTTAAGTTATTACGTTATTTTACTTATTCTGTGAGGAGAGAGGAGTGGGTCCGCTCTTGTTGCTTTTGCACGATGGATTGTCTCTTAGGCGTCAATCAGGAATAAAAGATGATGTGATGAGAAGATCGTCTGAGCCGACATTTATTAGTTAAAAAAAAAATGCAATTAGAATGGTATAATTAATTAATTAATTATACCATTCTAATTGCATTTTTTAACTAATTATATCCAAATAGTATTAATTAATTAATTGATTAATTAATTAATACTATTTGGATATATATGCATATATATGTTTAAAATATTGTATCTATATATATTATTCAGAGACTCCTACGTACTTTTGCATATGCACCAAATGAATTACAAAAAATAAAAATTACGTAACAAACAACACACAGCATCAAGCACAATAATTAAGTACATGGTTAGAAAATGTGTACAAGTACAACAATAATTGATCATTAATTATATTTACCTGCTAATTAAGTTGTCTTTGTGAACTTTAATGGTTGGCAATACTTCTCATTGATACATTAAGTATATGCATAAAATAATTGCAGAAATATTTTTTTAATTTTATTATATGCAATGAAGTAAAACAATTGTGCAAATATTTGCATTTTGGTCCAAAATACAAGTACCTCAAAACATATTTAGCCGTGTACAAATATCTCGATTTATGGTGCTCAATAAATTCTTTATAGAAAAAAATATTCAGGAAAACTTTTTTTTTTTTCATTTTTGGATCTAAGTATTTGATTTGAATTTTTTTAAAATAGCTCAATAATAATAATAATATATTGATGTTTGCACATGAAAGGAATGTTATTTTCTATAATACCAAGTGAAAGATGGAAAGTCTTTGTATGCACCAATATTTAGTAATAAAAAAATTATTGAGCACCATAAATCAAAATTCCAGATATAGTAACGTATATTTTGAGGTGTTCGCATTTCAGATCCGAAATGCAAATGCTTAAGCAAGTAGTTTAACTCATGTAATTTAATGATCCATAACAATCAGGCATTAAAACAAAAAAAAAAGAATAATTAATACACTAACATAATGTTGTCAACTCGATATCTTTGTTTGTACACTTAAACGGTAGAAGTGTACAATTTGTAAAATTCCAAAAGAATCTGCTTTTCCTTCACATGTTTAAAGTAAACCGTTTTAAAAAATGAGATGCACTTTCTTATTTTCAAAGTTATAACATGGAGGTCCCATAAGACGTCAGTTAAACCAATCTTATCACGAACATAATGACGAAAGAAAAAAAAATTAAGATGGAATCCCAGGCTCGAACATGTGGTTATGTGATGAAGAGAACATGAAAAAGATGAGCTTCACAAAAAATACTGTCAGATAAATTTGTTTCAAAATAATTAAAAAGCTCTGTTTAAGAATTAGATATTGAATTTTATACGCGATACATATTTAAATTTTTGAGGAGGGATGTTTGACGATGCTTATATTGACAATTTTGACAATGACATACTTCATAAATTTGAAAAAAATGTTTAAAAAATCTTCAAAAATGGAAAAAGAATTTATAGTTGCATTGTTAAACACTTAAACTTATAGATTAATTATATTTTCAACAATATTCAAATTAAGCACTCTTTAATATTCCATCAAAATCTCTTTGAATTACAACCGTTAAAAAGAGCTCAAAATTTTGATGAGCTATGAAAACGATACTAAAATTGATTGAAATTTAAGACACAATCAATCTATATATTAAAGAGCACATCTATATACTTTTTTCAATTTTTAAGAATTTTTAAACATTTTTTAAAATTTATCAAATGTACCATTGTCAAAATTGTCAATATATACATTGTCAATATTGTCAATAAATTAATGGGTGACGAAATAAGGGTATTACCAAATAATTTGTTGACTATATAACTATGCAGCATAGCACCCAGGCTATACTAAAAATAAAAAAAGAAACAAAATATCATGCATGAATCTTAAAACCAATCAAATGATCTAAATATTGTAGCAGAATGTGCTATAGCACCTTAGCCTAATTAAATCCTTACTACTAATAAAAGGTGGTTGGATTTTTTGCTATGAAATTTCTATCTTCCTCAAAGAAAGAACCTCAGCCGTTGATTGTTTACTTAGATTGATCAACACCGTTGACGTACATTAATGTCTCAGCCTATTAAAATTTAAGGCCCATATCAGTTTCCTTACAAAGAATGAGCTTCTCGCCCTTTATTATAAAATATAATCAGCCCAAAGCAAGGCATGAGCTCTTTACTAGTATTATACCAAATAAACAAATAAGTGCCACGTTAGCAGTATTTTATGAAATAAACAAGCAATAAAATTTTGTTGTAACATATATAGTGTTTTTTTTTTTTTTTTTTTGTAAAATATAATACGAACTTAAATTGCATTATATATGTAAAATATTGTATATTATAAGTCAATCTTACAACAACAATAAGTAACAATAAGATAATGATAATCATATATTGTTTACTTTGTCTATGTTATTTACCCTATATGCATATGGTAATTGGATAAGAAATAACCCGAATATTTTTTTACACATACACACATATATATACAGAGTTCGACTACGCTGATATGCATATCACGGTTTTACCGTGCTATGCGGTCCGTATCTCAGTATACGTTGTTCAAATAGTTGATCCGAACCACTCAACGTAATCTTTACATCAAAATATGTTAGGAAACCAAATTTGACGATTTTTAGAATTTTTTTGCTATTTTTAATGATGGGGAGAAATTGGCTTAAGATTCTGATTTAGTACAAAACAATGATTTTCTTTCCATCATTAAAAATAGCAAAAAAATTCTAAAAATTCTAAAATTTGGTTTGTTAGCATATTTTTATGTAAAGATTACGTTGAGCAGTTCAAATCGACTACATGGACACCGAAAATAGTGATACGAACCGCATAACACAGTAAATAATATCACCGTAGCCTGATTCTATATATACATGCATTATACACATACCCGATAACATATGGAAAAAAAACCCCAATATTATATATGCTCGTCTTATCAAATACGATACAAATAAGGTAAATGGATAAAAAAGCTTCATGGACGGCCTTATATATATATTTCGTGTGACTAGAATTTTGTCCAAAGCCATTTGGACAGTCCATGTCCAAAGTCATAACTAAACCGTTTGATTTAATTTATGTGTTTATCAATGGTTATAGCTTGTAACCTCATCATTCTAAATATAACCAGCATTCTCTTTTTTAGCACCTACATGGTCAAATCACGGCCGATCAATTACGAACAATTAGATCGTATGGCTCTCATAATCCTTTGGACCGTCTAAATGGTTTTGGGCAATATCGTAAGGTGCCTCTGATCCAATTTTAGACTTGTGTATCTAGTGATGCTTTGTTGGCCGTGACATATGTTGCATTCAACTTGAAGTGATACATATAACTGATGTACTGAAAAAAAAAATGCATTACATCACAAAACGTGCTAGTGTAAGTAAAATCTTCTAGTTACTGAACATTAATCTCATTTTTTACAACCGAACACAAGTGCCAATCAGGGCTTTTCTTTGTATGTATATATTAAAATCCGACTTCGGTATGAATGCACTGCCATTGCCTTTCCTAGCCTCACTTTATTGATAAAGCAAAAGCTTGAGATAGAGGAAAAAAAAAAAATATACACATATTTTGCACATAAAGGAAGAGGAAAAGAAGGGAAAGCAAACAAAAGACAACAAATAAAGGAGGTCCTGAAAGGGATCCGAAATGAAACAAAAGACTCATCTAAGGCTAAGCTGACCCCTTTCATCTCATCAATTCTGTAAAATTATTTTAGAGGAAAGTTTTTTGATTGGCTCTATATTAATTTTTTTTCATTAGATCCAAAAAAGTTTTAAATAATTTTTACTCATGAGCTCATATATAGCAACTGTGAGAATTTAAGTGATCTATAACAATAGTATAAAAATTCTAAGTACTTCTTAAAATATGATTACTAATTTATGGTTGGCATCTAAAAGCATTTATTTTATTATTATTATTTTTTAATATAAAGATGAGGGTCAAGCCACTCAAATTTAAATGTTTACATAAGACTCCCATCCGGGTTTCAGACCCACGACCTTCTACACACAGTCACGAAGGGAGAGGGGTTTTTAGGGGGGCAATTGACCCCCCTTAATTGTACCTAGAGTATTATACGTTACATATATGTCACACATATATTACAAGTTAATGCAGTTTTTGCCCCCCCCCCCCCCCCCCCATAGATTTAGTAGTTACATTTCTTCTTATTCATTAAGTGTGTGTGAATATGTTATCTTGATCAAAGTTTTCACCTTAGGTGCTACCAACCAATAGCAGTACATGAGTCAATGTTATTTTTCTTTAATTACCAGCTATCAAAAGTGACTTAATTATTATGTTATGAATTTCAAAAAAGATATCAGTACATTATGTAAAACATTAAGTTCTTTAAAGAATTGCAACATACCAAATTGATTGATATCAAAAAAATTTAGCAAATATATTTTATGAGCGGAACAAAATCACTTATATATGAAAAAAATTCTTTCATTCTCAACATCGTCTCTAAAACTTTATTTTGTCAACGACTTCAATTCCTCTAATATTACCATAGAGATATATTTAAGAAATATTCCTAAGCCATCAAAAAGTTGTATGCCATGGATACGGTTCAACAAAATACTGGTATATGTGTTGTCCATGGTCCACCAGCTCAAAACGGCCTCGTGATTTGTAGATAAAAATCTAAAAGTTTTATATTTTTAGTTTTTTTATTATATTAAAAGCCTAAACTTAAATATAAATTGCTAGCCAATAATATTTTTCACTCATTCAAATATTTTTTTAAGCGTCATCCATTTATATTATTAACTTATGATTTTAATTTTTTGCCCCTCCAACAAATTCTTTCTGGCTTCGTCACTGTCTACACAGAGAGCATTACCCTTAGTCACTAGACCAAAGGCTGGTTCTTTATTTTATTATTATTTGTTAGATAAGAACAAGAGTCTCGAGGTTTAATTTGAGGCACATACCATTAATTACTTTCCTGTAATAGTAACTTATAAGCTAATTAATTAACTTGATACTTAATTTATTGGTTATTTAACTGTGTTTTTTTTTTTTTTTTTGATGTGGCGGGCAAAATGCCTACCATAGATTTCCATTAATAAAAATAAAAAAGAACTGTTTGATACAGATGGTTATTTAACTGTGTTGATGGGCGATTTCGACGTATGATTGTCATGTAATTGATAAGTGGCTGAATAAAAAACTTATCTGCACGAATCTTCATGCCTTCTTCCATCATAATAATGCTATTTATCCATCGGATGTAAAAAGGTGTCCAACGCCATAGAACTCCACTGTTCATGGGTTCTATTTAATAATAATGAATTAACATTTCAATTATTCAATATAATTAACATTTTAATTATTTAATAAAACTCCACTGTTTATAGAACATCTAAGCACAATTTCAATTATTCAATATAATGGGATCTTTAATAATATACTCGAAAACATTTCAGTCGATTAAGTAAAACTACGGTGCTCCTAATTCAAAAATCATACTTAACCATCTCAAAATTTTGATTTATAGTTCTCATTAAATTCTTTATACCAAAATATCATAGGATACAAAAAATTTCCATTTTTTGAGATTTTTAACTACTTCTTTTAGATTTTTTTAGGATAACTTAAAAATAATAATAAAATAATGTATGAAACTATGTCATCTTTACAAAATCCAAAACAAATACTTAACAAACTCAAAAAGAGAAAATTTTTGCATCATATGATATTTTGATATAAAGAATTTAATGAGATTCATAAATCAAAATTTCACAGATAGTTAAGTATGATTTTTAAGTTAAGAGCCTTCGTGCTCCTGAGAGCACCATAGTTTTACTCAAGAAAAAGTACAAAACTCTACAGGTGAGACCGATTTTGTTCGTACATTGGTGGTGTAATGCTATATATACATATATGCATAATGAAATTTTAGATAAGAAAAACCATTATTAAATTAACCAAAAAAAATATTTTTTATATGGAAGTCGCAAGTTAAAAACCTATACAGAGTCTTTTATACTTATTCGAATTTTATTGAGTGTCTCGGATCATCTTTATCTTACAAAAAGCTCAAATTAACCTTTCTTCAAATATGCTTCATTTAAGAGCAATGTTAATGTACTAGTTAATATATACTTCAGGAATAATTAAATAAATCACATTAGTTTATATAAGAAACAAAATTAGGTGTTTGGAATTTTTTTTCCTTTAAATAAACCAATATGTATACGCCACACATACATATAAACCTTGGGGGAAAATATATGGGAGAGCTTCATACCCTATATATGAAAAAAGAAACAAAAAAATTGACCATTAACAATAAGAAAGCCACAAATTAATTAACCCAGGCCGGATGTAGTACTAGTAGGTTCTTTCAAAACATCCTCTAAAGCCTTCTTTTCTTTCCTAGAGACCTCTTATGCATCTCTCTTCTCAGTTCTCACTTCTCACCAGGTGCAACCAAGAAATTAAAAAAGGGGGCAGAAGTTAAAAGAGACCCCTCCTGAGAAAGACTTGAGATCATATTTGATATTTCATATCAATTCAAAGGAAAAAAGAGAAGAGGCAGCTACCAACAGGAATTAGAGTAGGCGATAAAACATAACATCATATTCATATCCCCTTATCATCAGAAAAACAGGGGCCAAGTGTTATTAGCCATGAATAGAGGCCAGATATTCTACAGCTCTCTGGTGCAACAGATGATAGGGTCAGGAGGAGAGCAGAACAACAGCAATAGCAATCTGTGGATAGACATGAACAGCAGCGGCGGCGGCGGCGGCGGTGCGAGGCCGAGTCTTGAGGAGAACCAAGCTGTGGGCACCGCTACGACGTTGAGCCCTCTCTCGCATCATCAGTATCATGCGCCCGCGTCGTCGTACTTTCTCCCTGTCATGGCACCGCCCTGGCCGGAGAATAATCAGGAACAGCCCGAGTCGCTTAGCCTCAGCCAGCTCTTGCTGTTAGTCTCTCCCTCTCCCTCTCTCGCTCTTTTGCTACCTCCGACTTTGAGTATCGATTCATAGCTAAGGATGACTTGTTTTTAAGATCCATTCATGAATACTTTTAACACAATTTTTACAAAAATAAAGCTAGCTAATATATATGGGCAAATGGTTTTTTCTTTGATTGAAGTTCTTTTTTAGAGGTAAGAATTCTTGCATTTTTTTTATTTTAATACAACCACACAATCTTGGTAACTTCTCATCCAAATCTATATAACTCAAGAAACTAACAAATCAATTACATATATATGAATCTTTTAAATAGTTTTGGTTTGGCTAACAGTTTTTCATCAAAAAGGTAGGGTTTCTTGAATCGACAGCACATATATATGTTGTAACTTGTAACCCTACTTTTGTCTTATTATTATTTTTTTCCTTGATGAAAACCCTACTTAATTTGTTTTTATTTGTAGTTCTTTTGTTGCTAACATTAATATATATCAAAACTTCAATTATATATATAGATATTGAAAACTCAACCTATATATTAATTTCCCTCTGAAAATTCTCTCACAGGTCAGGGCTCTCTGAAGAGGAGAGATATGCATACACCATAGCAGCAGCTCAATCCCGAAAGATGGAGAATTGGGGGGACGACAACAAGCCGTCGGTTAACAACAAAGCCGATCACCAATATGGTGCCTTCAACAACGGTGCAGTTAACGGCAACAATCATCACGAAGATCATCAGATGCAAGGCCCGAAATCTCAATGGAACCACCAGCTCTTGCCGGCTTCCTCGCCTAGGTCTTGCATCACAACTACAAGCTTGGGCAGCAACATGTTGGACTTCTCCAATTGCTTGCCTGAGAGGAGGCCCCACCAGTCAGACAATTCATCTGAGGTAATTAGTTTATGCTTATTGTGAATGGTAATTATATAGTTAGATTAATTTGAGGTGACTTATGTTGTTTGCTTCTTTACATGCTAATGCTATTTATTTATTTTTTTTATAGTTTTATATATACCGATGCCTCTTTTTTTTTTGCCTTTTCTTTTCTTAATTTTCTTTTCCTTTTGAAAGAAGCATATATAGTTTGTGAGTTGTAAACATTTTTGTGGAAATAGCTAACTTGAGTTTTTGAGTTTGAGTTCTCATAACTTCCTACTCAAAATCTTAAACTTTTAATATAATTATCATGCATTTCTGTTGAAAAAAATATCCATTAACATCTACTTTTGATTAAAGAAAGCTTTCAATATTTCATCTTTGAAAACACAAACTTATATATATGTATTTTTCATTCATTTAGTATTGAAGAAAGGTTGAATAGTTTCATGATATATATATATAAGCTAATTTTAGGTTCTTCTATAATTCCTGGGTTGTGATGCAAGACTGAAATTTTCTGTATTGAAATTGTGTCCCTTGCGCGCGTCTCGAACTTGAAAAATCATGTCATGAAAATATTTTAACGAGTGAAAGTACGCCACTTTTTCTCAAAGAAAGTTAGCTTGTACTATCTATTCTTTGGTATGGCTGCATACAAACTTTGAAGAGCTTAAAAATTTGGTATTTGTTCATCGGAATTCCATTCAGTCTTATTATTATTATTTTTTTTATAATTTGGAAGTATTTAGAACATATTGACCATTATCTTTTTGGATTCCGTGCTGCATTAATTAGGGATATAAATATATACAAAGGAAACTTTGTTGCAAACATATAAAAGGTGTAGATATATATATACAATGTTAATTATAATGAATCTGATGCATGAAAGCTTTTTATTTACTTCTATATAATTAAACTCTTTGTTGATTCACAAAATTTTATACTATTGCATTAATTAATTAGTTGTTCTCCTTTCAGTTATGACTTATTATATATCTATCTGTATGGGTTCATGCATATTTTGTTGCCACCTAAGGGCTAAGGATATATATACTATATTATACCACCAAATTTTTATATTAAATATTAAGCATTTATTTATATGAATGCACAGTCTGTTGAGCAATAAACACTTTTATTATTTTTGTTTTGTGGTATAATTAGTAGTGGTACTTGTATTAAACCTTCATCATTGTATATATAGATATGAATATGGCATGGAAATATGAGTGGAAAAGAAAGTACTTTTATGCAATGAGAAAAGCACGAGGCATTTTAATAAGCCTTTTTGTATATTTTATGTTACACAAATGGGATGGATATATGATCTCTTGGTAAGAGTGCAAGCAAGTTCTTGAAAGAGGATGGGGGCGTACATACATACATAACATACATGTTGTCATAAATCATGGCACTTGTCTTTTTTTAGGGTTCTCAAATGTTCTCCTTTTGATTATTCTTCTTTCCTTCTTTATTCCTTGTTCTCTCTCTCATTTCTTTCTCTGTCCAGTGTAACAGCACAGCAACTGGCTCAGCCCTCAAGAAGGCCAGGGTTCAAGTCACCTCTTCTGCTCAATCTACTCTCAAGGTCTCTCTCTCTCTCTCTTTAATTTCTTAATCACTTTTTAGTTCCCCTGATGAAAAAACTAATATAAAATGGGTAATTTTGCTGTGCATCAAATGAAATATATATATGCACAGTCCATTTTTTTATAATCAGATGGTCGTCATATGTATTTTAGATACAACTAAAGATATATGTTTCATAAGACACGCTCGGTTTTAAAATGAAATGTTGCTTAGCTGATCTATAGCGGAAAACTCATATAAAACTAGTATTAACTATTAACATTTCTGCATATATACATCTGTTCTTCTTTTTTATGTGACTAGATATATATATATGTCTAGCTAACTAACAATATATACACATCCATGCTAGACCTAAGCAGATAGAGACACATTGATGTAACCTAAAAGCCGCAGCTCTCATATACGTGACAAACATAAAATTGGCACTTAAGTAGTTAGAATATCTGGCTAAATCATGGATGCAAACAAACAAACAAACAAAATATTTTAACTACTTAAAGAGACATGAAAACATGCTTTTAAGAGTTATGACCTAATAAAAAGTACCATGTGAGTATATATTGATTATGTCACTAAAGAACAATATACTGACAGGAAGTAAGTAATAGTGGTTGCTACCCTTTGCCAAAATGGGTTTTTTATATTGCAAAGCTGATATTGGCAGTTTGATAAGCAGTATTTTAAAATACTTCTTTTCAGAACATGTTGGTGTGAATTTGTTGTGGTGATAAAATTCAGTTTTGCTTACAATTAAAATTGCAATACATTAGACTCCTCTAGTTGAAGTTTACATAGTAGCTATATATATATGATTTTATCCCTAGAAAATAAGACATTTTTATAAAGAAAGGACTATATATATAATATATATAGTAGACCATATAGTATAATCTCTGTCAAAAAAATATACATATAAAATACTACTAAACAAAAAAAAAATATTCATATTAATTTTTAGTTTTTTACAATTAACTGAGTTTCAGGTGAGAAAAGAGAGGCTAGGAGATAGAATTACAGCCCTACACCAGATAGTTTCCCCATTCGGGAAGGTACATATTTTTTAACCCTTTAATTGCCATCAGTGTTTTTTTTTTTTTTTTTACTGATGAAATGAAAGACTATGCACACAACTTTACAGAAATTAGTAACATAAAATAAAAATAGTGCCTTGGACCATTTTCTTTGATCCAGCAGCTGCTGCCCTAGCAAATGAGCTTTTGCTTTTTTAATTGCAGTGGTGAATAAATTTGTTCAAATGTGTTAAAGTATATGATGACAGGTGATAGATAGATAGATAGATCTATCTCTTCTGACATGTATCTATATGGGTTTTGGCTTTTCTTTTCTTTTTCTTTTTTATCAGACTGACACAGCCTCTGTGCTCCAAGAAACCATTGGCTATATCAAATTCCTCATCAATCAAATTGAGGTCCATTCTCTTCTCTCTTTCCCTAACATCAAAAAATATTTAGTTTCTCCATACTTTATATAATTAAGCATCATCAAAATAATAACATTTTCTCCACACTTGTGTGTTGGCCATGCACATACTTGAGATAATTGCTTAATTTTATTGTATGTACAATTTGCCAAAACTTAATAATTCATACAACAAAATTAAGCTAACAAATTAAAGAGTATTGCTACAGTGCATCAAGTTTTTTTTATCTGAGTAAATAAATTTAGAGCATTTTAAGCCATGTGATGGATGAAAAACATCAATATTTAGTAAGTACTTGATGTTAAATTCTAGCTACTAATTAACGCTCTCTTTCCATTTATTTTCATCAATCGCACAGCTCAAAATCATCCAAATTTTTATAGAACAAAACTTGGACCATTGTAGCAAATTTCTAAATTAAAATTATTGAGGGAGATGTAACATAACATAACATGGGATTGGGGGGGTGATGACTGCATGAGAGTGGGAGAAGCTTTGTTAATTTCTGTGAAGAAAATAACAAAAAGAGTAGCCTGAATTGGATTGGGGGCTGTGGCACACTGCACACACACTGTGGGGTGAGCTGCTGCTGCTCCTGGGTAAAACAAAACAGTACTGTGGAGAAGAGCACGCAGTTAAAGCTGGTGCATGATCATGATTCATGAACAGCGAGAATTCTGACTGTTGCTATCAGAGATCTATATATCTTTTTGTTAATTTTTGTTGTTTTTTGTCTCACATTGGCATTCACTCATCTATATACATACATTTTGCATCAGAGATAGATAGAGATTGACTGTGATATATTGTTTTGTCTGGTGCTGTGCCGTGCATCATAACATAACATAACATAACATGTATAACATATTAACATGAAAATGAACATGAACAGGCTCTGACGACTCCCTACATGGGCTCCTCCTCCTCATCAGCTGCCCCCACTGCCAAACCCATGCAGATGCAGCAGCAACAGCAGCAGCCTCTCACTCTCACTGTGAGCCTCTAGATCTCCTTCATATTGTTCATTGCCACACAAACATAACATACAGTAGATAAATAAAACAACATAATATATATCATGAGTGCACTTGCACCGTTGCACGTTCGTCTCTTTGGAAAGCTAGCTCTAACCCTAACATGCATGATGGGTTTAATTTGTTCTCTGCACCTTAATTTGCAGCTGGTTTTATTTCACTTTTCATTAGCTAGATATATATATATATATTAATTAATTGTCGTTTCAAATTTTAGTTGACCATTAAGTGTAGACATATTAACACTTATATATATGTCCAAAGTAATTAATTGTTGTAGATAAAATAAAAATGAATTGAGCCCAAACCCAAACAATCCCATATATATAGAAATTGGAAATTGCTACTATATATGAAAGGGTCATAGCTAGGATACAATGATCATATATGTATAATTACAGGGGCATGATTAAAGCTCATAATATAAAAGGTACAACTTTAGAGGATATTGCAAGATCTAATTCTAAGCTCAACTTGAGTAACTACTACTCTCAAGTCTCAACGTACCATTGCACGCTTGTACTATTTGCCAGATTAACCTTTCAACATATATAAAGCTCTTTTATTTGGGAATTAAACATCTTGCGTCCATTGAAAAGCCGTCCATAGGTCCATGGACGTACAAAGAATGTAACAGATACACCTCAAAATGTAACAGATACATACCGAAATGTAACCTATGAACGCTATGGATGACTTTTCTATGGACGCTAGGTTTTACTCTTTTTATTTCTTACCTAGTGTTATGTTATGTTGTGTATATATTATATATAAATTAACTGACCCCTCTTGTCTTTTTGGAATGTTATATTAATATATACAGGCACAAGGAGAGAGGAATTGTCTATTTCCAGAATATCCGCGTCAGGTACTTTCAATTAAGTTACATTTTTTTTTTTTACCTATATAATAAATAATAATTCATATATATGTTTGTTATTCAAATAAAAAATCAATTGAGCTGAGCTGCTTTTAATGCATGGAAGAAACAAATGAAAATAGGGAGAATACTGTTTGCTTTACAGCTCTTTTTATTCATCACTTTATTTGTCGGGAAGTTTATGCCCCACAACACACAAGTGCCCGTAGTAAAGTCACCTTTACATTTGTGGAACGCTTTATTTACATAATTATTATTCCTTTTCTTCAAATTAATCTGCCTCATTATTGTTATATATATATATATAAAATGCTATGTTATGTCAATAAAGCGTATCTACTACTTATGTATATATATATGGTTGCTTGGCTTCAAGGTCATGCATTATCAATTGGGATAATATATATACTTATTTAATTATTGAGAATTTAATCATGATATGATGTGAGTAATTGAGTATACTTTACTGCACATTCAACTCACCCTAGGAAGTTTAGAAGAACATGTATAGATGATATAAAATACTAATTATTGTAACAAATATTATATTATATATGACTGTTATATTATTATATTATATATATGAATATTCCAATATCAATACTGTATATATATATATTCTGTTATTTTATTATGGGAAATTCTTTTTCCATGATTGATATATAACTTGAATTTAAGTGATCATGCATGCAGTACTGATCAACATATACATATATTCATCAGGTGCATCAGGGAGGGTCGAAGGAAGAGCAGGCGACGACGACGAAGGATCTAAAGAGCCGAGGCCTATGCCTGGTACCGGTGTCCTGCACTTCACATCTCGGGACCGATACAAGCGCGGACTTCTGGCCCTTCGGTAGATGATTTCATCATCATCCCCTTCGTTATATATAGGCGGTTAACGCATTGCAAGGTCGATCGATGATCGGGTAGTCGGTCCATGTCGCGCGGGCGGAGGCGCAGTACGTACGATACGTAGTACTTTTCGATCTTTTTGGTGGTACATAACATCATGAGCAGTCATTCTATTTGAGAACAAGGATCAGCTGAGCTAGGTTGATTGCTCTTGATGCTATGAACTTGATTAATTAATTTGCATTTAATCAGTGTTTTTCTTGGCAGTTAATTATTAAGGTTTGTAATTAAAGTGACCAGGAAATTATTGAGTTAATTATCAGCTCAGCCTCAATATGATCATATATAGTTGCAATTAATTAATATTGAATTGATCTTGTAGTAGCTCTCTTAATTTTCTCATCATGTTCTTGAATCAAAAGTTGTAACAAGATATTAGAGGAAGTTAATTATTGAGGATCAATGAAGTTCCTTAATATATAATTAATTGGCATCCATGTATGATGAGTGAATTGCTTTAATTAATTAGTTGTGAACCATGTTTATACAAACTAAATAATTAAAGTGCAATGTATATGTATCAAATAAACTATTTAATTTATTAATTTAAGGTACTCAATGGATTCTTTACATAAAAATCTCTTAGTACGTAACAATTTTCCTCTCTTTTTTTTTCTTATTTTTTAGAAGATTTAAGTATTTTCAGAATTTTTAAAAAATGACATAGATTCATATATACATTATCTTAAAAAAAATTCAAAACAAATACTTAAAGAAACTCTAAAAATGAAAAAAAAATTGTATATTAAGAGATTTTGATAATCAAGAATCTATTGAGCATCTTAAATCGAGATTTTAAGGTGGTTAAATAAAACGTCTGAGTTAGGAACACAGGAAGTCTCCATACACGGTAGTTTTACCCACATCTTTATATGCAATACAAGGCAGAGGAAACTGATAACAGGGACATTAGAATTTTAAAATTTAAATTGTTAAACATTGTTATATAGAGTATGTCATTTAGTTGTCATTTAATTACTCACCTCTTTGTATGGATATTGTTGGCCATATGGTTTATTTTTAAAAATTAACTGTTAATAATAAAAAAAAATTGAAAACAGGGTATACATGTCTAGTTTCAAAAGTGATTATTTCTAACATCATTTGGATTTTGGAAGTATATACTTTTTTATTAAAGAAAGAAGAAGACAGAACATGCCATTTACAACTACAAAAATGTATATTAGCACCAAATATTGACGAGAATATAAAATCCCAAAATGGGCTGTGGGGTTGAGTTGTATAATTTAGGTCAATTATATATTAATTGGGCTATTTACGGCTTCAGTTTAAAACTTGTTAATATATATATTAACTGGGCTACGAGGTTTAGGTGTGCACTAGTCAATATATATATGGGCCTGTTTATCTGAAACAAAAACAACGCATGCAATAATTCAGCCTTTCAGTGCTGGGCTTATAAAACAAGAACAATTTGCACTGGTTGAGAAATATAAGAGTCGACATGTAAGGAAAACATGTTGAGTCCACCCTATGAAATAGGTTACCAATCCACCCCTCTCACAGTCTAACATACCCACATGTGTCTATGTGCTTGTCACATTTGCATAAATGTTTATTGGAAACCGTTATATATATGTTTACTAGAAAATGATATATGTTGATATAAATGTTCACTGAAAAATGATATTTATTCATTAAAAATATGGTGGATCGGTGGATAGATAAAATGATTGGTACTCTAAATGTAATAATACAACCTACATGCACCCACTCATTCAATCACGTGCAAACTAAAATAATAGACAAGCAACAAGCTATATACAATTTCTAGTTTATTATTTGTTAATCATATAATATATATTTATTTATGCATTACTATTATATCATTAATTTAGATATGGAGAGAGACTGTACACTCTGGAGAAGGATAAATATTTCCCTCATATCAACGCAACCAAACGATCACGAAAATGGATCGTTTCGTTTCGGTTTCGTTTCGTTTAACTAAACTGTAAATCGTTTCATTTATCGTTTCGTGCACAAAACAAAACATAAGAACGAAAACAATCGTTTCGTAGTGGTATTATATTATGTGAAAATGGAAAACGAAATAGAATAAATTGTTGCGTCTATTGTTTCGTTTCGTTTAATAAAACCGTAAATCGTTTCGTTAATCGTTTCGTTTCGTACAAAATAATGCAAGATTTTATATATCTATATTGATTTTGTACATGCATGATTGCCAATTAAATTAACCGAATCATGATGCGCGGGGCAAACAGTCATGGGAAGCATCACTTCATTATTTTTTTAGTGGAAAAATATGTGTTCGATTGATAGCCACAAAATGTATTGATTTTTTAGTGTTTCCAATGATCTCTCCGCCACAATATCAGGAAATTTTTTTTTAAGCCTTGCGTTGTTTGAGTCAAAGACAAAAACAAGGAAGCAACTGTTGGTATATATCCAGCATATACTCACACCTATATATATTATACAATTTAATCCTCCATTAATTTAAGCTTAGGATCTGTTAGATCAGGGAGATCGAGGATTGACAACGCATCTCAAAATATTTTATAGATTACAATCTAATCCAAATGACAATCGCAAAATATATTTATATTACAAAAACTATAGATCAGAGAATAAATTATTCTTGGCATTTGCATGTGAATTGCAAAGAATATATAATATATAATATTTTATGCTCTCATATACCTTGTAAGATCGAGCTCATAGACAACCCTTTTGGTTTAAGAGTAACAGGTACCGTTCACCATTTTTAGTTATCCATCGGTCTACCGTTCATCACTTTTTAGTGAACATTCATATTTTTTTGATAACTTTTTGATAAGTAAATATCATTTTTCTCAGTAAACGGATACATAACGGTTTCCAGTGAACATTTATGCAACCGTGCTAAGCACATAGGTGTAGGTGGTGTGTCAGAACCGTGAGAGAAGGTGGCATGGATGGGTGGCCTACAGGTGGACTCCACATATTTCTCTTTATATAATATTTTTTCTGCTGGAAGCACGATCTGTAAGCTACTAAGCTATGAACGATCGATCGATCGATCATGGACTTTCTTAATTTGGATGATTGATTATATATATATATATAGAGAGAGAGAGAGAGAGAGTAAAACTACTGTGCTCTTAGTGGCCTCCCGTGCTTCTAACTCAAAAATCACACTAAACCATCACGAAATTTCGATTTACGGGTCTCATTAAATTCTTTATATCAAAATATCATAGGATACAAAAATTTTCCATTTTTGAGATTTTTAAGTATTTGTTTTGTATTTTTTAAAGATGACATAGTTTTATACATTATTTTATTATTATTTTGAGGTCATTCAAAAAAATTTCAAAACATGTACTTAAGAAACTCAAAAAATGAAAAATTTCCATTTTAAGAGATCTCGTTTATACAAAACAATCATTATTGTTGGTGAGAAAATGACTACAATTAAGGGATCTGGTTTATACAAAAATAATGATTTTCTCCCTATCATTAAAAATAGCAAAAAAATTCTAAAAATTCTAAAATTTGGTTTGTTAGTATATTTTGATATTAAGATTTATATAGAATTAGGCTATGATAATATGCATATCACGGTTTTACCGTTCTATGCGGTCCATATCCGTGGTACGTATAATGAATTAACGCAGTCGATCGACGACAATAGAATCAATGGATTATTTGATTTCATGTATATATAAGCCCATACATATATTCTTAATCTGGTTATCATATAACTATGAGTAGGGGTGAATAACGTTTATAACGATCACGGAATTGATTGTTTCTGTTAACTGTTCTGTTGAGGAGAACGAAACAAAACTTAATTTTGTGTTCTGTTGCGTTAGGTCAACATAACTAATTTTCTTTGCGTTAACTGTTTTGTTAATAATAACGATCATAAACGTTTAAAATTTTGATCGTTTCAGATCCTGGAAATTACCAATTAATTTAAAAAATTTTGCTAATGAACTGTTTCGTTCATAAAAGTTTAAAATTTTGGGACTTCAAAATTTGAGCAGACAAACAATACAAGTTTCTAACATTACAAATATACAATCACCAAATGATAACACAAACATATAAATTGCACAAATTAAACATCAGATCACATTATATGTTTCTAACATGATGGCAAATAAAAATACAAGTCCATAACCATTTTTCCAGGTTTCTTATATCAGAACATGATCATACATCACAAAAAACAAAATACAAGTTCATCAAATCTAGTAAAAACAAAATACAAGTTCATCGCCTCGCGGATTTTTTCAATTCCATTTTACAGGACAAGAAGTCCATCTTGCACAATTAGGTTCAGGATGTGGCATCCACATCTTTGATGAAAGATGGAGCCTTGCACAGGGAGGGTATTGGCCTTTATAAACACATATAAAACAAGTTAGTACATGAGACAGTAACAAATATGATATAAAAATAATTTTCAGAGTTCAAATTTACCAATTTTGTGGTCACTAACTCTGTGATGCAAGCATCGTTGGAAGAGGTATTGTCCAAGCATATGCAAAAAGCCTTCTTATCCAAATTTCACAACACCAACCTCTGAAAGATGTTCTCAGCAATCACCTTTCCCGTATGTGGAGAGGGCAGATTGCAAAATGTTATGATTTTTTTTTTTCAAGTCACAGTTATCATCAATAAAATAGCATGTCAAGCACAGGAACCCCCTATCTCTACTGTTACTAGTCCATAAATCACTAATGAAACTAACTCTACAGTCAAGACTACTAAGGAAGTCATACAAACTTTACCTTTCTTCCTTATAAATCCTAATGCAATCTGCCCTAAGGGTAATTCTGGAAAAGAGTTTGAATTGGGGCTGAAGGTCATTTAAGAATGCTTTCATGAAATGTTGCTCGACGTAGTTAAAGGGATATTCATGCACAATGACCATCTTTGCAAAGTTCTTCCCGCATCTAGCCTGGTCAAACTCCCAAACTACAGGGCTTTCTCACCTAAAAACAATCACACCATTAGCAACAGTCCAAGCACAATCAAAAATTCAGAAAAAGGACAACAAAAGATGAAAAATATACTAGTAGCTACGGCAGTCTGCAAAAATTTCTGCAAGGCATCTGGTTTACGTCTAATTCTAGCTGGAATATTTTTGCACCCTTTGTTAATATGGTGCTTCATTGAGCTTGTGCTCCTTTGGTTGCCCATGTCATAATCATCCTTGCAATAAAGGCAAAAGGCTTTTATATGACCCATCTGGCATCACTGGTCCCCTCTTAAAATGTTTCCAGACCTCGGAAGTTAACTCTCGAGTTCTCTTCTTATTTGTGTCCCCATGGATCTCAGCCTCTTAAGTTGCAGTTGCAATCCCACGAGCCTCTTGAGTTGCATTTGCAGCCTCACCAGGGGCCCCATTGTTGGCTTCAATCTCAATATGTCGAATTTTCTCACGGGATAAGTAAGGATGTAATACCATACTGATACACAGTACAAAACAATAATTATTAGTTTAGTTCAAGTAAGCACATGACATAGGCACTGTTGAAGCAAGCACAAACAAAATCTTTCTTCTTAGAGTACACTTTTGTATTGAATTATGTTTTAATTTTTTCATCACTGAAGATGCCTTGTGTTTGTGCTTTCTTCAAGGACAGGGCCACAAGCCACAGTTCAAGCAAGCACAACTCACAAGGCACAGTTCAAGCAATCACAACTCACAAGGCACAGTTCAAGCAAGCACAACTCACAAGGCACAGTTCAAGCAAGCACAAACACAAGCTTTTCTTCTCAGATTACAAATTCATCACTGAAAAATGCCTTCTGTTAGTGCTTTTCTTCAGGGACAGTTATTCATCAGTTCAAGCAAGCACAAGGTACAATTCAAACAATTACAAGGCACAGTTCAAGCAAGCACAAGGCACAGTTCAAGCAAGCACAAGGCACAGTTCAAGCAATCACAAGGCACAGTTCAAGCAATCTCAAGCCACAGTTCAAGCAATCTCAAGCCACAGTTCAAGCAAGCACAAGACACAGTTTAAGCAAGCAGAAGGCACAGTTCAAGCAAGCAGTTGCCATCTGTTAGTGCTTCTAACAGTACCCTTTTGTATTACTTACTCATCTGGATTAGATTCATGGCCTTCTTGAGCAGTTGCCATCACAACCAACAGAAGACAAAGGAAAACACCCAAGTTATCTAGATGCAAAGACAAAAAAAAAAAAGAAAAAGAAAAAAAGAAAACAAGGTAAGAAATCAGAGTGAACAAAAGGGAAAAAAACAAGAATTTGCAATGGAAATGAAGAAAAGTACCTGAGATTGAGGGTATGTGAATACCGGGAAACTAGACCAGTATCACTGTCCAGAGTCCTCTTTTTCCTTTTCTTTCTTTTTTTTTGGAAAGATACCAGTAAATGAGAAATAACACCACTAAACAAAGGAACCAGGAAAATCTCTAGAGCACAAAGACTGAAAATGAGATACCAGTAACAAGACCACTCAGTTCCAGTGTGGTCGAGCTTATAAAGCAACTACCAAAAATCCAAAAAAAATATGCAATCATTGTTCTCTGCTGAACACACAAAAAAAATGCAATCGAGTACCTGTTTTGCTGTCTCAGATTGATTCCTGACGAAGCGACGACCTATATCACCAGCTTCTCAGTCAGATCCATCAGAATCCCATGCTAGAGTGTGTAGTATCATGCTCTCGGGTTATGGACTCTGGAAACATGGTGATATAGGTCGCCATCTCGTCGATCGAAGGTACTCAAGCACCCTCGCATCAGATCTAGGGTTTAGCAAGCACAATGGCCTTCGAGTCTGAGACGGAGATAGGAGTTTCGAGTGGTACAGATCGGTACCACATGCTAGACAAGGTCTGGCGGAGGGTTGACAACCATCCATCGCCATCAAATGAGGCATGCAAGCAAGGTGTGTGAGATGGGAGGGGACAAAGAATGACGGAGCGGAGGGTTTCAGAGAGGTACATGAAAGAGGAGACAGAAATGATAGGGGGAGCGGCGCGGGGTAGGATTTCAGAGAGGGGAGATGAAAGAGGAGAGGAGACAAAAGTGAGAGTGGGAGCGGCGGAGTAGGGTTTCGAGGTTTTATTAAATGGTGCATCAAGATTCGTGACAAAACAGAAATCAACAGTCATGATACACCGCTGTATTGTTTGCGTTTCTTCCAGACCCACAAAACTAGCCCAATTTTCATCACTCGTTGGGCCGAACGAAACAAAAAACAATTGCGTTACCGTTCTGTTTCGTTAAAACAGAACGGAATAAACGCAAGCGGGCCTTTGGTTTTCACTTTTGACCCCTAACTGTGACTCTATGAGCGCTACAAGTAACAACGTCAAGTGAGTCAATTCAAAGAAGCACATGCGTTTCTACCTACTTGGTAGTTGGTATATATATATACGTACGTAGAGCTAGAGCTTAAGAATGTAGGACACGTACGATACAGACATCACCAGTCCGAGTGCTCATCCTCTGTAGCGCGACATCAAGTAGCGCGGAATGTGAGCCGTTGGATCATCTCGAGATTTGTGCCAGCACAGACTTCGAGATGATCTGACGGCTCACATCTTGTGCTACACAATGCAGCGCTACAGAGGATGTGAAAATCCACCAGTCTTAGGCATGTCAAATGTGAAAAATGGAGCCCCTAATTACGGTCTACGGAAACAACGTACACGGTACATACATCACAATAAATATCACAGACATATATGTCACAAGTCACAACATGCATGTGCATTCATTTGTCTATATATTAATTTGGCACATGTGTTTTGTTTACAATATATAGACTTCCGAAGTCTGTTCATAATATCTATATATAGGTTACATTTTAGAATGTATCAATCTATTATATTTTGAATATCTCAATTACATTCTTTGTATACCTATAGATCGATGTATGGACGGTTTTTCAATGGACGCAGGATGTTTCTCATGGATATAACACATGCAGCGTGTTACATGCGTGTGTTTATGAGCCGTTAATGTGTATAATTAATTTCTTTTTTTTTCCTCTTCAAATATATTTTTTTTGGCATATTATATGTCGTCACAAACATTTTTATTACATCCTGTCGCGTCACGCGACAGAGAAATACTGTATTTTTTATGAAATTATATTATATATTTTGATCACATCAATCTTAAAAAATTAACTAACAAAACTATATTAATTGTTATTAATCATTACTTTTAATTATTAATAATTAATGTTAAATGAGTTTCATATATATATGACTCTATATCGGTGCATTACTTAAGACGAATACGAAAAATATATACCACAGACTCAATTTGAGGATTTATTTTAACATGCTTTTATATATATATATAAATCTAATCTTATTTTTTGGTCCAAGATTCAAATTTCAGTAATATACACGGGGTTAATACAATTAAAAAAATTAAATATTTATTGATTTCCTGAACAATAATTAATTGAACTTGTAATTATAAAGTGCACCTTAATTGCAGTCAATAGCACAATTATTCTTCAGTCCTCATAGAGAATATTGAAGCAAATTTATATTAGAAAATTTACAAGCCTTGTGCATATATACAACAAGTCAGCTTTGTCATTTCTTGCCTATTTTTTATTTTTATTTTTAAATCAGTTGGCGACTTTTCTTTGCTTATTATATATAACAAGTTGCATGTTAATTTCTATAAAAACCTCTCTTCATTTTACATCTCTCTTGCATACTTATCTCTATCTCTACCTTTCTTTGTTCAAACTTCAAACCAAATAACTAGCAAAGATGAGGGAACTCAAAACCCTAAACTTGCTTATTCTTTCTTGCTTCATCATTGTAATCTGCATAGCACCATTGATGGATGCAGCCATTGCACGCAGCACCCGGAAGATAATCGATGACGTGAATAAGCGCGGGCCATACCTCGGCGTCGTGATACCGAATGCATTCGAGATGAACCCTCTACTCAACTCCAGCAACTTTGTCATGAACTCTAAGCTCCCCTACTTGGATGTTCAAGGTACTTGTTAAATCATATTATGATATTTGTAGCTGTATAATTGTTTTCGTGTTGTTAGCACTTAGCACGTATAAATGATATGATTATATTGATCAATTTATATTGCTTACATTTTATAATAGGAAAACAATTAATGCGCTTGAAAAAATATTTTAGATGGTACTTCAATTTATATAAAGATGATATATATTAATGTTCTTATTAAAATATACCTATACCATATGGAAATTTACGTATGGAAAGCCTTAAATCATATCATGTATATAGCCACCCAAAAAAAAAAAATTAGCAGAAATAAAGAGCTTTAAAAGTCAAACATGATAATTAATGTTTCGATTTTCAGTCATTAAAATTTAGGTCACTAATTACTATGAACCTTTTGCATTATTCATAATGCATGAAGAATTCTTCAATATACGTAATTTGTTTATATATTTAATTGCTTGAAACATAATGGATTTAGACCAATTTATCAATTAAAAACATTTTAATTGCTAAGATAATATGTAACAGAAACCATTTTGCTTAAAAAAAAAAAAACCTTAGTACATCTGAGGATCGAACAAGTATAACCGGTTTAATGATGTTAAAATGCAAATTAAGCTCATTAGTTATATATGACCTCTGTACTTTTCGCATAGAGAAAAAAAATGAGCTTTCATTATCATGAGTAGCATATCTTTCAAATCGCTATGTTATCACAACTTAATTACGCTAAGAATTCAAATTTATGTTTTAACACGAAACTTTGAAATTCGATCTAGAAACATTAAATAAAAACAAAAATGATGCAGGTTTATGTATTTTAGAGTGTTTAGAAATTTCATTCTTCTTCGGAAAGTCAATTCGCATCTTTGAATAGGGAAAAATTGAATGGTCAATATGGCTTACGTTGTCACATTATTGGAGTAACAATTCACTGGTTTACCAGTAAAAGTCAAAACTAGGATCCAACACGGCACATATAAATATAAGAAAGCCCCAAATTGTGAAACAATTGAACTTGATAAAACGTATAAACGTGCAATGCTGGTTTTTTTATTTATTTGAGAAATCATTCAGGTTTGAAGGAGATGAAATCGGGGAGTATGAATACCATTTGCTCCCCTTATCTTCACAATCCAGGGGAAATTATTTTTATGCAATCAGATCGATTTTTTTTTCCTCGGGGAGCAAAACATGGGGAGTGCATCTTTATATATACGTGTCAATCCAATTAAAAAGTTAAAATAATCACAAGTACCCACAATCAAATAAACTTTCCTGTGTATGCTGAACACCTTATTTAATTCAGAGCAGTTTAGTACTTATTTGTACCTCATAGCATAAGATGTAAACAACTCTATCATCAAATTAATGTAACAAAATAAAAACACATTATATAGCATACATCATTCCTTTTTATATTAACTTTGTTTCTGTTTTGAAGGAAGGAGATTCCGGTTTGGAACTATAAAGAATCAGAAGGTTATCATGGTCATGACAGGTCTAAGTATGGTACGCAAAAAAAAAAAAAAAAAAAAAAAATCTTTTTCTTTTTTGCATTTTTCAGGAAAAATGAATAAAACAGAGCAGTTCTTTCAATATACTCATTTATATATGTAAATTACGTGCAGCTTAATGCTGGACTGAGCACACAGTTGCTGCTGACTCTCTTTGACATAAAAGGAGTTGTGCATTATGGGATTGCTGGAAATGCAAATTCTGATCTTCAAATTGGCGACGTGACAATCCCACAATACTGGGCCCACACCGGCCTATGGAACTGGCAGGTACAATTTTTAAATTTAAGAAAAATAATTGGGCTTCAGAGAATTTGCTACACTAACATCAAAATCTCTAGATAATTAAATTGGGCCTTTTTTTTTTTTTTTTGGTCTTATGAAGTATAAACAATCTGGTACCGGCCAGGCAAAATTAAAAACTCAAAGCCTCACAGGCACCGGTTCAGCATTCCATAATACAGTCCTTAATGTGCATCATGCAGCCATAAGAACTATTATCAGTTAACTATGTTCTCATGATAAACATAATGGCTGTGTACATGGGGGCTTTTCTTTAGGTTGCAATACCTGGCCTTACATCTGTGACTAATTAATTGCTGGATTTCAAACTAATATCTGGTTTTACTGTGACATTATTTTTGACTACATAATTGTAATACCTGGCCTCACTTCTGTTACTACTAAATCGTTGTAGCGGTACGGTGATGGACCTCAAGATGAACTCGCTTTCGAGGAATTTGGTGATTACACAAGACAGTATGGATATCTAAATTTCTCAGATTATGATGTTGACCAGAGGAAATCAGCAAGTTATTTGAACAGTGTTTGGTACCAGCCAGAGGAGGTATTTCCTGTAAGTGGAACTCCAGAAGTCCGACAGCATGCATTTTGGGTTGAAGTCGACAAAAGCTACTACAATCTCTCACAAAAGCTGGAGGTAATAAATAGTAGGAGTAACTCGCATTTTACTTATCTTGTCTGTCAATTTCAAACTTGAGCAGAACTGAGTTCTACACAATGAAAAAAACGGAGTCAGTACCAGTACCTATAACCTGATGGCATCTTTGTACTGGTTTGTTTCCAAATTTATTTTGTTGTATACACCCATAATCTCATTCAGACTACTTCAATTGCATTCCATGTAACTCAGTACAGCTCTAAACCGAACAAGACTTGTAAATGAACAATTATACCAAATTTTTCTTTCAGGGCACAAGTCTGACAAGATGTGTAAACGCCACAACCTGCCTACCGAGGAGTCCTATGGTAGCCAGAGTTGACAGGGGGTGCAGTGCAAATACCTTCGTTGACAATGCAGCTTACCGACAATTTTTGCGATCAAAATTCAATGTAACACCAATTGACATGGAAACCGCAGCAGTTGCACTCATCTCCCTCCAATTCGGTACACCTTTCATAGCGATTCGGTCTCTTTCTGATCTGGCTGGTGGTGGATCAGCACAGTCAAATGAAGCTTCCATTTACTCCTCTTTGGCCGCAGAGAATTCTGTCACTGTAGTTGTTAAATTCATCGAACTGCTAAATTAGATGTTTTCAGTTTGAATTTATTTCTCCATTAACTTCTTATTTTCCACACACCACGATTAATTGTATGGCTATAATTCATTGTATAAGAAAAGAAAGTAAATAAATGGATTGCTTTTGTTTGTATCCCTCAATTTAATTGGACAATCCTTCAAAAGCGGCTAGTCAATTTGTGTAAAATATTCTGAAATAATAAGAAAAACTGATATATTTCAAAGGCAGTTAGACAATTATTTCTTTCATTGTAGTAAAATAAGGCAGCCAAAACAATCACCTCCAATGATACATGAAATTGACACATACCCAGAATATTTGCAAACAACAGAAGCAATTTGTCGACACAATGTACCCTATACTATAGCATATACATCTGAAAGGATAGAAGAAGTAAATACTCAAAGCCTACTATCAGCAACTTTTTGGCCTTTGGATGCGGACATCCATTGTCGGCCAATGGCGACGAGCTCCCCAGTGGCTTTCTTCCTGACCTCTGTGACAGCAGCCGTGAGCATGCCCTTTCTCTCGACCACTCTCCCCTCCATCTCCACTTCCTCCTGAAATCCATCAAAACACGTCTTAGATATCCAAATCCTACTGGGCTTGTACTTACTGGCTACTGCAAAGATGAAATATAAAAGAGTAATAGCTAGTGACCACCCCTTTTATATATCCACCGGTCTACCGTATTTTTAATGAACAAATATCATTTTTCAATGAACATTTATATCTTTCCGATCAACATATATCATTTTTCTAGTAAACAGATCCATTACGATTTGCAATAAACATTTATGCCCATGTGACGAGCACATGAGTACATGTGGGTATTTCAAATTGTGAGAGGGGTGGATGGGTGGCCTACATTATAGGGTGGACTCAACATGTTTTCCAACATAAAAATAGGCAATAATCTTTTCATTTTTTGCTACTGGATTTGAGCAACAATTTTCAGTTTAAATTTGTGAAATTCACATATGAATTGATTTCAGCATATGCCTCTATTTAGGCCTTATATAGATCAGCAAACCAACATGCCACAGTGCCACACAGTACAGTTATGATATATAAAGTAAAAAAAGGGGGGGAATTGAAGGTACATGCATTGAACTTGGCATGGGAGTAATACGAGATGTTGAAGTCGACGGAGATCTTGATGATGCCGTCGGCAGACACAATGGCAGCCGCGCAGACATCGTCGATCGCCGCCGCGATCGATCCCACATGCCAGTTCCCATCTCCATCCTATCAATAAACTCACAATCAGTAACAGTATGATCAATATCTACCATTGTTGCATCTATGAAGAGAAGAACTGAATTGAATTGAGTTACAGTGAGATGCAGAGGGACGCGGAGGGTGCAGCGCGCGAGTCCGTCGTGGACGAAGGAGACGCGGAGGCCGGGGAGAGCGAGGGCGTTGAACATCCCGCCCTGGCCCTTCCAGAGCGCGCGCAGATCGTCCGGGCCTCCCGCGGCGATCTTGCTGCCCAAGGCACTGGACACCTCGAGCCACCTCCTGCTGTCGTCCGCCCACTCCGGCAGCATCTCCGCCCGGGCCTTCTGCGGTTGGTCTCTCGTCTCGCGGGTCATGGTCATGGCAGGAACGAAGGAAGCGGGAGTAGTTACTAGTTAGCGAGTCTAATGAATGATAGGATAGGAGGAGAGAAGAGTCAACACTCAACAGAACAGTCAACAGACACTGTTTCACTCAAAAAAAAAAAGGGAAAAGTCACAGACACTGTTTCAGTGTTTTACTCTGAGCGCTCATCCCCTGACCTACTGCATTGTGCAGTTCACAACAACAGCCGTTGGATCATCTCGAGATTCGCGCTGGCACAAAGCTCGAGACTATCCAACGGCTGTTGTTGTGAACTGCACAGAGCAATACAGCAGGGGATATGAATTCCGTTTTACTGCGGTCAACAGTCAACACTCAACTCAACAGTAAGGAGCTCTGCGGCAGACTTTGTGCAACTCTCTGTGTGCCATCGCACTGACCATCTTATATTTTAACTTTCTGTTTATGATTGTTCTGGCTTTACGCACTCTGGGGCCTATACGTCAGTCTCAGTGGAGCTTAGTAATATGCAATGAAGCCCTACTGTCTTACCAACCCAAGAAGCTCTCCGTGCTGGACTGACCGACGCGACACGTGGAGACAGATGCTTAACTTTATAATCGCCTGTGGCCGTTTCCACCGAGCATCCTGCATCCTCTCTCATTGAGCGACTGACAAGCGGGGTCCAGTAAGTCAGCTGCGAGCCGCTGCGCACTCTGCAATAAAGAAAGGGGTGGGTCATGGGTGCGCATAATAAAGCCATAAACAATTGTCGTCTCGTCTGCTGCGACTCGGCGTCTGCATCTCTGCATCTCTGAAGCTGTGAAGCGGACCGACTGACTCATTAATTCACTCGTTAAACGACGCAGAATTTCAAATTCATTCATTCATAATAAAAATATAAAAAATCAACTGCTGCTAGTACTCCACTCCACTCCCTTTCAACTTTCAAGTACATTTAATTTAAGCCATTAAACTATTAAATAAATAAACAAATAAATAAATTATTATTCACCCTGCCCTGACACCCCACCTCTCTCTCACTCTCACTCACACTTTCTTCTTTCACTCCTCCACTCCATCTAACCTCACAAGTGACTCACAAGAGCCGAGCTTACAGTGAGACATCATGAGCGCCACCAAGTTCATAAAATGCGTGACCGTGGGAGACGGTGCCGTCGGCAAGACGTGCATGCTCATCTGCTACACTTGCAACAAGTTCCCCACTGTACTACTTCCACCACCATTCTCCTTCCCCCCCCCCCCCCCCCCCCCCCCCTTTTCTTTTTTCAAAATCATCATTTTACTTTTAATGCATTTCACAAATCAAGCAATTTTTTATCAGAAAAAAGGGAAGGAGGGACACTCACTAGAGAGATTTATGAAGTGGGGTATATGGAATTTTTGGATTGTTGGATTGGATTGGGATTCATGTCCTTGTTCCAATTCGTGGTCCTGGGTTTTACTAGGGTTTTACTGTACCTACATACCAATTACCATTTACCAAACCTCTTCCTCCTTCTCAAATAGTCTTCATCTCCAGTACAACCTCAACTGGATTATCTTTTTTTATTTGTGGGTTTTTATTTCTACTCCCAATTGTAGCAGCTCCCAATTTGTCAGTAGGTAATCATTTTAGTTCCCAATTTAACAAAATTATCGACGGATTTTCATGTATGGGACCGACCAATATCATTGGCAGGATTATATCCCGACTGTGTTCGACAACTTCAGCGCAAATGTATCAGTTGATGGGAACATTGTCAATTTGGGCCTTTGGGACACAGCAGGTAATCTCCATGAATTATATTGCCATGTAAATCCATTCTCTTTTCAATTTTATTGCAAGGACATATTCGGGATTCGGTTGCTGATGCTGTTACCAACATCATTTTCTTACAAAAAAAAAAAAAAATTAGGCCAAGAAGACTATAGCAGATTGAGGCCCCTTAGCTACAGAGGAGCTGATGTTTTCATTCTGGCATTCTCCCTGATCAGCCGACCGAGCTATGAAAATGTACTTAAGAAGGTAATATTAAAATTGTACCTGTTGCCTTGTAAGTAGACCAGCACTGACAAGGGTATTTTGGTGCGTAATTCAATTCAGCAAAATGAATGGTTTTTTCACAATTATCAGTTGATCTGTGATATACCTGATATGATACAATGTAGTTTTGGGTCATGCAAAGACGCTATTATTTATTTTGTTTATCCCGTCTAGCCTGGATAGAATTTTGAATAGAACATTAATGAACTTTTCTTTGTAATACAGTGGATGCCTGAACTTCGCCGCTTCTCACCTAACGTTCCTGTAGTTTTGGTGGGGACGAAATTAGGTTCGTAAATAAACCTATTACTCTTTGTTTAATGTTCAATGGGAATTACGGTTTGTTTACTTTTAACGTGATATGAAGTATTGGTTAACCCTGATATTTACACTGAAATCCAAAATATACCTTATTCTAAAAATCATGGCCAAAGCAGATCTTCGTGATGATAGAGCATATTTAGCAGACCATCCAAATGCTTCTGTCATAACTACTGCTCAGGTATTTTAATTACCTTTTCACAATACATAGTTGAGACTAGGGGTGCCAATGGGTGTGGTCGGGTCGGGTCATTATTATTTTTTCAGGTTGACCCATATAAGATCTGTTTTATGTCAGGCCAAAATTCTTTAGCCCATACCTGACCGGAACAGGTCACAGGTCGACCCCACCTGAGTATCGTAATTAAGTACTTAATTATTTCTATAAAAAATCAGATTAAATGTCGATGATCCACATAGTTAATACTTATATAGGCTTTAATTCGTGTTTACTATACAATTAAACTAAGAAACCAAACTTAAATGGGTTGGGCGACCCCTGATGAGTCAAATACTCTTGACCCGTACCCGACTCATTTATTCTTGGGTCATTTCGGGTTGGGTTGGACCAAGAATTGACATCTCTAGTTGAGATCTACTATAGATAGAAAAAAGTACAAATTTGACCAAAAGTGTTCCTAAATAATCTTATCTCAGGGTGAGGAGCTCAGGAAACAAATTGGTGCCGTAGCTTACATTGAATGCAGCTCTAAAACCCAGCAGGTACTTAATTTATTTTCTTATCCGGCTTTTACATGTATTAAGTAAAAAAGCAGCCATTGTTTCACCAATAATACAAGTTTGCATGTGTTCTTTTGATCAACTTGATGTACACTTTCATATATTTTAACATCTGATTAATCTTGAGATAACTTTTCATCTTTCATGAATTGATAGAGCATAAAGGCAGTTTTTGATACAGCAATAAAAGTGGTACTTCAACCCCCAAGAAGGAAGGAACCTGTCAGAAAGCAACCACAAAGAAGCTCTGGTGGCTCCATGAGGTATTTACCATTAATAAATCTTGATTTTCAGTGGCTTTTATATGTAGAGTCCCCTCCATTGTAACGTCAAATGTGGTTAGCAGCATCTCAATACTGATATAATTGCAACTGGAGCAACTCATTAGGAGCGCAACTATTCTTTCTATGTATATTAGCATTCATTCGACACATTTTTCTGTTTACTTGAATGAACATTTATTTATTCATTGTAGAAGACTTTGTTGCACCAATTCCTGCTTTGCCGACTAGGAGGGAAGCCATGATATTGTGGGCATGAAAGTTTTTGCTAGATGGCATGTAAGAGTAACGGAATAGTGGGGATGAAAGTTTTTGCTTTATGATTAAGTGGGAACAATTTGTTCTCGGTAGTCTGTACTATATCCATCTAAGAATCGCCTATGTGCTATGTTTTTGTACTAAAGTTGGAGATGATGTCTACAAAGAAAACGTAGCTTTGCAGAATTGTGAGATTGTTACCACCATGGTGTTGGTTTGTTATTTATTTTTTTTTCTTTTATATGTTTTGAATATTTTGAGGTGGGTATCCTGTTCTATGTAAAATTTTAGGTGTAATATTTAGCATGAAAAGATGACAATGACTTAAATCACAATTTGGTGTATATTTGATCATTGCCAAAACAGGGATATCTTATGAATGTTCAGCAAAGGTCAGATCAAACAAAACATGCCCAATTCATTATTTTCTTCTATCATATCAACAATCCATGAACAAACTATATCAATTTTCTGACAACCTCACCAAAAGGAGAGAAGATATCCTTATCAGTTTCTCACAAACCGCACTTATTACAAAAAATGATGTACATTGTTTAAAACAACAGAAAGTCAGAAACCATTCTTGACGAGTCATTTAACCATGATGATTGAGGTTAATACTGGTAAACATAGAATTCCTATTTCTTTTCTCTGATCAACTGTTTCTTCTGAGACCTGCAATGAGCAATTTGTTTTCAGAAGCAATTTATGGGTTTAATCATTGTATAAAATAACAGCAGAATTCCAAATTTGTAGGTACAAACATACTGAGAATAGCCACGAAACTAACATATATTATTCCGAAATCTTAATCAAAGAAGGCACAATACTACCTTTAAATTAACCTACAGAGTAATATCGATTTTTCCTACCTTAAATGATAACTGGTGTGATCAGATATGTTAAAAACACATTCAATTTTTTTTGGTTTCACATATCACTCATGGTTGAAGAACAGTAAAACCAGGGGAATGTTGAAACTGATAAATACCTAGTTAAGCAACCAGAAGAAATCCCGCCTTTTAGTTTACAACTCTGTTGTACAAAAGCCTGCTCCTAGGAATACCCCGTTCACTACCGATACCTCTTGAAAGGTACAGAAGATGATCATAATTTCCAGCAAACACCCCAGTTAATGGTTTAATTTCGCTACCATCTATCATATACTCGTTGTTCTCATCAATTACTGTGAAATCCGCCGGGTTTCTGTTAAGTGTGCAAATGCCTTCTACTGGTATTGACCCATTGCCTATTCTGTACCCAGACTGGGTACCGCAGTTACTTGAAGGGCTTGTGATTTCCTTCTGTAATTGCGAACCGAGCACTCCAAGTCTAGGCTGGGGTCGAAAGAGCTTGCACGGATTTTGGGTCAGACTTTGATAATGACTTGACATTAATGGTGGGTTATAATATGGACCACCAAAGCTTCTTAAATTTAGGTTTGGACTAGAAGATGATGATGATGGTGCATTCATTAATTGGAGAAGATGTGTGGCTGGAATGACCTCGTTTCGGTAGAGCCCGGTCGGATGTACTGGATTTGCATTGGGCGGGAGTAGTGCGCATCCATAGTCCAGGCATCTTCCATTGCCTGGTTGCAGGATTACCGAACCATTTTGGAAATAGTTCATGTACCCATAAGCGGGATCTATCCTAGTTGTGCTTAGGCTGATATTTCCGTCACGGGTTGAGCTCTGATAATACATGGGGCGTGGCACATATTCCGAGACACTGGTTTCTGAGGTTCTAATAAATGCTGATTTTTGCCTTGAAAAGTTGACTGCCTTCCTGTTTGCTGGCATGTTCTGGGGTGATTGTCTCGAGTTAGAATTTGAATTAGAATCAGTTTCGTCAGTCAGATGTTTGTCTCTGAGGCTTCGAGCCAGGAGTTCAACTATATCCATCGGAATATCACTTGAAATGTTCTCAGAGATTTTTTGTTTCTTCTTCTGTACCCTGTAAGCACTATGTTGTGGTGTTGACCCATCTGTCTTGCGTTTCTGTGACAAGATTTGGGTTAAAAAATTTATATATAATACAGGATAGTTATCTCTTTGATGAATGGTATTGAGCAAACTCTTCACAGTACTTGATGTAATGGGTACATAGCCAATATGCAAATAGCCCCATGTAAACAAAAAAAGGCAAAAAAATATATAAAAAAGGCAAAACCACAAACTGAGTTTTAACTGATTTAGAACTAATACCTGAAATTGACAATATTGTAAAATAGTAGAATAGATATTTTTATTCTGTACCTTAAATAGGTCTATCTTGGAATTAGCTTCCCTGTTTCCAGTTAAATGCAGTGGCTTATGGCAATTCTTTGTACAACCAGCTCCATCTCCTAATCCTGCAGCATAGACGATTTTTCTAGGTTTTTTTGTCCTTTTCCTTCTCACAACAGTGGTAATCAGAAACTCATTTTTGTCACCGGTATCAACACTATGCTTGTTGAAACTGAGCAACCGTGACGAAGGATAAGTTACACTTTGACCTTCTGAGTTCTTTACTCTGGCACATTTGTTGTGGGTTGTTTTCTTACCCTTTTTCAGCCACAGCTTGATAGAGGTCCCGTCTACTACCCCCAGTGCGTTACACTTTGCCTTTGATTTTTCCTTGATCAACCCAGATGTACTTGCAATTTCACATGCCGGATCCTTTTCCATGGGTGTAAGGTCTTCATCCATACAATCAATAGGTGTGCAGTCTTTGTGAGGCGGCACTACTAGCTTCAGTGTCTTGTGGCTTTTCTTTGTTCTGGCCATACTCAACATTGATTTGCATGTTATTGCACTTGCCAGATTGTCTTTTATGGGTGCGAGGTCTTCATCCATACCATCATCGGGAGTGCATCCTTCTAAAGATGACATCCCTACCTCAAGTGCCTTGCTCTTATTCTTTAATTTGGCAGTAATAAATCCAGATTTACCAGCAACTTCACTTACCTTCCTCTCTTTTACCGGTGCCAGGACCTTAGCCATACCATCACAAGGATAGAAACCATTCTTAAGTGGAACTGACTTATCTGTGCCTATTATCTCTGCTATTGACCGCACTTTCCTTGCCTTCTTTACCAGAACTTTAGATTTACTTGCAGCTGGACTTTCTGGTAAATCGCTATTTTTTGATGTTGTTGCCATGAGCTCATCAATTTCTTTGATTTTTTCATACTCCGTGCGAGCTTTTGTTCTCTGTGGATCTTGCATTACCCGGCGTTTTTCTGATTTAATAAATGTGCTTAAAGGCTCATTATCTGACGTATCAGGACTTACAGCACGCGGATCTGCCTGGAAATGGCAGCCTGCAAAACAGAGGTCGCAGTGTTAGCCAAGCTGAAGAGGAAATTAATGTTACGAACAAATCACACACATTAACTTTATAGTCATGATAGGTAAAATCTCTCTTAGAATATACACTGGTACGGATTATAAATGCTGCCAAGCAGAGCGACAATGCCAGATTTCCTCATTATGTTAATCAGGTCTACCATTTATATACTGTCCCTCCGAATTTTAAGTGGTACATGCACATATCTGATAAAATACCAATAAGAATATAATTTTCAACCTTGTACCGTACTGGATAGGTATTAGTCTATATAGTATTGGCTCTAAGCAAAATAAATAGCAAATTATATTACCTCCTATTGCTGCACATGTCATATCCTTCTTTGAGTTGCTTTCATTCATAGAAAAGGGGGGTGATTTGCTTTCTTGTGCATTATCAGGAATACTAAGCGGCACAGGAGTTGTAGTAGCCAAAATTTTAATCAAGCATGTACCAACGTTATTGTTGGCACTCTGGTCCGAGGACAAAGCCAACTCGGCATTTTGAATTTCATCAGTAGAGGTCACCTTGCTCACACAACCACTGCAATCCCACCGTCTGAATTTCCTCTGAGGCAAGGGTGGCAATAAATCCAATGATAGCTTGTCAGTATCAAATGGGGAACAAGAATGTGGGTCCCGTTTGCTAGCTTGAGCTACATACTCTCTAATAAAAAAAAGTAAGAAAAGTCTGTGAGCCATGGATCACTGACAGAACAAAGAAGTCTATGAGTGATGCGCACTAAATATATAACGGCACATATTGTTCATTATAGTGCCATTAGTTGGACCTTGATCTGATGCTTAATTGGCTGCTTAACTCAAGGTCAGTTTGAGGGCTTCGGGGGTCAGTTTGTGTAAATTAAGTTAGAAGTATATATGAAAGCCAAAATCTTTCCTACCTTTTGATTCTATGAATTCTGGTACAGAATAAGGCCTGTAAGTACAGCTGAAAATGACACTATGTATCAAATAGTTCAGAACTATAATTAAATTTGAAGATATGTTTCTTGCATTATGGAATGACATAAAAGTGTTTTAGTCATATGCTAACAGACAAAACTGTCACCGTTTTTCAATCATAAGAAAGAGATAGACCTTTAACATGATTCATGGGCGTCATTCACTCATTTGTAACATATATCGATCAGGTTGACTTATCTGATTGATTATGTGTATAAGAGTTTTACATCATAAGTACAACCCCTCTTATATTTATCACTAATCCACAAGCACATGTTATTCCCGACATATGTTAATAACTTAATATGTATACACAGCGTACCTGATAGAGAAATGATCGCAATCCTTACTCTCTATATTAGTATCATCATCATGTACTGTTATGTTCGTACTTTGCAGCTCATCGCTTATACCATTAGATTCAGGAGCAAGTATAGCATCCTTTTTATTGTTACAAGTCTCCAACAAGCCCACTTCCATTACTGCAACTTAAACATCAGGAAAAGCAATGTTTACATCAACAAACTAATAATAGGTATGTAGAACTTCAAAATAAAATTAAATAGATTTTTTTTTATCTGTACTTAGTTTATGAAATATAAAGAATATTATATGTGGTCCTTGTAGCTTGACAGTAGAAAACATATATCCCAGGCGCAAGTATGAGATTCGCATATATAACTATGTAAATTACGTTTGGTTCGTACATACTAAGATATTCAAGGCTGTGCACAAACATTTAGAGGTCAATGGCAACCAAAATAAGAACCTAGCTAAGTAATCATTGAAGACAGAAACGTACACACGAGAAATTTTCACGAGGAAAACAAATGAATCGTCACATGAAATGTACATCTTAAGCAATATAAAGTTTACAAGATAGTTACATGCACGGCAATAGTGGAAAGAAACCGTGTGTGCATTGAAGTAGAAACTTGTTTGTTACAAAACAAAAACAAATAAGCCTAATATTAGTAAATCTTATAGATGCAAATAACTCATAACGATCACCTCCAGAAGCTTAACTGATGAAAATTACCTCTTTATAATTAGTGGTTAATACTTATCGAACAAACTTGTGCAATAGTTGTTTTAACTATATAGGAATAATGCATGATCACAAGTGTTGCTTTATAACAAAAGTTGCTCTTATAAACCGAGAACGGTTAATAATTATAAATAAACATAGCATGAATAGTAGAATATTAATCACGACGTATATATCTCCATATATATATACACAAGATATAATGGAGTGTATGCATATATAGTTGCATATATACAATACCATATCTAACAGCCAAGTCATTTGAGCTAAGCATATGAAAGCTCAAATACCCCAACTCCATATCTCTTGCCCCAAATATTGCTACCAAGCACTAATTAAGTATACACGATATATGCGCATGATATATAATAAGTACATATAATGTACAAACAAAATCTGAATAAAGTATGACCTCTAAGATACACTAAATCACAAGCAAATGCCAAAGAACAAGTTTAGTTCTATTAGCAAACACATTCCTACAACTTCTTTTCTAAGATATGAGAGCTCGACTAAGATAAACACATGTAGCATGTAGCTAGACTGGGTTAATTTGTCAGTTTATATATATACATATACATATGGGAATGGAATGTATAAAATAAACAAGTACATGAAATAACAAATTTGTTGCAGTTATCGTGACAAGGAAGATTACAAAGGGGGGACAAACAGAAAAAAAAAAAGAAAAAAAAAAAAAGGGATTTAGTTTACATTTCGAACCCTAGAAAAAAAAAAAAAGAAAAGGTTGCATATATGTGGTTGAATTTCCTCCATAAAATGATGACCCCCCAGGGGAGGAGGAGGATAAAAAATCGACCAATCAAAATCAGAGGCAATTTAAGTTCTGAGACCCCCAATATTGTTGTTGTTGTTGTTTCCCGGGTTCTACGACACCCAGTAGAAGAGGAGGAGGAGTAGTACATGGAGGGAACAATTATAGAAAGAGATATTTCAGGGGTTGGAAAAAAGTTCCCCAAAGAGAAAAGGAAAGGAAAGGAAAAAGGAAAGGAAAACTGATTAAAGAGGGAAAAATAAATTAAAGAAACCTAACTAACTAACTTCACATCCAAATTAAGAGGAGGAAAACTCGAGAATTAATCAGAACCAATCAAAGATTAATTAACTTGTGTAATTAATTGATCACAAGTTCCGATTGAAACCTAGATTAATTAGCTGGAGCTGGAGCTGGAGAGAACGGATCAAAGATTGATAAGAACAAAAAAAAAAAAAAAAGAAAAGAACCCAACAAAATTAAAGCTTGATTGATTTCGGATTAAAGAGGAAATAAATAGTAGAGATGATGAGCTACATATATAAAGCAAAATTAAGCGAGAGAATTGGGGAAAGAGGCTTACTTTTCTGATCAATTAGGTGGAGATCGATATGCCCATGAGAAAATCAATCCCGGTCGATCGCAGTGTAATCCCGGCCGGCGGCTTCTAAGCTGAATTAGAAGGGTAGCTAGCTTGATAGTGCTTGGCAAAGAGGGCGAGGGAGGGGAAGGGGGGAATTTGGGAGCGAAGGAGCTAGAGAAAGCAAAGGTTCCGGTTTTCTACTTTAGGGTTTGGGTTTAGTTACGGTGTAGTAAGACTAAGAGAGAGAGAGGGGGGGTATGGGGGAATGGGTATTAATTAATTAATGGAATGGTTTAAAAAACATAAATATAAATAAGAGAGGGGTAGAATTAAAAATAAGAAATGGAAAGGGGGTTTCTTTGTTCTTTGTTCTTTGTTTGTTCTTTCTTTCTTTGTTGTTGTTGTGTGGACATGAATGGGGATGGGGATGACATGTCATCATCCATATACACATACCATGCCATACCATGCCATGCCATAACGCAACATAACATTGCATTAAAGAAACCTTTCCCTTCCTTGTTCTTCTGTGCTGATTTCATCTGTTGCCACTGTATGAGGTACAATCTATATATATACAATCCAAAGAATATGGGAACTCACTTCATCACTACTTCAGTATGGATGAGTATCCTCTGCGGTACTGCAATTCGTACGGTAACTATCCAATCAATTGGAATCAGTGATTTAGATATATATTACGGTCAAATTTTAATTAGCACGGCTACCTATTTAGAAATTATGGGGCCACTGTAAAATTGAATACGGGCAATTCGGTAACGCAAGAGATGTTAATTTACTTCGCTTTCGGTGTATGGTAAAACCAAATACACACGAGATTGATTCTTACAAAGCAATAACAATCATGGTATTGGTGAGTTTGTAATTAAAGCCATTTCAGGAAAACTTTTAGCTAGATTGTTACTTTACATGAGATTATTAGAATATTGTCATTCAACGGTGCCTAAAATGATAAGTATTAAGATATGTGTTATTTACTAGAATTTAATACGATTTGCATTATTATTTATTAATGAATAATTTCACCAATTTTTTTTTATCATAAGGAAGAGATTCATGAACGACATGCAAAAAAAAGTTTATTGTTGTCATATTATGAAAATTACATACATATGATATGGATTTCAAGATTATGTACTTGTGTACTATATCTACATAGTTAGTGTAACATTTTACTATAGAGTTTTGAATCGTTCAATCCGTACACATATTCTTCTCCAAGAAAGCAAAAAATAAAATAAAAAAAATAAAATTTAATATATCGAATGCATGGCTCACGTTATATCTCTTGTAAACCTCTTTTCACTCCCATGCCTGCTCGTAGAATGCAGTTTTTCCATAAGTGTGCTATATATCCAATATATATAATACTCGAAAATAAATAGATAGAATATATTTTTATCTACTTTATTTTTAATATTGCAAAAGACACTCGAACTACTTAAATATGTAGGTATTTATGTAGGAAATGGATACAACAAATGTCAAATAAATTCATAAAAATCTTAAACTTGCAAAGTTTTTTCCAACCATGTTCTCAAGATGAATGGTTGATTAAATAAACTTTATTCTATGTAAATTTATGGCATGCAAGAGATGATAGGAAAATAATATATATATTGAATTAAAGATCATGAAGTACATATTTTTCAAAACAAAGAAAAAGAGCACACATTTACAAGATGAATTAATTAATTTATCTACTGTAATGTGCAAGTTTTGGGTTGTCAATCATGGATGCACAAGGAACTAATCTAAGTTCAAAAAAAACATAGAATTAAGGTAAAATCAGAAGACAATTTAATTAACTAGTGCTTAATTGTTCCTCTGTCTTTCTTATTTGCCTTTAATTTTGTCTTTAATCACAATTAAATCAACCGCATATATTAATAATGCGTGTATGTAATGTACTAATTAATATGTGTATATTATTTCCCATGGGCATGAAGCCACATGAAAGTGTAGCATATGGAAGCATCATGGAAGATCAAATCAGCAAAGGAAATAAAGAAAGGGGGGAGGGAGGGAGTGGGGGCGAATCAGATGCTCCCACCCAATGACCCAGTACACACCCCACTAACTTCATCCTCACACAATTATAAGCAACTGTACCCACCACTCAAAAGAAACCCTAACCCTAACCCTAACCCTAATTTAACCCCTAACTCATCCGAGCTAACCAGAGCTGTCAACTCGGGTCAGAATTCACAATTCTGTGTGGTGTTTGGTGATCGAGCCTCTGTTTCTATTTTTTCTTTGTATGCAATATTGCAATATTGCAATATTTGCAATTGCAAGGACAGGACAGAATTATGAATTAATGATTTTACTGTTTATTTATTGCTTCTACTGTTCTAGCACCTTGCGTCATCCCATCCCATATATAGTTAATTAATTAATGATTAAACTAATCTCTGATCAATAGTTGTTAAGTTGTTAATTAATTACGCTGATGATAAACAAATGTATAATCCACTACCCACAAAAGGGATTGATTAATTAATAAAATGGTCCTTAGTAAAATAATCTTTTCAGGGGGACCCATGATCAACACAGCTGCTTAATTGGATCCAAATCTAAGGCTGGCTATATATATATTGGATCGAATTAAATTAAATTGGGCTAGCTCTGGTTATAATGAGTGATACCTAGCGTCCATAGAATATCTATCCATAGTGTCCATAGGTTACAAAATTATATCTAGTTGTTACAAAATCAGATGCATTTGTTACATTTTGAGTATATCTATGGACGTATGGATGTATTCTCATGGACACACAAGATGTTTCTCGTTCATAATGACATATGTTTGGTTGGAATTAAATTGGAGAATATATCAATCAGCCTAATAAAATAGAAGCCTTATAAATTAATTTCCCATTGCTTAATTCCAGCCTCCCACATTTCATTCATTGATATTGTCTTCACTCTTCAATGCTTGAAATTACAGAAACTGGTGCATGTTTGGGTTATTTGGGAAATAGCTTCCTTTTCTGTCACAGTTGGTGCATGGAATAATTAATGGTCAGGCTTAAGAACAATCAGGATATTGCTTGGGACAGCAAAATTTTTCTATTTATAATTTATGATTTTCTCAGATGTCCTTCTATATAATTCAGAGATTTTGTTGTCCTAAATAATATGGTTGCTGTCCTTAGACCAGACCATAATTAATTGAATTGAAGTTCCAGTCTCAGCAGTTCCAGCTGGAAAAACTGGTGCACATGCATGCAAGCTAGAGATCAGCATGCAGTTCCCCAATTTTGCAGGATTTCTAATTTTGTACTGTTGCAGGCATTAATTGTTAATCAGGTCTGCTGTAATTTACATTTACATTTGTCCAATAATTAAGTCGTTATTTTTTTTATTTCTCTTTTTTTTTTTTTTTTTTTGCACATATATATATATGGGAGTGCTAATAAATTAAATTTAGTACTGTCCAGCTAAAATACCGCTGAGATTCCCAAAAAGATTGCATCTGTCTACGTTATATACCATACATACTGGTCCCACCTTAAACAACCAAATTTTGATAAAAAGCAATGCCGTAGAAAATGACATTAATTAATTATTATTTTGATTGCCCAGCTAATTAATCGAATTTAGTCAATAATTATTATGTTTTTGTTTAATTTGACTTTCTTAGAGTTCCTGTAATTAATTTGTCTTTTTAAGTTTCTTTTCAGTATAAGTATAATGCAGAAATATTTCGGCAACATGGGAAATTAATTTTGTTTTTAGAATTGTTTCCACGTTCAACTTAGAAACAAATTGTAACTACACAATTCAAATTAAATTAGGTCAGGTCTAAGAACAACAATTATATTACTCGAGAGAACAGAACACTTCTATTTACAACCTAATTTTATCCGATCTTCTTTCATATAATTCAGAGATTTTGTTGTTTTTATTAATATGGTTGTTTTTAATTACCCATTGATTATATATATTGTTCACTACAACAAAATGGACCATTTGCATCACCCTATTTACAATGGTTATAGTTGATAACAGCTGCTAAGTTGGGTCCGTACCGTTGGAAAAGATTTAGCGATGCGCAGCAATTATTGTAAGCTAATTAAATTTTACAACAAAGCCAAATCATTTATTAGTTATTACTACTATTGAAAATATTTCATTTACATTTCTAGGATGCAATATTTCTGTCTTCTCTTAGCTTAATATATATACTAAATAGCACATACGTACATCCTTCAAAGATATATATATATATATATATGTTCGAGCCTTTGAGCCATGCAATTAATCGCGCGCGTATATATATATATCCTGAACTTGTACCAAACAAATTATAAAAAAAAGGCAGCCGTTGTTCACTTGTTCCTTTTTCTTCCATGATAATTAACAACACGTAATTAGTACTAGTTTTTTTTCTTTTTTTTTGTTTTTGCATTAATAATTATAGTCCAGATGCCATCATTCCAGGTAATATATATGAATTTATGTACGTACATAATAACATATTTAAAATTAATTTTGCATAAAACAAATATCGAATAACATTGTCATTGAGAACTGTGGTGGTCACAGATGGCAATGGGCAACGATGACGAGATAATTAAGTTCGCCGGAATGAATTTTTGGGACAGATTATACATACGTACCGTTAATTACATGTGATTATTGCATAAGCTTAATTAATTATTAATTTATATAGATATATACGCAAATACGTACTAGTTAGAGGTAAATTAATTAATTTGGATTGAACTTATATAGTATGTATAACAATATATATACCAACTTCCAGTTGGCAGCCACCGCCAATTTTTCAAAAAAAACAATTAATATATACCAACTTGGCAATTACTTGAGTTCACCATAGATTATGTATACCATATTTATCATATATAAAACCATAATATATATAGTGTGTACATATATAATATATCTTCATTGTTCAATTGTACAAATCCTTATAACAGTTACATCAATTTATCACTTTTACATCAATTTTGTGAAAAATAAAGTAACTTATAGACATCTGTAGAATGAATGCTAGGTAGCATTCTATTATTATTTGTTTTGGCTGGGAGGTAACTGGTAACTGTGACCAGGTACCATCTGCATGTGGTTAATTTTCAACAAAAACATATCTATATATTATAAGATAAAATAAAAAATTTAATCCTGATGATATCACTTTTTTTATTTTTAATTAATGAGTAATACCTAGTGTCTATAGGATATCCGTCCATAGGTTACAAAATCAGATGTATCGATCTGTTACATTTTTTTATATGTCTATGGATGTATGAACATTTTTTTTTTCAATGGACGCGAGATGTTTCTCATTTTTAATTAAGCATATATCATGCCACTTAATGTGTCCGGCAGACTATATATATATAGTTATATACATCAATAAACATTCTTTTCGATCGGGCCGGTTAACTATTTTGTGGGATCATTGGTTTGTGGAAAGGAACATGAGTTCAGTTCATCATCAAAAGCTAGCTAGCTAGCACTTCACATCAAATTAATAGAAGAGTTAAAACATTCGATGGGTTCATTTCATTGGATTCCATGAACTCATCATGAACCTGAAAGGCTAAAATAAAATATCAAGCTAGGATTCCATGCATGTACAGTATATATAGTACGTACAGCATATATTTGACTTGTCAAAGCATTCATGATTATGTATATACTTTACTTTGGGGAACATATATATGACCTAATCATGAATATAAATAAAAGTTCCTTGCACTTTAATTAATTACAATCATCAGTTATTTCAGCTATTGAGGCATATATATATATATGTAAAATCCCCTTAATATATAAGGTAGTCGTCTTACCCTAAGTAACTTTTTAATTATAGGAAATAAAAGTCATTAATCAAGCTAGGTAACTAATTAATTAGGTTTGACACAGGATAGCTAGCTTTTCATGTATGTTCTTTTCTTTTGAAAATATGGAATTAATCCATCCAAATTAATTCATATGTCTATCTTAGTTGTGAGTCTCTTTCCCTTTCACTATCAAAATTCTCCTCCTCTCTCTTTAATTGGCTGGATATATATCATATATATATAAATATATGCAAGGAAAAGAGTCCATTTTGCAATTGTACCACATGAACTCGATCAAGTGGCTCTTTCTTTCTTTCTTTCTCTCTGCAGTCCCCACCTAATTTAAAAACATATAATCAAGTTAAAAAGGAAGGATCGAAAATTAAAGCGGGATCCATCCATCCATCGATCTACTTGTAACTGTACTACCAGCATATATAATTAATTATATAAAGTCTGTCAAGTTACAAGTACCCCCCATGCAATATCTTATTTCATTGCACGATTGACGATTTAAGTTTATTAATTAATTATTTAGTTCATTATCTGATCTAGAGAACACGTATTTAATTAATTACGATCGATCGGCAATATATACGTACGTACATGTTCATTTTAATCATATATATGCAATTATATATTAACATGCATCTTTACGAAAATATATTAATTAGCTTCAACTTAATTTCTGATCGACTTGTTTTTTTAAATTCTCTAAATTATACATTGGATGCTTAATTATAATAAAAATTTTCCACATTTCCAAAACCACCACTAAAAGTAATAATAGAAAAGCTCTATATAATGCATGTATATTTGTATAATGTAAAATTAAAACAATCACTAGAAGTTATGGCCGCGTAATAATTAAATATAAATCATCAAGTAAAATAAACTGTTTTCAGAATTTTTCTGAAAAATGTTAATGGATTTAATTGATAATAAATAATTTCTTCGGAAGATATGAATTCTAAACATTTTATTCTTAACATTGTAAAATTTGTAACAATACACATATATGACATAATAATTATTTTGCAGTAAATTCCTGAAATTAGAAGCATGGAAAAATTTTATAAGTTACTAGCACCTGATATACATCAATCCCGTATATTTAAATAAAATAAATTAATGATGTATGATTAACCAGAATTTTCTCAAAAATTATTATTAGCAGTTAAGCTTCAATCGTGTGTATATATATATCCAAATAAAGTGACATGGATAAGAATATTAAGTTTTCTTTTTCATTTTACAACTTAATGTTCATCGATTAATGATTATTCTTTTAGAGGCCGTGACATAATTAAAATGACTAATAAACTGAATTTTACAAAATGCCAATTTTCCATTTTCGAAGTAACTTGTCATATACAAAATTTAGAACCAATAATATATATAAAACTATCTAGATTTTAGATTTCTCTATGATTTAAAGGATATATATAAACGTAAACTTGTAGTATATTTTGTTGTGGGAATAATGCAAATCAGAACTTACTCTGTTACAGTTAAAAAAAGAAAAGGTGGCAAAACTATACCCGACTAAATTTTTGGGTCATACCTAGTGTCTACAACAAATGTATCCACATGTCCAGATTGATACAAATTTGATATAAGTATTACAAAATTTGTATATTTTGTGGACATGTGACACGTATAATGTGGACAATTAGAAATTCCCAAAAATTTTTGTCTGACCAGATCGACTCTATCCGGACCTAACTAGATCCATATTTCTTTAGAAAGTAAACCGATCTAATCAAATGACCCAACTTTAAATTGATCCAAATTTTATACTGGGAACGACCTTATTAATTTCAGCTTATGTCGAGCGGAAATAACACAACCAAATTACCTCTCCAATTAATTACCACCTCTAAATTAAGAATTTAAGATAGTTATTATTTTGATTTGTTGAAACATGATGATAGCACGTTAATGTATAGTTATCATAAACAAATATTTCTTTTGGTGTGTATTTGACCATTAAACATTTGAAAATTATTTTTGTACGGCTGACGTATTGGATTTTAGTAGAGCTGGCAATAGGTTGGGTCATTTTGACTTTCTGAAAGATATTAGGCCCATTAGGTCGGTCAATTTGCATATAAACTTTTTTCATATATCTCAGGTTGATTTGGCTTAATTGCAAGCTACTTTATTCTTGGTCGGATGAATGAGATCAGTTTGTTTTCTTGTAAAAGTTAGGTTGGGTCAGGTTTGGTCGGGTTTCTCATATCAGATTATGTTTTGCCGCATCTAAATTTTAGTGTGGCAACTGGTTGAGATATATTATCTAATTTTATTAAAAAAAAATTAACTCTATATATATATTTGCAACACCTACAATATATGGTTTTGTCATCATAGCATAACTTAACTTAGAATATTTGATATTAGACATAGCTAGGAATTTATAAATATATTATTAAGGATAATTTCGTTGCAGAAAAAAAAAAGTAGATCAACAAAAAAGGAGAAAAAAGAAAGAAAGAATTATATACTCGAGAATCTCCGTAGTTGAACTTTTATACATAATCTGAATGGTATAATTAGATGACTAAGATATTCAATATTTTGTTGAGTTAATTCAATAAATATACCAAACCACTTCCAATTTTTTATTTATATACTCAAACAATTTTTTATATCAAAATTGTAGAATACAAAAATTTTATATTTTTAGAAACTTTTGAATATTTTTTTGGCATCTTTAGAAAGGATATATATATATATGAATTGCTACATCATATTGCATATTTTTTTGGCATCTTTTTTGGGGATATTATTTATGCACTTGTTTTTGAAATCACCCAACAATTGTTATTTTTGCCTAAGATTATTGGGTGATTTCCATAAACGGTAAACATTGATTTTTTTTTAATTTTCTTTTTGTGATACAAAACACTACTCTATGTCATAAAATTGCATTATTTAGCGATTCAGTATAGTTAGCGCGAAGTACAGATATATGGTTACCATGTTCTTTAAAATTCTTGTTTTGACTTACTTCAATCGATCTTGCATATTGTATGTACTATGAATTGATTTATTAATTGGTTTGAATATGTGTTACAAGTACAAATTTATAATTAACTTGTTCTAATTGAAAGTGGCGGCCAACACATTTTATAATGTTAGTGGTGTACCTAAATATTAATAAATTTTTATTTTGCAAGTTAACTGTTATTTACAGAATTTTATATATATTATATCACTAAAATTTATAAAATTATATATATTATTAATTATAATCACTTTGTACGTAGGATTGTTTTCACTCCAGCACCTCTATACCCTAATTCGCGATATTTCACGTACTCCAGCACAAAAATTGTTATTAAAATTAACTAGATCTTGATAGAATATATTTAAGATTAAGTATGCTAAATCCTACTGAAAGTACACGCTCAAAAAATTTATATATAAACGAGCTAATATGCATGCTTCTGTGTATGCTAAAATAAAACAACAGCGCATTTATACTAGTATAATTTTAACCTAATTAAGGCACTCTCCGTTTCGGTTAAACTGGAGAAGGTTAACCTTGTACACAAAAAAAATATATATATATAAACAAACAAAAAAAAGCACAAGCAATTAATTAAGCCATGCTTTTGCTGAGCTGGTATTTTGGTGGAAGGGACCTAATTACTTAATTAATCTGGTGCCATTTATTAATTGCTGATGTGACTCGCAAACATTTGTTTTGTTCCCAAATTTCTTGTTTGTTGTGATGATGTTGATCTTGATCTCACTTTTGGGAACTGTTTTGGAACCCCAGATTGCCCCCAACTATATAGGGTTATATATATATACTAGAGCTGTAACTCGGGTTTCGCCCCGAAATATGATAACAAAAAAATAATAAAGCTTACAACATAAAAATATTTATTTTTTTAAAAACAAACATAATTTTAAAATTTTTGATGTGAATAATGATGATGATGATGTGTAATTTATAAATAATAGCGTATAAATGTTGGACCACTTTAAGGCTTAAATTTTGTTTTAGACATATCATATCATCTTATTTTGGGAGAGAGAATAAATATAAACCGTTGGATCAAAGTAGGTGAAAAGATTTAAACAAAATCAGTGGTTAATAATATTGATGATGCGGCATAGTTGAGGTGCTTGAAGAGTTACCCCTCTTTCTAGTTTATAGATATGTAGTATGTACAATCACTGGTTTCTTTTTCTTTTCTTTTTTTTTAATGAAAGGTATCAGTAAAATATGTCATCCCGTGAGAAATAATTAATTAGATACTAATTAATTGCATGTCAGTATGTATGTATGTCACTGTAATGCGTTCTGTCATTTTATTGACTTTCTTAATTAGTCTGACATGTCATTTAAAGTATGGACTATATATATAAGGGGATAATGTATTATATAATATTAAGCTCAAATTTTAATATGTAGTATTCTGACAATCATGTACGGCTACACTGTTAATGGGAATGCGTACGTATGTATGTATGTATGAACGAAATATATATATTGACCATTTTATCAATTAAATTGGTCAACACCTAGTTATCGATTATAATATATATATAATAAAATGTAACCAAACTATTATAAATTTTTAAAGATTTTTCTGAGTACAATAACATCGACCATCAATCAAATGACAAATATTAACAATATGTCTCTAATTCTTGCACAATTTACGTTATTTTTGTTCGATTAATGGATTGAACGATGAAAAAAGGGTAGCGTTATCTGTATTTTGTTCAGCACACCGATCTTATTTTTAATTTGTTCCAATTAAATTTAAAGAAACTGTAATAATTTTGAAATATCATTATCCTTCTTAATTGTACATTTTGATGCAATTATATCACTAATTCGAAGCAGAATAATTATTAAAATAAATAAATTTGGTGTGTAGGGAAAAATTTTTGATGTAACTCTTCTCCCAACATCTTTAAAAATTAAATCAGAAAATCGGTAATTGTGCACACAAAAAAAAAAAAAACGCATATGTACAATTATTATGGCACATTTTAATTTATGATGTCATTTAGACGAGTAACTCATTGCAAGTTTCAACAATCGGCAATGCCAAGCCCACATACATGCATGTACAACAGACCCTGTATCTAATTAGCCATTTTTCTATAATATAAATGAAAAAGGTGTATATAAACTAAATAATTAGGGCTTAAAGCTACCTAATACTATAGTTAAGATTTTAGAGCTAACTACATTTTGAGAATAAAAAAAAAAAAAAGGAAGCTTGAGAACTAAATCTGATAAAAACAACAAAATATATAAATTTTGGTTGATGAAGGAACTAATATGCACATACTCTAACATAGAGGAGGGATCCATTAACAATGCTTACAATGACAATGTTGACAATGGGGTTTTGAAAAATTTATAGTAATTCATAAAAAATCTTAAAAATTAAAAAACTTTAATGGATGCATTCTTTAACTTATAAATTAATAGTGTTTCAAATTTCAGTCAATCTGAACATCATTTGATGGTTTATCAAAATTTTATATATTTTTTAAGGTTTGAAATTTCACGAGCTTTTAAGAGCTATCAAACGTCATTTAAATTGAATATAATTTGGAACATAATCAATCTATAAGTTAAACAATATCTCTATAAACGTTTTATTTATTAGAATTCTTAACAATTTTTACAAATTTTTCAAAATCTTCATTGTCAAGATTGTCAAGATAAACATTGTCAATGGATCCTTCCTCTATAACATATTATCTGTTAAAATAAAATGGAAAAAAAAAATGTATATATATGGTGATAAAAATAGAGGAAGCTGGACCTTCAGTCAAGTATGAACAGTTGGTCAAGGTATACTATAAGCCAGTGCCCACTGTACTGGACGGATCTCCTTGTACATTTTTACCATTGTCCCCAGCCCCCAGGCCAGGAAAAGTGTTTTTTTTTTTTTTTTTTTGGTTGCTAACTTGCTATGACAGACATTGGTACGGACCGTGACAGACATTATTTTTCTCGCATGTAATTACAGTGACAAGCAAGCAAGCTAGAGTGACTGATACTGATCCTGATACTGATGCTGATAGTGCAGGATTCCCATTCCCCACTGCACTGTATGATTGATGCGACTACACCCAACACAACAGCCTTATGTAGGGGGTGGGCTCCCAACTGTCAGAAACCCTCAAAACTCTCACCCAACAAAAAAATGTCCCAACTCACTAATTCTGTGCTTAAATTGGCCCAGTTTGCAACACAGCCTCCCAAAAGCCCAAAATGTTCTTCACAAAGCCCATCATATATACACATGATATGCAATCCCAGAATCCCCCCTATTCATATTCAAGCACTGATATCAAAAGACACAAACATTAAAGTACAAAGAGAGAAATAAATAGGAAAATGGTATAAGCAAAATCATCTTTTGTGCAAATTACACGCACTCTACATATTTCTCTTATTGTGATAAACATAATTGTACAGAAAAGAAAGGGGTTTATTTGAAACGTCTTGGCATAAAGATCAACATAAAATTCTTATTTTCAGGCACAACATTACAACAAGAGAAGTTGGTTTCTTTCTTGCATTAAGGTCCTAAAATAATTTTATCTTGCATGTGGCCCGTAACGCTATAGTCTACAGCAGAGCAAAGTAGAAGACGTCTTCTCTTTTTGAAAAGGTCCTTATAGACGTGCCCTTGAAGGTTGTGATGAAGATGTAGATATTGAGCTCTGAAAAATGATGAGAATGCAAAGTTAACCAACAACGCTGAAATGAGCCATGCAAGCATTTGCTACAATGCAGAATTTGACAAGGGAAACACAAATATAGAGGGGAAAGTTAAATATGTAAATGTGGAATGACATACCAAAGGTATGCCCTTCTTGGCTCTTTCTTCCAAGTACGAGCACGGTGCAAAGAAACCACCATAGGTTTCAGCCCATTTAGAGAGCTTCGAATAAATATACTTTGCTCCGATTGTATCAGCCCAAAATACAAGGCCACCCCTGCATCAAGTTAATCAGAAAAAAAAAAAAAATTAAAGGCTGCTTCCAGTGAAGTAATTTTACTCCAAAAGGAGTATGCTGAAGCAAAAGAGATTCAGAATTGTGATTGTTTTTCCTTCTCAAAAGCTGAGAATATTATAAAAAATGACGTGAAGTTTGAGATAAAGTTTTAGAAAATAGAATTGAGGAGGCTGATATTAATTAATCTGACCTGTATTTTGGGAAACCCATTCCAAGAACAGAAGAGATGTCGAGGTCTGAAGCTTGAACGACAACCCCTTCATCCATGACTCGGCATGCCTCATTTACAACAGGGAAGAAAACCATTTCTACAATGTCTTGGTCACTCACAGTAATGGCCTATGAAAATATAATACAAAAGTATTGTGAGATAAATCAGACAAAGCGGCTTGATACATTTCAATCCTGTTAGAGAGAGACCAACCTTTCCTCCACGGAGAACATTAGCACGCTTTCTAGACTCTTCAATGACGGCTTGTACACTGGGATCAGGTCTAGGCTTGCTGCCCTTCTCATACAAGTAGTAACCCTTTCCATTCGCCTTACCTATTCATGCAGGAAGAAACTTCTACTTAGCAAAAGAAACTTTCTGGTTTTATTGGAAAAGGAAAATCTTCAATGCATACCTTGTCGGCCATCTTGCACCATCAAATCAACTAGTTCAGACTGGAAAGTGCGACCCTTAAAGGCCTCTTCAAAGATGCCCCTCACTGCCAAAGCTACTCCATATCCAGCCACGTCTTGGAGTCTGATTTCAGAAATGTTAGTTATAAAAATGACCAATCTGACATCTACTTTTTCAAATTACTAGAAAGTACTTGATATGCTCAGAAGGTCAGATGAGGATATATAGAAGTAACTATAGACAACCCATTGAGGTTAGGTTTTTTAAAGTTTTGGTAAAATTATCAAAACTTTGCCAATTTCAGCTGTTCAGTAAACTTTGCGAAACACTATTTAAGATCAATAACAAGTTTGGAGAAAGAAAGCATACTGGAAAGGACCCATAGGCATGCCAAAGCTGGTAATGACTCTATCAATTCTGAAAACATCCACGCCAAGATGTACAAGGAGATGTGAACCTTGAGTGTAAGGGAAGAAGGTACGATTAACGGCAAAGCCAGTGCAATTGCCTACAACCACAGGGACCTTTTTAATGATCTTCCCAACCGTCATAAGATCAATAATAGCCTGTGGTGAGGTCTTCTCTGTTCGCACAATTTCCAACAAGGGCATAACATGTGCAGGGCTGAAGTTATAATAAAGAAAAAATCTCAGGTTAGTGATAGAAGCAAAGCAATGATTACATTATCATGTTTAACTGGATCTGTAGATTAAAACCAAACTTGTCACCTATCTTGCCAGTATACAGAATTTAAAATTTACATCAAGTTGTTCAGACATTCCATAGTAAGACTTTATCGACTGGTACCAGAAATGGAATTGGTTGGGACCATAAGGAAAAAGGCACAAGCCATATACAATATAATGCTACTTATGTAATACTGTAATAACAATTCCATTAACATCCCTCTATGTATTATGTAAAGCAAAGAACTCTTTCCTATTTACAAGTCATGCTGAATGTTGCAATACCTGAAGAAGTGGGCCCCAATAATGCGGTCTTGGGAGCAAGTCTTTTCTCCGATGATATTTAAATTAATGGTAGAGGTGTTGCTTGCCAGAATACAATGTGGCGGGCACACTCTTTCTAAATCAGCAAATATCGATTGCTTCAATGGGATTTTTTCAATAACCGCCTAAACCAAAAGACAGGTTTGTTAGTTTGTAGACCCATAGTAATCAGTAGCACAATTATTATATAAGAAATGTTTAAATGTCTTTTACCTCGATAACCATGTCAACATCCTTGAATTCCGAGTAATCAAGGACTCCTTTTAGGAGAGAAAATGCCTTCTTTGCCCTGTCTTGAGTTAATGAACCTTTCTTCACAAGGCCTTCTAGATTGCCTGAATTGAAACACAGAAATTTATCTAGAAGTAACATAAAGTACAGCTGAAACCAATCTAGTTGTAAGCTTTTACATGGCTGATGGTAAATTTTAGACTCAAAAAGACACAAACTTGCCAAAAAAAAATATATTAATTAATGCAATGTATTGAGATCTCAGTATTCTAACCTGATATCATTTTCAATCCCCTCTCAAGAAACTTGGGATCAACTTCCTTCAGTACAATAGATATATTATTCAGAATGCAAGCAGTTGCAATTCCAGAGCCCATGAGACCACCACCGATCACTGCAACTTTCTTTATCTGCCTTGGTTTTAGCCCCAGGTCAGTCACATTTGGCACCTATTTTGCATCAAACATGTATAACTAAGGGTCAAATTGAGAAATTGATATATAATTAGGCACATGACAATTAAAATCAATTCCATTGGAATCGGTACAAGATCAGATAATATAGGGGGGAAAAAACTATTGCACATTAGCACTGCATTTAATGAAATCAAGGATCGAAGATTCAAGAAAAAGAAAAACAAGATAAATTTTCATTAAAATGAAACTATATGAACCTTAGAGGTAGCCCTTTGGGCAAAGAAAACATGCACAAGCCCCTTAGATGTGTCTCCAAGCACCAACTCCTTAAATAACTTTGCTTCCTGCATTTAAATAACACTTAACTATTAAATGAAAGAAGATATTCTACATAGGGTTTCAGATTTGCGAAAAACATAATAACAGTTCTAGGATATGCATGCTGATCACAGCTCTTAAATGGACGCAGAAATGGAGAGGTCCATCTTTTTTTTTATCCCAACACATTTTTCTTTTCACATGCACAGATGAAACTGGAAATATGACTGATTGTTTAGGACAATCAACAGCAGCAAGTTATTTGTGCTTGATTGCTCATATCCTTAATTTCAGGGATTATAGTTATTTACAGCAATCAGAAATTTATTATGCATCTTTCACAAATTGAGGGTAAGGTATGTATGTTGATTGCAAGCAAAGAAAAACAAAATAAACTGTTAAAAGTAAGTCAGCTAGAAAAAAATATATGAAGCCATATAAATTAGTAACACACCTTAAGTACACCGGCATAACCTCCAGCAACAATGCCCTCTTCAATTGAATCAAGGCAAGCCTGGTGCTGGGGCATATTAGGAAATTGCCTTTTAACCTGTTGTCTTGCGGCTTTCAAAACCTCACGGGCTTCTGCAAGCGAGCACAACTTGTCAGTCCTGCGCAAAGAGCTCAGCCACGGCCTCCGCCCATCAGCAATATCTAGGGCCCACTGACGAGCGACTTTGATTATTTCAGATGGAGATGAAAGTTCATCTATCAAGCCATACTGCTTCCCTTCCTTTGCTCTAATTGGCTTAGATAGCTAGATGATAAAAAAGTTGCAGAACGTTTTATGTTAGATAAAAAATATGTCTTACAGTTAGTTACAATTTTACAATGGACTCACAAAAACTACTAACTCGATGTAGCCCCCACAAAGAAATTAATCATGCATTGAAAACAAAATCAAGAAATAGCATGTATACAATGCTATTTATAACATTTTTTTTTTCTAAAATTCCCAAATTAACCTGAATTTCTTATCTTCAAAACTGACAGTCCACTCAAATAGGTTAAGCGGGTACTTTAGGTATTTCTTTAACAAATTGAGCTCCATGGCCATGAAAGAGGTATAGAAGACATTTAAATTGTTTTTGGCATCTGAAAATAATGTCTGAGTGTACATTTTTTATTTTTCACATAAAACATGAAAATTTACAGTAAACCATATTGCCCATTATATGAGTACATGACAAACAAGATATGCTGCAGTATGATTATATTGTATCAAGATGGACATTTATTATGATCAAAGCCAACCAGGGAACATTCATAAACATATTTTTTCAAACATAAATGTAAGGTTAAGTCTAGAACTAACCAACATCATTTCAGTTGCCTTTGCCAACCCAACAAGCCTTGGCAACCGTTGAGTGCCTTCACAAAAAGTTCCAGTTAATGTAAGAACAAGTGAATGCACATAAAAATTGAGCGGAGAATTAAAACTGCACATTAGTGCCAGCTTGCGATGATCAAATAATGTTAAAAAAATAATAATTACCGCCAAATCCAGGAATAACTCCAAGTGTCAGCTCTGGCAAGCCAAGCTGAGCTTCCGGTGTGGAGATTCTAGCATGACAACCCTAATTAAATACAAATAACAAAATTATATCTCATATAATTTGAAAATGAACATAACTTATGAAGTCAAACACATAAAACTGGTGCACAAACCATGGCCATCTCAAGACCACCACCGAGAGCAAGCCCCTGAATCGCCGCAACAGAAGGTTTCTTAGCATCTACAAAGGATATAAAGAAGTTCGATAAGAGATGTCAATAAGAGGGAATTTATGTAAACCCCTTGCAAAATCTCCAGAAGACGAGTCACAACTTTTTGAAAATCACCTAATGATGTCTAATGAAATAAAAATGAAATACTTCAAGGTAAATAAAGCTAATGAAAGTTACCTTCCATTATGTTCACCACTAATTCCACAGATACGTCAGGCAGAAGGGACAAGTTTCCTAACAAAAGCAAGGCATTAGAATATTAATGAAGTTCTTGAGGGCATTGAGTGTATGATTAACAAAGAGGTTTAATAGATTTCGTACCAGATTCATGAATTTGTTTAAAAACATTGATGTCAAAGCCTCCAGAGAACTTGCCTCCATAACCTAATAATAACAAACAAGTAACAAGCTGATACACATGTTTGGAAATATCTAACTATCATCAATTATTTCTCCAATGACTCTATTGCAACATACAACAGAAATGGGATACTAATAAAATCCACTTTGATAAGGCCAAGTTTCATGTCATTAACGTTAATAGCATGTATACGATGTGTTAGAACCTTACCAGTAAGAACAATTGCTTTGACATCTGGCCTTTGCATGGCCTCGGTGTACTTCTCTTTCAACCCGGCAATTACTGATACAGAAAAAGAAACATATACATAATTAACATAAGGTAAACAATTATTTTACACACCCAATTTTCTGGTTCAAAACTATAAATTTGACATGATCAGCCATGGTCAACAATTTTAAAGACTCCTATATAATATAATGGCACACGCAGAGCAGAGCAGTGATCTTGCCGGTACATAACCAGCTGTACAAACAACCACACAAGCAAGCAGCCACAGAAGAATCAAAGTTCGAAGCTTCCTAGTGGCAATCAATCAGAGAAATAGCAAGTCTCTCCGGCTCGCTCGCTCTAACGTATCAAGTACAATTGCAATTGAAAAGTACTGTGATTAATTAAATCAAGAGAGCGGGAGAAGGAAGGAAGGAGATTGATACTGGTAGGGTGGAGGGCATTGACGGGGGGATTGACGATGGTGATGAGCGCAACGGCGTCGGCGCCGACGTCCATGGTGACGCGAACTCCTCCTGCTCCCGCCATGGATTGGCCGATCAAAGGGGATGGGGATGGATCTCGGTTGGGAATTGGGATGGGAATATCAGTTACAACAATAATCAATTATTGTTATTATAATTGATAAAAGAGCAGAGAGAGAGATCTTTGAGTGCGGGGATTGAGCTCTGTTAATATAAGGGACGAGTTCGGTACGATGTGCTGCGGTCTTAACATGATCTGCCGACGTCGTCTATTTATTTATTTATTTTTTTTAATATTGACGTCGTCTATTTATTATTATTTATCCTCTTTTTTAGTTCCATGGATGGATTTACGAATTATACGCATCAGAATATTAATATGATTTGGGTACAACAAAATAGTCCTTACTTGTTTTTTGTTGCTTTATTATTTTTTTACCCTTTTCTTTGTCCTCTATCTTATGGATTGTTAGACTACTTTTTCGATTAGGTAGTAGTTATTATTATCTAATTCAAGTACCAACTTACTCAAATATGGATCTACTTCGTCTAAGGAAAAAAAAAAAAAAGGATAAGAAACTGGATTGTTATTTTTTATTCTTATACTTCTTCCTTCTATTTGTGATAGTAAGTTCAATAATTTTATCTATTTCTAACAGCAAATTTGTCTCTAGTTGACCTTCATTTCAAGTTTGTTGAAAAAATATACATGCTTACCATTCGCATTTTATCATCTCATCTGTCCAATTAACGGAAGCAAAATAAAATTACCAACTAATTAAACATTGTCTGGTACATGTATGTATATATTGGAGACACCAAGGATATGAATAAATAAATAAATAAATAAAATATGAAATAGACTTCATCAAGTCAAGCCAAGTCAAGCAAGAACCTTCAAACGCGTTTCACATCCGCAACTAACGCCACCATAAAAAATAACACTTCCAGAGACCAAACAATAGCTATCAGATCACGGCAACTGTTGGGAAAATGCTTAGTAAGGTTCATATCAGCATGGCCTGACTTATCTATATTATCCACACACTACACGAGGCACGTTCCGCTGATCCGTCCGCTACAATTTAAGTCAAAAGAAAAGAAAAATAAGAAAAACGGATTCCGCTATAAAAAAAAAATCGAGTAATTAAGCGGTCCCCAATATTAGCATGAGGATGGATTAAATAACCATGTTTTTCTTTTTGAGCATTAGGCATAAGGCAATTCCTTATTTTGTTTTTTGGGAGGAGCAGGCTATTCGGCTATAGACCAACAAAAAAAGAGGGATCATCTCGAAAATATACGATAGGGTGGCGTTCATCTTTTGTTATCGTCCAGCATTTCAAAATTTACTTAATAGTATTTGATAGCATTAAAAAATATATATATATTTATACATTATTTATGTTTTTTATAATATATTATCGTTATTTATAATGCTATAAATTAATATAAGATAAAAGAAAGCAATAATTTTGAATAAAATACTTAATTTTAGGACCAATTTGATAAGTATTTAAAACTTTAGGAACTAAAATTGTATGTTAGTGAAACTTTAATAACTAAAATAGTACATCTCAATTTTTTTTTTTTTTTGAGAAATTAGTAGTGGCTACCAACGAGGGTAGATCTCAAACTTTAGGGACCAAATTGATAGCAAATCAATACGTTGAGAACTAAATTGGTACTTTTGAAACTTTAAGAACCAATTTGATAAAATAGTACCAGCGTACTTTACTCTCTAAAGAAAAAAGAAATATTTTAATGATCTTGAATCCTTTTAGCCAAGTCCCGCCCTTACATCAGCATTGCCTCCCTTTGGATTTTGGTCACCAAGTTCCAAGGAAAAGCAAATAATCGACTTCAGGAGCCTTTTCAATTGTTTCTCATGTCATGTGCATTCTCCATTGCTTCTATTAGCGTGGTGTACTGTCAGCCGTTCGATCGATTTGCTGCTTAAACAGCTCAGGAGGCCCTGCGTTAAGATGCACGCGGCGGTGACTGGAGACTGAATTTCCTGGATATTTTTCTTTGAAAGATAATTTCCTAGATATTTTCCTGAATCTCCTGGATATAGTCGTTTAATTTCAGACCAATAAGTCAACAACACATTTAACATTTTTACATTGAATTCTCAAATATTTGTATTATTTAGTTGAAGTGAATAGGATGTAGATTTTTATCTCCACGAAACATACACTACAAATTAATCATTTTCCTTTTTGACGTTGTGGAATTCAAAATTTTCTAAATCCAAACTACGTTTTCTGCATGATGCCGAGCAATCAAAATCAGTCAATTAAACCGATCCGATTCAGAATGACTTGAGACCTCAAAAGGAATTTGAAACCGACAATTCAATTCAGTGTCCAACGTTAGAAAATCACCCAAACAAAAAAAAAAATGCATGTATTTTTATTTAAAAAAAAAAAACATTGAATCTAGCTATCAGACGTTCCAACAATTAATATTATGAAACATATATATATAAACTGTCAGGAATTTCTTTCATATATTTTAATTTTATGTCTGAGTGTATCTCAATATACATATTATTAAAGATAGCATTCGTGTGTACGTTATAAATTATTCAAAATAATAATAAATAAATAATTGTATATAACCAAGTCTAAGCAATTGTCTCTCTTGTTTAAAGAAGTATGACTCGAGAAAATGTTTACGTTGCACCTTGAGGTTGATAGTCAACAATTGGATAATCAGTCAAAATTCAATATGAAAAAGAAAATGTGCAATGATATGATCGATGGGTATATTTATCTCTAAGTTGAGTTCAAACATCAAGTCACATAGAGGTAATATAATTGGAAAATGTAATGGGATACCGCAAAAGATACCGTCGAAAATACCACCATACAAAGTTAATTTAACGTTAATCTGCAACATGTTGCGATCAAAATGAAACATCTATAAAGTTAATCTGAAACTTAATGAGATTAAAATGAAACACAAATGATATATTTTTTTCTTTTGTTGTTTTTTCACTTTATCTTGCTCCCATACGTTTTCTCAACAACTTTAAGGTAATATTTATGTGATTTAGTAGTGATTTAAGTAGATGATTTAATTTATGATTTGTGTTATTCAACTTAATACTACAATGTTTCAAGTTAATACGTTAATTGTTTCAAGATAATTTGTTAATATTTCAATTTGGACATATTTGCAAAGATCATGGTATTCCCGACGGTATCCCTAATGGTATCCGAATATCAATATAATTAGATAATTAACATGCATGTTATGAGTTTATCATGGATTAGATACTTTTTGGATCAACGTTGATAAAATTTGAAATATCGTAATGCCTTACCACAATATATATTTTTTTGTTGGCGTTTACTTGTTTTGTAGTGCTGTAAAATTCTCAGTACTGTTCCGTGAACTTACTGAATTAATAAATTATGGCAATAACATATTCAGAAAGTGCTAACTTTACTCCTGAGGTACTTGAATGCATATAACAGGAATGAGCATAAACTTAATCACATGGTAATTTTATTGCTATACAATCAAACATTATTAGATGAAAATAAATGATGTTAATATTCTACAAAAGTAAACACGTCATGATAATATATTGTCTAGCATGTCATGAATATACATAAATATAGCATTCGAGTACGTTATAAGTTACTTAAAAATCTTTAATTAATCAAGTTTAAATTTATCTATCGAGGTTGGCTACCGTATATACCCCAAAATATACTTCTCCATTTCTGGAGGACTGAAATTGTGATTTGAGTGTCTCAATATATAATTTTTTATTATTATTTTTTTTAAAGAACCAGCCTTTGGTCTAGTGGCTAAGGGTAACGCTCTCCATGTGGGAGGTCGCGGGTTCGAAACCCGGATGGAGAGTCTTTTATAGACATTTAAATTTGAGTGGCTTAACCCTCATCTTTATCTAAAAAGATATATATATAATTTTTTATATCAAATCTTCTAGACTACAAAAATTTCCATTCTTAAATTTTTTTAGCTATTTTTTTCAGGTCTTCCAAATATTGTGTATTGAAACGATTTGAATCTCAGTTTTATCAGACTACTTTTTTTTAAGTTTTTTCCACCAAAATGGAGGATATTCAGGTATGTTTATTTTCAGATCAATTTCTTTTTGAGGAGGGATCAAATAACTACAGTTTTTGGTGACCCACCACAAACCTAAATCTCAAATAACTATATTTTAAATTTTTAAATAACAAAGCTAATTGATGGCATGTTTTATGATGCGTACACAAATAATTATATTATTTTGATTTTATTTACATATACATCGAGCATTAACAAAAATCAACAATTCAAATTATATGATTTTTTCTTTTTTTTTATGGCTATTGAAATAATATTAAATTTTTCATACTTTTATTTATATATATATATGTTATCGAGATGATTTAGGATATAAAAATTTAATATTATTTAGATAATATTAATATTATTGAGATGATTGAAGAGTGGCAGGGGACAAAAACATTAATATTAATATTTAATATTATTTTAATATTAATATTTTAGGTATAGACAAAAAAAATTAATTCTAGGTGGACTGTTTCTCCAATTTCAATGCATATCAAATCAAAGGCTTCGCCTCTCTACAGCTGCTTTCCCTTTGTATGTACATTTTATGATTTTAATCTCTCAATCGAAGCGAAAAGAAAAGAAAAGGAAATCGATCATTCTATGGATCTCAAACCCTTCTCCCTCCTCCCTCCCTCCTCCTCCCAGCAGAAGCGAGAAAAATCGATGGCGGCGCAAGTCCGATCTGAGCTCAGCTGGGGCGACCGCGCGCCGACCGGACCGCCATGGCGGCGCAAGTCCAAGTCCGTCCCCACACTCAACAGTAGAGCCACAAACCACCGAGCCGCTCGCGCATCGATCTCTCTCGGACAGCGAGCGAGGTTCCAGCTTGAGAGCTTGCTTAGCTAGCAATGCCCCTCGACGGACGAGATCTCGGCCGGCCGACCGGCCGTCGACGTCTCCCTCCTCCGTCGCTTTCCAGACCTGAATGGCAGGTAGGTCCCATGCACATCTCTGCTCCTTTTTCTTTTTCCGGGTTCGGTTTCTGAAATGAAATAAAATGCCCAATACGATTTGGGCCGTGTGCGGCTCCGATTTCAGATCTCGCAACACACCATGCCATGCAACGTACGAACCGTTGGATCTCATCGAGATTCGTACTGGCCCGACTATCGAGGCGATCCAACGGTCCACGTGCTGCATGGCAATATGTTAGTGGGGTAAATATGATTTGGGCCGTGTGCTCCAGGGTAGGCCCAATATTGGATACGATTTGGGCTTTGTGCTGAACCCGATTTAGGCCCAAATCCATTGATCCCTCTGACGGACCCGACCTCCGATTTAACCCGACCCGCGATTTAACCCGACCCGACCCGGTTTTCATAATTCTCCATCGATCAGTCAGACAGACTCAACTCCCGCGCTTCTTCTTTCTTCTCTAACAGCTCTCTCTCCTCTCCTCTCCTCTCCTCCTCTTCTCTAACAGCAGTACCAGCAGAAGGACTTCTACTCACCATACCACTCCACACGAAAATGGCGAAGAAGGGAAAGGCACGGAGGAGGGCGAGAGCCAAGAAGCGCCCGGCAAGGGAGAGCAAGGCCAGCAAGCAGGCTGCCGCCGCGTTCAAGAAGTATGCCGCTCTTATCTCGAGGAAGGGTACCAGAACCGCTAAAGACGTACTCTCTCACCTCTCTTCTCCTCTTCTCAATTTTTATACCTTCTTTTTATCATGTTCTTGCGTTTCTTGCCTTCTTGTTCTCTTCCTATCTTCATTTTCTTCACATTTCTTTTCTTCAATTCAGGACTATGACCAGCTACCGAAACCTTTTCTTGATATGATGCCGGGCGATTCTATCCCATGCGGGGCTTCCTACAAGTACCACAAGTCTGCCCTTAACAAGATCCGCCATATATGTTTCGAATGCTGTACCCACTTCCGAACCATCGATTCGAAAATCTCCCATATGCTCACTAGCCATGGCCAGGATGCTAGTACACAAATATGTCGTGTCTGTCTCTGCCCGACAAAAGCACCAAAGTTTCATAGACACGACGTATTTTTTTCCCCTGTCACTCTTCAATCAATATTCTCACTCTATAATTTCATCCATTCCACTGCAGTTTTTCTTTAGCTATGCTTAATTTTTGTCTTTTCAGGTTTCTTGTTCGATTCGAGACCTCTTGGATCAAGCTCAAACCGACACTGATAATAGTAGTTCCTCTGATGATTCGGGTACGGACAGCAGCATTTATTCTGATGAGTATTCTGAAAGTGATAAATCATGTTGTTGGGAGCAAGGAGAGTCTTCTTCTGCTGTCCATCTCTCTGGTAAGAAAATCCACCTTACATTGTTTCCTGTTTTGACCAATTAGAACTAGATTTGTCCTTATGACTTTGAAGAATTCAAGAATTTGGAATTGTATACATAATTTGAGTTTCATGGTTCAAATTACATGCCAATTTAGGAAATGCTTTCTTCTGTACTTGTATTTATGATTCTGAATGCCAAGCATCAGAAAAGAAAAAAGAAATTCTAATGTCAGGACTGGGAGGCATCGGATAATTATGATTGAAGGAAAATCTAGAGATAGGCTTTTGTACGCAATATGCAATTTATCTTGTAGTATTAGTCTTATCTCTGATTGTATATCCTTTGTTTGCTACAGATTCAGCTGAGGCAACAACAATAGAACTCGAAAAGATTGATAAACTCTTTTATATCTACGCTGATGCGTCCACTGACTCCATTGAGTGAGTTCTGCTAATTTTTGTGTGGAGTAAAAATGTGATAGTATGTAATCTGTTATGAAACTGCATTTTTAGATAATCAACTTCTGGACTAGGCCTATGAGCGATTTCACAAAAAAACAAGGATGCACTGGCCTTAGGTGTTAGTTATCCCACCCAAAACAGTCCCATCACTAATACTTTATTAGCTTGCAGAAGACTTTGTATCCAAAACATCACTTCACCATCACATGACCAACTATTACTATACAATACTTAGGGTAATTCTTCAAAGCCTGACGTGTTCAGTATTGTCTTACATGTGTCTCTCTTTGAAAACATAACAGCCCAGCTGGAATAGACAACCTGTGCTTCAGTTTGGGGTTAGATTCAACAGATCTCCGGATTATTTTGCTTGCGTGGTAAGTTCAGTTTTTAGTTTAGTGTGTGTTAAGTCAGATTGCCAAACTTTTATGTTCTGGTGATAGTAATACTTGTATTTTTCCCTACCACATGGTATTGTTTCCTCTCACATGGTTTCTTTATTGCTTATAGGAAATCGCAGGCTGAATATCAAGGTTTCTTTACTTTGGTATATATCTCCCTTTACATTGTAAATTGACATAATGTCTTGGATGTATTCGTATATCTTTATATATCCGTTTAACAACATTTTAATTATCGCTCTTATGTTTTGCAGCAAGAGTGGAGAACTGGACTGAAAACATTAGGAGTAGATAGCCTAAGAAGCCTAAAGAAGGCCCTGCATGACCTCCTAATAGAAGTGCGTGGGCCATCAGATTTCCTTGATTTTTACTCTTACGCCTTCCAATACTATATGACCGGTAGTGCTTTCGTTATCATATTTAATTTATCTTTTGTATAATCCAATCTTGGCTGAATTATGTAACATTTGCAAATCTTTTCTCTAATTCCAGATATTGAGCTGAAGTGTGTGGATGTTGAGAGCGCGTGTGAACTGCTAGACCTGGTGTTTGGCTACCAGTTTGGGCAGCAAGTAGATAAATTTACTGAATATCTGAAGGTAATGATCCCCATTCGTCAAATAGTAATGATCCCCATTCTTTTTGTTTTTCATAAAAATAATTAACCTTTTAACTTCAAATAGTATACAATACAGGCTTTGAACTAAAATGATTAATTATTAGAGAAATAGCGCTTGAAACCATTTTATACCGCATTCCACATTCAATGTTATAGAATCTTTGCAAATATTTTGATTTCATGTATGTAATTATAACAAGAAGAAAATAAAAACAGAAAATGCATTTCTACCATCAACAAAATTATATGTAATTTTTTTGTTACTTAAACAATTTTTGTAAAAAATATATATCATCATATCCGCACATAATTTTTAAAGATATAATATAAACTCGTGAATTTAATTTGTCCATATAAACTGAGATTTAGAATTTGTAAAAATTTGACCTTTGTTTTGAATTTTAAAATTTGGTTATTGTAGAGCCAAACTCAATTGTTGGTAATTAAAATCGACGAATACTTGGAGTTCTATAGGTTCTGTAGAGAGGTAATATTTGTTATTTACAGCACTTAAATAGCTTGTGTCAATTTCCTATTTTGTACTGACTTTTATGGTCTCAAATATTATTTTTATTTATATATTTTTTTTTAAAAAAAATCAGGTACAGTTTCCGTCTCTTGAGAACTTTGATGTTGAGCAGTGGCCATCGTTGTTATATGATTTTATCGCCTGGTTTCGTCAAATGGTATTTTTATAATCATATTTTATCGTATTTAAAATCATGACTTTGTATAATTAAAGTAGTCACATGCTTGGCTTCTTGTTAAGGTGCCAGAAATTTGTTTTTAGACAAGATGGAACTACAACCAATGTATGAAACTTAGAAATTTTGTGTCAGAAATTAATCTACCAGGCTTTATCATATCAATATAAATTTTGTGCCGGAAATTAAGGTGCCAGGTTTCATCATATCAATACAAATCAGTAAATAAAAACTTACAGCCAATGTTGTGACTCTATATCCATACATGTACAGAGTCTGCTCAACATTTACTGCTTGATTGCCAATTTGCAAAACAAATACGGTTTCACATGGGAATTTGTCAGAACTTGTACCAATTTTGGCATTCATTTGAGGATATTATAGATTATGCATAGTCCCTGAGAGGAGATGAAAAATCTGCTTCCCTGGTGGTGTTTAGTGCAATATGTTGGGTTATTTGGAGAACAAGAAATAATTTAACATTCAAGGATTATCAAATTCCTTCTATACGCAATACTATTTTTCTAATTTGCTCCTTGATTCATTTGTGGCTAGGGCTCGCTAAAGATGCAGTGAAGATATTAAGATGGATGCTATTTTACTGCAGGTGGCCCCCCGTGTTTACTGTTGATTTGAGAGATACTTGTACAAAGGATAAAGCATGAGTCTAATTGCTTCCCTGTGCTGTCTGTTTTGGAGTCATGTTGTCTGATTGCATGTGTGAATTAAAAAGCTTTTATCAGTCAGGTTTGGTTGTTTAATAATATGAATAGGTATTGTCAAGAAAGTTGGAGTTTGCTCTGATGGGTGTGTTGCCTTCAGAGTTTTTGATAAAAATAGTTGGTATAGATTTTCTTAAGTAGGTGCAGATATATTCTGATTAAGAGTCTGTGGATAGGCTGATGTTAGTTTGCATATGGAATTGTACAAAAACTTTTGTTTTCAGAAATGAAAACGGGCATATAAGCCTTTCTTCAAAATAATAATAATAATAATAATAATAAATATCCACAATTGCCAGAAACTTAGAAATTAATGACCAAACTAACTCTCTTATTTGAATCAGTTTGTATTAATCTTCAATAAAGCTTTAGTTGAATGTTTCCTTGGGTTAAATTGAAAGGTGATTAGAATGCAGGATGGGATTATAAAACTCAGGCGATTATAAATTTTAGTCATCAAACCTTGTGTCCGGTGACATGAATGTTGTGTCAAGTAAGAATGTGGTTCTTATCTCAAAAAAAGAAAATGGTAATGATGTAGTTTTTCAGGTTTTAAATTTAATTTGGTTTGACATATTCTGATCATACAAAGATATTAATTCAATTTGTAAGCACTGTTCACTTTGGCACCAGTTGGTACTTGGTACGCTAGAACATGCAAGAACATGCAGATAGTAGCTACAACATAGACATACATGTTTTGTTAAATTATGTATAAACTCTTTTATTAATTTACGGTGTAGTTGACCAATGACGACTTGTATGCTTTTCTATGTCAAATGATTAAAATATCTGACATGGTTTTTCTTTTTTTTTTTTTTTTTTTTAGTACAGAAATTGATGGCATCCCAGATATGCTAACTTAAAGGCAATCGATTTATTTGAAGATCTTGGAACCTATCTGCTTATTCAATTACTTGTCCAAGTGTAATTTTTTTTTTTTTTTTTTTTTTTGTTTGCATGAGCACTGGTGCAACCAACAATCCAATAAAGAGTTTTTCTTTTTTCTACATCTGTGGCGGAATCTGGTAGTCTAGGGACAAAGGAGCAACTTGAAATAGTGATAAATTTGTATTATGCTTTGTATTTAGATATATCCTGAGTTACATTTGATTTAAGGAAACAAAATTGTTGAGATGTTATGTAGTGAAATAAGGTACATATTCCCGATTCAATACATAAAAAGCAACAACAAATTTGCTCAGGTAAGCACAAACGAGATATGTACCAGAAATAACAAATTTATTTATCCGAGAAACATTGATGATTGAGTAATTAAAAAAGAACAATGCCATCACATTAAACTAGCAACAAACAAACCAATTCATACTTTCATAGTGAAATGGAAACAATTTATCCAGACTAGTGATAGTGCTTATTCAAAAATATATCCATTTTGACGGAGACATACAAAATAATGTATAAGCCCATACACCTATGCAAAACGTTATCTTCCATTCAGGGTATTTGCAGTTACTACAAAATAGTGCATAAGAATAAGACTGACTATAAATTACAAAATTTTGTTGCATTCCTACCCTACCCCTGACTAAACACATTGTTCTATAGCAAATAGAGAAAATGATTGCACTTAATGCATCTTCATGATCTGCTCACTTCGATCATTGATTTTGCTAAACACATCTTCATGATCTGCTCACTTCGAGTCTTCGATCATTAATTTTACTGCTTCACATGCTGAAATTACCCTTGGCAAGTGAGCAATAAGTTCGAACCATAGAGTAGCGCCCTACCAGCGGATGCGAGGAAAAACGACCATGCGAGGGTGGCGCGAGCAAGGATATCGCCCCCAGAGGCAGGGGGAGAGAGCGCGACGGCTTCGTTGGAGATCAAGTTGCTCGGACAGGAAAGTGAATTGATGAATTTGACAGTGCTTAACTTTCTATATGAAATTTTGTTTTCCAAGCAAACTGACATACAAGTGCTTCATGTGCATGTTTAAGTATTGCAATTGTGGAAGCAAATTTTTTGTAATAAAAAGCAAGGAAATTTGTACAAAAGGAGAAGGATCAATTTCATGTAGGGTTGCTTCATGTGAGATACGTTTTCCTTTAAATTTCATTCCTTCAACTCTAATTCAAAGATTCAACAGGATGAATTAAAAACAAATCCAGTTGTGAGCGTGCAGATTGTGCAACTGAAAATGTCATGCGTTTATTTGATCGATATATATATAATTACAACCCTTGAAGGGATTCGTTTCCATTGCGTCTAGGCACTAAATGTGCCAGATGTAAATGCAATGTATGGCACTGATCGACTCTGTCAAATCTGATTTAATCACTATTTCAGTATTTCTTCTGTTTCTTATTGCAGGACAACATGTCCTTTTGGCAAAATATGAAACAAATGTTATTTAAAACTCATGCTTGCCATATCAGTATTCACTCTATGCAAAGCAACAGATGATTCATGTGTTCATCTTATCTTATGAATTCCTTATACATGTTAATTCAGAACTGGTCATGAAATTGATCATATGCGATGATTAAACAAGTTAACTAGTTAACATTAGCAAAAGGTTGTGCTGGTTATGAAGCAAATGGGACTTGGCTTAAAGGATTCAAGATCATGCAAATATTTATTTTTTCTTTATATTTTGAATTTCAATTGAATTTTCTCTCGTCATTAACATGATGGGGACATCCAGACATGGGCATCAATTAGCTAATACAATTTCAGACTTGCATAGAACAATATTAGCCAACAAGAAAATCATTCAATTACGTACTGGCTTATCCATCGATCCAGAAGTTATAGTTAGCATATATAGCGCAATGTAACCAATTAGAATAATGAACAACGAGATCAAGGGAACAAGCAGACCCACTAATTAATAATATCCAATTTAGATTTAGAATTCAGAAGAAATGTTGCTGGTACAGTAATTGATTTCAATTATGAGCTTAATTTACAAACGAAATTAATAATTACTGAATCTATAGTTCCATGGATTCATACAGCTAGCCGTCTAGCTTCTTGGTTAATAAAAAAAATAAGGCTCTCTGATATTGCTAGGTGATTAGAATAAAAGAAAACCGGGCAGATACATCGATCGATCACTTCTCACCATAACTCGGATTCAGCCAAATCGGGGAGTCAAAATGAGGGATGTACTTTCTGGTATTATAGTATTTGGAAAAGGAACCCTCGACCATGTCGTAGATCCAGAGATCTTTACATCCGTACTTGTTTGAAAGGTACATGGGCAAATCAGTTAGGTAGAGAGAGTTCTTCATGCAACCAGGATATTTGCTTGTATCAAGAGTCATACACGAGTTTGCGCCCAAAAACACCGAATGCCCGTCCTCCGGCTCAAACTTTGAGTACTTCTCCTCCTCTAAATCAATCTTTTTCACCTTAATCTTTCTGGTAATCAAAAGCCACTTCCTCACAAACTTCCGTCTCCTCTGCACAAGCAGCAGCTCTCCCATATAATCCACTAGGTATGCGAATTCTTTTGCCCGAACCCGGGGACCAACTCTTGTAACCATTGGATCTGACCCAATTACATCAAGGAGATATATTTCATTGTAGCGGCCAAAAGTTCCAACAACATAGAAGTTATCTTTGAAGAAAATAATGTCGTCTAAAGAATTAGTCGGAGCTCGTATCAGTGTCCATGCAGCGTCACCGAGCTTCCAAGATGCTAATTTCCGGGGGTTGCCATACAACATGAGCACCTTAAATTCTGCACCACAACGAGGATCGCGATCCAAGATGGCCTTAGAGACTAAATGAAGCTGCATGTATTCGTATGTAAATTCGTCTTCAGATTGGCGCACTTCTACATACGATGTGATGTCTTTGCTGTAGGGAGGAAGCGGAGGCAAGTCATAGCATTTTTTGGTAGACGGGTCGAGCAGACGGAAATTCAATTGGATGTCCAAAGTGAAGAGCCAGCCATGGGAGGAACCGCACAAGCGCTGCCCCCGCAGCTCGGGAATGTCAATCAAGTACTGTCTGTTTTCATCGAGGCTAAAGAACCTGCGCTTGTGGGTGGCAGCATCCTCCCCCAGTACCAACCACGGCAACGGTCGAGGAGGATCGCGCTTTTGCTTGGCTGCTGAGCACCAATTTCGACAGACGGCTCCGAATCGATAGTGATCTAGCGGGGACAAGAAGCCAGTCAAGTGCTCCAGAACATCAGTGGGGAGCTGTGACCAGTCTGGCATCAATGGGGATTGCATGATTAATTTCTGCTCTTTCAAATTTCACCTGTAATTAATTAATTCATGGAGAAGTTAGTTAGTACAGGAGATTGAAAATGAATGAATTGTACCACAATTTAATCACTAAGATTACTTGTTTATATGATGATATCACAATCACAAGAACTAATTTATGTAATTTGCGAAGCTGTTCCAAAATCAATCCTGAGGGGGATCATCTCAAATTACCAGAGATTATTAACTAACAATCAAATCAATCACAAGGTACCAACTAAAAAAGTAAAAATAACCGGGATAAGGAAGGAGAGGGGGGCAGAAAATTAAGAGAGACCTGTGATGTAATCTGCAGGAATGAAGGGAAGCACAGCACAGAATAAAACTTGGGCTGATAGATAGAGAATATATAGCAACTGGAGCAGATGGGATCCAGGAGAATTCTCTTGCCCAAATATTGCGAGCCTCTCTCGTCTATTTATCTCCTGCTGTTTCCATAATTAAACTTCTAATTATGCTCCGTTAACTTAATTTCGGCATACTATAATGTACCCAATTCCTTTTTTTTTATTATTTTTGGCATTGATCTAATAATAACTCTTAAGATGTCGAAAATATCTTTTTTCAAATTATTAAAAATGTTAATCTTTTATTAGAAAAATAAACGCTTAGTGGGGGGACCCTTATTATTGGTTGTCTTTATTTAGGAGTTGCTGTTACTGCAGTTCCAAAACAAAATCTCTCTTTTTATCTCTCTCCTCTCTATATTAAAAAGCACGCAAGAAATAGAGATCTCCATTGCGGTCTCGCGAAAAATGGTTAGATGAGACTGCAATGGAGGGTCCAAATTGTATCTTGTCGTCAGATCTGCGGTGCATAATGAATATGATATCAAATCAACTGTGGATATCCATGATCCATAATTAATCTTATTTTGGATATCTATATAATTTGGATATTGAACATTTTCAGATATGGATATCTATTTTGGATCCAAATATCTCTCTATTTTAAAAAGCACCCAAGGACTGGATATCTCTAGGCAGTCTCATGAAAAATGGTTAGATAATACAAATATCAAACTTTCATAATACTCTCTTTGCAATTTGCATTATATAAGTGATATATATTTTTTTAGATCATTATATTATTCATTTGAATGAAAATGGAAATTACATAATATATATAAAAGTTGTCCGCCGCATCGTGCGGGTACGCTGCTAGTATATATAGATATGTGTATCTATATCTATACTCCTATAAAAAGACGTAAGAACTGAAGACTCTTTTTTGTTCCCAGTCTACTTTTGAAATGGAAAAAAAAGTATTACCTGCTTCCATAGATCGAACCGACGACTTTTTGATTTTTCTATCTTTTCATTCCCAACACCTTTTCTGTCGAACGCACTGCCTCCTCTCTTAGTTCAATTACTTTTCAATTTTCTCTTCATTGTGCTCGAATTAAAAAAAATATTGCCTTTTAGTTTTTACTTTTGTTCTTTTACGATTCAGAATGATTTTTTTCTTTGATCCATGAACTCAAATGAAGAAACTGCAACACTTCGCTTTTACTCTAGCGTGCTTGACCAATATACTTTGACCTTGCTCTTTCTTGATATGGAGAGTCCTTGACGTTTCATTTAATTTTATAATTCTATCTTTCTATTTGTATTGCATATTACTAACAAAATAGTTCATTGTTTCAAATTTTATAATGCTATCATTCTATTTGTATTGCTAGTATATATGAAGTTTGGCTACGGTTAGGGGTGAAAACGGATCGGATAATATCCGTCCGTATCCGGATTCGTATTTAGATTTTTACGGATACGGATATTTGCGGATACGGATACGGATACGGTTTTTGATATGGAAACGGATACGGATAATTATCCGAATCCGGATATTATGGTAATTCAGATATCCGTTCCAAAGGCTTATTATTTGTCTTTTAATTGAATTTTTTATGTAGATTTCAAATTTAATGAAGTTTATATCTAATTAGACTTTGTAATTCATCTCTTATAATTATTTATAACTTGTAATTAATAATATAATGAACATTATAGATTTTTTTCTTAACTATATGTAATTAGTTATGATAATAATGATCCACAATGAACTAATAACATATTTATTATTAGTAATTAACTTTTATAGTAATCTAACCATTTTAATTAGTGATTTATCATGAAAAAAATTTATAAAATATATTTTTTTAATAATAAGTCTAATATTTGAAGTATATTCGTATCCGCATTCGTAAAATCCGTTTAATATCCGATCCGTATTCGTATCCGTTTAATATCTGATCCGTATTCGTATCCGTATTCGTATCCGATAAACTAATGCGGATACGGATACAATTTTACTTACTATCCGTTGATATCTGATCCGTTTTCGCCCCAAGCTACGGTGCTTTGGGCAGCACTTCAGCAAAATGCTGTCAAGCTTTACAGTCGTTCGATTGTCTATCAGATCCGTGCGCTTGATGATGAAATAAGGCGGAACGGAGAGATTTCAATCTCCGGTGAATGCTTGATTTTGAAAAAAATAAAAAAAAAAAAAATCGGCCCTTCGTCTCTTGAGATCTGCGAAGCCCCCAATTTGGACGATTTTCATAAATGGTCTAAGTTTAAACTTAATTTCATTAATGATCTTGGACCAAACATATCTTCACCGATAGCCTTCCAAAGAGCGTCATTTAGGGGTGAAAACGGAGCGGATTTTATCCGTTCCGAATCCGCTCCGTATCCGGTATATTATCCGTAAAAATAACATCCGTATTCGAATATTAGTTATCCGTATTCGTATCCGTACCGTATCCGTAAAGACTAATGCGGATACGGATACAGATAATTTTTCAATTTGTATAATTAGGCGGATATCCGAACTATCTGTATCCGAAGATAAGCAAACTATACCAATATTTTCTAATAAGATAGTGCTAATTACCAAACATTTTGTATGTATATAATGTTTTTATACAAATATTAACCAATACATTTATCTTAAATAATTATTGTTAATTTATATACTTATTGTTATTGTATATATGTATTCATTTGGTAATATATTTTAATTTTTATTTCATATTTGTAGTTAAATTCGCATCCGAATCCGTATCCGCCAACTATCCGTTTTGTATCCGTATCCGTTTAAGGCAGATTTGGTATTAAGTTTTGATATCCGTTCAATATCCGTATCCGTATTCGTATCCGCCTAATAGGATGTGGATACGGATATGGTTTTAGGATTATCCGTTCCGTATCCGCTCCGTTTTCACCCCTAGCGTCATTTGAAATTGCGCCCTTTAAACTGTATTTTCTAGCCCAGGCGCTACCCGAAAATTCAAAACACCGAAAATAATTTGGAAAAAGATATTTTCGACATCTTAAGAGTTATTAGTAGATCAATGCCAAAAAAAAAAAAAAAAGGAATTGGGTACATTATGGTATGCCGAAATTAACTTAACGGAGCATACTTAGAAGTTTAATTATGGAAACAAAGGGAGAAAAATAGACGAGAGAGGCGCAACATTTGCGCAAGAGAATTCTCCTGGATCCCATCAGCTCCAGTTGCTATATATTCTCTATCAGCCCAAGTTCTATTCTGTGCTTCCTTCATTCCTGCAGATTACATTACATTACAAGGTCTCTTAATTTTCTGCCCCCCTCTCCTCCCTTATCCCGGTTATTTTTATTTGGTACCCTGTGATTGATTTCATTGTTAGTTAATCTCTGGTAATTTGAGATGATCCCCCTCAGGATTGATTTTGGAACAGCTTCGCAAATTACATAAATTAGTTCTTGTGATTGTGATATCATCATATAAACAAGTAATCTTAGTGATTAAATTGTGGTACAATTCATTCATTTTCAATCTCCTGTACTAACTAACTTCTCCATGAATTAATTAATTACAGGTGAAATTTGAAAGAGCAGAAATTAATCATGCAATCCCCATTGATGTCAGACTGGTCACAGCTCCCCACTGATGTTCTGGAGCACTTCACGGGCTTCTTGTCCCCACTAGATCACTATCGATTCGGAGCCGTCTGTCGAAATTGGTGCTCAGCAGCCAAGCAAAAGCGCGATCCTCCTCGACCGTTGCCGTGGTTGGTACTGGGGGAGGATGCTGCCACCCACAAGCGCAGGTTCTTTAGCCTCGATGAAAACAGACAGTACTTGATTGACATTCCCGAGCTGCGGGGGCAGCGCTTGTGCGGTTCCTCCCATGGCTGGCTCTTCACTTTGGACATCCAATTGAATTTCCGTCTGCTCGACCCGTCTACCAAAAAATGCTATGACTTGCCTCCGCTTCCTCCCTACAGCAAAGACATCACATCGTATGTAGAAGTGCGCCAATCTGAAGACGAATTTACATACGAATACATGCAGCTTCATTTAGTCTCTAAGGCCATCTTGGATCGCGATCCTCGTTGTGGTGCAGAATTTAAGGTGCTCATGTTGTATGGCAACCCCCGGAAATTAGCATCTTGGAAGCTCGGTGACGCTGCATGGACACTGATACGAGCTCCGACTAATTCTTTAGACGACATTATTTTCTTCAAAGATAACTTCTATGTTGTTGGAACTTTTGGCCGCTACAATGAAATATATCTCCTTGATGTAATTGGGTCAGATCCAATGGTTACAAGAGTTGGTCCCCTGGTTCGGGCAAAAGAATTCGCATACCTAGTGGATTATATGGGAGAGCTGCTGCTTGTGCAGAGGAGACGGAAGTTTGTGAGGAAGTGGCTTTTGATTACCAGAAAGATTAAGGTGAAAAAGATTGATTTAGAGGAGGAGAAGTACTCAAAGTTTGAGCCGGAGGACGGGCATTCGGTGTTTTTGGGCGCAAACTCGTGTATGACTCTTGATACAAGCAAATATCCCGGTTGCATGAAGAACTCTCTCTACCTAACTGATTTGCCCATGTACCTTTCAAACAAGTACGGATGTAAAGATCTCTGGATCTACGACATGGTTGAGGGTTCCTTTTCCAAATACTATAATACCAGAAAGTACATCCCTCATTTTGACTCCCCGATTTGGCTGAATCCGAGTTATGGTGAGAAGTGATCGATCGATGTATCTGCCCGGTTTTCTTTTACCCTAATCACCTAGCAATATCAGATAGCCTTTTTTTTTTCTTTTTTTGAACCAGTAATTACTAATTTTGTTTGTAAATTAAGCTCATAATTGAAATCAATTACTGGACCAGCAACATTTCTTCTGAATCTAAATCTAAATTGGATATTATTAATTAGTGGGTCTGCTTGTTCCCTTGATCTCGTTGTTCATTATTCTAATTGGTTACATTGCGCTATATATGCTAACCGTTAACTTCTGGATCGATGGATAAGCCAGTACGTAATTGAATGATTTTCTTGTTGGCTAATATTGTTCTATGCAAGTCTGAAATGTATTAGTTAATTGATACCTGTGTCTGGATGTCCCCAACATGTTAATGACTCGATCCTGTGGAGAGAAAATTCAATTGAGATTCAAAATATAAAAAAAAAAGAAATATTTGCATGATCTTGAATCCTATAAGCCAATTAAGTCACATTTGCTTCATAACCAGCAAAACCATTTGCTAAAGTTGACTTGTTAACTTGTTTGATCATCTCGTATGATCAATTTCATGACCAGCTCTGAATTAACATGTGTAAGGAATTCATAAGATGAAGAAATGAATCATCTGTTGCTTTTGCATACAAGGAATACTGATATGGCAAGCATGAGTTTTATATAACATTTGTTTCAGTGCTATGCTCGATAACATCGCATCTGGCACAGTCAGTGTCTAGACATAACGAGACTTGTCCCTTTATGAGGGTTGCATTTTCTGAAATCAAGGGACCTAAATCGAAACGAATAATTTCACTCAAAGTGTGCGCAGCCAGGGACACACCTTCCGCGTCCATCTCTGCTGTTATTCTCGGTGAAACGCACGGCCGGGTTTTATAAATGTGTGAATTTGAAACCGAAATGAAAATGTACAATTATTGTCGAAATTGGCTTTGGTCGTATTGTTACCTAAAATTTAATTTATGCATGGCAACTTCCTCCAGAAATCCTCAAAGATTCAAATATGTAATCAAAAAGTTTTTATAACCAATTTGGGATCAAACTATGCCCAATGGTAGGTCAAACTCAAATTCAAAGTTTAAAGTGACATGTTAAACATAAATTTAAATGGTCTCATGCTTGACGGTTTGGCTTGCTAACAATAACATCCAAATGAAATCTAGCAAGCGGAACATACCAGTTTCGGGACATTAGCTAACGTAAGCAGAGAGGTAACAAAGCTACGTACCTGCATGATTACCAACTATGAGTGTCAGTCTGAACTCTGAAGCTCTGATTGGGATGAAAAATGACGAAAGAGGAGATGGTTAAATTAATACTTGGTATAGCCGGCCGATGCAATCCGATTATTGGGAGATTTAGGGGAAAGAAGGATTGATTGAATAAGGGATAGTCTATACCGATTCCTCGCAATTGGCCCATCAGAAATCGGATGCTCCGTTAGTGGTAAAGATGCTCCTATTGGGTCGGATTCTAGACATCAGACATTAGACTGGGCGTGGGCCGAGTTATGACTTCATTTAGTTATGATTATAGGTACGCACATGTGAAGAAGACATCAAAGTTCCAACATAGGAAATTCTTAAACTATCCGGATTCCAACACAACACATCAGACAAACATGAGCCTGTATCACATGAGATGATGTTCCCATCATGTGAAGCTCCTATTATTAATCTTTCCAGAGTATAGCAAGATGTAAAGTTCTATAAAACAGCAAGACAGGCATGTGACTAGACATTCCTGCATGTAGTTATCAAATAGACACCAAAATAGTTTAGACAACCATAGAAAAGGGGCACAAAACATGTACAAGCATTATATACAAAGAATTAAGAATTAAAAAAAAAAAATGAAAACAGACAGTAATTACACACAAGCACATCATCTCAAAAGCTCTTTATTCAACAATGGGATTTCTATTATCAGAACCAATAGCCCGCAACAAATGAGAAAGAAAAACAAATTATATATAAAAATTTCTACAAGCAGTACAACAGCCTCACAAGAAATGCAGAGAAAAAAAGAAGTAAAATGACTGCCATCAATTAAAAAAAAAAAGAAAAAAAAAAGAAAGAAAGAAATGGTTTAATGTTATTTAGGCTTTGATTTTGCAAAGCTAACAAGGTCTCCAAAAAGTTTGTCCTCAGGCTTGGCAGGTCTACTAGATGGTACCATTGGGGTATTGTTACTATAAGAAGCCCCGCTCCCATACCCACCAGGTTTGTCCTGCATAGAGAGGCCATACATCCCCTGCGACAGATCATTTGTACCACCCATACCGGCACCATAACCATATTGTCCCATCTGACTGTAGTACTGTGCTGCATTTTGTGCTGGTTGAATATACCCGTAACCCATCATTTGGCCACCATACATAGCCATTTGCTGAGGATACATATTATACTGAGCAGACTGACCATATTGGTTGGTCGGACCAGGTTGGAACTGCATCCCAGGGAACTGAGCGCCTTGTACCATTTGTTGCTGTTGTAGGAAACCAGGTTGGCCATTTTGCATTGGCATCTGACCCATTTGCATTGGGGATTGTGGTTGCATTGTTGGGCCAGGAAGAGTTTGCATTTGCATTCCTCCTGGTTGTCCAGCTACTGTTTGGCTGGACTGATCCAGTTGTGTTTCCCATGGTGGCAGTGGAAAAGCTTCCCCATTATTGTCTGCATGCAGAAGGTAAAAATATGAAAATTCATTTCGATTTGAGCTTAAAATGTATGAAACCCTGATACATGTAACATTAACATTGTTTTGAATTTGGTACTCGTACAAACATTACTTGCATGCACAATTGCACACAGAAAATAGAAGAACAATGCAAGGTTTGATAGATTATTACCACCATACTCTGCAGTTGGTGACCGGGGACTCATGCCTTGTGCTACCATCTGACCATTCCAGGGCAAGGCAGGTTGATTCAATTGCGGCGCTGCCTGATCAAAAGGAGTTGCCACGTGATTGGCCATGGAATTAGGTGTTGCAGCTCCATTTGCATATATTCCTTGATGAGGTGGAAGCTGTTGTTGTGGCTGGACTGGTGGCTGAGTTGCATTAACTCCAAATGGTTGAGATCCCATCAAGTTGGAACTTGGATCAGTCATTGGCGTGCTATTGTTTTGTGGATACATCTCTACTAATGCCAAAAGATCACCAGGATTAGAAGCAGCATTCGGGTTGGAATTGGCAGCAGAAAGGGGATCTGTGACCGGAACTAGTGCAAGTGAACTTGCATTTGTGGGCGCTGGCTCTGGTGTGTCAAAATCAAAGCTCAGAAGATCCATAGTAGGTTCAGGTTTAGATGATGTGGCTGCTGCTGGGTCATTGGATCCTTCAGGCCCAGGTAGTAGCAGTTGCTGAAGAGGTGGCTTATCTCCTGTGCTTGCACCAGATCTAGATATCAAAACAGAAAATAAGTTACAAAAAAATCTAGAGATTTAAACCAACCAGCTGCCGTATATTGGCAGACATCCCAATTTCCCATTTATTCTTGTGGTTTCATAAGATAATGACCTTGCGTACACTCAATGTCCCCAAAATTGTGCCAACCTCCATATGTTTTTCCCCTCAAAGGGAAGAAAAGTTATCATCAAATGCAAAAAGGGAGAAAATGAATGGTTTCTGTAGTATAGTTTAATTGCTTATCAGATTCAGGGCAAGCTATCAATCTCTCAGCCACAGTCAGGTGCTGATTTCTTTGACAGCCCACTCTGAGGAATGACATTCACACAATCATTTTCATATTGCGCCAAACTTATATCTAAAGATAGAAAATTCATCTACATGTTTATGACTTTAATTTTCATAACATTTAGTCAGCTGTAAGAGTTATTAAAGAACTTCATTATTGACACGGCCTGGCCATATATCTATATAAGTACAGAAAAAGTTAAAAAGTAACTCAGGATCTTTGGACTGCTACAAATTCATTTTGGTAAACACAAACATGCAAAATAGAAAATTATAACTTTATATTTAAAACAGAAAAGTACTCTCGGTCTTGATCATTGGTAGAATTGCGGTTGGAGGAGGTGCCATCCTCTATATCAACGAGCTGTTGGAGGGAACGTTGCTTGGGCTTCTCTGCTTCCTTCTCTTTTTCCTTATCTTTACCTTTGTTGCTATTATCCTCACGAAACGGAATTCCAGCTGCGATGGCATCATGCTTTCCGAGAACTCTTTGTAGATCATCATTCAGTGCAAGTCCCTGAGACAAAAGCTCCTCATCCCTGTCATCGGATAATTATATAATAAAAATATTGAAACAGTATTCCATTTATCAAGCAGTTAACCCGGTACAACCTTATGTGACTATATTCAGCTATCCATAAACTCTTCAGGTTTGAACGGATTACAACTTTTTGTAACTGCATTCTTATTTCAGGGTTATCATTCACCAAATGCTTTAGATTTGTTATAGAAAAGTAAATAATAACCAAATAGGAATTTCTCATATTGGTGGTTATTGTTAGCTCATGACTAGATGGCAGTGATAACTAAAGACCAGAATCTTACGCTGTTGAATTCACAAGATGGACCACCCTCTGCTTGTAATTCCGACACTGTGAAACCAAGTCTACGATCACCTCCTGCCGCACCCCCTGTACATGAGAATAAACACAGTTCTGAAAGGTCAACACTGTTTTAAGATACCCAAATAAGTTATCCATTTATACAGTATTCTAACATCAGGAATCAAAAAAGGAACATACATGAAAGTCTAAAGAACCAACCTGGCCAACTATTATACCATGTACAAGAATAAAGCATATATATAATATGGTACATCTCAATCACTGGCACGTGCTTTATTCTAATTTCAAAGCTTGTAAGTAAGAAAATATGGTACCTCTCGGTTTGCTGGATCTAAAGCATTGAGCATCTCTGCAAGAACATCCATGATACCGCGTGCATTCTGAATCTCAGACAAGCTAATAACAAAAAGAAATTATATCTTAACCGAATCTAAAGTTTCAACAATTCATGTAGTTTACTAATATGAGAGACTCGTGACTGTGTACTCAGTAAGTGTTGAGAGATAACATAGGTGAGAGGAGATAAGAGAGATAACATACTTGAGGGCAGGAGGAGGTTCAGTCCCAGCAGATTCAGCTTCTTCCCTCTGAAAATCAGGGCTACGAGAAGATGCAGGATAAGTTCCTGCCGGCAATACTTGCGGGTTGAAATATGGGGCTGATCTCTCCGCTCGTTGTGGAAACACAGCTCCAGCCCGCTGAAACAAATTGTAACAATATATTTGCCACAATCAGAAAACAATCATAGTAAGTCAGATGATAGCCTGATAGGTAGATAAAATATTTGACAATTTAAAATACTCAGGCCCCGTTCAGACCTATCCCCTCTAATGAGGAATATTATATGTGGGTACAGTTTCCTAATGGTATGTATGTTGAGTTCCCAATAGAGAGGGTTCAATGTTGGGAAGAATTTATTTGCTCAATTTGTGCAGAGCGGAGAGGAGAGATGGGAAAAACACTCCATTTCCATTTGTAGACAAGTATTCAAATGAACAGGTCTGGGTGCATCTTCCTCAAGGCATAAATGTTAGGTTCTTATGCGCTAATTTATCTTTAAGTGCAACATAACTGCACATCAACATATGTTGGGCATAAGCTACAAAAGAGACCTGATAAAAAGCCTAGCTAAAGACTATTTTGACTAAACTGTAATCAAACAAAAAACTATAAACATAGTTCTGTTAATATAGCATAGGAACATACAAGAAGCTCATGGTATGCTGCAAAATATTGAGGATATCTGGCACGCGGGCCCCCAAAAGCTTCTTGCCACGTATCTATCAGTACCAGCACCTTCTCTTTGACATGTGGATCACACTACACCATTCAGATAAAAAAAGTATCAGCCAAATAAAACAAATATGTGTAGCAAAAAAAATGAGGATTGGCTGAATAATAAGAGAATTACTCTTACGGACCTTTTTCCTTGACAGCTTCACCATTTCGTGAGGCAAATCTCTCTCGGCAACATGCATATGGACAATATCCCCGCAATTCTTCACAATTGTCTCTAGAAGCTGAAATGAACCCCCAAAAAGTTATACACCCCTAGCAATATTTGCTCCAGAATAAGCCTAATAATGGATTGTCAAAGCACAGAATAATCCCTGTTACCAATTGACCTTACGCTAACCAGTCATCCCTTTGTCCGGGTTTCAATTATATTATCAATGGTTGGGCATTTTTCATTGATAAAACAATAATTGAGTCTATCACTCACGAGAAGCTTACTTGCTTAGAATTCAGTTTTTACGAAGTAAAAAAGAGAGAACTGGTGCTTACTGTGAGAGCAAGAAGCTGAACTTTGGAACTTTTGTGCGCAATGCGTTTCTTGAGTGCCTTGACTGCATCTTTTGCTTGGCTGTAAGGAACATAAGTTAATAGGAAGGCGTGAGAATACTGTTACTAAGAGAGTAGATATCATTTGTGACATTTTTAACACTGAACACATGTGATTATCTAGATATTAACAAGTATTATGTTGAAGATATCAGTAAAGGAAGATTCTGTAAATATGAATGGTGTAATCTTCCCAAACTGAGAAATTTATCAGTTCCGCAGAGAAAATATACAATGGTATATAACGTTGAGCAGTGATTGGAACAAAATTAGTGGGAGAATTCAAGAGCAAGAGGCATCCAATCCATTCAGATTGAGGGTTAGGTTAAACCGGATTGAAATCGAATCTAAAAAAGGTACCCGGGGTCGCGATTGAGGATGTCGCAGATCTCCATGTTCATGGCCCAATCGGGGCCGATCAACTGGTCGCTGGTGGCGCGGTGGACCAGCGAATCCGCCATGATCGCAGCAGGGAAAGGAAAGGAGAGGAGATCTGGGGGCAACCGAAATGGAGATCGGGAGAGAGGGAGAGAGGGAAGAGAAAGCAACCAACCAACCCTAGGATTCGGTTGGCATCAGTGCTGCAATTCCGAGTTTACAACGCAGATGCAACAACATATTATGCGATGCAAATGCAAATGCAAAATGTGAAATGTGAAATGTGAAATCTTCTTCCTTTTTGCCTGTTATTCTCTTTTTTTTTTAGTTACGAACTGTAGTATTTTTTAGGGACGCCCGATTTTCCTTTCTGGTATTTGCGGCCCTTTCTTTCTTTCCTTTTTTTTTTCTTTCCTGCGGTGACAAATAAACTTCGGTCGGAAGAGTATCTCCACTTTCTACCTTCTCTGATCCCCTGTGTCTTTCCTGTGTGCACACTTGCGTTGCCACTCCACCTCTGAGGCTCTGACTCTTAACCATACCTCTGAGCCCGAGGGTGTGTTTTTTAACCGTATATCACTATTCTAAATATATCATCCGGACAATAATTAAGAGGCCAAAGGGGCATTGGCCCCCCTTCAATTTGAAAAAAATATGAAGCAACATTTATTTTTCAAGAATAGTTATACTTTGAATTCTGATTGGCACCCTCTATTTAAGACCAATTTTTTAATAAAAAAAATTATTTTTAAAATTTGAAATAAAAAAAAACTTATTTTCAAAAATAGTAGAACCAGGTTCCCCAGACCCGTTAGCTTTCTGTAGCCGAGAAGTTTGCTCCGATCGGAGATTCCTATTAAAAGTTATGCCCGTTTGAATATTGAGTGTCTGGAATATAGGATAAGATTCAGTATAAAATTCAGAACGAAATTTAGAAATGTTTTCAATGAATAATATTATAAATAAATATAAAGTATCACAAATAATATTAGAAAAAAGAGTATAAAGAATAAATCTTAAATTTATTTGAAATGAGCAAAAAGCTATATAATTTACTAAAAATTTATTGTGTAAATAAAAGTCATAAACTAAATTTTGTACTGAATTTTATACTGATCGTGTCTTAAATTTTGGTACTCAACATTCCAATAGCCATAATTATCATGCAATAAATTTAAATTATTTCCTTATATCTTTTTTCTAATATTATTTATAATATTTAATATTTATTTATAGATTTTTATAAATAATTATCTTGCACTAGATTTTGTTCTGAATATTATACCGAATCTTATACTATATTCCGGACACTCAACATTCAAACGGGCATAACGTTTGATAAGTTATCTGAAAACTCCGATCGGAGCAAACTTCACGAGTACGGAAAGCGAACAACGAGAGTTATCTCAAAAAATATCAAAAAAAAAAATTCAGGCCGGCTCCTGAAAAACCGGCCAACTTGGCCGGTTTCCGAGGAACCGGCCTCCCAAAAGTAGGTCGGTTCCGGTTTTACTAGAAACCGACCTCACAAACGTAGGTCGGTTCCGGTTTTACTATTTTTAAAAATAAGTTTTTCTTATTTTGAATTTTAAATATAAGATTTTTTATTTTTTATATCAAAAAATTGGCCTCGATTTAACCCCAACTATGGCTTTTTTACTTCTTTAATAAATATAGTATATTAAATTTTGGGTCAATATATTTTTTTAGAGGAGTTGTCTTTGTTTAATTTGTATTGGGTGTTTATCTCATGGCTCGTGGCAAAAAAAAATTATCTCATACTTTAAAGTTCTTGGAAAAAAATTTTGTTTTTTTTTACCCCCTTGATATTCATTGAAGCTCCGCCACTGGCACCACATTTCTATTAATTTTGAGCTAATCCAAATGTCACCATTCTTTCTCTATTCTCATTTACTAATCTCAATTCTACTAATTTCGCACATAATCCAAACGCAACTACGTCTCCAACATGTTCATCTTCACCATTTTTGATTGGGGAATAAAAAGAAGAATAAGATTCTTATACATCCTTTAAAGAGTCAAACATGGATAACTTTCCCTTACATAAAAGAATAACATGATATTATAGCTCCTTAAAGGAACCGGTATATGTGATATAACTTATCCCTCCCTCTTTAAGACATGTGTGGGGTTCTTGCATGACATTGGTTTGGTGCCGCTGCTAGTGTGCCATTGTTATTCGGCTACCCAGACTACAATAATCCAGAAGATCAATTTTCTTACAGGAAAATTGATACAAATTTGAATATGTGTGTCGAAGATAATATATGGCATGCAGCTGCATATGCGGATCTATATATGTGATGCCGCAAATGCAATTTTTTATATGGATTTATATATGCAGTTTTAAAATAAATTTCAAATTATTTATTAATTACAACAACTAATTACAACAATATAGACCCTAATTTAGCACACTTTTTTATATAAATAAAAAAAGAAGAAAATTTTCTCGCCGCTGCCGGTGGTCGACTCGGCCGGATGCTGTACTTCACATCTCAACAGCGCCCCTCTCATCCTAAACATGGCCAAGCACTTTAACTTGTAGCACCTGAGAAAGTGAAGCGCCACGACCACCATTACCAGGATCACCAGCACCTTCTTGCCTACTCCCCCAGTGCTCTACAATGTAGATAAAAACCCCGACAAATCAGCAACGTTGAACGCTGGGGGAGTAGGGAGGATCGTCTTAGTGGTCCTTATACTGGTGGTCTTTAGCTCTATTCTGGCTTAAGATAAATTTCCTCGCCATGTTTAGGATGAGAGGGGGGATGCTGAGATGTGAAGTTGAGCATCCGGCCGAGTCGACCACCGGCAGCGGCGCCGACGTCGTCGCCGAGATCGAGATGGTATAGTAAGAGTTGAATTTTATTTTTTTCTCCTTTTTTTATTTATATAAAAAAGTGTGCAAAATTAGGGTTTATATTGTTGTAATTAGTTGTTGTAATTAATGAATAAAATTAATGAATATAATTTGAGTATATACTTTCTTTTTTATTTATATTGTTGTAATTAATTAATATAATTTAAGTATATATTTATGCTTTAATTTTCCTGCATTATTTAATAAAAACAATACAATTACCATCACATCAAATCAACCCTATCGATAAACCAAATCCACAAATCCACGTCCATAACCGTTAGCATTTTTTAAAAAAAACACGAAGTGAATTCATTCATTAGTTTGTGTGTGGAAGATAATATAGGGTATGCAGCTGCAAATGCGTATCTATATATGCGATATGCCGCAATAGTAGTTTTATATATGGATTTATATATGCAGTTTTAAAATAAATTTCAAATTATATTCCTTTACTTTATTTATTAATTACAACAACTAATTACAACAATATAAACCCTAATTTAGAACACTTTTTATATAAATAAAAGAAGAAGAAAAAATAAAATACAAATCTTACTATACCGTCTCGAACTAGGCGACGACGTCCGCGCCGCTGTCGGTGGTCGACTCGGCCGGATGCTCTACTTCACATCTGAGCATCCCCCCTCTCATCCTAAACATGGCCAAGCACTTCAACTTGTAGCGCCTGAGAAAGTGAAGCGTCACGACCACCAGTACCAGAATCACCAGCACCTTCCTGCCTACTCCCCCAGTGCTCTACAGTGTAGATAAAAACCCTGACAAATCAGCAACGTTGAATGCAGGGGGAGTAGGGAGGATCGTCTTAGTGGTCCTTATACTGGTGGTCTTAGCTCTATACAGGCTTAAGATAAATTTCATCGCCATGTTTAGGATGAGAGGGGGGATGCTGAGATGTGAAGTAGAGCATCCAGCCGAGTCGACCACCGGCAGCGGCGCCGACGTCGTCGCCGAGATCGAGATGGTATAGTAAGACTTGTATTTTATTTTTTTCTTCTTTTTTTATTTATATAAAAAAAGTGTGCAAAATTAGGGTTTATATTGTTGTAATTAGTTGTTGTAATTAATGAATATAATTTGAGTATATATTTGTAATTTATGTTTTATTTATATTGTTGTAATTAATGAATATAATTTGAGTATATATTTCTGATTTAATTTTCATTACTTTATATATTAAAAACAACATTCTCATTACAAAAAACAATACAGTTAAATAAATACAATTACCATCACATCAACTACGTCCATAACGGTTAGCATTTAAAAAAAAAAAAAAAGAAGAAGTGAATTCATTCATTAGTTTGCAAACAAAAAAATTGATTCCTTAGAACTTGAGTTGGATTCGCTTTAAGATTCGTGCAACTCTACATCGTTGATTCGAGGATAAGCACTCGGTCCTCTCCGGTCACCACACCAGATCAGATCAGATCAGTAATTATTCTGGTGGGGCCCAGTTGACAGTGGCGCATGGGCAATGAGCGGTGGCTCCGTCCCTGACTCCCTGCTCTAGGATCACTCCCCTAAACTGGTGTCTAGAGCCCAAACTGGATGAGGGTTTAATGCGCCTCTCAGGATCATTTTTGCCAAAATCCCGGATCAATGTCTTAGACTGGTAATTAATTGATTCTGAAAATTAAACTCTCTTTTTTGGCAAATGATAACTATATAGGTCAATCGATTAAAATACTAGGCTATTATATATTTATTTCTTCTAAGATTTATTTTGCCTTATCAGTTGATATCTATATCCTGCAACTTCTTTGTTAATTTATTGTTTAGTTTAGTTATACAGTACTTTATATCATCAACATATCAGTGCGTGCCCTTTGCATGGGATTTGACTTTGGAGTCTCTTTTATCAATTTCTAAATCAGAATAATGTTATGACAATATAGTTTCAGATCCTTGATTCCTCTCATGCCAACTATTATAAAGTTGCTGCACTAATGTCAATTGCCAAGTTAATCTCTATCAGAATTGAATTCAATAAGCAGATAGTTGTTTTCTTGGTTTGACTAAATTTATCTGCACTCAAGCTGTTTGAAGAAATTACTCGCTCATGAAATGGTTTATTAGTTGCAGGTTTCCATAATATTATTTTTTTAATTTTTTTTTTAAATAGAGTTGCTTCTTTGTTCTTGAAGGCTTAAACTGGAGATTATTTATGATATTTCTGGACATGACAACTTGGAAGTCCCTGAGACATTAATTACCATTGTGTTGTTTGCCATTTTTATGCCTTTTCCAGAAAAGAGGAACAATGTACTGGTAAGACATACATCCTAGTTTTTTTGTTTCTTTTTTTTTTATATTATATTATATGTCTCCTGGATTACTCTATCTTAATTGATATTATTATACTTGATTCTTACATAAAGTATTTAAAAGCTATATGTAGTTTGATCATTGATGTTTTCACTTTTCGTATATCATTACTTTATGGTTCCAATAATTTTTTTTGAGGAAGACGGTGCCGATAAATTTGAATTAATGGAGGATGTTAATTTCCTAAATTAGTGGAACTTATCTTACTATATTCTTTTGGAAATTTTAGGAAATGAATTATAATAACACTTTCATGCTTTGTTGAGATGCTAATTTAGGAAGGCAAGGATAAGAAAAATTAATCTTTTCTGTGATCTAGGATTGGAAGTTAAGACGCATATTTGGATGAGCAAGGATAACAAAATTAGTTTGGTTGATATAGGTTGGTTTAATTTGTTTCTATTGAAATTAATTTATTTTGGTTTTACTCAAATTTGTACGAACTATGCATTAAACTTGAGCAAATATTTTCCTATTGAGACATGTACTGTAATTAAAGAGTCGTTGCTTCTTTTTTTTTTTTTAATTTCCAGTGTTATAACTGTTTTCTATTGTGTACCCAAAAAGAAAAGAAAAAAGTTTCCGAGACAAAACCATGGACATATGATATGCTAGTTTTATCTCATATTTATAAGCTAAGGACGGGATGGACAGAATCGCTAGGTATGAAACAACATACAGATCGAAATACAACTGATTGTGGAAACTGTCAATGACGCTCAAGCCCAATCCACACGCATATACGTACATAGGCAACAGCCCAGAAAGACCCAAACAAAAACTTCATTTTGCCCGTCTTTAAATTGGGATTTTGCTTTCAAAAGCAAAGCACATTAAACTGTCTACAGACATGAGAAACATTCATTTGTTTTCAACGATTTGACCAATTTGAACCCTTTACAGCTCTCAGCTCTGCTCGTTTAATCCAATTCAGAACAGCTCCTTGGACCTTGGAAAGAGCAGTCGTCTGAAATTCTGAATACCAATAATCAGTCAACCTTTCTTTTGTTTTTTTTTTTTTTTCAAAAAAAAAGGAAAAGAATCAAGAACTCATCATGTTATTTGTTGCCATAAAGGCCCCAATTTTGCCTCTTCTAATCCTCACTCTCCTCAGTCAATAAAATGGGAAAATGAAATTAAAATACACTCTCCCTATTTAATCATCGATCCCAGTAATTGATTTAAACCACCTCTTCCAAGGGGCATCCCCTTGTTGCTCAACCCACGACAAAAAGGTGCTGTCCAACAAACAGAAAAGGTTGACATAGAGCAGCTGGTATCGAACTGGTACGAAACGGAAGTTGGCAACCTGAACCACGGGCCAGACGGTGCCACCCAGGAGAAGAGCAGGAAGGAAGTCCCTTTTGACATCCTCTTTCACTTGTTGGGTACTACGACCAGAGGCAAAACCCATGTAGGAGAAAAACACAAGGAGATCTAATGGGCCAAACAAAAGACCGTCAGCAGCAACTTTTGTGGCCACAAACTTTGCAGAGTTGGGCTGCATGAGGAGCCGATGGCGGATATATCGATCTAGGTACTCGTACCTGTAATGCAATGCAGAGAAGAGAGTTATGATTTGAAGAAGGGATTTTAAGATTAATAGCAGATGCATAACTTATCAGGACACCCCATGAGAAGAATGAAATACATATAACTGAACATTGATCATCTCAGAGGTTAGTCAATCATGTATCTAATTCTTGGAAAATAAACCGAGTCGTCTTTCAGTATGCAAATTAGTGGACTATTTACCAGGCAGAATGCAACTCGACAATATGGAGAAAAGAAGATGTACGTACCAGTAATGACCAACTGGCCCCACAAAAGTGAATCCGAACATGCTTGTGATGCCAGCTCTTTTCCAATTGACCTTGAAATTCTTGTCTTCATCCTGGATAGGTAGATACTATTTTTTGTAAGAGACCAACATCTGAAATATTAACATCTGACATATAAAGAGGAAACCTGGCAACACATAGACTTAAGCACATACTAAATACAACCTCCATCCACAATTAAATGAATTTATACCCTTTCCAGCTCGTCCCCAATTAAATGAACTTTATCGATTCGATATTATTTTTCTATTCATCTCTTAGTTGTCTAGTAAAGTTATTTGAATCCACTTGTTTCTCCAATGTTATGATTACCATTTTATCTATATTATTTAATTGGAACAATTATTATGTAATGATTACAAATTGAGGGCATAAAGTAATTTCACTTTTCCACTAATTTCTTTGACTTTTCCTAAAAATTCATTTATTCATGGACAGAGGTTGTATTTATTATGAAGCAATAGAGAGAATGATCTTATTTTTTTAATTCTGACTTCAAATTTGCAAAACCTTTAAAAGGAAGTGCGTGAAACATTTGACATAACAAAAATTAATAGCTCTAAGTTATTAATGTGCATCAAACTTCTAATCACATTTTTGCTTTGTAATTCCCGCATTAGGAAGAATTCAGACATCTAAAGTTATCCAGTTCTTTCCTTCTGCAAAATATTCAATTTACATATATAACATCCAATGAAAGTAGCTTATATTCACATGAGAGCTTTGTGACAAGCTGGTAATATTTTGAGTAACACAATCGGAAAAATTACAGGAACTTAATTTGTGACCTTTGTATCTGATGATCTGTCTAACAAGGAGAATGGTATGATCTTACAATTTTACTCCCCTGAGTATCCTAAACTAAACTAATCTCTCTGGCATATTATCGATAATTTCAGAAGCTAGTTGCTCGCAGTTAACTAGCATCGACATATTGAATGGTATGAAAGACACAATAAGCAGCTATTGCAGTACACCGTCACTGTTTCATTTGTTTACGAATTAATGAAGGGCGTAACAATTAACACTGAACCAGAAAACTTAATTGTTGAAACTATGTATCTATTGAAGAAATTTGGTACCGGATAGCCAGATTGAGGCTCTAAAAAAGAATCATAGCAATGAACTGATAAAGATATGAAGCAGTGGCAGTAGCTGATTAAACTGAAAGGTGAAAACCTAGCTAGATTGTTTAGGGGAAATTGGAAATAGAAAAGCTAGTTCACCGCAATGAATACAAAATGGGGGATAAAATCAGTGTATACAATTAGAACTTACAGAGGCGTGGGGGCAGGCGGAGAGGAGAGTGTGGTGGGTGACGGCCTGGGCGCCGACGTCGCCGAGGCCCCAGAGCAGGGCGGAGCTGGCCATCTGGGTCTTGACGGGGTGCAGCGCCAGGCAGCCCTGGTACCACCGCCACGCCCTGCCTATCATCGATTCAAGCTTGGCTTGGCGGCGCAGTCAGAATCAGAATGGGGATTTAGGATTGATTGATTAATCCAATCTATCATCCATTTCTTCTTTTTTATTGTGTTTTATTTTAGAAGTCGAGGACGCAACACAGAAAGGGAGAGCGTTTTTCTTTTTCTTTTTCTTTTTTTATTTTGGTTTGGATTTGGTGTGTTTGCTGCTTGGTGGTGTTTAGTTTAGTTTAGTTAGGTCAATTTATGAATGAACAATAATAATGAATTAATAATGAAGAGGAGCTTAACTCTGTACGGGAGTGAGGGATGCTGCATACTTTTCTTCTATTCTTTATATTTCAAAAAAATTAAAAAGGAATAAGAAACGGGAAATGAATAATAAGTAACAATAATAAATGGTTCTTTTTTTTTTTTCTTTCTATCCCTAGCCTTGAGGATTTGTTATTCTCCGTCCCTATTTTCACTCCTTTGACCTTTCAGATGTCATTTTGGAACGACGGTTTAAAGATAAGATAATTATAAAGTAGTAATAAAGGGGTTCTTAACGAATATTTTACAACGCTCCCTGTTAATTCTTTTTTTTTTTTATTTACATGAGAAAATTAGTTATATACCCGTTAAAACTTTATGTTTTATACATTTATCCATGATTAGATATTTACCCATAAAAACTTTACTCTTATTCATATCCCCATTTCTCAAGTTGGTGGATTTAGATAGTTAATTAAAGCAAAATTAAAATAAAAAATACAATTTGTGCCGTGATATTAAATACGAAATTGATTTCAAGAATCTAAATTATAATGTCTCACAATAAAATACCATTTTTTTCATACTCTAACAATATATTCAGAATTTTTTTTGGCCTTTTGAGTGATATTGGTAAGATTCAGGTTTCTAATTTCATATATAAATTTGGAACTGGAAATAGTTATGTACAAATAAATGAGAAATATCTTAATCTGGATTGTTTTTTCCCAATATGACAGCATCAATGTATTGAACAACCATTAATGGAGAAAATTAATATAAAAGTAAATTTTCATGGGTATATAACAAATTTTAGTGATTTTACAGGGAAATATCAAAATTAGAAAGTTTAGTCGGTATATAAAAAATGTTCTCTTTTTACAAGGACTGTCTCAATTTACACCGGTAAAAATCAAACTCAAAATCTGTGGCTTCTTTTCAAAAATAAACTCCAGCAAAATATTGTTCTTCCGTTAGGATTCTTAAACCTAAACGCCCCAATAACATCGTAACAGGATAAGGATGACTAATTGGGAATTTTTTTATTAATAAAAAATAAAAAATAAAAAATACAAAAGTGGAAAATAGTTTTGAAAAATTACAGAAATAGAAAAACCGCGACCTGAGGTCGCGGCCTAGTCCCAGACTAAGCCGCTACCTCAGGCCGCGGTTCATGAACAGTGCTAAGCCGCCATCTGAAATCGCGGCTTAGTCTCTGTATTCTGCTGCGGATTTATGAAGACATTTGAAGGGGCAAACGTTGGTTGTTTTTTATAAATGACCTACCGTTTAAAGGTCTTGAAGTCTACTTTCTAATGGTTCAACTTCCAAGGCGTTTGGAGTTCTCACCAGAGAGTTATTGCAGTTTTAGTGGAGAGGGGTCAGTTTTCTGTATTCTCTCTTTAATTACGAATTTCTAGAGTTTTATGTTGGTTGTTTTTTACAAATGACCTACCATTTTAAAGGTCTTGAAGTCTACTTTTCAATGGTTTAACTTCCAAGGCGTTTGGAGTTCTCTCTAGAGAGTTATTGCAGTTTTAGTGGAGAGGGGTCAGTTTTCTGTATTCTCTCTTTAATTACGAATTTCTAGAGTTTTCTTTTGGTTGTTTTTTACAAATGACCTACCGTGTTAAAGGTCTTGAAGTCTACTTTCCAATGGTTCAACTTCCAAGGCGTTTGGAGTTCTCTCCAGAGAGTTATTGGAGTTTTAGTGGAGAGGGGTCAGTTTTCTGTATTCTCTCTTTAATTACGAATTTTTAGTGTTTTCTGCAAGTAAGACTGCTGGGAGAGGAAAGCATGGATTTGAACACATCTGTTATTTTCTTTTCAGTGTCATTGAGATCAATAGCAACACCGATCACTTTCAATTCTTTTGCTACTCATTGTCATTGTTGTTGCCAGGGAAATGAATTGCTATTTGATAAAAGTGTAGCAAAGCTCTGTACCCAAGGTCACACCTATCTGTTTGAGTGCATCACCATAAGACGAGATCTTTCCACCATAGTATTGCTCATCAATTATAGAAAATCCAAGTAAAGATTGTGCCATTTCAAAGACGAGAGGGCACTTTCTCCTGTCGTCATAAAGCAATTTTCAGGCTTGTCAAAACCTGAAATGGTCTTCAACCACCTACCACAATGCACACTACTTGCAAATCTACTTGGCAAACTACTGTAATTCCTCGTCAAGTGATTGACCCAATTGAGTAGTAAAAAGGTCTTCTCACATGTCAATTCGGCATTTAAAACGGCCAAATCAATATCAGGAGGTTGCAATAATGGATGTCAAGAGCATTTCTATACTTGAAAAGAAATTTTAAAACAATATCTTTAGGAACAATATGCCTGTTTACTTCTCAATAGAAATTCTAACACACTATCAAAATCTTCAGCTCGCCTAGCTCCTAGAAATTCCAACACACTATCAAAATCTTCAGAATCAAGGCAAGTATGCAGGATGGACCACCCATCAATAAAGGCACTTTCTATAGACAAATCTTCTTCGGTTGCCTTATTTAGAATTTTCTGGAAGGCTGATAGAAGCTTTACTGCATCAAGACCTTTAACACGGTAGGTCATTTATAAAAAACAACCAACATAAAACTCTAGAAATTCATAATTAAATAGAGAATACAGAAAACTGACCCCTCTCCACTAAAACTCCAATAACTCTCTGGAGAGAACTCCAAACGCCTTGGAAGTTGAACCATTGGAAAGTAGACTTCAAGACCTTTAACACGGTAGGTCATTTGTAAAAAACAACCAAAAGAAAACTCTAGAAATTCGTAATTAAAGAGAGAATACAGAAAACTGACCCCTCTCCACTAAAACTGCAATAACTCTCTGGAGAGAACTCCAAACGCCTTGGAAGTTGAACCATTAGAAAGTAGACTTCAAGACTTTTAAAATGGTAGGTCATTTATAAAAAACAACCAACGTTTGCCCCTTCAAATATCTTCATAAATCCGCAGCAGAATACAGAGACTAAGCCGCGATTTCAGATGGCGGCTTAGCACTGTTCATGAACCGCGGCCTGAGGTAGCGGCTTAGTCTGGGACTAGGCCGCGACCTCAGGTCGCGGTTTTTCTATTTCTGCAATTTTTCAAAACTATTTACCACTTTTGTATTTTTTATTTTTTATTTTTTTATTAATAAAAAAATCCCGACTAATTGACTATCCAAACAAAACCTGTTATTTTGTTGGAATTTACCTTTACAAACTATAGTCAGATTTCATCCTCTTTTAGTTTCATTTTCAACGGACATATCCAAATCAGATTGGGTTTCCATCCATCATTTTTTATTCTTTTTCGGTCAAATTGATTCCATCTCTCTGTGCGTTTTTATTCGAATAGATTAGCAAACCATAAAAACAGATTTGATTTACAAAACTATGTCTCTAATTATATGTATCTACAGTTAAGTACAATGCAGATCTTATATATATGATATCATGGATATGGTTGGTCCAATTTCGTTCTTTCGACTACAAAACCTACATACACTTAACATGTTTTAATATTACAATAAGTCGTTTCTCTTTTTAAACAATATTATATTGTGATATCTATTAAAATAGAAAATATATTCAGAAAGGCAGCACCTAGTGTGCAAGTATTTTCAAAATAAATATTTACTACCATCGCTTAATATGTTGTCAGTTTTTTATTGATGAGATATTTACGTGTGATAAAGTTTTCGAGAGTCATTTTTTCTTTAAAAAAAATGAGAAAGCAAAACGCACTTCAGACTGTCGAGTCAACCAAAGGGGAAAAAAAAACTACCAACTATAGCTGGTGAGTGGCGAGACTAGTTTATTGCAACTTAAATTGGATAACAAGCAGTCTTTATAGAATAGTCTGCCATTGCCATAAGATAAATAGATAAACGAATTTTTGTCTTTACAAAGGAATGGGAGAATTTTGAAATACGCATAATTTTAATCCAACTAAGCGTTCATATCTATAATATTATAAAAAGCACCTAAGGACCGGATTTATCTATTTAGTCACGGTACAATTCATTAAATGTAGAAAATTTTTCTTTCAGTACTCGAATAGCCACCGCTTTGAAGTACATGCATGCTCTCATGATCAACTAGCCATTATTCCGGATAAAATGAATATTCAGATATCAAGGGCAAGATAATTTTATTTTTGTCATTTTCCGATCCATCCACATTTTTTGTATGATAAAAACTTTTTTAGATTATTATATTGTTAGCTTAAATAAAAATTGAAATTTACCCGCCGCGATGCGCGGATACGCTTCTAGTCATATCAAATGCATGACTTCATTTCATGAAAGCTAGAAATTCAATTGAGCTTTCACTGCTTATTGGGCATGAGACTTTTTTTTTTTATTTTGCAGAATGAGTCACTGTGAAAATGATATGTTGTGAATTTGTTTTGTGCAAATCAACCAGTTAATTCAAACTTAGAATAAGATTTTTCAGCAGAACTGACAACTTGGTAATTGGCAATCAGTGAGCATACACAACGTACCCCGCTGGAAGCGCAAAAGAGAGAAGTGCACTTCTATACTGCGTCTGATGCCTCGACAGTCGACGATGCTTGCTGCTTTTGTATTAAGGGACATGCTTGGCATACTAGCCCTTCCTCCGTAAAACAGTAGGGACACCGTAACATACTGGTGCAGCCCCAATTAGCGTCGTCAGCTGGCACGCATCCCTTGCCTTGCCAATGCTCGATGCTATCCGTCTGGTTCCACACTTCCTACACCACTTCTGATTGTTACCATATAGAGCACAAGCTGAGCAATCTACAGGTGTATCTTCGTCGTCTTGGAGCCATGAATTGACAAGTGCCTTGCTGAATTTGTCAATGTCTCCGTCGGTGATGTCCCACAAATTCGCTATCACTGCAGGAGATCCTGCAAAGAGGTATGAAAGAGGTGTGCCTTGTGGCGCATATCTCCCTTTACACATGAGGATGCCGCTGCTACACCCCATCAGGAGAACTGCTGCTCTGATTTCGAGATTTTCAATCGTCTGATTCGAGATGTATTGTGTCCCTGCGATGAGCATTCAAAATGCACATTTGTATTAAGCTATTAATTATTTTCTATTTATTTTATGGGATTACAATTTTCCAATAAAATGTAATTCCATAAATCAAGAGAACATATTAGTATGGACTAACCATTTCCATGACCAAAGTAGAAGAACATATCATAGTTCCTCAAGATGAAACCCAACTCCTCACTCGTTTGAGCAACTCCAGCTTTTCCCTATTTACGATAGGACAAAATGGTTTCACATAAGATTTAGATGTCAATGACATTGCAAAAAGTAACTGACAAATGAAAGCTAAAACAGTATACTAAAGATTTCCTGATAGAAAGAACCTTTTTTAGCTACCTCAAAATTAAGTCCTTCCAGCCATGGCTTCAAGCAATTCTCAGTGGCCTCAAGATCCCCACCAGGGTTTACTAAGTAATACGTGTCAAAGGGATCAACCTTGGGAAGATAAAAATAACTGAACAGAAGTCCTTCCCATTCTTTATCTTTGTGCCTCTGGTAATTTATATCCAAGGTTCGGAGGATGCTGCCTATTGATGGCATTCGATATACCTCTTGCGATCGCAGCCTAGGTAAACTTTCCCACGGCAACATCTGTATTTTGTTGATTAAAATGTCATAAGTAAACTTAGATAAAAAACTTGTTTAACAGAAGGAATAACTATTTCAGCAAAATCTGAGATTACTGAGCAAATTCCTTACCTGCACATGGGTATCCAGCACAAAAATCACTGGCTCTCTGTTAACCGGCATGGGCCCATTGAATGCATCTTCTAAAACTTCCATGACCGGCTCAGGTATTTCAGAAGTTAAATCACAACATGTTGAGAAATCCCAAAATCTGTCTTTGCCAGAAAATTCTCCATGGCCTAAGGACCCTCCATATTGAGATCAGCTGCGAGATGCATGCTTTGGCATCCTCCAATGATTCGCTGCCACTTATAATAGCTTTAACCAAGCTGGGATTTACCTCCGAGTTGGTAAGTTTTTTTAGATGATTAATTATGGTAGATACTAATAATTCTTTCCTTTGGTTATTTATTGGAGACCCTCTCAACAAGCAGATCCAGGGACCAAACCATGATTCATCAATATTTCTGCCAGCATGCAATAATAAATGAAGTTAGTTTTATTATAAATATAATCAGTAAATGAAATTGAAACAAAAATCCATTAATTAATTAAAATATTGACAAAGCTACCTAAGCAGGAAGTTCAGACGGTGGTTGATCTCAAGTCTCCAGTCCCAAGAGTATTGATAGCATGACAATAGATTTTCTTTCATGAGAACCTTAAAAGAAGGGGCGACACGGTCTAACACAGTGTGACCCCACGGGCATTGCCATTCTTTGGTTTCTTGTATGTCGTTAGTCATTATGCAAGATTTTAGAGCATGTGGCGCTGCCAAAAGATTGCCACAGTAAGTACGCAAAAGACAACAGATCAACTGCAAAGCAAGAAATTCTGAAATGCCTGTTTACCTTCTCTGATTTCCTCTACAGGTAGAAGCATGGTAATTGGTTGGTTTGTTGAATGAATTTTTGAGAGCATTATCCATGCAGGACAGGAGGGAAATTCCAGAGCTTTTTTACATAGGGCTGAATGATTACCACCAATCATACTGATGCATATGATAGGAACATCAGGTAGGCTTTCGAAGAAGCATCCAACATGCTCTTCAAGTTGTCTGATATTCTCAAATGGAAACCTGAAAGTGATGGAAAAAGGTGCACTAAGCTAGCATCCCATTATCCAACTGACTTCATTTATATCACTAATCTTTGCAACGATCACAATTTGGTGGGTATTTGATGAAGTATGAAATTACACTAAAATGCATGAATTTGTAATACCCATCAGTTTGGAATTAGATATATATGCCCCAATTGAATCATAAAAGCTACAGTGTTAAAAAAGGATTCATAAGAAAATCTGCCAGTTTCATTCTGGTTTGTCAAGTTTTCAAGTACCTTATGAACTTAGAGCTAATGCTGGATGCCTCGTCTTTGGATCCAGCCTTGACCTGATAGCACGATGCTAGATAGTTAATATGACATCACTATTTTTGAAAAGAAACATACTTGCGCATCAAAACAGTGAGAATCCAACCTTCGGAGAAATTTTGTTCATTGAACACTGGTAAAGGGTGTCCAAAAAAGTGCTGATAGAGACTTGATGAAAATAAGAAGCCCAATGGTCGAGCGAGATAGATTTGTCATTATGTAAGGGTAAAGCAATAGTGCGGTCCACAGTTGAAAGTACGAGGGTAGATGCGAGGAGCCTGCTCACCTGTAATGGGCCAGTGCTGAAACTATGTAGTGCAGAATATATGATGAAACTTGATAGAATAATAAATGCAAAATGGCAAGCTAATTAAACCTTCTGCAGAAGCAAGGGAGACTCCTGAGAAAATATGAAGGCTTTTAACAACCAGGTCACAACATCTTGCATCTGGAAGTTTGCAAGGGTCCGGCATTGGTCACTGCCCATTACAAAAAATGAACCAGTGACAACCAAAATGTCAAGTATGATAAGAAGAACCCAGAAAATATAAAATTAAAAATCAGATTACCAGATCAACTAACCCATATTGATCAGAAGGGCCTCGCTTTAATAAAAAGAGGCCCATGTTGTACAAAATCAGTGCACGGTCAATAGAGCAAGCCTTCTGTTGCTCATCTGCTATCATTTCCATAAGCTGATGCCCATGAACTTCTGAGTTATGTCCAGGAGATCTAGAAAACAAAAGAAAGATGCACTTCCAATACAGGCTTTGTATCTTATGTACGCCAGACATCGCACACTCAGCACCAGATGTTCGTGCTATTTAAGTTAAAAATAACTTAGATGAGAAAAAAATAATATATAGTAAACAAAACTGCGGGTTCATTACAGGTTGTAATAGGTTTTTGCCTCTCTACGGAGTATATAGTAGCATAGGTTCAGGTTTATTACAATACAAAAGGCATATGAAAAATAATATGATGGTTGTATGGGAGCACTATATTAAAAAAATAATAATGATACAAATAAAATAGCTAGAGCTGAACAAATTTCTATTTTACAAAAAATTGCTGTGCCTGAAGTTCTTGAAAGGATGGTACATATCATTTTGCTCGTACTTCCAAATCGTTTCTCATAATTTCCGAAGTTTACACAGAGTATGAAAAATACAAACTCAATTATTTCAAAACTCACAACAGAAGTAGAAGAACATACCAATTCGCAGTTGCAATGCGAGAAGAAATTTAGTATGTTGAAGCTCGACCGCAAGAAGTAACACTTTTGTTAGACATCCGGAATCAAGAGCCCTGTTTATTAGACAAGACCAGCACACTCTTGTATAAGATACGGAGTCACCATTAGTTTTCCTGCTAGGTTTCTTTCTCATCCTTTTTGAATTATTTGATTCTGTTACCAGTCTATCTGTTTCAGTAACAGTGGATGTCTTGCCAGACCTAGACCTGGTTACTCGCATGGGCCTTATGGAATCTGGATTCTCCTTTGAAATATGTGCTCGGTTTCTGGAAGCTCTCTTGTTGACAGCTGATTGCACTGGCTGTATCAAGAGCATACAAATTTTGCACTTGAAATTCAGCTGCTCGTTTGTTTCAGCTTCTTCCATTCTTGATGATTCTAAATTAAGGCGATCAAGATTTTTAAGAGCTGATTCATATGTGGATAAAGCTTCCTTTGAGGTATGCAGAGAGCTATTCTTGAAGCGGCTATTTAATAGATCTCCCCATTGAAGATTGACTGTGGTTTCCAGAAATATCTTACAATTTACACAAGAAAGTGCTGGATTACTCTCCAGAAGCTTTTGGGCACTTCTAAGTTCAATTTCAGCCATTGCCCATTGTTTCTGCTTACGATACAGTTGACCTGCAACAGAATTATATTATTTTTCTCCTTTGCGATAAAAGTAGATCTACTTGAACTTGAACTTGACTATAGATGCCATGTGGCAATGCGGTACTAAGAATAAGTTTAGCACCCATTTTAGTTCACCTAGCAGTCAATTTAAATAAAGGTGATAGCGATCGTATAATTCCTTACCTAAAGATGATGCAAAAGTTATTTCAAAAGAATGTAACAATTCAAGATGGGATATTTCTTTTCCTTTTTGAAACATAACTTCTGCTTCAACACCATTGCCAATTGACTCATAGATGCTTCCCACCTAGGTTTAACAAAAAATGAGATAAAAAGCCATCAAAAACCCAAAAAATAAAAAAAAAAAAATAGCAGAAACAAAGTATACCATACCTGAAAAGTGCTTTCCAGGTAGCATCTGAGAATAATCCAAGGGGAGAGAAAAGTATCCGTGATAATATCTGTTCTATCAGGCCACGTTTCAGTTGCTACTGAATGATCACTTGCTCCAATGTGTACATCATATGGCTTTTTAAGAAAATTTACACCCTTCTTATGCTGGAGCTTTTCACGTAGATTCAAAGCCTCTTTTGCATAGAACGAGGCCTGAAAGAAAGGTCAAACAAATTTAGTGCTGCTTTTATAATAAGTAAAATATAATGAGTAGATAAACCAGAAACATGCAAGATTTACCTCAAAAAGCTTTCCTTCTGACAAAAACCTCTGTGATAAATCATAGTACAAGTAGCCAGCAATGAAAAACGAGTGGCTTCGATGTTTAGGCTTCCAATTCAATTAAAATAAGATTATATTAGCTCATAAAAAAGAATGTAAAATTAAAGAATAAATTCAATTTGTCTTACATCAGAAATAAGAGAAGAGATTATGTGCTTAATTTCCATTATTCCAATTTGACAGTTCAGTCCATTTTCGAAGCCTTTTTCGCTCACTCCTGCAAAATTTAGGCAATTCACCAGCAAGGTCTGAGCAAACATGCTCAGAGATGCTTTATGGCCTTCTAAACAATTGGCCCAAAACTCTGTAAGATGTGCCCTGGCATGAAACTTTTGTAGTACATCTGAAATAAGCTCCACATCCATTTGGATACCACAAATGGCATGTCCAAGCCTTCTACTACTACATAGCATGCAAAATAATCTCTGAACTGGTATGTTTTCACGTTTGAATGTCTTTGCGATCAACTCACATATGCGTGGGTGATGCTTGTAATAACCCTGACAAAAACATAACAATCAAAGGATTAAACCATGGTGTTTGTATGCTTGAACCTGGAAATTTTCCACCTTAATGGAGTAAAACAAACACAGAACCATTGAAAAAAGAGAATAAAATGTTCCACCTTGATTGATAATAGATCAATTAAATAACAAAGCATTGGGACCATTTTTATCGCCGCCAACCCGAAGCCATCAGTACAAGTGTAGTGCTCAATATCTATATTTAACCACAAATCAAGAGCAGAGTTGACATCTTCAATGATGATCTGTGTGAATTAAAAATTGTCCATTTTGTCAGTAATAAAAAAAATGGATCAAGTCCATAAAGTTCTTTGAAGCTTTACATGATCCACCAAAAAAACCAAAAAGTACATGCAGTGAATTTCAATTATAATATGGAAGCTCCAAAATTAAGTAATCCTTATCTTACCTCAAAGCCGAGTTTGTTTTCTTGGGCACAATGTGCATGCAAACAATACAAAATTGCCAGTTGATGATCTGTCAATGCTCGAGTTTTACAAGAATCTGATTTTGCATACTTCTGTTAGATAAAAATAATTGCAGAGGTTAATATTAAGAAAGGCACAAATGAGCAAAAGGAGATCTTTATGGCTTCTTTTCTTCACTCTACAATAGCCTACACATGATATGGATATATCATTTTTCTCACATACATCAAATTTCGTGATATTTTTAAAAAAAAAAAATGGATTGAAGGGAAAGAAACAAGTAACTCACGAGTAATGAAATTGCTTCAGAGATACAATCCAGAGAGCCTCTCAAACTATCAAATCCTCTAGCTCGTTCAAGTCTTGCTTTTGCAATAAGAATTCTTGATCTTTCCAGAAAATTATCCTTTTTACTGTATAACACTTCCAAGAGAACTTTAATGACCTTTTCTTGCATAATTTTACATAAATCTGGGAATTGACTTTCCAATAGTTGGTACGCCCAGAGCTCCTACAAAATATATGTAGTTATTTTATCATAAAGGGTTTATAGACTAAAATATATGAAGTATTAAATTTTTAAAGAAGAAAACAGTAGTAACCTCTTCTATTATTCTTCCCAGAGTTGACGATTTTTTTATGTCCATTTTCTTTTCAAGAAAATCATACAGAATAGGAGCATCATCTTTTTTTCCAGCGTCATTGTATATTTTGCACAACACCTATAAGCGTCAGGAGAGATCAGAAATCACATCACAATTGTCTAGAAAAACAGAAGTGGTTTTTGTTTTACATGCATGTAAAGATATGCACCTTGACCCATTCTTTGACTAAGGAAGAGGAGTCACTTTGGTAACTGTGCAAATCATCAACAAGAGACACCTCGAACAAGGTATGAACAGTGATATCAGCAATACCGGTGATGTCAGTTGAATGGCGTTCATGGAAGAGGAGGAGCATAGTCCCCATTCCTTCATACACATCTGATATTGTTGCCTTGATACTGGTCAGCCTGTCATTAAGTACATCAGTTGACTTCACCAAGTGGCTATCCAATACAGCTTTGCAAAACAACTTCAGTGCTACTGGTAGCGGTTGCTAAAAAAAAAAAAAAAGGTCAAGGAAAATTCTTGTACAAAATATTGTGTAATGAAGTGAAAAAGAATGTCATATTATTGAGTCCTATAACTTTACCATTTCTTGTCTTTCGACCATGTCATTGAGTTTTACAAAAATCAATTCAATACAACGTAAATTTATAGAAATCCAATCAGTATGAGAAAATAGCAATACCTCGTCGAACTTCTCAGCTTGGGGATTAAGATTATCGAAAGCAAGTTTAAAAATAATTGGTTGAGCATCATGTAATATATCAGAAGCAGACGATAAAAAGCCAAAAATCTTTTCAGCACCCTTTGCAAATTGACCCTGAGAAAATGGATATCATAGCAATAAAAGGAAAAATTATGATTCAGACTGAAGCATGTACGTAAGGACTTGGTGTTCCAATTACAATTCAAGAGACCTTTGACATATATTCAATATATAATCACAATTTTTTCTTTTGCACAATGTTCCTTTTAGCCTGATCTTTAAGTAATTAAAAGAAGCAGAGTGTACGTACCTTGCATTCACGTATAGATAGCTCAAGGGTTGTTTTCAGCACGTCAAGGAAGATTGAAGGACCGTCATCACAATTCAGGTCAATGCAAGGACATAAATCAGTAGCAAACTGAAACAAGTATTTGAATGATAAATCATGTCAGTCAAACAACATACCCCAGGAACAGGACCAAAATATGTCAGGTCATAAGTCAAATTACAAATTGGTACAGGTTCTTCTTTGCTCAGTATCTTTTAGTAATCTAGCATCATCAGAGTGGTACAAATTCAGAATGAATGTATGAATATTACAAGTGACTGTGCTAAGCTAAGAATTATTTTACAAACTTAATTAACTTACAAGTATCAAGTGATGAAAGGAGCAGCTTGCAAATTCCTCCAACACAGTCACACAAAATGTACTGACAAGGTCACAACGGAACGATCTACACTCGCTGGCGAGAAAAGAGGCACATTTGCGCAATTGTCTCAAGATCCTTGAGCGGCTCCTTTTACAATCCTCACTATCTGATGAGCTACACATGAGATAACAATAACAGCATTTAATATTAGAAAGAGGAGATCATGATATCAATCGATTGATGAAGTAGTTTACCGAATCCAAGGGCGAACTTGCCGGACGAGAGATATAATCTTGTGATAAAGCTGTGGTGTTGTTGATTTGCCGTTGACTGCAGAATCGCAGAGGGAAGTGATGATATCTGCCGCCACTATAGCAAGATCAACCTGTGCATCCTGAACAGCAAGAAGAAGATCAGATTTGAGGTCTTCCAGAAGCAGATCGGCCTCGTGCTCAGACTTCCGATAGTTGCCGGTGGCGACCAGGCAGCGCACAAAGCCGCTCCTAACCAAGTGCAACTGGTACCGGCCATCCATATAGGGCAGCAGGCAGCGCTGGCAGTCGAGAATGAGCACGTAGATCCTGAGGAACTCAGTGTCGCGCTGCGGGATGCGACGGTCGGGGGAACGGTCGAGGAGGACACGGGAGAGGAGATTGAGCGCCTTAGAAAAGAAGGATTGGAGGCTTTGAGCACGGGTTTTGGACGTCGGAGGAGGAGGGAGGGAATGGGGTAAAGGCAGGAGGAAGAAAGCGAAGCGGGAGTAGAGGCCGCCGCCGCCGGCGTGGTAGTCAGTCGGGCAGAGGGTGGTGGATTGCGCCTGCTGAAGACTGGCGAGCAGAGAGGAGGCGGCCATGGCGTCGGCGTCCATCATGGGATGGGAATTGGGACAATCACATAGAGAGAATTACGAGGTTGATTATGTTTTGAAATTTGAAATGATCAAAGAAAGAAAAGGAGGGAGGGATCGCGGCGGGCAGGCGGGCGGCCGGGCGAATTCATATCCCCTGCTGTACTGCATTGTGTAGTTCACAACGTAAGCTGTTAGATCATCTCAAGACTCGTGCTAGCGCGGATCTCGACACGATCCAACGGGTGAAGTTGTGAACTACACCATGCAGGAAGTCAGGGGATGAGCACTCGCGGGCGGGCGGGGCGCGCTTTCTTTCCTTATTCAAGCCTTGATGATTTGAAAGCCAAGACTCGACTGAGTGCTGTGCAGTTCACGATATCAGCCATTAGATCGTCTAGAGATCCGTGCTGGAACGAATCTCGAGACAATCCAACGGCTGATATGATGACCTGAACAATGCAGTACAGTAGGGGATATGAATTTGATTAACGCACGGATTTGTATTGGATTTTCTTTCTTTCATTATATGATTGTACATTTGTACTTTATATCGGGCAGAAATCTTTTCAATTGCACAACATTAATTATTCTTTTTTTTTTATACTTGAAAAAAGTGTTGAAGCCTGCTCATCAGAAAAAAAGTGTTGAAAAGTGAAAACGATTTTTAGTTCAGTTTCTAGATTTGAGTTGTGAAGTAAATGGAAAGGAATAATTAATGGACGGATTTGGCGCTGAGCTACCCAAAATCACATTACCTGTCGTTATTATTCGTTTTTAATGATTTTAATGTAAACATAGGTATATCTATATCTATACTATACTATAAAATACGTAACTATTGCACTCTCCATTTTTTTCTTTCTTCTTCAAATTTTTTTAATACCCTTCATCAAATGGTGCAGATCGGTTTTACCAGATCAAACGGCTACGATCGCCTCAATTTTGAACAATTCCTCTCCAGATCAAATGGCAGCATAAGGAAAGAAATGAAAGACAATTACTACGTTATTACCATATTGAGTCATATTAATTGGCAACAATATCCGGCAATCAAATGCATATAGCTATTTCTATTTTCTTAATATATTTGAGTAAAATTCTTTTGGCTGCCAATTATAAAAAGAAAGTGAAACTAACTTGCTGTAAAGAATTTTGATTAAAATTATAATGGTCCACACAAATAGACGAGTTTCTTAATAATGGCCGCCGCGATGCGCGGGTACTTTGCTATTAGTGTATACATGGAGTTAGACTATTGTGAAAAACGTTTGCATTTCTCTCCGAAATGCTAACGGTCAAAATTATACTTTGCCACATCCAAAATTTTGATTTATGGTTCCCATTAAATTCATCATATGAAAATACTAGGTGATACAAAAATTTTCCATTTTTGGAGTTTTATAAGTATTTATTTCGGATTTTTTTAAAATCCATGTACAAACAAGCATTATTTTGTTAATATTTTAGAGTCATTTTTAAAAATCCAAAACAAATACGTATAAAACTCTAAAAATGAAACATTTTTGTATCCCCTAGTATTTTTATATGATGAATTTAATGCGAACCATAAATCGAAATTTCGGACATGGCAAAGTATAATTTGGACCGTTAACATTTCGGAGTGAAATGCAAACGTTTTCACAATAGTCTAACTCGTATACATGGCAATGCTTCGGCATATATGGGGATATAGATATGGATTGCCTAAATAAATAAAACTTTCCCTTGGTGCTTCTACGTCAATTTTTATCATTTACACTACAGTCCAGTAAACCTTTTTCATAGTTTCATAATGATATAATTAATAATTTGATATCTATAATTATTTGTCATATTTCCTTTTTTTTTCCATTATGAAATTCAAAATTGGCACAAAGTTGAATGACACATATCGAACTTTTATTAACCATGAACAAATGAACATTCTATTAGAAAGGGAAGGTAGTAACATCTATATGAAGCCCAAATTGTATTCGTGAAGCCCATTCGAATCGAGCTAAGTCAAGTTCGAGTTTGATTTGTTATCGGTTCGAATAGAAGTATAGAACCAATTCGATTTGAAATTAAATCGTGTCCAAATCGAATGAGCTCATTACGAGCTTTTTTCGAAGTGAACCCGTGCGAGCTTCAAATTTTTTGTGCACCGCTATATATGAGCTCTTAACATATGTGAATATGTGATGTATTGCATGTATGAATATGGTAGGGATCACTTGATGCTTATCTTGATTCTTGACAATGAAATTTCTAATAAATTTAAAAATAAAATAAAATAAAAAGTAAATTTCAATCAATTTAAATATCATTTTAGTAGTTCATCAATTTTTTTATGCATTTTGCAATAATTGTAATAAAAAGCAATATCTTTAATGCTATCAAAACAAACTCTTTCAATATTGATTTTAATTTTTCTTTTCTTTTTTTTGTTAAGAATAGTACCCAGAAACATGTGCACATATATTCATTCCTTTAGAAGAGTCAATTAAATTGAATGTAGTTCAAATAAACTAGTAGAGCAAGATCAAGCAAAGAGTCAATATGATTATATATGAGTAGAACTATTGTGCAAACGTTAGCATTTCGGAGTGAATTGCTAACGGTTCAAATTTAACTTTGTCGTATCTAAAATTTTGATTTATGGTTCTCATTAAATTCATTATATAAAAATACTTTGGCATACAAAAATTTTCCATTTGTAGAGCTTTTTAAGTAATTGTTTTGGATTTTTCAAAATGACTCTAAAATATTAATAAAATAATGCTTGTTTGTACATGAATTTTAAAAAATCCGAAATAAATACTTAAACAACTCCAAAAATGAAAAATTTTTATATTCCCAAGTATTTTTTTATATGATGAATTTAATGAGAACCATAAATCAAAATTTTGAGTATGACAAACTTAAATTTGAACCATTAGTATTTCACTTGAAAATGCTAACTTTAGTATAATAGTCTAACTCATTATATATATATATCAAGTTCATTTGCGCGCTTTGCACTTAGGAAATAAACATTAATTATTAAGATTAAAAACAAACTGATTACATATTCTCTGATAACTAAGTTATTAAATTAAATTATGGCTGCAAAATTAGGTCCATTTCGGCTACTTGGTCATCTTTATCCGTATTGTATGTGTGTTATTTAATTTGTCAAACTAATGAGAGAAGAACCAACTTGGAAAATGACAGATATATTACTTTAAATTAACACCCACTACACAAATAATTTTTCCCTTGTTATATTTTATATTTCAAGGCGACTTCTGACAATGTCCATATTGAGTGCATCTGTTTCATGATTTCATCATCTCAACAAATTAATAAGTAGTGTATATATATGACTGAGTACCCCAAAAGAATTAAGGTTCTAATTTCTTTAAGTCAACAAAAATTATAAAAATAAAATAAATCATTTGTTATATTTTTTTATATCTAGAAATTAAAAAAAAAGAACGAGAAATTAAAATGATAGCATGTGATCACAGTAGAAAATTAAACCATGTAAGTTATGTAATTAAAATTGCAAAATGGCTATATATTCTCACGATGTCAACGCCCCCAAACCAAATTGCAATGCCATCTTGGTCTAGAAGCAATTTGAGTATTTGACTACACATATATGCATGTATCAATTGGATACTTCAATGTCAACTCCAGTGCTGCAGCCGTTGGATCTCGCCAACAGCCGAAAAACCTTTTAGAGCATCGCTGCAAATTGAAAAGCTCATACAATAGTCAACTGAAAATTAAAATATAGGGGTAATGACCCCAGACCCCCCTGAACTTTCGGGTTTTGACAACTTGGCCCCCGAACTTTTAATTTGGACAAATGCCCCCCCGAACTACCGATTTGTGACAAATCGCCCCCCGGATGTTAATTAGCCATCTAATACTCCATTTACAAGTACGAAAAGACCAAAATACCCTTATGTATATCTTCATGATATTTTAAATATAAATAAGTTCAAAAAAATATTTAATTAAAAATCACTAGATATTAAAAATATATAAGAAATTATTACATATTTTTTAAATACAAAAATCTATACAAAATATTTATCGTTTACTTTTTGTTCTTTTATTTCATCAACGTAATATTTACATATATTTAACTAATTTTAATGAAAAAATCAATTACCATTTTAAATGATTTAAAATTTTCAATCAAATTTGAAGTTAACAATTTTTTTTATCATCATTAATGTATTAGTTCGTAATTTCTCATATTAAAAGAATTATTATGTATCATAAATATCTATCTTTGAAAAAAACAATATACAAATTCAAGCAAAATAAAATAAAATAAAAATAGTAAGGCGTAAAAATTTAGTTATATACAATAAAATAAAAAAATAATATACAAATATTTAGTTATATACCAGTACTATTAATAATTAATTCAGATTTAATATTCATGAGGCATAAAAATTTTTAAAACTGAATTTAATCTATTTATATTTAAAATATCATGAATATATACATAAGGGTATTTTGGTCTTTTCATACTTTTTAATGGAGTATTAGATGGCTAATTAATAGCCGGGGGGCGATTTGTCACAAATCGGTAGTTCGGGGGGGCATTTGTCCAAATTAAAAGTTCGGGGGCCAAGTTGTCAAAACCCGAAAGTTCGGGGGGGTCTGGCGTCATTACCCCTAAAATATATAAAATGTAGGACTCCGTCAGATACTTATCAGCCAAACAAAAACTATATACAAAACTTGTACATGCATATATATGTAGGACACTCCACATTTCCTCTCTCAGAAAAGGGGAAAAAAGAAAAAAAAAAAAAAAAAAGTGTGCTATGTCAAGCAACAACTCTTTCAATTCCCCAACAGGGAATCCGGGGATGGGCAACAACAGCTATGTCTTCCAACAGATCTTCATCTCCATCATTGTCTTGAGCTCCATATTCATCGTCGTCTGCGTGGTTCGGTGGATCCTCCTGCGAGTGTCCACAAGACGGGACGCATCATCATCATTGCCTGAGAAGCGAAACGCGGGCGGCCTTGATTCAGCTGCCATAGCCGCCCTGCCAACCTTCCCGTACAGAAAATACGGTGACAACAAAGAAGGCGACGAAGAGAATAACGTGTCCTCTTCGATGGATTGCTCGATATGTCTTAGCGCTGTCGAGGAAGGGGAAACGGTGAAGCTTCTTCCTATTTGTATGCATTCGTTTCATGGCGATTGTGTGGGCCTCTGGTTAAGCGCTCACTCCACATGCCCGGTTTGCCGAGCTGAGGTTCTAGCTTCCACAAGTGCAGTTCAATGGGAGCAAAACCGGGTTGATCTGGTGGTGGTGGTACCGGTGCTCGACGACATTGAGAGACAGCCTTGATTGTTTTGAAATTTTTTATTTTTTTAATTTTTTTTTTTGCTGTATGTTTTGATTGAATTAGGATTTAATTGTACATATATAGTATTACACTTTTAATTGTCATGTTGACGTTTACTTTTGTTATCTGTTCAATTCTTCAATCCTAGATAATTGGCTTTCCCTTTGTAGAGAAATCGCCAATTAAAAAAAGAAAGAAGGGCATTGATAATACAATAATACGTCGAACCTAATGGAATGTTATTATGTTAGGTTGTAATGTTGTATTCTTGGAAAGCTGGTTTTAAGTGAATAGTTTTTTTTTTTTTGGTGAAGTGGTTGGTAAATTGCCAATCAATAATTTTCATTAAAACAAAGAAAAATTTACATGGATGAAGTACAAGCAAGCCATGAGAAATATAAAAATAATAACAAAACAAAATATAAGAGAATGAGAAGTCTATTCCGTCACATCATCGACCAATGTGAAGAGAGAGGTGGCGACAAGGAGAAACCAAAAATGCGGTTTCCCTCCTCGCTCTTCTAATGGTAAGGATGTGGTTCAAAGCGGAAGGAAGACAATGGAGACCCGACGGTCCGAGGCGAGGCGGAGACCCGGCGGTTCGAGGGGAGGCGGAGACCCGGCGGTTCGAGGCAAGGCGGAGACCCAACGAAAACCAACGAAAAGTGGCTGCTTGCATTTTATTGGGAAAGAAGGGCGCAGGAAGTGGCCAGTAGAGGTGGAGGAGGCCGGGAAAGGCGGGGGAAGCTGGCGGCGCGACCTCCCCGCCTAGGATTTTGCAGTTGTTTTTTTCTTTTCGCATTGGGTCGCTTTTGCAGAATGAGATGGAAAAGAGAAAATCGAAAATTTAATCGTTTTGAGTGAATAGTTAATTTGAAGTACATATCAATGATAGGTTCGTTGTGTCTCCATTGCATTTTGTCTATATCAAGCTTAAGCTCCTTATTTTTTTTTTTTTTGGGAGGAGTGCTATTTTACACGCAACTTTTCTTATTTTGAGAACAAAAACATATTCTTACCAATTTGCCCTCCATTAAAGAACACCTCTCTCAGTTTTGGGGAATTGAAACATCTTCTTATCTTTATTTTTGGCAGTGTGCATTTAACAGTGATCCGTTATTGCACTGAGGCACTGAGCACATTAGTAGCCATTTTATTTTAATTTTTTTTTTAATTTGACGAGTAATCTAATATGTACCATACATATGAAACAACATAAATTTGTATGCAACTTTGTTATTTGTTTCAACGCTTTGATTACAAAAAATTTCATCATATTTCATTATTTCAGATTAATGTCTATAAATTAAATACAATCGAGTATATTCAATTTGGAGCAAATATACCGTGAGCGCACCTTCATAAACACATCAAATCACCTCCAAATTTTGATTTATATGGCCCAATAAATTCTTTATATCAAAATCTTATGGGATACAAAAATTTTCCATTTTTGAAAATTTTTAAGTATTTGTTTGGGATTTTTGAAAAGTAATACATAAAACTTGATTATTTTAATAATATTGTATAGTCATTTTTAAAATGGAAAATTTTTGTATCCCGTGAGATTTTGATATGAAGAATCTATTGAGCCATATAAATCAAAATTTGAAGGTGATTTGATAAGTTTTTAGAGGTGCGCTCACGGAAGGGCTCCGTGAGCTTAAGCTCACGGTATATTTACTCTTCAATTTGTTATATCTAAAAAAATATTAGTTATGTTAAGTGAGGCTATTATGCTTTGCAAAATACGGTAACGTCGATATTTTAGTCCTATATCAAAAAAACTATAGCTCAAATTTTGGATCCAATTACTCAACACCACCTATATATTTCGAACTATGGAATACATTTTTATTTTAAAATTTTCTAACTATTTTAATTTTGTAAGTTGAATACAAAATGGACCAAAACTTTTATATAAAAGAGTCATGTTTCAAAAAACTGAAAAAAAAATAATTTGTAAATTTTGAGACTAAAAAAATTTGATTTTCATCAGATTTTATAATTTAGACGGTGAGTAGTTTAATTGGTCACTAAGATTTCAAACAACGTTTTTTAAGATATGAAACCGAAGTGCTAACATCATAGTGTTTTACAAAACGTAATAGCCACACTCAATGATTTTTATGATTGCCTATGAATCTTATCTTTTGAACAGAATTGAAGCTCGTCACAATTCTTTGTTTTAGTAATTTTGACAATCTTATAAAAAATTGAAATAATTTAAATGGAAAGTTCAATGAATTCATGCAAATAGAAATTGGTTTGTAAAAACAAATTAGTTGGAAATGAGCAGTACATACGAAGTATATTTTCACTTTGCAACTAAAATTTGTTGTACAATCATTTACTAGAAATATTTATTTATTTTGTTTTTGTTAGCGAAACGAACAATTTACTTTGGACACAACTGTTATTTAAAAATTATCCTTTTATGAACAAAGAAAATATTGGATGATGTTGCTATTTTTTAATCTTTACATCCAATATTTTCTTTTTTTAAAAAAATATTTTGTTGGCTAGTTCTATAATTTTAGTACATAGCTGACTTTTTGTTCCGGGGCCTCTAGGATCATAGTTCTACTTTTTTTTTTTTTTTTTTTTAATACATAGCTGACTTTTTTTCAAAAAAAAAAAAAAAATGGTGGCTGGTGAATAATTTTTCTGATTTAATATACTAATAGTTTATATAATTTTTGCAAACATTACATAATAATAACTAATACTTGTTGCATTAAGTTAGCCACTTTGTAATTCCATAAACTAATTTGTCAAAAAACAAACAAAGCCGAGCTGTACATCATTATCTTTCAACAATATTTATTACGTTCCTTCAATGTGTTTGGCTGGGGTGAGCTTAATTACAGTCTAGCCATAAATTAAAGTGTTTTAAAAATAAGGGTAATTTAGGTGTTTAGATATGAAAGTGTTTCTTTGCTCTCAAAATTAGAAAAGTTGCATGTAAAATAGCACTTCCCTTTTTTTTAAGATCTTGACTGAGCTCATGAGCTCTCATTAGGGAGATAATTAACCAATAATGTCAATGATTATTTTTTTTTTAGTATTGCTGGTGTACAACTAAAAATTTGTGTACAACCAACATTATGGTCCAACTTCCATTATGAGCCCTTCATTTGTCAAAGGATAGCATATTCATTTGTACTTAAGCTACAATAGGTACGTAGTAATTAGTTTAAATACAACTTCTTATTAGTATCTTCAAATCTTTAGATGTTATGTTTGTTTTTGTCAATAAATTATGATAACAAAAATGAAAAATTAATTTAAAAATCACATATGATTTGTCAGTCCGTGATTAACGTTTTCTTTTCCTCTCTTTTCATTAACAATTGATCCTGGTGAATTTTAATTTTTCTTGGGTCATGGCTACAACCATCCAGCGAGCCTTTTATGTTGACTATGGTTTTCAGTGATATTTTTTACCATTTGAACATATTTCGCATTTGATTGTTCTTTTTTATGATCTCTTTGCATTTCATTTTTTTTTTTCTTGTGAGTCTGCTTTTGCGTGCTCGATCTAGCATCGTTTGTTTGATTCTTTTTTAACAAAATTTTTGTAAGCTCTTAAACCTTTATATAAAGTAAATAGTACAATAAGAAGACAATTCTGACATGCGGGACCGTTAAATATTTGTTGCCATAACAAATGAAAACCTTTGATCTCATTGAACTATCGAATCAGTATTTTAGGAATCATTTTAAATAGTACCATAAGTATATCATTAAATGGTCCGTTGATTTTGTTGGAATTAATATCGTGCCCTCATTTAAAGCAAAGATTATTATGTGCTTAAATAGCTTCCAATTAAGCTGACTGCACCAAACGTTTTTTTCTTTTATAACTTTTTGATGTGCCCAGTATACCCATTTGCTTGGTAGAAATAGAAAGCCACCAATGTCTCTTATAACCATTAGTTGTACCGTAAAGTAAGTTGTACAAAAATTGTTAGTTGTATACCAGCAAAATCCTTTTTTTCTCTCTTCCTGAATGGGATCTATATATAGCGACCGAATTAAATTTACATTGAAAAGATTAACTAGTATTGTGCCCGTGCGTTGCTACGGGTGCTATTTTTATAAGAATAAGTATTATTATTTTTCTTAAAAAATCAATGGTTTCAAATGATTTTCATATTTTGTAAATATTGATACATATTTAATTCAATCACAATATCAATTGGTTAACTACTCAAGGTCTCAAACAATAAAAGAGTTGAATAAATCTCATTCTTGATACCGCATAATGAATCCAAATTAAACTATTAGCTACCGTTGAAATGAATTATTTGTTACTTTATGTGGACTCTGCTCTTTCCATCTCTTGCCCCATAATTCTCTTCCTTTATATTAATTTTAGTTCCTGCATACTTTAATTGTTTATATCCTTCTAATGCAAATATGGAAGAGAGGCAAATGGGAAACAAATTTTGAAGAACAGAAAAATAAGGAAACATTAAACTATATATAAGCAATGCAATATTGAAATTTAAAATACAGATTTTAATCACTCACGTATTTACTAAATCTTTATAAAAAGGCAGGTAATTTTCGCTAATTGTATTTATGAGTTTTTGTCACAATGAACAAACCAAACACAAGATTTATGCGGCTACATGTGTAACGGACACAAAAAAAGCTATATGAAAACTACAACACGAATTGTTGTTATAGAAAATCTTGTCTAAGATCCTACGGTCTATATTTGCTCCAACGACATAAGTTTAAATCTTGATCATTGGCGGATCAGGACATCCAACATACATTATATAGGAGCAGAGATTAGTATACATTTTTCTAGTATGCGGGCAGTTAATTAAGAAGTGAGCAAATCTAGTGCGTTTCTAAATTCACCAATTTTATTAGTGAGCTTAACTAAAATATATCATTATTATTGTCAAAATTCCTATTTATGATGGTCAATAATCTTTTGTAGAAGACAGCCTTAATTTAGTTCTGTTTTCTCTGCTTGAAGTACTTTTAGATGAATTTTTAAATTTATTGAAACTTATACTGAACATCCAATATTTTACTATTATTTTAGAATCATCAGCAGGACTAAATAAAATAATCAAAAGGTTAACTTAATATAGGATATAATTGTGCCCAAAAAATTTTGATATAAAGAAATCATCGTATCTGTTTAGCAGTATGACATGGATCAAGAACTTAAGCGTCACTAAGAAGTTAATGTTCGGCAAGTTAGACCGCGGGATCAATTCTTGAGGAGTCTTGAGGATGGCTTGAGAAGCCTTTGAGGAGGGTTTGATTCTTAAGTGCCTGTTCGGCAGCATGACTTAAGACATGTAGGATTAAGAAGATAAGTCATACTAAGGAAGATATGTTCAGCAAAATAAAAGCTTAAATAAGAAGACTTAAACCCAAAACAGATTCTAAAGAATTGCTAAGGAGGCAGCTTAGCCTAAGGAAGCGGGAGAGGTTCCTTAAGAATCAGAGCTAAGGAGGGGCCTTAATCCCTACTAAGGAAGCTCTGTTCGGCCGGCTTAAGAGAGCTTAGCACCCTAAGCACTGGCGGATCTACATTCATTCAATGGGGTTCAATGTCCCCCGTTCAAAATCCAAATTATACAAATTTATATAGAATTTGTGATGTCACACAAGTAATTTCTTAAGAAAATATGTATTTAAACCCCATAGAAATATAAAGATTATTCCGTTGTGAACCCCATAATTTTTTTTTATTGTTATATTGTGATTATAATATTTATCATAAAATTTAGTATAATAATTGAACCCCATATACAAATTTTCTGGCTCCGCCATGACCCTAAGGAAGCTAAAGCTGCTCTGCCGAACAGACTCTAAGGGAGGATGTGAATTGAGATTTGCAGCTAGAGAAGGGTGCCTAATCTCTCTTGAGGAAGGGTTGTTCGGAAGGATCAAGCCGTATCAAGACGTTGAGAAGGCTTGAGCATCCTTGATCCACCTTTGCCGAACACGCTAAAAAAGTTTGAGACGATAAAGTACATATTTTTATTTACTCAAAAAAAAAAAGTACATTTTTTTAATTGAGCTGTTTACCGAGGACTTTGACGTCATCCATGAGCTTAAGAACGCATTAGCGTTGCTCATTAAATTTTTTTAGTTGCAGCATTAACAAGAAATTTTCAAAAGGAAGTTAGATTAAAACCTTATTTAGTTATTTCTCATTGACCTACTTTATTTATTTATTTTTTTTGAATTTTTTTATTAATTGGCAATATATGATATATTTAAATGTTAGTATTATTATGTAGCAGTCCAAAGCACACATGAAAATTCACTTTCAAAAGGAAATTAAAGAAAGCATAACTTGTTCAAACTTTCTTTCTTGAAGTGGACTTCATATAATAGTGCATGTGCTTTTATAGCTTTTACGACTTGTAGCTGTTCTAAAACAATTGCAAGAATTTATGGGGGTCGAAATTAAATATCACAAGCATTCAATTTATATATATTAGAAAACCATATAAATAAATTAGAAAATGGAATTAAAAAAAAGTATTTCAATTAATTTCCCGCTTCTCCTTTTTGATTTAGTAGGTACTTGCTTTGTTCATTAATTATATTATTTAATTCTCAAATCCAGATTCTTTGATAATTTTAGTGTAAACAATAAAATGATCCAGTTAATTATATAGTTAGCTGACTCTGTATATGTATATTCCCATAAAATATAATTTGATTAAACAATAATTGATTCCTACTCACTGTGGTTTTGATTCAGTACTCTATTCAATATTTTTCATTAAAAGAATGAAATTTGGAAGAGGCAATATAATTATAGGCATTTATATCTGGTCCTAATCAACATTGTCAACTAATTAACTGAGTCTGAACACTATCAAATTTTATGTTTAAAAATCCCTCCATACACCTTCATTTCATTTCATATAATCAGCTTGATATATATGGATCCTACTGAAACCTACCAGAATCCATTGCACATTTTGCTTCTCTGTTTCATCCTATGCTTGTTACATTACACCCTAATTCACTGCACCTAGCTTCTGACCTCAATCTGCTGGAACCGCCGCTTTTGTAAAGATGGCACAATGACGAGTACGCCGATGCTATTGTACAAGGAAACATGGAAAGGAGAAAGAAATGAGGCTGTTGGAATGTGTTATATGCCTAAGGGTAATAGTAGAAGGCGAGACGGTACGCGTTTTGCCGAGATGCGAGCACACTTTTCATGTCGAATGCATCGATCCGTGGCTGGGATTACACTTGACATGTCCCCTGTGCCGCGCATCTCTCGCACCGGTTGTATATATGTAGCTAGCTGTCTGTTACCTTTCGATCAATATGGTTAAGAAAGGTATTGGATTTCATGTATATGATTGGGAACAATGAAAAACGAGTGTACATATATATATAGGAAATTTCTGATCTAGTGATCTGATACAAAACAGTAAAAAATTGATTGTGACTTTGAGTTGTAATTTGTTGAATATTGGAGCAGAACCATTTTTATGAATCAACACCATCAGGAAACTTAAAGAACACCTCTTGATAGTTGATACTTGATACCTCTAGCAAGAAACCAAGCGTTATGAACCAAGTCAGTGGTTATATATTTATAATTCTTCCCCCAAACAGTCTGATTTCGCTAATTTTTAATTTCCTCGCAAGTATGAATATTGAAAAGAAAGTACAGTAAAGAGAAAGGGAGGGGATCGAAGGCCTGTGTTCAGTGCTCACTGCTCAGTGCTGGGCCTTAATTTAATTCGAACCCCCATTAACTGAATTAAGTCAGGAATCAGGATTCACAATTATTCATTTGCAAGAACTATAACACCCAACTGACATTATTATAGTTCCTAAATTGGTAATATGTGGGCCCCATGAATAGTACCGGTGGGCCCATGAACAGTGCTTTTTATGAACAGTAACTCTTTTTTTTTTTTAGAATGATTCATTGGTTATTGATTATTGGATCTTGATCGCATGGGGTCTAGATAGTTTTGCTGGTATTGTTTCAAACTTGTAGACAATTTTTTTTAAGATTATAGAGTGATATTGTTTCAAATTTCATTGAATTTGAAAATTTAGAAAATCATTCCCTGTTTTAATTAAGTTAACCAATTGGTGTTATTCCCTTATGTTCTTTCCAAATTGTACTGTTAAACGGGTAATTACCTAACCATGGTAGATATTTTTTTTTCTACTACTTAAGATATTGTAATGTTGTATATATTAAACATTTTATCTGGGTTAAACGAGCTTAAGATTTTGCAATGTTGTTAACGTACATGTAAAGATGAACAATACATGATTCACTCTATTTGAGCAACTTAGACTTAATTCCATTTTGGATATTGTTTCCTCCAAAATTGCGTTCCACTTTTTTTTTCTTTTCTTTTGCTTTTTTTCCTTTTTGGTATTGTTAAGTTTGCTATGTACCGTAATTTGAATGAACAATAAAGTATGCTTGCATAGCACAGACATAGGTGAATTAAGTTTTTGTAGCAGTCAGAATATGCTCATTTCATTAAGTTAATTGCACACAAATCATGTTACAATAATTAATAAATTAATATTCTCACATATTGTAAAGAAGTATGCCTCTGTTGCACAGTATTCAGGGTTGTGCTGGAGGCACAACCAGTTATCTATAACCATCAATTCACATCAAAAAACCAACTAAAGTAACATACACAAGTAACTCTTAAAAAAATATTATTTATAAAGAAACTACCTCACAAATAAAAGATTGTCAAAAATATAACAATCATTTGACGTACTCCAGACCTACAAGGCAATTTCCCAGTTCCATCAGGAAAGAGTTGTGCGGAGCCGCAACTAGATATCTAGTTTTCTTAATATTCGCCAATATATCTATCTAAAATAAGCAATGGACCACAATTTTACATTTTCTACATTCATTTCATATTTTTTAATCTTTTTTATGTAAACGCTCCCATTTGTTCCAATAGCAATAATACAACTATTTGTCTTGACAATTTTATTTGGCAACTGATCTTAAATAAATTCATAGAAAATAATAATTTTTTTTTTTTTTTACAAATATGTTCTCATACTTAGAAAATTACACTTCAATATATTGAGTATAATTTGAAACACAAGCAAGCTATAAGCTTAAGAAGACATTTATGAAATATTTTCCATTTAAAGTTTATTTATGATTTTATATATAATCAATTGTCATTTGTCAAGACAGAGTTGTGGGGGAATCCCTTCCTTTCTAATTAACTACATACTCACCGTGCTCATCCAAAATGCTGTGGCGGCTGCCTCGGATTGCAGCCAACATTGCCATGTTCCCCTGTCATCCAAACTGATTTAGTTGGAATATGGACTTAATTTACTTATATTATTTTTGGAGCATAACAACAAATTGAAAGGGTAGCTATCCGGAATTAAAATATCATCATGTCAATTTTTCAACTTTTCCTTAACAAAAAAAATGTCAATTTTTCTGTTAAAAAAACAAAAAAAAAAGGAAAAAGAAAGATGTCAATTGCCAAGAAATAATTTTCTACCGTGACGACGACCCACCACCTATGTTAATGTAAATAAATCAAAGGCACCAATCAGATCAAGTCCAATTTGATAAGCCATCCAATTGAGTTGCCACGTCTCATTTTTTTTTACTTAACAATATTATTGGCGTCAAACTGATGTAAAATTATCTATTGAGCTGCGATATAAACCTCCTGATATTTACCCAGCGTTTGCTTGCTCCAAATAAACTAATTAGAAACCTCTTTTATTTTTAGTAAAGGATGAGGGTCAACCCCCAAATGCAAACTACTTTGTTGGAACAATTTTGCATCCTTTGAAGTTATCAATTTAATTTAGTGGAAAATTAATTTATTAGAATATTGGTTAATTATGAGTTCTCTCAGATCTGTCTATGTCACTCAAATTTAAATGTCTATAAAATTTTCTCATTATGGTTTTGAAGCAACGACCTCTCCATACCCTTATTTTATTGTCTTTAACATTGAGATATTAAACATGAAACCCATTCATGCATATATAACTCGGTTATGGTCTATTGATCACTGTGTGTGTTTCTTGCATTAAAAAGATATCATATATATTGTCTGGAGATGCTAAGATGAAAAACGATTTATTACAAAAAGAATATCTAACAATATATTTGTCAAGATTCATGACGAATGAATTCAGGATACAGCCACACAACAACAACATCATCCAATACCGTGCCAAAAGGTTTTATCCTAGCCCTAGGTTTTATAGCCGCAAGTTAAGTTCATGCCACCAAACTCCATACTAAATGCATACAATAATCATCAGGTATTCCAATCCCATCGCTTTCATGTTTAACTTGAACAACATAGTGTTCTCAAGTTGCAGATATTAGAGAAACATCTTGCGTCCATCGAAAAACCGTCCATACATCCATAGACGTGTACGGAACGTAACAATACATTCCAAAATATAATAGATACATCCCGAAATGTAACCTATGAACGCTACGGACAGTTTTTCTATGGACGCTAGGTATTACTCAGCATATCAATCATAAAACATATAAATAGCTTCATCTCTCCATTCTTAATTCCACCAGGCAGACTAGACAGCAGCACTCTTTAAGTTTATCATTAACTTCCACCATTACTACATTAGTTGCATAATTACCAATGTCCATCAATGATTCATCCTCCTCATCATTAGCTCCAGATGACAAGGCCAACTATAACTTCTCGCCGAGCCCTTCCATAATCCCGATAGTGTTCGCGTGCGGCTCCGGCCTCGCCTTCGTGGCCATCGTGATATTCTTTCAGTTCATCTTCAACCGAATCGACGCCTCGAGTGATAGAGAAGCAAGCGTTGTTGTTCGTCGGCTCGAGTGCATCCATGGCCTTAGTAAGATTGTGATCTCCTCCCTTCCGACGTTCAAGTATAAGAAGAGTAAAGTACTTAGCGATGCAAGTGACGGCGACGTGTGTTCCGTGTGCCTCGAGCCGTTTCAGGAAGGGGAAATTGTGCGAGAACTACCACGATGCCGGCATTTTTTTCATACCGATTGCATCGATATGTGGCTGTACTCGCACATAACATGTCCGATGTGCAGATCGGTTGTCGGCACAAAGGAAGGCCGGAAGAAGGTAGCAGCAGCGGAGGATCCGGCGTCGGCACTGCCTCCAGTTTAGACACTAATTTAATTTGTACCTGTAATTATGTAAGTTAATTAAGGGATTAGGATAGAAAGTAGATAGATAGGGCATGGCATCTTTTGCAACACTAGATTAAGCAAATTGACAGTGAATTAATTAATAATACTAAGATTCTTTTTTTTTGTTAATTTTAATAGTAAGAGCTGACAATATATTTCTCTGTTAGTAGCAGTGTAGAGATTGGTTAGTAGAGGTGTTGAGTGTTATGGATAAGGATTGCCTGATATACACAGAAAAAATATCAATGCATGACAGTACCTGCCCCTTGTCTTCTTTTAATTCAGTGGATAATTCTCATGTAAATTCGATTTTTTGGGTACATACAACATATACACATGTTATCTTAGAATGTATAATACACAAGAGTGAGGCTATTGCCTTTTGTAAAGCGTAATGAGATAGCGTATTTCAGCTCAATTTATCAAAACTGTAGCTCAAATGGTCAATCCAAGTTGCTCAGCACAATCTACATATTGGAACCTTATAGATTACCGATTTTTTTCCATTTTTAGAATTTTCTAACTATTTTTTTAGATTTTTGAAAGTTGTATAGAAAATGTACCAAAATTTGTACATAAAAATAGTCATTTTTTAAAAATACAAAAATAGTTAGAAAATTCTAAAAATGTAAAAAATCGGTAAGATCTACGAGGTTTCAATATGTAAATTGTGTTGAGCGACTTGAATTGATCATTTGAACTACAGTTTTGACGAATCGAACCGAAGCACGCGCGCTACCTCACTGCGCTATTGCACTTTGCGCAATAGCCTCACTCAATACAGAAAACCTACAATTTTCTGCACCCAAAAGTTCAACCATTAAATATATATATATATATATTGTTCCATATGGACATTATACTTGAGCAATCCATGGACATTAGTTTTGAAACTCCTTTTGACGTGCATTTTTCCCTTCAAGATTAATTAGTTCTGTGTTTGCTCTGTGCAGGGGATTAACTGAATTGGGAGCTGATACATAGTCATAGCTGGACTGTCAATTGGTAGTTGCTACCGACTTCTCCAAAAAAAAAAAAAAAAAAAAAAAAAAAATAGTCATAGCTGGATACTAATACCAAAATTGATACCGGGTATGTTAGTATTCAAGTTAAATAAGACAATATTCATATTAGCTCATATAGTGTTGAAGTTATTTGAATAATATATATAATACACTATATGCAAAATAAGTGGCATGGTCGATATTAGATATTAACACAATCGGTATTAATTTTGATATCATTTTTAGTGTCAGTACTGTAACAATTTTCAATTGAATTAAAAAATTATAAAGAGAGAATGATTATTTGGAAATATCAAGTGTCCACTTAATAACTTTCCATATGTTCATAAATTAAGTACGAATTGTATAATAATTACATCCAATTTTGTAATGGTTACACTTAATTTGTAACATTTAAACTCTATATATGGACAGTCCATCTATACACGCTAGCTAGGTAGCACTCTTTCAATTTCCTACTATCTATATATATCTGATGAGGGGTGCTCATATCAGTGTTTGGGTTGTCCGATCGACATTTAATCAAATGAGATCAATTACAAAAAAGACCCCCTATATATCCCTCGGATCGTAACCGACTGTCAGATTTCGATCAAACGGTCTGAGAACGATTGGAGCACCTTTCGATATACTTTTCGTAACAGATACGGTTTCTTACATAAGTGGTAGACTGGTAGGTACAAGAAACAAAGGTTATAATTAGTTACTCGTCAGCCTGTTTAATTCAAAACACTAATAAATAACAACAACAACAACAACAACAACAATAATAATAATAACGGTTAATAATAATTGTTATGATAAATTGATACTAGCTAGTGCTAGTGTACATGCTAAGTAATAATAATTAGGAAGGGTCATATATACACGAAGAAAAACAACTCTGTTAATTACTTGAGGGAATGAGGGGTGTGAAATGGAAGCAATATATATAGTAATCTTATAGCTTTCAAAAGAAGTCCTTTGCATCTTTGGAAAATCCAAGCTTAATTCTTGGCTGTATCTCTGATTCTCTGGTTTGAAAGTAACTCGAAGAAATGCCCTTTTCTGTAAGTCAATTTCGTGTTCCAGTCTACATAGCCTTTTTCTGTCAAGTCATATAATTATATTTTGGGTAATACGTTATATATAAGAATTTTTGAAGGTGCCAGCTTGCCAGGTAATTAAAGGCACTCAAATCAATCAGGCAAATTCATAGTTAGATTTAATTATGTTATATATATAAAGTGGAAGCGGAAGTGGAGCAACTCTAAACCGTCCATTTTTTTAAAGTCCCGTATGAATGATTGAATGTCAAAATCTAATCAAAGTCCAAATGTCGTATCACTAAACTTTAATCTGTTAATCGGGTGGATCAGATTGTTTGTCATGCATTTTTTTTTTTTTTTTTGAGAAAATTTGTCATGCATTCATAATTGTACTGCCTTCAGAACAAAATCGAAGCACTTATATATGACATATTTCATCTTTGGCAGTGTCATACTACTCCAGAGGGGAGGCGTGGGGGAATTTGGATTGCTTTGTTTTGGTATAAGGATTAAGCTAACATTTTTTGAGACAAAAATAGGGTCAAGCCCCAATCTTTATTTAGCATTTTTTTATTTTTTAAAAACTGTACAAGAGAAACGAAAAAAGGAAAAAAAATTATGTACACAAAGCTAACATTTGAATTTTTAGATTATACGCTATATAATGTTTATACTTCAAGCATCTCAATATTTGCCGTCCGAAGCCGGTCCCCCAATTTAAATGTCTATAAGATAATTTTTTTTTTTTGAGATAAAGACGAGGATCATGTCATTCAAACTTAAATATTTATAAAAGATCTCTTAATTCAAATTTTAAATCTGCGATATCTTACACAGAGAGCATTGTTCTTGGCCACTAGACCAAACACCAATTCTCAAAAAAAAAAAAAGATAATGCATTCATGGTTGATCTGATTTTTCAACAGAAGTATATTGTATTAATTGCTTAATCGAACTGACTCTTTGTTGAACTAAAAAACTTGATTTTGATAAAATAACAAAACTACATGACTAGCCTAATACTAGTACTAATAGCAGGGATGGACCTAGTCGGACTTGATTTTTAAAATATATTGATTAGTACTAATTTTTCTTTTATATTAAATAGTACTCATTTACATTTATAGTTATTGTGCCCGGCTTTATGATTTGCCAAGCAAAATATAATGTAATAGAGCTCCTTATTTCATATATTAGACAATTTGTGTCTGGGCTTAAAAATTTCTTAGATCTATCCCTGACTAATAGTAACAAATATCATTTTGAATAGAGGTGACAAAACCCGATTTGACAAACTTGTCTAAGTCCGACCTAATCCAACTTGAAATTTTATTTTTAGAGATTCAAATTAACATAATTCCTATTCTGACTTGACTCAAGACGATTCAAAACTTGAAATGAACAATAATTAGGTAACCCAAAACTTGACCCGACCGAGAACCTAAAACCCAAGATGAACAATAATTAGATATGGTCCAACTTGGGGTCGACTCAACCTATCTAATTGCATCTCTAAAAGGAAAAATCTGACTTAAAGCTGGCAAACCCGCCCAACCGAAAACGAACCGACCCGACCTGATTTGTGACCCGATTACTCGATAAAAGTTGATTCATGTTTTTTAGAAACCCAACCTGATCACCCGACTTATTGATCCTTGACTCAATAAAAGTAGGTACTTGTTGACCCAAATCTGATCCGACTTGTCATATGAGAATTCTTTCGGTCAAGCTATAGTGGCAGTGCTATACCAATCTGAACAGACCTGATTGCCACCTCTAAACTTTAATTTGGATGTGGTTACAAATATTATGTAAAATTTTACTTACTAATAAGAACTTAAAATTTGAATAATCATTATTCGCTTTAGATCATAATATCAGATATGCAGTCAACAATTTCGTAGTTGTTTAATTATTTTATTAACGAGTAGATTTTTTTTTTTTTTTTAAGATTTGAGTGTCCACTTTGTACCTAATATATATTCGTCTACTGGGCTTCTTTTATGTGCGGCCCATAAAAGAAAAACACTCGAAAGGACAAAGTTTACATGTGTAAGATCAGATTAATGATCATCAATTGTTATATTATCAATACTAGAGCTGTAACTCGGGCTTCACCCCGAAAAGTAGTATAAAAAAAATAATAAAAATTTTATTTATTTATATTAAACAAAGCTTGAACAAATTTTTTAAATATTTAATGTAATTAAATAATAATAATAATTATTAAAAACAATAATAATAATACAATAATTTATAAATAAGAATATATAGAAATGATTGACCATTTTAAGAGTTAAATTTTATTTTAGACATATCACATTCATCTTATTTAATGAGGAGATTAAAAAAATATAAGCCATTGGATCAAAGTAGATGAAGAGTTTCAAATAAAATTAATGGTTAATAATAGTGGTGATGTAGCATAGTTGAGATACTTGGAAATATACCCCTCTTTATGGAGTATAGATTTATCCTATTATTATGAGGTGTTCTCTAGTGGACAACCGTTCATACATTTTTTAACTGAGCGGTTGAAATTTTATAGATCAATGCATTAAGCATCTCTCTTTACTTGTGTCCAAAAAATAGATCGTGATCTCCCAATTTAAAAAATGAATGGTCCATATTTTTTTTAGAGGAGGGTTCCAATAACCATAAATTTTGGTGACCTGGTGACCATTTTATTATTTATATATAAATTAACAAATCTAAACCATTAGATGTATTCTAAATCATCTAAATAACATATACACAAAAAATGATAAAGTTTTAACATTGTTTCAATAGTCATCAAAAGAGGAGAAAAAATCATAAAATTTGAACCGTCGATTTTTGTTAATGCTTGATGCATATGTAAATAAAATCAAAATGATATAATTTTTTGTGTACACATAAAACATGATATATACAACACATTTTATCAATTAGTTTTGTCATTTAACAATTTAAATTTAGAGTAGAGGGAGACAGTATTGAGAAGGATAGGGGTCTGTTAGCTAGCCACTACTGTCTCCCTCTACTCTAGTATGCATTTTTAGATTCCAAATATTCACTATTTGGATTTAGTATTTTATATGGCCCAATTAGTAGAAAAAAAAAAAAGCAAGATTCCAAAATTGACAGTTGAATAAACAACTTATACATGTATATATATGTACATACCGGGACCAGGATGCAGTATTCCAACTACCAGTGTATATGACTGGCAAGTTCATGTATATCAATATGCACTTTGTCATCTTTGCTTCTAACAGAAAGCAACACAAGTAGATTTTTCTGAACTCGACTAAAATATCTCGATCAGATCGAATTTAGTTTTTTTTTTTTTTCAATCTTTGAATTGGACAAGGATATATATTAAGCCCACTTGCAATATAAAAGGGTTAGGTATCAGTGACAACAATTTCGACGATAACAACTTATCTTAACTAAATTCATAGAAAATTTTAAAATAGATAATCTTTTACAAATGATATTTTATTGTAATTCTAACTTCATTTAATTTGAGTGTCATTTGATAATCTATCAAGAGTCATCAAAATTGTATAGTAATTACAACGATTTAAACTTAATGGTTTTTTATTGAGTATCAACTGACACTCAAATTGAATATTAAACTACAATCGGCCATCTACATGAGAATATGAACATTTTTGTCCTAATAAATATTTTCTATTCTAAGATTATTTTCTTCTGAATTTATTTGAGATTTTTTGTCAAAATAAATAGTTGTTTGATATCATCCATACTCTTAAAAAGAGTTGCTAATGTAAACATCAGTTCACATTGAATGAGGATAATGAGGATAAGCCTCTCTCTCTCTCTTTGACAACGATGTTTTATATATAGCAGCCAAATTAAAGCGTGCAACATGCATGCACCGCGTCAGTATCGGCTGAGATCCAAATCGGATCTCAGGGTCTTGAGATCCCGATCTGACGGTTTTCAGGGACTCCGAGATTCGGACTCAGCAGATACGGGTCCTGAGAACCGTCGGATCGGGATCTCAGGACCCTGAGATCCGATTTGGATCTCAGCAGATTTCAGCATGCACCTGATAAACCAAGCTTAAGAACCCTCAGTTTCATGATAAACTCTCTTTTTATGGTAGTGTTTCTATGTTTTTGATGTGACAAGGAAGGAGAGGATATCATTTGTATATATTATCAGAACGGAAATTAATATATAGGAAAAGCCTACAAAAAATTTAGACTTAGTAACGAGGAATATATGCTTGTTCGGTTTATGCCTATCTTAATTAGTTGGAAACTTGAAATATATGTTTTCTGTCAGTGTGGATTAATTAGGAGTATTTTAATATAATTTCACTAACTTATCCACAACAACTAAAATAAAACGCAAGTATATAAAGTGTAAAACTATTGTAAAAATACAAAATATATATATGATTCAAATTATATTTTGTCACATCATAAATTTAGATTATAGTTCCCAATAAATTCATCATACAAATATACAGGGGATACAAAAAAAATTCTATTTTTAAAGTTTTCTAAGTATTTGTTTCAGCTACAATTCATGCGCAAAATGATTTTTCAAAATCCAGAATATATACATAAAAATTCTAAAAATGAACAATTTTTGTATCCCCTAATATTTTTACATAATGAATTTATTAGGAACTATAAATAAAAGTTTTTGATATAACAAATTATAATTTGAGTCATTTGTATTTTGAATCAAAATACAACTTTTCCATATTAGTCTAGCTTGGTGACAGTATAATGAATTGCGATCCAAGAAATTATTTTCTTGAAAGGAAAATGCTATGGTAATACTCAATGATACTATATAGTTTGATTTGGTTAAACGGATTAATTATTTAGATATAATATACTAATTATTTGACTTAACATGCTAAATATTTAACTTAATATTAACTTATAATTAGCATGTTAAATATTTAACATCAACTTAACATGATAATTATAAGTTAATGTTAAGTTGAATTTTTAGCATGTTAAGTTGAATATTTAGTTTTTTTTTTCCATTTAAGCACAATAGATATTAAGTTGATGTTAAGTTGAATAATTAGAATATTAAGTTGAATAATTAGTTTGTTCGACCAAGTCAAACAATTTAAGTACCTATTTTTGTAGGAGATAGAATAATTAATTATACCTATATTTGCATAAAGAACTCCGTAATAAGGAAGTCAATAAGTAGAATGATCAGATTATATATGGAGTAAAACTATGTTGCTCTTAAGCTCAAGGGGCCTCCCGTGAGCTTAACACCAAAAACATATCAAATCATATCCAAATTTTGATTTATATGGCTTAATAAATTCTTTATATTAAAATTATGTGTCATGCAAAAATTTTCCATTTTTAGAGATTTTTAAGCATTTATTTCAGAATTTTTAAAAGTTACATATAAAACATTGATTATTTTATTAATATTGTATAGTTACCATTAAAAAATCCGAAATATATACTTAAAAATCTCCAAAAATGAAAAAAATTTGCATGCAATAAGATTTTGATATAAAGAATTTATTGAGCCATATAAATCAAAATTTGGATATGATTTGATATGTTTTTTATGTTGAGCTCACGGGAGGTCCCGTGAGCTTAAGAATACCGTAGTTTTACTATTATATATGTGTTGTAATAGCTTGGCAAAGCAAGTAGAAAAGCATGAAGGTAATTTGAAAAATGGGGGCATTAAAGTCCAATATTGCACCCATATATAAGAAACAATTCCGTCCTTGGCTCCAACACAAGGACGCTCATTCATTTTTATATTTAGGATCGATTAACGTCCAGAGAAAAAATGGGAAGGACAAATTAAGCACTTTCTTACCGTCTCTTGGGACATTCGAATGCATAATTAATAAATGACGGATTCGAAATAATTTTTAATAAAAGATGCAAATTGCAAAATACAACATCCGTCCACAATTAAATGAATTTATACCCTTTAGAACTTGTCCTAATTAAATAAATTTTAGCGATTTGAATTTATTTTTCTATTCACTTGTTTGAATCCACTTGTTTCTCCAATGTTATGATTATCTTTTTACCTATATTATTTAATTAGAACAATTATAATGTAATTTTATTTTTCCACTAATTTATTTGATTTTTCCTTAAAAAATTATTTATTTATGGACAGAGGTCGTATATAATTTGATTTGTGCAATTAGTAAACGCCAATAGCCAATTAATTAGCCATGATCCATTCCTCCAGCGAAGCCTGTCTCCTGTCTCCTCAGTGCTCATTATTGCAGTTGCAGTCTTGCAGACTTGCACTTGCAGTTGCAGTGCAAAAGCCAGGCTTAATTTAGTTTGACATGTAATTCAAAAAAAAAAATAGTTTGACATGTCAACCTAGTCCTAAGATATTTGGGGTATGTTTGGATGGTGTTGGAACGACATTGTTTTGAGAACAGCTCGCTATTTCTAATTGAGATGTAATTTAAACACAAATTTGCTAATCCGAATAGCATTAGGATAGTCTATTCTGCTGTTCCAGCAAAAAGACGGAATTGTGAGAACAACGGGTTTGCCTCCTTCTCAAACGTATTAATTGTGTTCTCTCTCCTCCAGCTAGTCTCATCTCCCAATAAAAAATCTATTTCTCACCGATTTATATGGCACATTTCCTTCTTACCTAGCATTCAATGGATTGCTAAAAAGACAAAATCAATGGTACCATTGAGCTCTCATCATTGTAAGAAGTCTATAAACACCCCATTTGCTAGTCTTTTATCTTCTATTTTGGGTTCTAACCATGGGAGGAGTCATGGACTCAAGGCAGCCATGGAGCTCTCTCCGACACACAATGAAGAAAGAAGAAGTTTCGAAACATGAAAAAAAGAGAAAGCTTGTCATCAGCTTCATAATTTGTTTGGCAATCAATGATTATTTCGAATAGAATGAAGTCAGGAACGGCATGAAATTAATCAATTTTTTTTTCTTTTTTTTTTTCCTAAGCTGCATTTTGGTCTTAGCACCTTTTTATTTTTGAGGCTAGATAATATTTTTTAATTTTTTTGTGTTATTTGGAATAAAAGAGAATTGATAGGTGAGTTCACTAAAAAAGAAAACAATTGATATTATATTGTTATAAACAAATATTACTATATTCATTTCCCTCTATCACTATTCTTAATATATAATCCGAACAACATTTCATTATTTGGGATAGCACCATACTTTTACTAATCTCATACCAATTCTAAAATCATTATCCTCACTTACTAACCTCAATTTCTCTATTTTTGTACTAATCCTTTCACGATCCAAACGTACCCTTGGTCGTTAGATATTTTCTTTTTTTGAAATCCTTTTTTTTGAAAAGTTGGTCGTTAGATTTTTTTTTTTTTTTTTTTTTTTTTGAGGGGACGTTAGATATTTTCAACTTACTTTTTTCAAGCTGTACCTGTACAGCATCAGGACACCCTTTTGGATTTCGGAAATTTAGTGTTGACTATTGACAGTGATGCCTTTTCAATTGGATTACATATGCTCATCAAATTTTGTGATCAATTAAGTGGGTAGACATTAATGTTTACAGAAGAATCAAGAATGTAGCGTTATAACAAAAATGGTTACAGAATTCCAATTTTTATTTATATTAATATATAGTGAATATAACGTGAGTTTAAATTAAATCATTTCCAAATTTGAAATTATATGGCTCATTATATTATTAAATCAAAATCTGGTGGAATACAAAAATATTCTATATTTAAAGTTTTTTTAGTATTTGTTATTGTGAAAGTTATACAAAAAATATTGAATATTTTATTAATGTTGTATAATTACTTTTTAAAAAAAATCCAAAAAACAAGTACTTAGAAGTTTCTAAAAATAAAAAAATTTTAGCATCCACATGATAGTTCAAATTTGGGAGTGGTTTAATGTAGTTTTGAGCTTAAACTAACGGAAGACCACTGTAAGCTTAAGCTCACCGACGGGCGGCGTATATATACTCTTAGGGAAATGTTATGGGGATATCATTGAGGATACAATTGGAGATACTATATAGTTTGACTTGGTCAAACAAACTAATTATTCAACATAATATACTAATTATTTAACCTAATATCAACTTATAATTAGCATATTGAATATTTAGTATCAACTTAACGTTAAGTTGAACATTTAGCATTTTAAGATGAATATTTAATTAGTGTGTCAAGTTGAATAATTAGACGTTGTTTTTCTATTTTAATCATTAAGCAAGATATAATTATTCAACTTAAAGTTGATTTTAGGTTGAATAATTAGCATATTAAGTTGAATTATTAGTAAGTTTAGTTGGATAATCAATTCGTTTAACTAAGTCAAACTATATGGTATCCCTAATAGTATCCTCAATGGTATCTCCCTATCTCATATATTAATATAATATTATTATGGTACTGAAAGTAAGAGTTAGACTATTATACTAACGTTAGTATTTCAGACTGAAATGCTAACACCTCAAAATTATTGTTATCATGTCCGAAATCACGATTTGTGGTGCTCAATAAATTTTTTATATGAAAATATTGGGGAATACAAAAATTTTCCATTTTTAAAGTTTTCTAAGTATTTGTTTTGCATTTTTTAAAATAGCATGTACAAACATCAATATTTTATTCATATTTATGAGCTCTTTTCTAAAATTCAAAACAAATACTTAGAAAACTCTAAAAATGAAAAATTTTTGTATTCCCCACTATTTCTATATAAAGAATTTATTGGGCACCATAAATCATGATTTCAGACACGATAACATAAAATTTGAGGCGTTAGCATTTCGGTCTGAAATGCTAAAGTTAGTACAATAGTCAAACTCCTGAAAGTAATATAAGAAAGAACGATATCAATCATAGCGGATGTAACCTCTTAAGTTTAGAACACTTTTAGGCTTTTAAAGTGGTCTTACTTGTTAAACAGGTTGGGAATTAATGTACAAACTATTTAGCATGACAACAAATTGCTAGCTCGTTCAAAGTTTGTCAGTAGTGGTTTAAATGTTGCAGCTGTAATCATCTATTTTTAGTATAGATTTCAATCTAACTGTAAATCATAAACAACACACGGTTGTACAACTTTGGACTTTATAATGTCGGCACAAATAATAGTAATCCTTCAACTAATGGGTTTTAATTACTAATAATGCCGCGTGAAATTAATAACCCAACTCATACAAAAAAACCCATCAGACAGAAACAATTCAATAAACTATTATGTGGGGTTTCAAATGCAAAGAAACAAATTAAAGAGCGTTGTTAATAGAGAACTAAACAAACTAATCTGTTCAGCCCTTGACAGCAACCCAAGGCCTATCTATCCATCATAACAATCAATCAATCTTATTAGTTAATTAGGATGACTTAAACAAACTAATCCCAATAATCTCCTTTTCCCTAATTAATTAATCCCTCCCTCCCCCAGCCGGCCCCACCTTTTTTTTTCCTTTTTCCTCTTTTCCCCCTTTTTGAAAAAAAAGAATGCTATTACACGACAAACTTAATACTTTGCTCTCCTGCCCACGGTTTTATTTTCTCTCCCAGATTCTATTTTGTTGTTCACCATCCTCTCCTTTCCTCCTCCGTCTTTATTGAATTTGTCTTTCATTTTCTTTTCCTCAAAAAAAAAAAAAAAAGAATCTGTCTTTGTTTTTCTTTTCTTTTATTGAGCAAGTCCTGTTGTTAAATTTGTGATTTGTTAACATATGGTCTGGATCGATCGCTGTCAGTCAGTGAGAGCAGGGCACCATTTGATTATAAACCAGAGCCCATATATATAATAGATTAGGGTAGAAAGCAAAGCAAAGCATCAAAAGGAGCATGAGCTTCAACCCATGGCTGGTGTCAGAGCAGGACCCGGTCTCCCAGAGCAGAGCCACTAAGTATGTCTACATGGGGCTCTCCATCACCATTGGCCTCGTCACTTTCCTCGTCTACGTCTTCATCTGGTACCTCTGCACGCGCCACCGCCGCAACCGCAACCGCGGTAATTCCCTGCCCCACCATTCCCAGCCCGGCGCCGGGGGCCTCACCAAGTCCGCATTGGCCGCTCTGCCCATCAGTTCCTATTCCGGACCCGACAAGGATGCAGCTGCAAGCACCGACTGCGCCATCTGCATCAGCCAGTTCCAGAAGGGCGACCGCGTGCGGCGGCTGCCCAAATGCAATCACATGTTCCATGTCGACTGCGTAGACATGTGGCTCTACTCGCACTCGACTTGCCCCATCTGCCGGTGCGAGGTCGGGGAGAAGGAGGCGAGTAAGAAGCCGGATTCCAGTCGGGTGGCCGCGATCCCTCTCGTGGGACAGCCGTCGCCGGTGTCGCCGGCGCTGCTGTTGCCGCCGGTGTAGGTTAGCAATTGGTCATGATCCCCAATTGACCTTACATTTTTTTTTTTTTTTTTTTGAACTTTTCTTCCTTTGATTTTCTTTGAAAAATTATTTGGATTATTTTTTTATGTAGTAGATTGCAGTTTTGTGTGGTGAGGCTGGGAATTGGGATGTTGGGTCTGAGTTGTAAATTTGATGGCAAACGAATGGAATATAATGGAGGTTACTTAAAAACAAAATTTAATGTATTTCAGTATATTTGATAGGGAATATTTGATTGAGCTGCTAAACCTCAGCACTGGGGACACTAAGGGCGTGTTCGGCTTCAACCGGATTGTACTGTTTCAGTGGGAAATCAAAAATTTTCTGAGGGTGAATTTTTTTTTCCCTTCTTAACAGTGCATTTCCCGTGGGAATAGCCAGTTACCGAACAGGCCCTAAACAAATAAACATCAGATTTTTTTGCCAATTTGCAAAGTTAATTTTCTTTAAAGAGTGGTATTCATTCTATTTCTATTGTAGGAATCCTGCCACTGCCAGACAATCTTAACTTTGTTAATATATATGTCATCTAATTATTAACAATGACGTCATCAACCGACTAATTAAAGGAAAAACAAAAATATATAATAATAATTGCACAAACACAATTTGTGCTACTTTTTGACAATTCGCGGAGATTGGCATGTTGTGTGCGTGAACAACGAACATGTAGATATTGAAACAATGCACAATCTAAACTTGAGATTTTGTGAGCAATGCACAATCTAAACTTGAAATTTAATTTGCTGACCAGTTAGAAATTGAAACAACTGCTGCACCTAGATACAAAGAGAGATGATACAGGCAGAAGAACAGATCACATATACCCAACACTTCATGAAACAACAAGTGCCAACACCCCTCACACAGCAGTCATCCATTTATAGTCAAAAAAAAAAAAACTACAATACTAGAGGAATCTACCAACTCCTTAATTAATTAATTGCCCCCCCCAAGCAGCACCTTCCCCCTACTTTCCCCAATCATTTAATCATCATCTTCTTCCTCCTGCAACAAGCAGTAATTTAATGATTAATTACAAATTGAATCAACAAGCGATTGACTGACCCCTTCAAAGAATGTCCTAACATTATCTGTACTAATCAAATATTGTAAGAGAAACATCTTGCGTCCATTGAAAAACCGTCCATAGATCCATAGACGTGCACGGAATGTAACAGATACACCCCGAAATGTAACAGATGCATCTTCAAATGTAACCTATGGATGTTGTGGACGGTTTTTCTATGGGCCACTGGGTATTACTCATATTGTAATTGCCATTCACAAAAACAGTACAACATTAACAGAAACAGTTCATACATATTCAGACATACATTGACCAGAGTTAGGTATCACCAGCTTACATAACATAACACACGGAATACAGAAATATTACGTCCATTCATACCAGTTGTATTCTAGTTTCAGTCCAGATGATTCAAATAATTGCTTGTTTTCCGGTTAACATACAACCTGGACTAGTGGACTAACAGGAAACTGTTTACAAAGAAGACAGATAAATTATTATACCTCCTCGTCTTCATCGTCATCGTCGTCATCGTGGACTTCAGATTTCGATTTGTCTGATTCCTCCTCGTCATCATCAGCCGGCTTCTTTTTAGGCTCAGCCTGTAATAAATTAAAAAACCTATATCTCATCAGCAACGATATTCATATCATAGCTGTTCTGAATCAGTTCACTCATACTACAAATTGCAATCACCTGCTTCTTGTTGTAAGCGTTCATCTTGCCGTTGTACTCCGACTTAAGCCTGTTCGCCTTGGCAACAAAAGGAGCCTTCTCCTGTTTTCAGTAAATAGAAATAATTTGCACTTGTTAGATTTACCAAATTAAGAAAGGGTGCTTTACAACTTGCAACATAGAAATCAAATAGCTAATATTAAGCTATACTAATTAGATTGAAATATTAATTATATGAATTAGTACCGCTTCAGACAAGGTTTTCCACTTGTCACCGCCGGCCTTTCCGACCTGAATTTCAGTTATTGCGGAGAACAGATTAATCCAATTGCAATCACAGAGAATTATCGGAATTGTAAGTTGAGATTCTGTCAATCAACAATACTTACAACAGAGACCGATCTGTTGTTCGGGTTCTTCTCCTTGAAAACCTTCCTGAAATCCTCCCTAAAAAATTGACAGAAATCAATTGAATTGAATCAGATCCAGTCAAAGATTAAAGAGAAGCAACAGATTGAACCGATCGATCTAGAAGCAGAAGAAAAGTCTTACATGAAGACGAAGAAGGCGCTGGGAGGCCGCTTAGGTTTGTTGGGGTCCTTGGCAGCCTTGCCCCTCTTCGGCGGCTTCTCGGCCGCCTTCTTCTTCACGGACAGCTTGGCATCGGCCTTCTTTCCTTTCTCCGCTCTCGCTCCCTTCATCTTTTAGCTCTCTAGGGTTTGGTCTTCGGTGTGAAGAAGAAAGAAAAGAGGGAAAGAAGAGGAAAGGAAAGGAAAGCAAAGAGAAGTGGGTGGGAAACTGGGGATGAGATATTTTTCTGAGTGCTTATCCTCTGTAGCGCTGCATTGTGCAGCGCAGTATGTAAACCGTTGGATCATCTCGAGATTTGAGTATACACAAATCTCGAGATGATCTAACGGTTCACATCCTGCGCTACACAGTGCAGCGCTACAGAGGATATGAAATCTTGTTTGTGGAATGAATGAATGAATATTGAAGATGTACGCTACTACGCCCGAGTGCTCATCCCCTAGCTTTCTGCATTGGGAAGTTCACAATTCCAGCCGTTGGATCGTCTCGAGATCCGCTCTGGCACGAATCTGAGGAAATCCAACGGCTCAATGCAGTACAGCAGGGGATATGAATCAGAAAGGGAGCAACTTGTTTAAGTTGTGTCTTATCATATTGCAATTGCGTAATTGCATTATTAGCCTTGTTCTATTCCCACTTGGAGCCCATTAAATGCATTATTCATGTGCATTCTGCCCCCCCACGTTTTTTCTTTATTTACTTACATCATGTATATCAGTATATGTTTGATATAGAGTTAAGACTCAAACATAACTCTATAGAGTTAGACTTTTAATTAATAAAATAAAATGGACTGTATTTGGCCATTTTTTCAAAAAAAAAATAATAATAATATAGAGTTAGACTATTGTGCAAACGTTGATATTTTGGACCAAAATGCTAACGCCTCAATATTTATGTTATCATGTCTGAAATCACAATTTATGGTGATCAATAAATTCTTCATATGAAAATATTAGAGGATACAAAAATTTTCCAATATTGAGTATTTGTTTTGAATTTTAGAAAATAGCTCATAAATATTAATAAAATATTGATGTTTATACTTGCTATTTTAAAAAATACATAACAAATACTTAAAAAAGATAAGATAGAAAATTTTTGTATTCCCCAATATTTTCATATGAAGAATTTATTGAGTACCATAAATCATGATTTCGGATATGATAACATTAATTTTGAGGCGTTAGCATTTCGGTCTGGAACGCTAACGTTTGCATAGCATTGCATAACAGTCTAACTCGTTTGCTATAAGTTTCTTTTCCGTGTTTTCTTAATTCTTTACATATATATATTCGAAACAGCCGAGGAACAGCCAGGACAAAAATCTAGAGGGAACATGTCTTATTGTGCTGCGAACTTTGTGATACTTTCTTCTTTTTTATCTTAAAAAGTTGAAAACAACGGCGATGCTTGTTCATTGTTTTACTTATGGTACTTTTTGATTATTCTGTGGAAGGCTGGAAGCCAATATTGGAGGGTGCCCATTCTTTTAGTTGTACGGTACAAACCTCAAACTTTTTCCCCTCTTTTAGGAAAAATATCTGACTCCAACCGGTGAAAAATTTTCTGATCAGCTTGATATTGTATGTTGTATACTTGTATCTGATGGTATGGAAAAGAAGCAAATAAATAGAATAGAAAAGTCCTTTTTTTTTTTTTTTCTTCAACCTTTCACAACTCCGTAAAGTAATAATTTTTACTCGATTTTTTTAAATAAATTCTAATTGCCAGATGTTTTCATTTTTGTAAGGAAAAAACATCGCGTCAAATTTTCAAAATTTTGCAATTTAAATTTACAGGTCAGTCAAACCAGTTCAGTTGGGAAAAAAAAAAAAAACCCATAACTGTCTCCAATATGTATGCTTTTTTATTTAGAAATAACAACAAATTAATAAAAGTAAGAAAAGGATAGAAAGAGTCTAGAATACAGCTGGCAAAAAAGTTCGTAGCTCGTAATTCGTTAGAGTTCGATTCGGTCTCAGCTCGATTCGGTCTAAGCTCGATTCGATTTTTTGTCGGCTCGAGTTCGATTTAGCTCGGCTCAATTTTTTCTTGATTCGATTCAAATTCGATTCGTAATAGCTCGATATATAGTAATTTGTACATTTTTTGAACTATTTTGTCAAAATTGTTTGTAATAATATACGTATTTTATTATTTAATTATCAAATATACTTATTTTATTGTTAAATTAATAAAATATAATTTTTTTAATCATAATTTATTATAAAATTAATAAAAATAGCAATAATTTGTTTATATTATCAAAAAATGACAAAATAATATACTTATTTTAACTTTAATTATCTATGGTAATCATAATTTATTATAATAATTGAGCTCGTATAGAGCTCGGAGCTCAATTCAGTTTCGGCTCGGTTCAATTCCGGCTCGATTCGGTTCCGGCTCGATTCGGTTTCGGCTCAGTTCGATTTCAGCTCGATTCGGTTTGGATCAAATTCGATTCGATTCGATTCGTTGCCGGCCCTAGTCTAGAACAAAAGAAGCTACTTTCTTTTTTTTTTTCCAAAGATTGACCGAGGCTGTCAAAGCTACTTTCTTTTTTGTCCGTTCCTTGTGTCCGTTCTTTATATATTTAATATTTTTTTATTTTCTTTCAATATTTACTGTATACTAATACCAGTATACCACATGAGATTCAGTGCCTAAAATGTGACAGTAAGAAAATTGTGCATATACGCTAACTGCATGAGTCCGTATCTGCTGAGATCCAAATCGGATCTCAGGACCCTGAGATCCCGATCCAACGGTCCTCAGAGCCCGTATCTGCTGAGTTCGGATCTCAGAGTTTCTGAGAACCGTCGGATCGGGATCTCAGGGTCCTGAGATCCGATTTGGATCTCAGCTGATTTCAGCGCCTAACTGCATGGACATTTGTACTAAAATCGATTATCTAATGAAATTATCAATGATTTTAATTTTTTTACAGGAGCTTGGCTAATATGTTTCTGTAAGTAATTTGGCTAAAATAATGTTTGTGATGAAGTTTCAAAAACTAGTGTTCGAAATATTGGTCTAACATAAATGGCTTATTCTGACCATTCCAGTAAACCTTATCAAACTCGAGAAAAGACTGCAAAACAACTTATCAAACCAAATCCAATAAACCTTCATTGTTTCTATTATTTTTTTAGAAAATTTTTAGTATTTTTTAAGACTGCTACGTATGTTCTAATATCTAGACGTTTACACACATCGAGTATAGGAATATAATATTAATTCGGGAGTATATAAAAGACAATTTAAAATTAAAATTGTTTAAATGTGTTATGTATTTAAGACGTCATTTAATTTACACACATCGTATCATCATATGTGGCCCACACATTGCGGCTTTGACGTACATTTAAAATTCACAAGTTTAACATTAAATAAATATCTATCAGTTTGTAATTTGTTTTTCTTTAAAAAAAAAGAAAAGCCAAAAACACATTACTTGGAACTACAACCGGAATTAACTAACTGCTGCTTTGACATTCTTTATTTTATGTCCACTTGACTTCCTTTGATATAAAATTAAGAATTCTGTATAAATTTTAAATTATGTAGGAGTGGCACTTTTCATTTATTTTGAACTAGAAGCGTACCCGCAAGCTGCTGTGGCTAACTTTAATTTTCATTCAAGAATTGAAGAGAAGGAATGAATTTGTGACTTTAGCAGAGTGAAAAGGTCAGTTACACACTTCGCCACTTCGTTTTTGTGCTGAGGCAGGAATGGAGAGGAGTACAGTAGAAAATGGATGCAATGTGAGCCTTTGGTTATTTCATGAATAGAGATTAAGATTGAAGTTAGACTATAACTATTAATATAGGGTCCAATTCTTATCTTCTTTTTAAAGGAGTATAGATATTTGTGACATGACGTAGAGAGTATCTAGCCATGATAAACTTTTTTATAAAGATGAGGGTCAGGCCACTCAAATTTAAATGTTTATAAAAAATTACATCTAAGTTTCGAATCCGCGACCTCCCATACAGAGAGCATTGTCCTAACCAAAGACCAAAGGTCGGTTCTTGAGTATCTATGATAAACTTAAAAGTAACGTAATCCACTAACAAGATGCAAACTGCTGCCATTTCAATGGCAGTTTCAACAATTTCTATGACCGGTATATATGCCACACTTTTCTATGTGCGCTACTGGAATTAAATGCATTTCATTTATGCTTTTTTTGATCCTGTGGACTGGGGAACAACTAAAAAGACAATTTTTTTTTGAGCCATCCATATATTGATGACATATTGACATGCAATGCAATGATCAATTGTTTTGTCGGACGATATTGGAGCGTACTGTACTAGGATTCAGTTACTAATTAATTAATGTCACACATGTATATGACAGAGAAACATGGTGCGTCCATTGAAAAACCGTCTATACGTTCATAGACGTACAAATAATGTAACATGTACGTACATTTTGAAATGTAACAAATACATTCTAAAATTTAACGTATAAACACTATAGACAATTTTTCCATAAAAACTAAGTATTACACGATCGCGAAGATAAAAAAAAAAAAAAAAAGAGCAGAGGAAGGGTTTGTTATTTTGTAGAAAAGAAATCGTAACAAAAGTGTTACTCGCACAACACAATTACACAAACCCGTATATTAAGGAGTGGGCTAAAACACTTTAATTTTCCGTGTTATTAATTGAGTCCTTTATGTAATGAGTGCAATTTATGATTGTGATATTTAATTGGTATTTTTTTTTTAATTTTACTTTGAAAAGGAAAGAAAGGGTCAAATATATATATATATATATATATATATATATATATATATATTCTTATCTATATTTAATATTTATATATTGGAGTTAATTGGACAAGGTGGCGGCTAGCTTGTACTGTTCTACAAATTGACCAGAGTCTGAGAGTCGCCGTGGCTGCCAACTGGCACCTTCACCAGTTCACCTTTAGCTGTATCTGTCAGACACACCAAGGCCACCTCACCTGATAATGCTCTTCTGTATTAATTCTTTCACTTTTCCTCCAGTTAATTTTCTGCAGTTTCATAAACGTCAATATTGATCGATGTGAATGTGATGTATTGTTACTCTTTTTCAAGTAATCCGCGTATAAGATAATTTATGTATTCAAATATATTTTTAAAAAATTAATTATTCCATTTCACAAAAATGTAAAAATATTTCTAGGATAAATTAATTGCCATTATTTGATTCTGTTCTCATCTTTTTTTTTTTTTTTTTTTTTTTTATTCTGTTCTCATCCAGTGCCAGCAACAGGATCGAAGGATAACAAAAATATCTTTTGGATACTGAATGATTTGATGAGACACTCACTCTAAATTATGGATGAATGAAAAGCTCAAATATTGATTGCTCCGAGTCAAAAAGCAAATTATAGACTTCAAATATTACGTCATATATATTGTGCCTAAAAATATTATGATTTCATATATATATTCATCAAATCAGTTTTGTTATCGAGTTGTTATCTCTGTTTATTTCCATGCTGACAATCAGTGTCAACTAAAGAAAAAAAACGAATTGACAGCAGGATGAATGACCAAAGCGTTGAATTATTTAATAGCGATAGTGTTGGATATAATTATTAATTGAATGTAAAATATAGGAATATAGCTATCAACAGCCTACAATGAAAAGACTAATATATAGTCGGCATAACGTGTAGCTGGCTCAAGTTGTAAATTGAAATTTAATTATAAAAGAATTGTATAACTATAGTAATTAAGAGGACAGTTGTAATTCTGATAATATTGATAATATTGACAAATGAAATTCAAATAAATTTACGGATTGAGAGTATTATAAAGTTCTACCATAAGCCTCTACAGCAAACATATATAGGAGCGCAAATAAGAAAATATATCAAATGCAAAGTAAATTTTATGTAATTAATTCCATGGATAATGACAGATACATGGATGGTACCGATTTTGATCTCTACAGAAGTTTCTCATTAAATAACATAATTATCATAATTGTATTCTGGATTTTCTTTTGGAAACAAGCAACGCAACTGGGGAAGAAATGAACTGCTGGCTGGGTCCATAATGGAGTTTGATATGTTGGATTGGAAGCATCGATAAAACAACCAACTAATCAAGCAATCGTTAAAGTCAAAGTGAATAGGAATATAGGATAGAAAAGAAAGCAGAGATGATAACGAGTGCAATAGTAGTCATTAGTAAAGTAAACTAGTAATTAATGGAAGGGAGCTGCGAGCATAGATAGGGCCGGCCCATGGCAGCCCAGTCTTGTTGCCCCCTTGTTAATTTGTAATAGGGCATCATTCCGGCCTTCACTTCCAATTAGACATCTTTTCTTCCAATTGACCTTGAGAAGGTTTCTTTTCTTTTCTTTTGCTGCAGTAAGGGCATGTTTGTTTTCTTGCAACTCCAATTTAGATGTAGTTGGAGATACAAGAAGGTAGAGTTACAGTAGTTGCACTTCCATAATAGTTGTTTGTATATTTGTAAGTGAAGTTGTCGCAAGTTAAAAAATTTTTGTTTGTTTCACCGCACCTGACTATTAATGCTATCTCTGTATATGGAATAATATCACGCTCTCTGTATATGGAAAGAGCGATCATTGGAAAGAGGAGTAAAAGGTGAAAAAGCAAATGCAGCATCTGTTGTTGCGTGAAATTTGGCCGCATGACGAAATACTGCATCTGACTCCTACCTGTATTTGTATTTGGAAATGCAGGTTAATTTTGCAATTACACCAAAACAAACATCTGTACAATACTTGCTTGTATCTGGACCTACAGAATCGCTGCAATTACATGGAAACAAACATACCCTAAGTGTGGTCTTTATTGTCTTTATTGTGTACTGTGGTTCAGCCTCAGTACACTATTTTCTTTCTCTGTCGTAAAAACGTTAGAAAGGCTGTAACATAGATTCTGAGAGAGAGACGCTAGCCGCAGGCCCAAAATGCCTTTACCCACTTAAAAAGAAGCTAAGTATCTCAAAGTGAGCCCATGACTCAGTTTTTGATGCCCGGATATATTTCTTAGTCCACAGAAAATTTGAAGTCTTCGAACTTAGAACTTAGAACTTAGAATTGATATATTTTATGGGTAAGAATGTCACCATTGATATATTTTATGGGTAAGAATGTCACCACAACAATTTATCTTGACAAACATGATAATTAATCTTAAATAAATTTATAAAAATAACTAAAAAATAGGAATTCTTTAACAAATATTTTTAGATATTGAGATTAATTGTTTTTCAAATTTTATTTTATTTGTGTATCATTTAATACTTCATCAAAAATTATTAAATTTAGAACGTTATAATTATAATACAATTTTGATAGTTCTTGATAAACTATCAAATTACATACTAATTAAATAGAATTTAAGATGCAATCAATCTCTGCGTATATAAGTTATGTTTGTAAAAGATTTTCACTTTTAATCAAATTACATACTAATTAAATACTAATTTACTCTTCCAACAATCACTATTCTATTTTTACTACTTAAATACTAATCCATCACTACTTAAATACTACTTAAATTAAATACTAATCCATCACTATTCTATTTTTACTAACCCGATAGCACTATTCAAGCTTTATTTCTTGATTTGCCAAACGAACCCAAAAAGAATAGTAATATTTTGAAGCTATTCCGGCATTCTAGTACATATTTGGCAAATATTAATCAGAATTCCATATTAGTTGGGTAGTTAGGGTAATTAATTTGCTATTCGAAACTATTTCAATATTCCATCAATTAGTCTGAATACTGACACTCTCTTTTAGTTTAAATAGCATATTCTATTCCAAATTTGGAGCGCCAAACGTTATTTAGCCCTTAGCAGCAGCACCTCTTAGCTTCTCAAAATAAATAAATAAATGCACTTAAAAATTGCAAATATTGGCCTACACTATTCAAATTTTTTTATAAACCAAAATTGAAAAGCATTTTTTTTCTGAAAGTAGTAAGATTGTCTCTGATGTTAGACGCATTAGATATAACCGAATGTACTTTTCAGTTCCTTCCAACAAAACCGAAACGTACATTCGGTTCTATCTAGTATATAAAAAAAGGGACAATCTTACTACTTTCACCAAAAAAAAATTATTTTTGAATTTCAATTTATAAAAAAAATTTGTACACTATTTCAAAAAAAAAAAAAGAAAAAAAAAAAAAGAAAATGCCAGTACGAATAAATAATAAAAAAAAATAATAAAATGCATTCGAGATTAAAACGCTACGAGACGAGATGACGAGACGAGATGAGAGCGCTTCTTCGACTCGCCGCCATGGCCTCCTCCTCCTCCTCCTCTCCCAACCCCATCCGGATCCCGATCAGGTCGCACCGCCTGGCGCAGCTCGCGCAGCAGCTCCGCCTCTACAAGCCCCCCCCTCCCGACGTCGATCCCGATGTCGATCTCGACGCCCGCGGTAAGGTCTTCTCTCCCCTGGCCGTGGCGGCGGAGTCCAAAGCCCCGCCGCCCCCTCTCCCCTCTCACAAGACCGCCGCCGTTCTCATCTGCCTCTTCGAGGACCCCCGCGGCGGCGATCTCCGCGTCATTCTCACCAAGCGATCCTCCAATCTCTCCTCCCACTCCGGTGAATTTCTCCCCTTCCCTTCCCTTTCTACTCCATTGTAGTACGTGCTTTTGCTAATTGTAACGATGTGGTTGAATTGATTGATCAGGCGAGGTGTCACTGCCGGGAGGGAAGACGGACGAGGGAGACAGGGATGAGAAAGACACGGCGCTCAGAGAGGCCGAGGAGGAAATCGGCCTGCAACCTTCTCTGGTCTCTGTTGTTGCTGTGCTTCAACCTTTCATTTCCAAGGTACTACACTTTTCACTTCTCTTCCACCTTCTCCTCTTCAGTTACATCAACAATTCCTACTTGTTTGACTCTGATCTGCCAATTCTGAACCTAATTAGGTCGAGATACTGGTATGTATGTTCCGATGTGATACTGATATATGATATATTTTTTAGCTTGGTCTGAAACTGAACATTCATGGATGTGTTGTGTATACCAAAGTGACTGTATCGTTATACTCGGATAAAAGTGGCAACATGCCATTCATTGCAGTTATATAACAACCTGCAGATAAAAGTGTATAAACCGAATGTAGGTCTGTTTTGCAGCATCTTCTCAGAGTCACACCAGTCATTGCCATCCTCGACGATATAGATGCATTCAAGCCTGTGTTGAACCCGGATGAAGTCGAGGAAATATTCGATGCGCCTTTAGAAATGTTCCTCAAGGTACATTTTATTTCACAACTGCTTTCTGCGAATTCCCTTTTGAATTTTGATTGGATCATTTTCTATTCAAATTCCAAGTACTTTAATAACTGTTTCTTTGCATTAATTTTTAGGAAGAGAACAAGGAAACAGAGGAACGAGAATGGATGGGCGTTAAATTCCTTGTGCATTTCTTCGATTATAAAGCGGGCAATAAGAAGTTCCTCATATGGGGACTGACTGCCGCTATACTCATTCGTGCTGCATCGGTTGTCTACCAGAGGCAACCTTCTTTCCTGGAACAATCTCCAGAGTTCAGACTTCCATATCCTTGAACCGGATGATCAGTCCTAAAAACCAAATTTAGAATTCAATCTCCGAAAGTTGTTGCTGTGACAACGATCTATTGGAGGAATAATTATATAACATTTGAGGTATTTGTTGCTCTATATCATGTGTGTATTGTGTAGTAATTTAAAAGTGATAGAGAAATTAGAGGGAAAGATAGAGTAGAGTAATTAGAGGGAGGGAGAGAGAAAAAGAGGTGACTGAATTGTAATTCTTATTGCTATTGAATTAAGTATTTAATAAATTTTAGAAGTGATTCTATAACCATCCTAATTTTGTTTTCTACTGATTGTAATATAAATAAATTTTAGAAGTGAGTATAAAATCTTGCATATCTCAAATGGCATCTTTCAACAAGGGATGAGACAGATTTAACATAAGAATTTACTGTCACTAAGAAAGCATGAAAGCAAAATAGTCAGTGCTCGATCATCTAATTTTTAAGTGCTCCAACTTGAACAAAATTAAAGAAATCAAATGCATGTTTAATGCGGTAAAAGAAAAATGTTCCAATTGAAAGGTCCTTCAATTGCCGAATGTCTTAGAGGGATCAGCCGGGTCGACTTCAAAATAGTAAGGCAGATCAGTGGGCAGTTTCTCATCACTCAAGCCGATATCTTTCAGAGTCTGCACAACTTCATCAAACAGTACTTTGTTTCCCAGAGGGGTGAAGTGCAATCCGTCCCTGAAAAACAAAACCGCATTACGTTAATTTCGATTGATGCAATGTCTAAAGTTGATTTAGAGAAAACAAGATTGGATTAGTAAGAGCTCTATACCTCAAGGTAGACTTGCGCCAGTCCGGGATTTCCTGCATCTTAGACCATGTGTCAATGACGGGGGCGTTCAGTTCCTTGGCAACAGCTATGCACGCCTTTGCAAATTTCTCGGCGGCTTCATTTGTTCTCTCTGCCTCTCCTGATGGGTCATCACCGAAAAGATCCCTGCCATTCTCAAAAATTAACTCACAAGGGCATGTAGTATGATTATTAAACCAGACAATAATAAATTGTACTATATATTCATGATAGAATTTAGGAAGAAAAGAAAAGACAGAATGATTGTTGTGGTATGGTACATTTTTGTTCCCAAGATGAAGAAAACTATGATTAAACTAATTAAATATTAACATTTAAGTGAATGGTGTATTATAATTTTCTAAGACAATTTCTATCCATCATTAAACAAGAAATAACCAACTTCATTCGGATATATGATGGTTTGTGAAACTTTGGATTGGCTTAAGCTAATATCAATAAATTTGAGGTTATCTATTTGGGTATAAATTGTTGTTAACAAATACTTGATTCTTGCTTCCTCATCAATGGGCGGTGGTGCAATGAAGATGACAACCGCTGATGGCCACTTGGTCTGAAATAGAAATCCACACAAATAGTTCAATTAGAGTTTTGGGCCGGTAGATGAGATCCAGGTACAGAGTGAAAAGAGTTATGATCAGGTTACAAATGGATCATGTTAGGTCCGGACTCCAGTCTGATACCACTGATACGGGTCTAGATTCATGTAACTCGCAGATAAAATAATGTTACTGTTTGATAATTGATAAGGACAATAAAGAAAGAGTTAAAAAAAAATAATATAATTTTACTCCAACGATCCCACTAAAAAAATTTATTATTGATCCTATGATTATAAACAAATATTATCCAGTATTAAATTTTATTTGTAACCAGCAAATTTTGTTGGATCGCGATCACTTGTTTTTCTAAAAAGAAAAGCAGACTCTACTTTTTTTGACCCGACGGTTGAGTTGAGAAACACCGAAGTACATTGAGATCAGTACAGCAAATACCAAATTACTTTGAGATCGGTACGACAACCAATACCAACCCTCCAATCGAAAAACAGACCCTGTTTTTCTTCTCAGATTTCCATCCAATTTTGTTGAGTGTGATCGTGAGCAACACTCAAAATAATAATAGGAGAAACATCTTGTGTCCGTTAAAAATACATCCATACGTCCATAAAACACACCCAGAATGTAATAAATACATCCGATTTTATTAGAGAGATCTGATTTGATAATCTATAGACGCTATGGACATATATTCTATGGACGCTATTAATTACTCTAGCTCCCACGATCCCATGTCCCATCCGTTCCACTAATGATTAATGATTAATCTAATTGTAATCAGCATTGTCGTTTGTGTCGCGCCCACGTGACACGCACGAGCGAGGGCACTCACTCACTCTATCAATGAAACAGCAAAAGACAGAAATGAAATGAAATGAAGGAAAAAATTAAGACCTTGAAGAAGGCGTGGATGGATCGGAGGTTGTGCATGTACTCCTCCAGCGGCACGTGCTGGAAGCCGCTGTTCTTGTCGGGCAGGGAGGCGTCGTTGGCGCCGAAGAAGACGGTGACGGCAGCGGGAGCGGGGGAGTCGGTGACGCCGGCCATGGCCTTGCCGTTGCGGAGGATGTGGAGTGCCCATCGCGTGTTGTAGCCGCTGTAGCCTCTCAGGATCACATCCGCCTGATCGATTCATTATCAGATCGATTTGATTGAGCAAATTCATCAACGATCGAGGAGAATGAATGAATGAATGAATTTGATGATGATATTGATGATAGGAAGGGTACCTTGCGGGCGAAACGGTGAGCCAGAGAGGCGCCCCAGCCGCCGTCGCAGAAGGATTCCTCGGTGATGGAGTCGCCGAACAGCACTATCTTGGGACGCACCATCTCTAGCTGCTACTAATTTCGAGTTTCAATTGGGGATTGATTATTAAGAGTTGAGAGAGAAGCGGAGCTGCAGGTGATGGGCTGATGGCTGCCTGCCTCAGTCCCTCTCTCAACTCTTACTAGTAATTAGTAGTTGAGAGTTGAGACTTGAGATTGGATCAGGAATGCCAGATTTAATAAATATTGACTAACGGAGTGTTTGTATTGGACTCGGCAAAACCGGAACAGCCGCACAGCAGAATAATATGAATCACCTCACAGTCACGGACTCATGGTGAGGGAGGGGTTTTCCTTTGGAGTCTTTAGTAGTCCTCAGTCCTCACCAGTCACCACAAACGATCTCTGTTGCCAGGCTAAGCAGCGATTTTTGAACATTTCATAAATTATCCTACATTTTCAAATTACCAAACAAAATATTCTTCCTCTAAATTTATTAAAAAATAAACCTAATTATGAAGCAAAATATTTCTTCTTTAAATTTATTAACAAAATGACCTTGTATAATCATACATCACAAACTTTTTTACACTCTATCCTCTACCCAACTTTTCTTTGATTTATAAAAAAATAAAAAAATAGAATCTAAGCCTACTTCATCAAAAAGAAAAAAAATTCTTAATATATAATTTTTTGAGTAAAATTCTTATTATACAATTATTAAAAATTATTCATTATTTACATGTTTAGAAATAATCAATATGATAATGTGTATTAATAAAACAATATAATAATGTGTATTAATAAAACTGAAACAGGATGTGTCATAAATATTACCAATGTGTATTATTTTGGAAAAAAAATATTATGGTTATAGAGTTTGTTTAAGATTATTTAATATTATTTAAATGTTCATATATTTTATTTTCTAATATCGTTGAACATTATTAACTGTTCAATAACTTTAATTAGATAGTTTTAATGAACAGATATTGAAATAGTTGAGAGTGAACAGAGAGGAGGGAAAAGAGAATACAAAAGTGAGTGGTGTATAGTTATTGAAGGATATTTTGTTAATAAATTTAGATGAGGAGTATTTTGTTTGATTTTTTAAAAAATCTAGGGTAACTTGTAAATGTGTCCGTGATTATCTTTTTATTTTATTTTCTGTTTTACTCTTTTAACTCTTTCAACCTAGCTTTCTTGGAATAGATTCGTAATTTCCTTCTGATAATTTGTCAACAATTATAGAATCTTTTGGACAGAAACTGTGTAAAATGTAAATGGTTGTGAACAAAATTCAATTTGTTTTTTAATAGTTATTATTAATGTTAATTATTATTATTATGAAGTCCAATTGGGATGTCCGAGACAGAGCTAAATCGAACGCCATCAGGGGTCCGGGGAGGGATGGGGCGCGCGCTCGCAGCCACCCGCCAAAGGTCCAGCACTCACGTCTAACACTAACCGTGATGTTGGCGCTACGCTCTGCCTCGCTCCGCCCCACACTCCCCCCGCTTCGCTACTCTACTACCTCCACCTCCAGCTCCCCGCCTTCCTCCCCTCGCCCCTGGCACGGCCTCCACGCCTGGCGCGGGACCCCTCCCAGTCACCTCCGCCACTGGGGCGCCAGCGGTCCCATCCCCACCCCTCCTCAGGACCTCCCAGTCCCACAGTCCTTAACAGACGCGATTGATTCGGCCTCGTCCCTGGCCCAACTGGGCGCCGCCGTGCTCTCCACCCCCGACCCTCTCTCCAAGTCCCACCTCTCCCATCTCGCCTTCTCCAAGTGGCGCACGCGCACCCTCGCCATCCCCGTCGGCCACGCCGTTGCCCCCGACCGCCCCGCCAGGCCTCACAAACCCCTGCTGGTTTCTACCAAGGAGGTGCCGCCCCCTAAGCGCTCCGGCTTGCCCCTCAACGCCTACTTGCTCCACAATTTGGCGCATGTTGAGCTCAATGCTATCGATCTTGCCTGGGACACCGTCGTCCGCTTCTCCCCCTTGCATCATCTGCTCGGGGATGGGTTCTTCGACGACTTTGCCCGTGTCGCCGACGATGAGAGCCGCCACTTCGCCTGGTGCTCCCAGAGGCTTCATGAGCTCGGATTCAAGTATATATCCTTTTCATCTTCCCTTACTTTCATCTTTTCATCAAATCATGCTGTTGTTTTTGCAATCACATCATTCCAGTCATTGATTGACCAGGTATGGGGACATGCCTGCTCACAACTTGTTGTGGAGGGAATGCGCCAAAACTGCTCCCGATGTTTCCGCTCGCCTTGCTGCAATTCCTCTTGTTCAGGTCTTCACTCTACATTCATTCCTCATTTCCTAAATAAACTCTTAAGAATTTATCAAATATGTTCTATAGCAAGGAAGGGTATGCCATCCTAGTTTCGATGTTAGTAAGATCATATTGTAAATGTAAAGGCTCATTGTCAATTTGGGACATTTGGCAACTCTCAAGGTTATGCACTGATGAATAGTACTGCGCTTACCCAATTTGTGAGGACAAGGAACCCAAGAAACTATATGAAACACTTTTATAGGATCCGTTATTCTCTTGTCTTCCTGGAAAAATAACAAAGGGCAATATAATGTTAGAAAATATAGCTACCTACCTTCATTTCCTGTGTTTCCAACAAATCACACAACATTGATATGGTAAAATAAAAAATGTTTTGCTCTCCATCTTCCTCCATTTTCTAGCATTTTTTACAATACTTATATAGAAACTGCAATTAAGAAACTTCTGTATGCCAACTTTGACCAAAAAAAAAATAAAAGAAATAAAATAGTCTATAGGATCTTTTGAGTGATTTATAAAACTCTTTTTGTTATTTAAAATGAATACTTCGTTGCTGTTAAATGGCTGATAGCTGATAATCAAAATCATAAATTAGGAGGCAAGAGGGCTTGATGCAGGGCCCAGGTTAGTACAGAAGCTTGTAGGCTGTGGGGATCACAGAACTTCACAAGTTGTTGCAAAGATAGCTGAAGAAGAGGTCGCTCATGTGGCTGTTGGTGTTTACTGGTTTGCAGATGTCTGTAAAAAGTTAGGACGTACCCCTTGTCCGACTTTTAAAGGTTAAGAAATGTTCTTTGTCATCCTCTTTTCCTTTTGGTTTGCTTTCATAATTAATATTTTTCATCCATTTATTTTGTTAGACTTGCTAGAGGAGTATGGAGTTGAGATAAAGGGGCCATTCAACTATCAAGCTCGGGATGTAGCCGGTATACCCCGTCACTGGTAAGTAAACTACAGAGACAATTGAAAATTTATAATAAATACCCACAGATGTCCAAAATATGGTTCGATGAACTCCTATTTAATGTGGCTCTAAGAGACTTGACTGTTGCTTAGTGAAATATATTTGTTTCTTTCTTCCATGTTGCCACTAATTAGTTTTTCGGGAGAGAGCTTGTTTCTTGCAAGTTTATATCTTTTCTTTTTCTCAAAAGAAATTCATTTCTATTCTTAAAATTGTGTATTCTGGCCCTTTTCTCTACTTATAGGCTTAAAGCTAATTGTTCTTGTTCTTTTTTTTTTCCCCTTTGAAAAAGGTGTATTTTATCACTGATTAATGAATGAAACTAACTACAATTACGGCATTCTTTCTATGAGGTAAGTTCATTTAAACAACCAACATACATGCATTGTATTTTTAATCAAACCCACAAAAATTTAAGATTCTGAAATGGAATCGGTAGGACACTGATCCTACTTTTCTCAAAAAAAAAAAAAAAAAAAAAAAAAATAAACCCACAAAATAACCTCAATTTCTTTAATTAGCCACTTGTATTATGAGAAAGGCAGAAAGCTATAAACTCCCTTTACTCAATAGCTAAAGTATTAACTCCCATGTTGGGTTATAACTTACAAGGCACATTGAGAAGGGGCTGTACTAGTCTCAGACCTTGTAAATGAAATATCATTGACATAGAACAAAAGCTAATCATATTAAGCGTACTGAAATATTATTTACGGCTTTATCATCTATCTTTTGTACTTGTTGGAATTAGATTACTGAAATTTGTATAAATCTGAATCAGGTATGATAGCGCAATTAGTCCTGATGCAACAAATGACCTTTCCAAGGTAAGACCCCTAAACCCTCCTGATTTCATGTTAACTCCTAGTCATCAAGCGCAGATATATTGAAAGACCAATAATTAATATGCTTTAAGCAACTAATGTGGCATAAACACTGGTTTTGCCAGGTTCATGACAGGCTGGCTTGCATTGTTGCAATGGAGAAAGAAAACTTGGTGTAGTCATGATGATCTGAATTTTCCTTGGAACCTTTTTAGTGATTTTTAAGTTCCTTCCACAAATTGGCTGGGAGAAAAGGTAGTAACGAAGGATTAATTCCGTCATCTTATAATTTGCTGGTACAAAGACTTCTCAACAATTTTATTCATCAAATTAGTTTTGAATTGGAATTCTCGTCCATTATACCTAGAAAATTGAAGATTTGCAATACACCTGAGCCTAATCTAGTTTTGGCATGGTATAAAACCTGTTCTCTATTGATGGTATGGATCTATCCGGTGAGTCTTCATCAAAATTCTGGTAAAAACTCAACATTGTCTTGGTGGGTGTCAAGGGCTGGTTTAAAATCAAGAGTGCTGGAAGATATAATGAATCATGAGGGTGTTTTCATGGGCCTAGCTGCCTTGAAAGCACTTAAAATCTTGGCCCAAATGATTTTTAAACAAATATTCCAAGGCAGTGGTTCTAGATGCTGATAATATGGATGCCATGACAAAGTGTGTTGCATTGCCTTTTGGAAAAGCTAGGCAATAATTCAAAATGAGACTGTGATATCTCATCTGCCACAAAGAATAGCATTTCTAATTGACACCAATTGGAAAATCAGGATTTTACTTTCTTTGTAAAAGGACATGTATGATTGAAATTCAGTATTTTCAGTATTACTAAAGGAGATTATCAGTGTGCATTGGTTGAAGGGCAGAAAATCAATGACTTTAGAAGTATTTTTATCAAGAGAACAGCTGTGAATTGGTTGAAATAGTATGTGATCGATTCTGATTGCTATTTGCACAATATTCAACTGGCACTAGATAAATTAGGTTGATGAAAATTGCAATACCCAGTGGCCTCTTCATAACCATAGCCCATAGGTTGGCCATGCATTAGTTGTCATCTAGTATCTTTCATTTATGTCAACTTATTGTCTTGCTTTTTCTTTGAGTTGTTACAGGAGATATTTTAAAAATGAAATGTTTGTTTCCAGTGGATTGGTTGGTTGCAAGTTTTCTACCAAGACCTTTTTTGACTTGATTTTAGATTTGCATCTAGGGCTGCATTCAAATCCTTTTTCAAAACTAGTTTCTTATTAGTAATAATGTTGTACCGTTTAGCACAGGGTAAATTTTATAATACACATCTGTTTTGTCATTTACCACTGTTTTTTTTTTTTTTTTTTTTTTTTTTCTTTTTAGTGTTTCTGTATGCTTTCTGAAAAAACCATCTGATGGGTTGCAGCGAATCGGGGAAGTGGATACTAAGAAATCGAAAGTCATCTGTTCGATTGCTATAACATTTTTGGCAATTCTCTACCTAATAAAGAGAATTAGCTCAACAATGCTGGCTGTGACAATTGCTTTTTTGGTTTAAGTGGATGAGGATTGTTAGTCGCTTCACTTTGTTAGGTAATTCTTCCATTAGAGGCAAACAACTTTTTAAAATCTTTTTGAATTTTAGGTAGCCATTTAATGTTTAACTTCATTGTGAAAAAGTGTTCTTGTGAGGATGATCTGTTTCTCTTTAGAAATCAAAATAAGAGCTAGCTGTAACTATTAAATATTAACAACAATGTATACGTGGAAATTAATCCAAGCGCGGTTTCCTTACAATATAAGACTTAAGATAAACTCAAAATTTATATTCTTGGGAGTGAATTACACAAACGATCCCTAGCAAAGTTCCATTCTGTTATGAGATTGGTCCTTTAAATTTGAAAAGTATCAACTAATGTTTTAATATTTAAGTCATTAAAATTTAACTAGCATGTCATTTTTTCCTCAAAATTTTTAATTTGTGTGAATTAGTCTTTGCATTTTGTTTTACTTCAAAGTAATGTTTTTATATATCAGAGAATTATATTATTATTAAAAATAGTGAAATATAGTAATGAAAAATATAAATAATGTAATGTTGATAATAATAGATTAGTTTATGGCAAATAAAATTTGTGGACTAAAATGATATGCTAATGAAATGTTGATGAGATGAAATTTCTGAAACTTACGGACCAAAATGGTAACAATCATAATTTAAGAATGATTAGATGATACTCTTAAGATTTTAAGGACCAATTTAGTAAAATAGTGACACTTTAGGACCATTTATTTAATTTACTGTATTTTAATTTACAAAGTAAGACTCAAATTTATGCTTAACCTACATACCTTATTTTAATTTACAAAGTACGATTAATACTTATTGTTTGAACTTCTAAAATGTATTTAATTATATACCAAGTTAAATAACCAAAAAAAATCTGATATGCCAACCTCTATTTAAATTTTTTGATTTGCTACTTAAATCTCCTCTTATGTACATTCATTTCAGTTAGAACTAACTTCCATTAATTTAAGCTAAAATGCAAGAGGTCTTTCTATGGTGGTTGTTTAAATTCGTGATAAGGGTGCTAAAAAGTAAAAACTAGTAGTATTTATTGTCTTTAAGGCGCGGTAAATATAGTTTGTCCGGTTAACTAAATCCCCATATCAGAGATTAGATATATAATAACCAGTACTGTATGAACAGCTGTTTTAATTTGGCAATTTGGATAATGGCTGCTGCACAGTAGCATCTCAGAAAGAAGGGATCAAAAGAAGGAAAGAAGATAGCGTGTTTGACTGTACTTGGGACTTGGCTAAAGCCTAAAGCTGAGTTAATTTACTAATCAAGATTGTGATTGTGATTAGCTTTGCCTTGGAATTGGGTTCTGATTGAAAAATATGAAACAAACAATCATGTATATATATATATATATGCCTACTAGGTGGCGGCTTTGTACGAGTTCCCTTTGGAAGCTTCCAATTCTTAAGTACTAAGTACACATCTTTTCATCATGCATGCTTTTTTCTAAGGAAATTAAAGCAACCCCAACTGACAACTGTGTCTCTAAATCATAGGATCGATACCAATTATGAAATCTACGCACATTGCTACATCCCTACTAATAATAAAAGGATGAGTTTTTTTGAGACCAAAAAGGAGTCTCTGTCCGGAGCTATTTTGGACCGTCCGATCGGATAATCTCAACCGTCCACACACATTTAATGTACGGATCCGCTGTTGGAGTTGTCTCTCCCAAATCCTCCTCCTGTTCTGCACTTGCGGATCGTTGCATTTACTGCTCGTCCCTTGGACGGTCCGATCACTCGGATTGCCTTCGATCCGCGAGACTCCCTCGGATCGCTGCATTTACAGCGTCTCTCTCGGCCCTTCCATCCGCGCGACACTTCGGCTATCCTCTCCGCAAATTGAAGGCCTCGATACTCAGACTCTCTCCCTCAGATCGCAGGGACTCCATAAATGGAGTTCCACTTTAGAAATGACCTTGCCCACCTGCTGTCAAATTTGAAATCGAATTAGAGTTTAGAAATCACCGCCCAATCTCAGGTTTGTTAGGAATTTGACAACAAATTCGGGTTTAATCTGTTTGCATGTAGGGTTTGCATCTAGGGTTTAATTTGTTTAATTTTGCATCGATTTTCTGGTTTTTTAGGAATTTTACAGAAAAATCTGGTTTGCAATTTAATTTGACAGAAAAATCCGGTTTAATTCGATTTTTTTCGATTTCTGATGACTTATCCACGTTTCTGGTTTGCCGAACTGAATGAGAATATAACTTGCATGAATGGAATCAGTAACAACAGCACCCCAAATTCTTTTCTTTGACTTTCTTCGATTTTCTTTGATTTTCAGTAACAACAGCACCCCCAAAATAATGTAATGCCTCGATTTTCTTCAATTTTCTGGTTTGCAGTTTAATTTGACAGAAAAATCGTTTTTAATTCGATTTTCTGGATTTTCAGATATTCATATTCATATTGCTTATGATTTGTGAATTTCTGAACTTGTTAGGTATCAAGATGGTGCTGATTCGTAATACCAGTTCGCGGGTGCATGCCTTCGGCAAGATTGACACCATGCCTGCCTTGACACCGGATGAGATTCGGAGACTTATCGAGGTGCCACAATCTGAGGAGTGGCAAGAGGTATATTAATTGTCTACGATTTACAGTTTAATTGACATGTACTCAAAAGTCGGTTGCTTGATTTAGTCTATGTTTCCCTGTGGGTTTTCTGGTACATATATAGATGATTTAAATTGGACCTCAATTGGGATTTCATATTAGATTATTTTACAAACATTATCAAACAAAAGATATTAGATTATTTGAAGGGTTCAGTTATGCCTCTCGTGCACTGTAAATGAGAAAGTTGGCTTTTGGTTAGTATTGTTTCCATAATGAAGTCAATTCACAAACCCTAATTTAAATTTGAACTCTCATGAGAGGCATAACTGAATTTCAAATGCATTAGTGAATTCACAACTTTGTCTACCATTATATTCGGTATCTATCTATGTTTTTGCAGATACGAGATGATCCATGCTTGAGTTATTTGATGGATCAATATGTTGAAGCTGAGAGGAGCAGGTTTCAAAATTCGGATACCGGTCCCACTCTTGAGGCATTAAGGTCAAATTAGAGCATGTCATTTGCTGTTTGTATTTCTTATGTTTTGCATATAACATTTACATAATTTTTTTCCCTCATGTAGAGAATATCATATGCGGATTGAAGCACGTGTGTATGCTCAAGAAATCATTGTTCAACGCAAAGAGTCTTCCGCCGAAGCAAGGATTCCAAGGTGACATCCAATTTTTCAATTTTTCTGCTTTCAAATGATTTGAATCATGATACCTGTACCACTTTGAAGTCTTGCATGTTTATCTGTTAGAACCGTACCTTTTCTTATGTAGTTTATAATTTCTTTAGGGTGATGTTAAAAGATCTTTCATTTGAGACGGTTGCTAAAAAATTTGGAATGCCAATCATGGAAGCTGCTAAACAGCTAAGGATTCACAAATCAACATTGCAGATTTGGTGTAGAATGAATGGGATTTCACGATGGCCTTATATGAAAATTCACAGTATAGAGACTCTTCTAAAGAATGTGCAAGTAATGTTCTCAGTCTTTATAAAATAGGCTATTTTGTAGAATATAAAATTAGGTCAAAGAGAATATCATAATCTGTATGCTATCTTCCAAATTTATAGCACTTTTGAGTTTAAATAGCTTCGGTATTTAACAAAATTAAAGTGCCTTGATCGAAACATATAATTCGATGGCATATTTATATTTACCATAATAAAGATAGATGAAACAAACTTTTCTTTCATTCCTTCTTATTTACCATGGTTTAAACTTTGTTGTAGGAGTTTGGAAGCGATAAGATGTTTGGTGAGGAAGGTATTGCAGGTATTATTGAAAAATTAGAAAAAGAGAAAAGAACAATAATTGAGAGACCTACTTTGGCTATAGAAGATAAACTGGGGGGGTTATGTGTCTGCAGAGCTTGTTTGATTATGAGAATGTCATTATCTGTTTAGGTCTTGTTCCATTAGGTGTCAACTATGTTTTTTAAATTGTTTAGGTCTTGTTCCATTAGGTGTCAACTATGTTTTTAAATTAACATATGTTGTTGTTGTGTTGTGTTTGTGCAAGTTCTATATATCCTCCATGTATGTCCATCTTTTGTAAGCAATCTAATTATGAGAATGGATTTAAGTTTTATTTTTGCGAGCTGTTGTTTAAAATCAGTACCTGCTCATCGTCTAATGAGAATGACATTTCCCAGTAAGATCTCTATTATTATATATTTTTCAAATTTCAAATGGTTTGGGAAATTAAAGCTTGGTACTTCTAGAAATTAATGTGCTGGTTCTGTACTGGTTTTTCTGGTTAATTGGTTGGTTCTGTACCTGGTTATCATCTCTAATTGAGGCAATATGACCAGATTATAATTGTTTGTTGTTTGAGTTTCCACTTTCCACTACTTTTATCTTTAATATATAAAAGAAATTAATTTACAGGAAAGGAGTTAAGAGCCTGGTGCTCGAATCGTCACCGACATTGCGTAGCTCTGGATTTGCACTAGGTATGTGGACAAATGCATGGTGTGCCTTGGATTCTATCAGGCTAGGAAACATAGTCAGTAACCAGAATGATCACCTTTTATTTCAACCCTTAATGATAACGAGTCATTAACCAGAATGATATAATTCGGAGTATTTTAGTGAGCTAACTGGTTGTATCAAGCATATAAAGTGATTGCACTTGGAAACTGATGTATTGCTTTGTTGCCAAGTGTCTCATTGATTGTTCATACTTGTTTTGCTGTGCAGTATCTAATACCACACCTGCTTGGCTGGAGCACTTTTGCAAACTCTATCAGTCCAGGCCAAGGAAATAGTTTCAGCATGCGTAATGATTTGGAGCGGGACAGGTAATGGAAATGGGTTTCTTGAAAAATCGACAGCTTTCTGACTGGGACTTTTGTTCTTGGATATGTGTGATAATGTTTCTAACTTGGAGCATACCACACTGAAGTTTTGTTATTTTGTTTTTCTTTTCTTGAAGATGATGTGTAGGAAATATATGTGGGAGTAGGATGTCCATGTTTCTGTTTATTAGGTGATGGTTGGGAAATATATGTGGGATTAAGATGACGTGTACAATCAGTTTTTCCAGTTTTACCTTTGTCAATATTGCATTGCATGAGCAGATGAAGTACATACATGTATAGTTAAATAAAAATTATAAGAAAAAGCAGATGTTGCATACACCAGTTTAATGCACTAAGCTTTATTCAATTCAACCTTTTTTTTTTCATCTGCTAAGTGTATATTGTCCGACCTTTTTATAGTAAAGTAAGTTCAATATATCATCTATTGGCATCTCCTAAGTGTATATTCCCCTGTAAAACAAATTACTTTTTTCATTCATATAGAAAGTAACATAGTTGGATATTGGCATATGAGACTACACTGACTGGGAGATAAGTCTTTATGTTAGCATGTTTAGTACTTAATTATATCATTATGATACAGTACGAAGTTAGAAGTTATTCTAACTTTTAAATTCAATAATAGAAAGTAAAAAATAAAAAATTTTGATATTCCACTGCAACGCGTGGGCACTATACTAGTGTATAAATAGATAAAACTATGGTGCTCCTAGGAGTACGGAGGCCTCCCGTGCTCCTAACTCAAAAATCATACTAAAGCATCTCAAAATTTCAATTTATGGGTCTCATTAAATTCTTTATATCATAATATCATAGGATACAAAAATTTTCCATTTTTTGAGATTTTTAAGTATTTGTTTTGTATTTTTTAAAGATGACATAGTTTTATACATTATTTTATTATTATTTTGATGTCATTCTAATAAATTCCAAAACATATACTTAAGAAAGTCAAAAAATAGAAAATTTTTGTATCCTAAGATATTTTGATATAAAGAATTTAATGAGAATGATAAATTAAAATTTTATGATGATTTAATATGATTTTTGAGTTAGAAACACGGGATGCCTCTGTACTCTTAGGAGCACGCTAGATTTTCCCATATAAATATATAAGAGTATATATATGAGGGTAGGTGACTCGATCTGCTCCCTAATTAAACCTGAAAGCTGTACCATCTTAATTAATACTAATTCCTTTCTGGTAACTTATATATGACATGACATGCATGAAATCCGGGACAGATCGAATCATATAAAGCTAAGATTAACTTTGTAACAAATACAGATCTAAACAAAGGGATTGGTTACTTAATTACTACTTACTAATAACTGTAGAAGAATATTCAAGAAGAACAATGAATTAGCTAGTTTTACATGTCTGAACCTGCATCAAGTTTCATATGTATTTGAACTGTTTAAACGTTGAAAATTAAAAATTGTGACCTATGAGTTAATTATGCCCCATTATAACAGACAACCATTCATTCTAAATAGAATATTCTTCCAAAATACATAAATTGTTTTTCACGAATTAATTAACCCAGTTATATATATCCTAACCAATTCCATCCAAATATATAGTGGGCTTACGTGGTTTCTCATTATGAATAGATTATAAATTAAGAAAACTGTTCACTTCTAACGAACTGTACTTTTGGAACCTTTTGTTAGTGCTAGCTTGCTGCTCTTCTGATAGTGATTCACCTCCAATAGTATATAGTCATTAGCAAAATGCTGGAGAAATTAATAAAATAGGCACATAACAGAAAGGTAACTTGTTGATGATGAAAATGACATGAACAATTTAAATGTGAAGAGGAATTAATGAGTATGTTACCATTTACCAGTAAATCATTATGTAGATGCTCCAAATTGCATTATTGCAACATAGTGAAGCAAAAAAAAGAAAAAAAGAGAAACAAAAGGGGAGGGAAACTATAGATTGAAAGCTACCTGCTTTTGCTACCCAACGAGAGAACAATCAACGACTTCATTACAAAGATCCAACATATAGAAACTAACCATATATCATATGACATGAACTATATATAATTATGGTATATTAACTATTAATTTTCAATAAATAATTGTTTGTTACATACGCTAGTTATAACAGGACCAAATAAATTACTTCTTTGTTTTTCATGTCTACTATTTTCTTCTATTCTCTCTCTCTTTCTCTCAGTTTTTTTTTTCTCCTCCATTTTTTTTAGTAAGCCCCGAAAAATACAAATTCACGACTTTAAGCCCCGTAACACACATTTTTCACATTTGAGCCGGACGCTAGCGTCCAACCGGGACGCTACTGTACCGCAGCGTCCCTCAACATAACTGGGACGCTGCACTACCGAAGCGTCCTAGCCACGTCACGTGGGCCGCTAGGGTGAGGAAGGAAAGGAAGGAAGAGTGCTCGGGTGAGGAAGGAAAGAAATGGAAGAAAGAAAAGGAACAAGGCGAGAGCTCGCCGCTACGGTACTACAGCGGTCAAGTGGGCCGCTAGGGTACCAGCGCATCCAGCCTGGCCGCTGTAGTACCGTAGCGTCCGACTCAAATGTGAAAAATGTGTGTTACGGGGCTTAAAGTCGTGAATTTGTATTTTTCGGGGCTTATTAAAAAAAATTGAGGTTTTTTTTAATTTTTTAATTTTTTAATTTTAGTCCTTTCTTTGATAAAATGAAATAGATATACTAGCCAAAAACCAACTATGCAAAGAAAATCAGGCTCCTTTTAACAGACAACCGCACAACGCACTCCTAAAGTTGATTATCCAAAATAAGAAAAAGAGACGAACCAATTGCAGTTATTAATTACTATTTAGTTTGCTAGAAATCAAATTACGTCTCATTATATATACAAATATAAACCTTCACAAATTTTTAGTGATTATTAAGACTTCTCCTCTCTTTGTTAAGTCAACAATGATACTATGATTGCACTAATTTAATTTGTGTGTGAGAAATTTTATATATATCCATAATTGAATTGAATTTGACTATAGCATAATTAAAAGTGCAAATTTATGAAATTGAGGATATAAAATTATTTAACTCGCAAACATGGCCATTAGGCCATATATATATATATATTTCAAACTAGCTAGTTCTCATTTAATTTAAACTCTCTCTATATATATGCACCTTGTGAAAATTAATTGCACTGGTCACGTTGTTCCAAAGATAGTGATGTGAAGGACTAACTAACACAATTAAATTAATTAATTAAGAGACAATACTACGTACGGCGATCGACAAATATTGCATGTCAAATAATTAATTGCGTTAATGTTTTTTCTTTTTGTAGTTTCAAGTCCAAATGTAAGGAATGATTATCTTTTTATATATGGCTTTCTATTAATTATGATAGTGAGCACATCATCAGTTAATAGCTTACCACCATTTTATACAAGACTTGTGGAAAAATAGCAAGCATCATGGCATTACTACTGAAAACAGTAGATGGTAAAAAAAATAAACTCAGAAGACAGTTTTCTTCTGCGAGAAAAAAGAAATTAATAACTGTAAATTAAACTGCATATATACCTTTATATCTATAAACCCGTACTCTGCATTACAAAATTATATTATGAGATAACAATTCTGTTTTTTTTTTTATTTGAGGAAAAATAAGGGTGAAGCCAACAATTCTCATTTTGTTATTTGTGAAAGCTGCTAATTACACATTACACTTGATGCAGCGTCCTTTTTAGACACAGTAATTGATTTGTTCATTAATTTCTTCTTTGCTTTTCCAAGTGGCTTGGAACCTCAGAAGAGCAAACCATACAATATTTGTCAGCTAATTTTAATTAGGCGTATATCATAAATTCATAATACTATAATGTTAGTACCTATTTTTTGTTTAAGTTTACCACGTACGTCTTCTCTGCTGAATGCTGATCAAACAAACAAAGGGGATAAATTCATAAAGCAAGAAAATTAATTACCTCAAAGTAAAAGCGGTTATGTGAATTTGACACTAAAAAATATTTGGTATTAAGATGTTCCTTTATTTCTTCTTTTTTTTATTTTTATTTTTTCCCTTTACACTTTGTGAAGATTAACATTGAATTCCCAAAAATATTTTTACAGCAAGATACTAATTTAATATCCTGAATCATCATTCTGTTTTTTTTTTAAATAGTAAATATCAAAGATTCAAAGTGACGTCATGAATCCTCATAAACCTGATATTTACCTAACTTAAACAATAATTCATTTAAAATATTAAACATGAATTGCATAGTTCAAGCACCATGGAACTCACATCAATAATAAGTTAATAACCTAGCTCAGATATAATTCCCGGACTTGAATTTGATCTAAGCACAAAATGACAACACTTGTGACCTGATTTGACTCAACTTAACCTTTAGACACCTCTAGGTCAAACTTGTGCAACAGGAATTGATCACAACTCACAAGCAAGGTTTTGCTCTGCAAGAAAGAATGAGAAGCAGCAGCATCTATTCATTGAGTGTCAGGGTTTAAAGGGCCTTTAATTTGGAGTTGTTAGAAAGAAATTGCAAGGGAATGAAGAAAAGTTGTCTACTTCTCTTTGATTTGATACAGGAAAGAACCAATGTGGAGGAGTTGGAATAAACAGTGTTGCTTTCTTTTCATTAATGAAAGTGATCCTGCAAATCATTCCAATGTTGGAACCAGAGGATTGGTATATAACTATATATATTGATTTGGCATCTTTTCTTTGGTTGATCATTAATATATAGGCACATAAAGATGCAATATAATTTGCTGTATAAATATTAGTATTTGGACCGAAATGCTAATGCCTCAAAATTTATATTATCGTGTCCGAAATCATGATTTATGGTGCTCAATAAATTCTTTATATAAAAATATTGAGGAATACAAAAATTTTTCATTTTTAGAATTTTCTAATTACTTATTTTGAATTTTCTATATTTATGTTATCGTGTCCGAAATCATGATTTATGGTGCAATAAATTCTTTATATGAAAATATTGAGGAATACAAAATTTTTTCATTTTTAGAAAATCTTCTAAATATTTATTTTGAATTTCAGAAAAGAGCTCATAAATATTAATAAAATATTACAATATCTTATTATTGTTATTATTATTATTATTATTATTATTTTTTTTTTTTGCTTTCTCCAATGCCCGTAGAGTACTTATAAAAGATAATGTAGCTATTGACAAAATACTCGTTTATATTCCGCCAACTACTCCTTGACTGCTATGAATAAAAAAGGGTCTGCTACTCTATCTACCTGTGCATTTCTATTTTTCAAAAAGCAAAGAAATTCGTTGTTTGAAAAAAACATAAAATTAATGATGAGAAAATTAAGTTGGAAAATGAAGGTGAAAGGGAACAAAAGTTACAAAACGGGTCTATCCGGTCGCCTCAGTCTTGGGCTTTTTTAGCGTTTAGCTATTGCTCATGTGATTACGATACATTAACCAACCACTTCATTATATATAGTGAATAATTAATTTATAATTTAATTTTGCAAACAGACCCCATAATGATTCCTATTATTTATATGCCTGTATATTCTTGTAGTGATGCTCAAGGTGATGGCTCTCAAAATCTTGTAATATTGTATTAATCAATGCAATAAACAAAATCTATCTATTATTATTTGTTAATTATGTTAACTAAAATGTTTACATTGAGAATTCTTATCTTGACAATCTTGACAATGATACTTTTTAAAAATTTATAAAAATTCATTAAATATCTTAAAAATAGAAAAACGTTTATGGAAGTATTATTTAACTTATAGATTGAGTATGTTTCCGATTATATATATTCAATTTAAGCGATATTTGATAGCTCTTTAAATATCCGTTAAATTACAACCGTTACAAAATGTACAGAATTTTGATAAGACATCAAACGATATTCAGATTAGATGAAATTTGAAACACTATCAATCTATAAGTTATGCAATGCATCCATAACATTTTTTTTTTCATTTTTAAGATTTTTTATAAATTCTTACAAAATCTTAAAAGTAACCATTGTCAAGATTGTCATAACAAGAATTGTCAATAGAACTCTATAAACAATTGTTAGCTTAGGTAATTCGATCTAGTCCATTGGGAATACAAGTACAATTATATCTTCTTAAAGAAGATATTATTCAAATAATAAAGGTAAAGGGAGGGAATGCATTATGCATGGATGAAACCCAAAAGAAATAAGGAATCAATCGTCAATGATAGAAGCACCAATTTAATTAATTATTCAGGCCATCCATCTATGTGTAACTGTGTAACACACATAAAATAAGAAAATTAAAAATATACAAATGATTATTACGAAAGAAAAAGCAGAGGAATTTTGAATAATAAAGAAAGTTGAAGGTGGCAAATTCAAGAGTAGAGAATCAAAATAAAGAGAATTAAACATCTTGTGTCCGTTGAAAAGCCGTTCATACATCCATAAACGTGTACAGAATGTAAAAGATACACTCCGAAATGTAACAGATACATTCTAAAATGTAACCTATAGAATCTATGGACGGTTTTTCTATGCACTCTAGGTATTACTCCAAAATAAAATATAAACAAAACAAATGGCCCTATTATATCCCTTAACAAATTAACCATGCAGCAGTACTACACTACTACTGGCACTATAAATCCCCAATGTGTTTCCCTGCTCCTCTCTCCATCCCTTTGTCCCTCTATCAATCCATCAATCTATCTAAAATGGAGAGCTCCTTGTTGGTTCTGCTCCTCTGCTCTCTTTTCACTCTATCCTACTCCCAGAAATACTACAATGCAATCTACAGTTTCGGCGATTCGATATCTGACACCGGTAACATGTGCACCGGGGGCGGCGGGTGCCCCTCCTGGCTGACCACCGGCCAGCCGCCCTATGGCCAGACCTTCTTCGGCAAGCCCACCGGACGATGCACTGACGGCCGTGTCATCATCGACTACCTCGGTATATAAATATATATACAAACATATATATAAATCATTTTGTTATTTACTAGTAACATTTAATTAATTAAATTGGCCGTGTCAGTATTGTTCTTCACCTTAACTAGTTTAAGTTGCACTTGATATCTAAACTATAATAATTAATTTTGGGTGCATTTATTTATTTATTTAGAAATTACAAGGTGGTGCCAATTAATGTACTTATTTCTTTTTTCTTTTTCTTTTTTTTCACGGGTTTCCTGTGGGACCGCATGCATCTGAAAATATATAGCAGATTTGATTTACTGCCAGTAGGAGCAGGGTCAAAAGATATCTAATACCATAAATAATAATCAATGGTAGATTTGTGTTGGACTGTTGGTGAGGCATGAATGCTCTTGTACCTCTCTGTCTCTCAATTCTTCAGATTGGATACAAGTTGTCACGTGATATTAAGTTAAACACATGTATCCATATATATATATGTTCATGTTCATCTACAATATATGCACTTATTTTATTAGATAAAAAAAAGAGTATCATTTTTTATATATGAATTTAATTTATGGGCAAATTAATTTGAATTTATGCATACAGCTGAATATTTCGGCTTGCCGCTGCTCCCGCCGTCGAAGGCGAGCGGCACCAGCTTCCAGAAAGGCGCGAACATGGCGATCATCGGCGCCACCACGCTGAACGCCGACTTCTTCCAGTCGATCGGACTGAGCGACAAGATCTGGAACAACGGCCCCTTGGAGACCCAAATCCAGTGGTTCCAGCAGCTCCTGCCTTCCGTTTGCGGCAGCGGTACATACATACATATACATGTCAATTCAATTATATATATTCTGTGATCATATTATATAATCTTGATGAGAAAATTAATTAGTAAAAGTAATTAATTTGAGATTCTATATTATTAATTAATTGATTATGAAATGGAATTGTGCAGATTGCAAGTCGTACCTGAGCAAGTCGCTGTTCATCGTGGGAGAGTTCGGAGGAAACGACTACAATGCGCCCCTCTTCTCTGGGTCCAGCACCGATACTGTCAGCACCTATGTGCCCCGGGTCATCGAGACCTTATCCGACGGTATTGAGGTACGAATACGAATACGAATACGATCATATGATACGGATTGCGATTTAATTACTTGCTAGTGATATACTGGATGTCATGTTTATGATGATTGAATTAACGTACAGAAACTGATAGCGCTCGGCGCGGTGGACATAGTGGTGCCGGGGGTGCTACCGATCGGGTGCTTCCCTCTGTACCTGACCCTGTTCCAGACCTCCAACCCCGGCAGCTACGACCAGAACGGCTGCCTGAAGAACTTCAACAGCCTCTCGTCGTACCACAACTCCCTGCTCACTCAGGCCATATCGAACCTGCGCGGCAAGTACCCCGGCGCCCGGATCATGTACGCCGACTTCTACGGCCAGGTCCAGCAGATGGTTCAGTCGCCTCAGAGCTTCGGTCAGTTCTCCTTTTATATATATGCCATCTTCTTTATGTATGTATATATGTTACTTACTGTTTGTTTGTTTCTAATTAATAAGCATATATTTGTTCTGTATTTATATAATTGTCCCTGATTTTTTTTCTATGACGTGATAATTTCCTCCTCTCAGATTTTGAAACAACCTCATACAAATAAACATGTAGTTGGGAGTGCTCATCCTCTGTAGCGCCGCATTGTGTAACGCAGGATGTGAACCGTTAGATCATCTCGAGATTCGAGCCAGCACAAATCTCGAGATGATCTAACGGTTCATATCCTGCGCTACACAATGCAGCGCTACACAGGATATGAAATCTGTAGTTGGGCACTGGGGTCATAGGGGTTGACCAGTTAGGTTGTGATTTGGTGGAAAGTTGACACTGCTATATATATTCCAATAGCTAGAGACTAGTGACTAGTGAGACTAGACACTTCTGTGTCTCTGTGTCTTCACATGACATGATACAATTAGATGCTACCAGACAAAATTATAATTGCATAATAAGTGAGTGTTATTTAATATTATTAATGATAAAAATAACAGTAATAACAATAATCATCATCACCATTATCATCATAGTAATGATGAACAAAATAACTTAACTATAATAAAAATTAAGACATGACTTTTCGTAATATGATTAATTACTTGTGACAATTGATTAACTAAATCTCCTTGTACGTTCTATTTTAATTACAAAAATGAGTTCTGCTATACAATTCTTAGTATACAAGTTAATAAATTATATATATAATCTTCTAAATTACCAAAAAAATTTCATTTTTAGAATTTTTTACCATTCTTAATGATTTTTCAAAATATTCCTTGCAACTCCCTTTTTTATTTGATAAAATAAAAATACCTAAAATGATTGACAACGCTACTTAATTAATTAATCAATCCATCATTGAATAATTAACTTTACAGTTTATGCATTTCAAAATTGAATTATTGGGATATAGCTGGCTCTGTAATGATGTTTTGGTGCAAAAGATATGCATGGTGGCTTTGAAATTGACAACCATTCATGCTGCACACAGTATTATAAGTTATAATCCGTAGAGGATTCTATTAAAGGGTAGCTGTTATATCAAAAAGGAAAAAGCTAGGTACCAACACTTTAAGTAGTTCCTTGATTATTGCTACTTGCTAGTTGCTAGGCCTGTATATACTATATATAATATCATGATACAATCATACAACAAATTCTTGTAAAGTTCCTGTGACAGTGATATCCTGACTTCCTGCACTCCATACTTTTTTTTATTTTCTTGTCTCTAAAGTCATTTAATTCCTGTATAACATATGGAACATTATTGGAACAGTAATGCTAAGAAAAAAAAATAGTTAAATGAGATTAGATGTGTTACCTTAACAATTCAGTAATTGCAAACGTTTATTAGGCAGTGTACTATTATATATGTACAGTGTTTTAATTTGTAGTATGAGAATTAGAGCTATATATATGTATATATTCTGTTTGGTAAATTAAGGATCAAGTTGCTTGTGGTTGCTTAATAAAAAGATAGTGAATTAGTGATATAGGAGAGGATAAGGGGGAGGAGGAATAAGGAATAGATGGCGTCATTTAGCACGATTTAGATTGGTGGGGAATGGAATGGGGAACCCATTAATTAATTGGGGATCAAATGTAGGTGACCAAAATTAATTAATTATCTCTAACGCAATTCATATAATAATTTATATTTTACAGAAGATAAATATATTCGTGTTTTGTTTGATCCAAATAGTATAAGCATACAACGAAGATATATATTGTACCATGTGATTGGGGTACACACATAACTGTACATCATTATATTTCTGGCGGTGCCAACATATATAACGTACAAGACAGCAAACAAGCATGGGCCAAAGTAAATATATATAGCAAAAAAAAAAAAAAAAAAAAAAATCTGAGATCATCTGATCATTATTCATGAGTTATTTGTTTTTTGTAGTCTATACGGCTGTGTAACTGTATACCCAAGTATTTTTTTTTTCTTGTCCCTTTTAACGAAAAATGCTCTTTTATTGTCAGATTCACATGCACTCGTATGAATTAGTCACAGAAGAGAAGTATCTCAAAATATTAGTTTTTTCCCATTAATTAAACATGTCACAATAGTTTATAAATTCCCAAGATTTGTCAGTTCACAAATTCTGTACATGTATTCAGATTTATTGTACTTTCTGAAATCCACTTAACAATTAATTGTTTCATGTGAAAAAAGGATCTTTAATTATGTGACACCTAATTAAATGCTGTTAATTATATGATTTTAACCCAAATTATATAACTTTTGTTTTTGTTATATAAAACAGGACTACAATACGGTCTGAAGGTGTGCTGCGGGGCGAGCGGTCAGGGCCAGTACAACTACAACAACAACGCAAGGTGCGGCATGTCGGGCTCAAGCCCCTGCCCGGACCCCCAAAACTACTTGATCTGGGACGGAATCCACCTGACCGAGGCAGCCTACCGGGCAATCGCCAACGGCTGGCTCAAAGGCCCCTATTGCAGCCCTGCAATTCTAGGCTAGAATATCACTTCCTTGGTTTGGTTGTGTAGATTTCATTTATATTTAACTTGAGATAAATAAGCAATTAATTGTGCAAATTAGCAAAAGGGGTGAGCGGTTTGTTTGTTTGCAGTGTGATTTTTAGGGTTTGGAATAATTATTAGGATTTTTTATTTGATTTAATCAGTTCATTTAAGGGTATTGCCACGAAACTATTGTATCATTAGTCACAAAAAAGAAAAAAAATAGAGATGTGGCGTAATTCCTTGAAGCAAACCTAATTGTTGTTCTTCTTGTAAGAATATGTATTTATGAATGGTGTGAAATAAAAAAAAATGTTTCATTTATTTATTTGTGTTATCGTTGGGGTGTAAGTAATTGTGGATAGTATGAATGTATTAATTTGTGGTAGTGTGAAATTAAAATTGTTTCTTCTTCCTCTTGGTATATTTATTTACAGAGGATTAAAACATGAGTGGTTCTGCACGCTGTAGATCGGCCAAGCAACCTTTCATTCTAAATCGAGCGGTTCTTATCAAACATTTCTCTTTAATTGTATCCGAAAGACATATCATGACTATTCGATTATGAAAAATGAATGCTTTCATGTTTCATCTGATCCACACAGCAGAATTGCTTAATTAGCTTAATTTAAAAGTATTAATGGTTTCATCGATCTTCCTCTCGAGCTAATTGAGGCTTTAATAAGCGGGCTACCACGTTCACTTGTACTGTCGTTTGGTGACTAACATTAGTTTGCCCAAAAAGGCCCATTGGGTAAGCAATCCTCCAATGCTCAAGTTTATATGTAAGCCTTCCTGTTAACGTATACAATATAGGCCTGCTTAATTGCCCGGAATCGGATGCATATTCACAGTGAAGAGCTTCCGGAGTTTCAAGTTTTTCAGGCTCTGATTTGTTCGTATCTGCTTGCTTAATTGCTGTTATTCTTGCAAGAAAGCAGGGTCCTGTTTTTTCCAATTTAATATCCCTGCCATCCAAAACAGCTTCAGCCACTGTGATGCGGTGATCGCGATAGTGTCAACATGCATGCTTTAGTCGATCAGCAGCACTCTGGTATATACGACTTGATAAAAAAAAAGAAAAAAGAAAGAAAGAGTTGCCTAGATGTGAAGCGATCTTTAACTTGATCTGACAAAATACCTTACTTACTCTAGGTAAGGATATTGTAATTAAAATCATTTCATATGTTCATAAATCATAAAGGATTTAGTAATTTAAACTTTGAGGTGCCATCGATCAGGCACGGTAATTTCATGAATACCAAGTCCAACCGTATAGGATGTTGTATGCCATCATGTTAATGCAGCAGGAAGTAAAGACGCAATCTATACATTGCCAACTGTGAAGAAAGCCAGTTGCTTAGGATGGTGTAAATTAATGCATGCTGTCACTGTGGCATTTTCTTGAACGCACATCAAACGCTGCGTGAGCGTGAATTCATCTTTGCGCCTCTTTATATAATTGGGCATGCAATTGTTGATAAAAGATTGATCCACCAGCTGAACCATTGTGCCTTGCTGTCTTGCTGATCCTCAGCTGCCTATAAATAATTAAATGCTGGGCAGCTAATTAAGATCTTGGAAAGAACAGAAGAAACAAATAAACCAGCAATCCAGCATGCACTCACAATTGAAATTGGATGTTTTGATGGATTGGTTGTAAATATATATGGAAAAGAATAAGGACAGACGATACTATATGTATACAATTTTTCACTGTCGTATTAATCCACAGTTATTTTCAGAAATGAGAATGCAATGACTATATATGACTATGTAGAGCTGTTTTGCTTTGGGCCCAAGCCCAACAAAATAGAACTGAAATTAATATATGAGAGCCCAAGACCCACGCGTGAATTAATGGGCCATGCCCATCGTTCGCCTCTTCGCTTCCATATGCGAATTTTAGAGTCAACTAGAGGAGTGCCTCGCGTTGCTTCGGCAATGTCTATTGAGATAATTTGCTTTCCTATATTTTTCAATTTTATTATCTTATATTTATTGTTAATTAAAATTTTAAAAATATTTTTAACTTGTCTTTCCTCTTTATTATATTTTAATTTTTGTTTGTTGACGTGTCAAATAATATGTTTGTAAATTTTCATATATTTCTAATTTATTTGGAAACTTCTCTAAAACATAATGTTAAAATAATTACTATGATGAACTGTTTACTCTTTTTTTAAAAAAAATAAATGGATTTTCATTTCATAGTAACATAAGTCTAATAACAAAGTTCTAAATAAAAAAAAAAATGACTTCAAGTGTTATCATCTTTAAATGTTAAACTCATTATCACCTTTATATTTTTATTTATTTTTTTCAGATACTATGCAATTATTTATATAGTTATTTAATAATATATTTTATTATTTTTGAAGTAGCAACATAAAATTGTACTATATATTATTTGAATTACACTAATTTTACTAATATTATGTTGTTGATTAATCTATCACTTTTTTTTTTGAGGAAAGATTAATCTATCACTTAAATAGCATGAAAGATAGTGTACGAAATAATTGCTTCCTCAATTTTAATATTTCTAGTGATTTGTGTAACTTCGCTTAAATAGAAAGTGGATAACACAAATTAAAAAAAAAATGAAGCCCATTAGTCATTAGGTTCTACATATATCACCTAATAGAATGTTCTAGACTCATGAATATGAATATGCATATCTTATTTGGTTGCAAAGTTAGTCAAATCTCTCTACTCAAAGTTGATGCCGAAAAAAAAAAAAATCAAGGTATTGTTGCCAACACTGTTTCTTTTACTGTAGAAAATCACATCCAAGATTATAATACTATTATAAGGATAAGGATATGAATATCTTTATTTTAGAGTCACACCACATTCACAAATTGCGAAGTATTCAAAGCTCCAAAGAAGACATTCTGTAAGTATTTTAGTGTTTACTTTATCTAACGTTTAAAGCTTGCACATGCATTGTGTAAACATATATAACAGACAATTAATATTAGATGAAACTAGTTTGACAAATATCTTCGAGAGTTTCCGTGCATTTATATATCTACTCACAATCGGGATCAATTCAACAGAATCCGACTCCCACGTACCAACTACCTCTTATAGTTTAATCAGTTTCGCTATCCTTATCCAACCTAGCTTCTCAATTCAATAATATAAATTAAGTCCTTTCCTTTGTATATATAATTCACCCTTTTTAAATCACTAGAAGCGTACCCGCGCACCCGCGCATCGCGGCGGAGAATTTCAATTTTTATTCAAGCTAACGATATAATGATGAATTGTTTTTTCAATATCTGAAAATTAAATTCATGCTCGTTTGTATGTGCACAGACTTTCACGTAAGCATAAGCTGAAGTTTTATCGGTTCAATCCGTGAGAGTGTGTAATTTAAAGCAGTGGCTATTCGAGTACTGAGAGGGAAAAATTTTCTCCATTTGATGAAAACCGTGACCAAATGGATGAGTCCAATTTTTACGTGCCTTTTATAATAGTATAGATAGAAGCGTACCCGCGCATCGCGGCGAGGAATTTCAATTTTTATTCAAGCTAACGATATAACGATGAATTGTTTTTTCAATATCTGAAAATCAAATTCATGCTCGTTTGTATGTGCACAGACTTTCACGTAAGCATAAGCTGAAGTTTTATCGGTTCAATCCGTGAGAGTGTGTAATTTAAAGCAGTGGCTATTCGAGTACTGAGAGGGAAAATTTTTCTCCATTTGATGAAAACCGTGACCAAATGGACGAGTCCAATTTTTATGTGCTTTTTATAATAGTATAGATAAAGTCCTCTCTCTATAGTTTGACATGCCCATATATATGCACTAGGTCACCTGCACGGCAGCAACTAGCAGCCCAGCATGCATGTTGCCTCATTTTGGTAAAACAACTGGTCATGTGAGAAAATGCTCTTGAATTAATTAAGCCAAACACTTGCATAAATTAAAATTAACAGATATGAAAATTTTTAATATAAATATTAAAATGGACGATCTCTTCTCTTTATTCGTGTTAAAACAATATTTTATTTTTTTTACATGAGTACCGTTACAACGCATCAAATTTTATTTTAGAAAATAAAGTTGGAGCATTCTAAACTCTATGATGGATAGAGAACATCAAGTTTTAGTGAGTACTTCAATGTCAAATTCTAGCTTGTTATATTCTCTTTCCATTAATTTTCATCAATTTTTGGGCTGCTTAATTGTTCTTTAATTAGCTGTACGGAATTTTACGATTTTAAATCCCCTAACATATATATGGTACGGTGCTATACAACACATGAACCATTGGATCTCCTCAAGATCCGTGCCTGCATGGATCTTGAGGAGATCCAATGGTTCTTGTGTTGTGCGGCACCGTGCCATATGTTAGGGGCCACCTTCAGAATTTTACCGCTTCCTTCTTCTAATTAGTTACATGCACATCAGCACATGTGGAACATGTTTTTCTTTCTCTGTTTACCTTTTTTTTTTTAATTTTTATTTTATGAAACGAATTAGAGGAAAAGCATCTGAACACCAAGCTGGTGTAAGTTAACATTTACCGTTTATATTTTTACACAATAACTCAGCTTCGCCCCGAAATATAATTTCAAATATATAATAAAACTTATAAATTTAAAATATTTATGTTAATATAATTGAATTTTTTTTAATTTTTAATGTGACTAATAACAATAATAATATAATAATTTATAAATAATAGCACATAAATCTTAGACTATTTTATGGGATAAGTTTTGTCTTAGACACATCATATTCATCTTATTAAATTGGGAGAGAGAATACATATAAACTATTGGATCAAAGTAGATGAAAAGATTTAGACAAAATCAATGGTTAATAATATTGATGATGTGGTATAGTTGAGGTGTTTGGAGAGTTCCCTTCTTTCTAGAGTATAGATTTTCAATTGATACTAATTTTGCAATGTATTAAGCATATATACTACAATATGAAATAAGAAAAGAAAATCAACGCAAAGTATAAATTAATGATCGATGTTTGTTATTCTGTGCATAACAATATTTTTGTAGATAATTCTTTGCATTGCTTGAACTGTGGAGTGATCATATCATATGGAACAAATCACTTGACTGCACAAATATAAGGCGGGAAAATGGGAGGATTTTCTGGTTTAATTTTCTGGTTTTACTTCTGGTATAATATATGAGGGAGGAGAGGAGAGATCCACTTATACCAAAAATTGTTGACATCAAAATTATACCAAAACTAATAAATTTATAAAAATCTTACAAATAAAAAATCTTTTACAAACATATATATATATATATATATATATATATTTACTTATCGATTGATTGTGCTTCAAATTTTATTTTGAATGTTATTTGATATTTCATCAATAACACTTAAATTTAGACCGTTCTAATAAATATAATATTTGATGATTCTTGATAACAAATGACACTAAAATTGAATGAAATTTGAAACACAATCAACCGTAATGAATAAGATTGTTCAAGATTTTCTAATTTAAAAATTTCTTAAGATAATTGTGGTGTAAAATTTTTTCTGTGCAAGTGTAATAATGTTGAGATTCTTACCATTTTTTTGCTATTGGAGACGTCCTGGAAGTCTGGAACTATGCCCCATCTGGCAGCGTTAATACATATATAAAGCTAATGGGGACATCATACCAAGAAATAACTTATATACATAACTTCTTCTTTAATTCGGATTATTAGTTGTCGTATTCATCAATTATATACGACACGACTCCAATTGTAAAAAGAGTACCTCCAATAGACTTTCTAAAACACTCCTAAAACCAAAAATTGAGAATTAAGGAGAGAAAACCGTCTCCAAGAGATACCAAAAAAGTTATCCCTATTTTTCGCACTCCCAAAATCAGAGCCAAATCAAGCTATTTTGGTGGCATTTTTAGACACTCCCAATCCAACTTTCCAAAACCAGAGCTAAATCCAGACCGTTCAAATGTATTGGGATCCATATTTTGGGAATTGTTAGAGATTGAGGTAAAATTTGCTCCCAAAAAATTTAGGATGACACCCAATATAGATATATTGAGATCCATTTGTAGGAAGTCTGTTGGAGATGCTAAGGCGATTAGTGTTCGGATCTCACAATTCAGTTTACTGGGCCTCCCTCTATATATCCCGGCCCAACCCCTTGCTATGCTATGCTCCAACCTGCTTGGACTAATTCAACTCTTCTCTCCAACCTGAGTGACATACTGACCTTAGTTCTCCACATGTTGCCGATATTGATTTGTATTTTTTACCCAGTCAACATATTTGTAGCGGTTGTTGGTTTGTTTGTGGCATACCACGTCCTTCCAATCACATGATACTACTACATAGACTTTTCTTAATTTCTTGGGGGTAAATAATTAATTAATTCTGGATGTGCCATTTGATCAGGAGCTAGCTATGGAATTTTATTTAATTTTACAGAGTTTGGAATTATAATGCAAACACAAGTTTTTTATGTTTAATTAATATTCATACCAAATCCAAAAAAAGTAGAAAAAATTGTAATTGAAGTGGTCAACTCTAAAATATGCATAAAGAGTTGTTGGTTCGAAATCTAATAATAAATTTTTGAACCTTTTCGATTAGAAAGTTTGAACTCTTATTCTATTATATCTGATTGCTAAAGATCATTCTAAATTAATTTACAGAGTTATGCAATGCAATATATATGTTCAATCATAATTAAATTTTTATTTTTATTTGCTAATAATAAATTTAACAATCTCAACAAATTCCGAAATTTATAAATCTAGTACAATATTTGTAATTAATTTTGGAATGTTCGGTGGATATTTATAATAATGTTACATATACACTAGCACAATTTTATTAAATTTGTTAATTTAATTTAATGTAATTTAATTCCCGTTATTGAAACAAGAGTTCGTAAAATATTTCATTAAAATAAAAGCCTAAATAATTTTGTAATCAGCGAAAAAGTATGTGAAGAAAAAAAAAATGAAATACAAAAGTAGAGTTAGTTAAGTGGGGTCTCATGTACTTGAACGATTCTCGAAGTGTAATTGACATCATTAATTGATTGCAAGATGCAACTAATTAATCAAAACTTCCGTTGGATTTGAACGATTAAAACAAACTAATCAACATTTAAATAAGTGATCATAAAAATTAATTGTGATTATTTAATTATCATGATGATAATTGAAATTTTTTTGTTTATGCAAACGTCTCCATTACCACTTGAAATATAGTTTTTTTCAGAAAATATATATAGTACTTAACTAAGTACAAATATTAAGCTGTGATTGTGTGATTATCTCAATGCTTGTATGTCTGACACTATACAACAAATTATGACTTTACATTTTTATTATAGACATCAGAATATCCGATGCATAAAAAGTAAGGTACAATAATTATTTCAACATTATTAGTAGAGAATCAAATGACCTCTAATGATATAACAATAAACCAGTGTGTGAAAGAATACTTCAAAGCAGATGCACCAATTTTTAAGAAAATAAATTGGGTGTATATAAATTTATCGAATGTAATTAAATAAAAATTCGAAGAAAGCACATCGATCGTCTGGATCTGAAGGATTATGAAGCAGAAGCATTTTATCCTCGAAAAGTAATTAATTAAAACAAAAGTTAATTAAATAATTTTGGCTGCCATGTGTTAGGTAATTAAATACTCCCTAGCTAGCTCGTTGAAGACATCCTTCAGTGCTCATCCTTCAGGATGTGAACCGTTGGATCATCTTGAGATTTGAGCCAGCACAGATCTCGAGATGATCCAACGGTTCACATCCTGCGCTACACAATGCAGCGCTACAGAGGATATGGAATCGACATCGATCCTTCGACAAATTGTACTTGAGGGATCACAACTAGTTTTTGAAGGCAATTAAGGAGTCATTGTCTCTTTAACCTCATTAGGTTGTTTGTTTGGTAAGCCACACATCAATTAACCTAATATAAAAATAGGGATCATGGCTGGTTTTTCCTTTCTATATGAAATAATAAAATGGAGTGACTCGTTCAAAGTCGCCTCTAGCACGTATACGTAAGAGCTTAACTAATTAAGCTATAGCTCAACCACTTAATATCATTATTAATTATTAAATCGTCATCCTCTCCGTTTTCTTCGTTAACCACTTCTATCTCATTGTTTAACATAACAGAATGATCATGGTCATGACTCATGAAATACAGTGCCGGACATCTCCGGTTTAATTCAAAATGGAGTCCTTTCAATTATTTAAATGAAAAGGTAAACCAATTCAAGAAGACTTTTCTTATTTTATTTATTTATTTATTTTTTTGACAAGGACAAAAAAAAAAATTTATTTGAGACCAAGCTCCAATTAAATTTGGAAAAAGAAATTGGAAGTATGAAATAAACAACAATTGAGCATTATTACTCCATTACTCTCCTATCTTAATATCTTATGAAATATATGTAGTATATACATACATATATCAACTATACAACAACATCTACTCCCTAATATAATCCTCCTCCTCTTCCCCTCTCTCCTCATCTCTAATTAATTAACCAACCATGACTAATCACCCAATTGTTCTTTCTGTCCTCCTCCTCACATCTCTCTGCCTCAGCCCCATCGTCTCAGCGCAACGGTATGCCGCCATATTCAACTTTGGCGACTCGCTCGTGGACGCCGGTAACCTCTGTGCTGACGGAATTCCGCCGTACCTTGCAACCGCAAGGTTGCCTTATGGCATGAACTATTTTGGGTACCCAACCGGTCGCTGTTCCGATGGTCGCTTGGTTATCGACTACATAGGTACGGATAAAAGTACTTACTGGTAATGATTTTGAAGTGCACAATTAATTGTTTTGATTGTCTGATCATAAATTCATAATCACCGTGAAGAATTAAATTTCATGATGATAAACTAATAGGTTAATATGTGTATGTAGTTTGACTTTCTAATGCTTTTTTTTCATAATTCTTATTGCTTCTGTTAAATCTCTGAATTAATTGCAGCTCAAGAGCTGGGACTACCATTGCTTCCTCCGTCCAAAGCGCACAACGCGACTTTTCACCGTGGCGCCAATTTTGCAATCACGGGTGCAACAGCACTTGACATTAGTTTCTTCGAAGCGAGAGGTATGGGAAAGAACATATGGAATTCGGGCTCCTTGCACACGCAACTCAAGTGGTTTGATGAGATGAAGCCTTCGATTTGCAGCACGACTACAGGTAATGCATAGCAGCAAATATTTGATGCATTTTAATTAATCCTCTGAAGAATTAACACGATAATTAATTGATTAAGTTGCTTAATTAATTTGTGGGTGTTGCATGCGCGCGCGCAGAGTGCAGAGATCTGTTCAGAAGGTCGCTGTTCATAGTCGGCGAATTCGGAGGGAACGATTACAATGCTCCCATATTCTCTTTCAGAAAGATGGATGAGGTCCATGACATTGTTCCCCATGTCGTCGACTCCATTTCGAAAGCAGTCGAGGTACGCAAGTATCGACATTATGAACATTCTTCTGCACACTTTTGTTGGGACCATTTCTTATACATGTTCTCTCTAAGTGTTCATATATTTTACACAACATTCAGTTCATTTAATTAATTTTAATATCCCCTAATTTCAACTCAGAAAAATTAAACTACCATCCACTTGGCCACATACAAAGAGTTTACAGGGAAAAAAAAAAAACCAAAAAATGAAAAAAAATATCAAACGAGGAAGATTCCACACAGGGACCATATATTAAACATATATAAGTACGAATATTCACAAGTCAAATTAACCGCCTTTAAACAACTCTCTTAATTTAATCTTACTTAATTAAAAAAAAAAACAATGCAGAAACTAATAGCAGAAGGGGCAGTTGAGTTGGTGGTGCCGGGTGTGCTGCCCATCGGTTGCTTCCCGGTGTACCTGACCATCTTCAACAACGAAAAGGAAACCAACTACGGCGCACACAGCGGCTGCCTCAAGAACTTCAACACACTGGCTTGGGTGCACAACTCCATGCTTCAGCGTGCCATTCTCAAGTTGCGCGAGAAACATCCCGGCGTCAGGATCATCTATGCCGACTATTACACCCCCATTGTTCAGTTCATACTCCAACCTCACAAATTCGGTTAGTTCACTAATTCCATCCCATAATTTCACTTATTCTGATCAACTTTTTTGCTAATAAAATTTGAAGGTTTTACTATAATTAATTAATCACAAAAAATAAAATTGGGTTCCAAATCATTTCTACCAATATAAAAAAAAAGAGATAACTGGGTCTTAATTACTCTTCTGTTGCTTATATCAAGGTTGAGTTTGATAAAATCAAATGTCCATCTCACTCTTAAAATCCATCCCCATCAGAAAAAGACCTTTCATTAAATTAGGCAGTGCTATTGCTCTCTATGCTTCCTCGTTTTGGGATTCCAGACCAATGAACATAGCTTTCAACGTTACTTCCAAAAGAAACTTTCAAAGTAGGACTTGGACAACACCAATTATGTATCTACACTTGTTTTACTGTGACATTCAATTATATATGCGATTAGTAAAACAGTACCGCATTTCTAGAACTTGGAAGAGTTGCGTAACAACACGATTGCTTTAGGAATTATTTATTTATTTATTACCTCTCTTACTTGGCAAAGATAGGTACTCTACAATATCTTATTTAGGAAGGAGAAACATCTTGCGTCCATTGAAAAACTGTCCATAGATCCATAGACGTGTACAGAATGTAACACATATATACACTCCGAAATGTAACGGATAAAACTTCTACCCTACAAACTACAAAGCTAGAAAGTTCGAAAAATTTGGTATGACACATTTTTTTTTCCTTATTAATTCCATATACTGATCAAATTAAGTTTTGATGTAAACTCAGGATTTTACAAGCAGACACCAAGAGCTTGCTGTGGTGCAGCCGGGATGGGTTCCTACAACTTCAACCTGACGGCAAAATGCGGTGATCCTGGCGCCACTGCCTGTGCCGACCCGAAAACTCATTGGAACTGGGATGGAATTCACTTGACCGAGGCATCCTACGGCCACATTGCCAAGGGATGGCTCTATGGCCCCTACGCCGACCCTCCTATTTTGTCTCGTGATAGCGCGCAATAGCAAGGAAGCGCTATTCAGTCGCGGTAGCCCGGTATCTCAAGATAGTACACAGTGATTCTCCATGTGCAATTGCTGTGGAGATAAAAGATGTTCTGATTGGGGTGTGCGCGCGCGTTTTCCTGTAGATTTTTGTATAATTTTGTCAACGGATCCTTGAGTTGTGTTTTTTAATTGTTATTATTGTGTCTGAATAGTTCCGCTGTATAATTTGGTTAATAGAAAATCTGAATCTGAATTTGGGCAATATAATCAAAATCTCCTCAAATGTAAACTGAAAGTTAGACAGCCATCAAATTTGTAGGCACATTCTTTCAAAAGGAGGTCTACGTTTACTTTTTGATAATTTTTTAAATCATTGAAACGCCATTTGCAACACTAATCCTTACTAATAATAAAAGCATATTTGAAAAAATGACATGAAAGAGCTATCCTCACATCTGAGCCGTTGATCATTTTCTTCGATAGATCATAACCGTTGATGTATGTTAATGCCCGTTGACGTTCTCAGCCCATTAAAATTAAGGCCCATATAAATTATCTCAAATTAAGGCCCACTACATATTATTTTAAAAATTTATTATAAGAAATAATAATTTCAGCCAAAAGCGAGGAGTGAGCTTTTTACTAATACTTCAGAAAACACATCGTTAGCTGGGTATGGCATCATTATAAAAATTACTCTGACAGATATGTTCTGAAGGAAAAAATATCGATCGCCCAACGCAGTTGTAACTTGTAAGACTAATTCAGCTGCAAAACTAAGATGGAATTATTTTAACTTATAATTTGACAAATGTGTTGAACTATATACTTTTGAACCAATTAGAGCCATTCATATTATATAACATGAAAATTCAGCCCCTATAGAGTTCTATGCATATTTCGAATCCCATCTTTATAAATGAGATCGAGCTGAAGGCCCAAACTAAACGGAACCTGTCAGAATTAAGCCCAATTGAAACTTTTTATATCATTATATTTGTTCAAAATAGAACAAATCCAAATCATTACGGGGCCTGATTATTTGAACTTGTAAAAATTAAATGAAGATGATCTCAGTTTGGGTCTGTGAAGTGTGAATTGAATTGTTGTTTAACTCGTGTGTTTGGCACATTCTTTATTTGAAACTATGCGAAATATAATGGATATGAAGATGAGATTAGGATCAGGAGCTGAAGAAAAAAAATGTCAAGAATTATGTCAGTTCTCTATGGCTTTGCAGTTATCTCAAGAGCTCCAAAGACTTCTTAATGATAATAATTTGTGTGACCTCGATCATTTATATATAACAAAATTAGTAAATTAATTATGTGACATATATATTGCCAGATTCTTTGTAGTAATTCCTATTTATTAATTATTATACACAGTCAACCCATCAGATATGATATGAGCTTAATTTTTGTCTCTGAGCCGGGGTTTCTTGACTTTATTAAATTCTGTTTTTGGATGGCAACATTCCCTTTTATATGTGTACCTATATTGCTAGCTAAAGGCCCAAAACAGATACCAGTGTAAGTAGACGTTATTGTGCTCCACTACTTACTTGCATACATACAATCATTATCATACGTACAACTAATCATCTTTAATCGGATCTTTCCTAATCATAGCATGAAAGTGAGTCGCCTGTTAGTAACAAGTTGAGTGCTGGACGTTGGGGGGGACGTACGGTGAGATCGAGCACTTGGTTTCATTTGCATGTCCAGCGCACCTCGCCACCTCCACCTCCACCTCCATCTCCACCTCCATCTCCAAATTGATTCCACAGATTGCTTCTTCCTCGAATTCTCTCTTCCCATGCAAATCGCTTCTCCCCATCCCCGGCCACAGATCGAACCAAAAAGGATATTTATATTATTTTTACAGAGTCCTGCAGGACCAACATTGCTGGTATTTTTATTTTTACCAGCCACGGGCAAGCAGCTGGTAATCAATCCTGTAAATCTGTAATAAAAGTCAAGCAGGAAACAATATCTGTGAGTGTTGCAGAGAGCAACAAGCACCTCACTCCGTACAACATAAAATTATGATATTTAAGTTACTTAATTTAGTCACTCATTCAGGGACATGCTATATCCGAAATTATCTTATTACCGTGCCCACAGTGTTAATTAGCCTTCGGGAACCCACCCTGTGACAAGATTTTCTTCCAGCAACCAATTAATTCACGACGGCGTATATCAAATGGTTTATAATTCGGTGGTAAATTTCATTGGTTATTAATTAATTTTATTCACCAGAACAGAGCACAGTAATAATGCCGTTACAGGTCCCCCTCTGACATTTCTACCAACAAATTAAACAATATCTCCAGCATCCCATTGCTAATTAAGCACCAACGTCTGAGGTGGTGGTTTGAGAATTTAAAGCCATCTTTGATTCTTGGAAAAATATATATTACCCCTTACATTGCCCCCAACACCATACGATGACATGACAAATATTTACAAAAGTATCCCCTTTCTAAGACAAATTTACAGAAATATCCCTTTTTCTAAAGAACATTTACAAAATTGACCATACCTGAAAAACTATTTACAAAAATTACCCTAACAATTTTACAAAAATTACCCTCTGACCCTGAAAATTTTACAAAAATGACCCACCCGACCCACATGCCACCTCATCATTGAGTTGTGGAGGCAAAGTTTGTGGCATAGTGTCATTGTCCTTGATTCTTTAATTATGCAGCACAACATACAGTATTTATTTATTTTTTTTGATGTAGCAGGCAAATTGCCTACTATCGTTTTTCATTAAATCAAAGAAAAAAAATATAATGTTTACAAGATAGAAGAAGAAAAAAGATAATAGAATATACAATAATTACATTATCAACAAATGATCTATGACTAGCCTATTTGATGTTGGCGCGGGGGGGGGGGGGGGGGGGGGTTGCAATTGTTGTAGTAGGGCGGGGCGGGGCGAGGCAATGCTAGGCGGGTCGGGGCGAGGCGGGATGAGGCGCGGCAGCAACGAGGTGTCAAGCTGTGGGGCAGGGCGAGGCGGGATGGGGCACGGCGGTGCTAGGCAGGGCGGGATGGAGAGGCGAGGCGGCGGCGAGGTGCGAAGCTGCGGGATGGGGCAAGGTGGGGCGAGGTGGGGTGAGGCCACGCGGTGGCCGGGCAAGGCGAGGCGGGGCGAAGCGGGGCATGGCGGGGCGAGGTGGAGGCTGAGATATAGTAAACTCTAGACCCGATGGATTTGAAATTTTTCAGAGGGAAGAGGATAGGGGATCAACTTACAGATGGGAGGGAGGCCCGGAGAGGAGGAGGGTCGGAGGAGGGAGGGGGCGAGGGAGGCCGGCGGCGGGGGGGAGGGCGTACCATGAAGGGGGCTCTGAAATTTTCGTGTACCCGATGGATCTAAAATTTTCGTTTGCCTCTTGGATCGCTCGTGACTGCTCCCAGTGGCGGAAGGGGCAGGGGGGGAGGTCGGCGAGGCCGGTGGTGGGGCGACGAGGCGAAGTAAGCCGGGGTGAGGCGGAAGAGGAAGAAGAGGAAGAGGAAGAGGAGGAAGGAGGAGGAGGAGGAGGAGAAGGATGGAGGGAGGGTTGAGCGGGGAGGCGACGGGGGGAGGAGGCCGGCGGCGCCCTCCCCCGTCTAGGGTTTTCTACTTCTCCTGATGTGTCACCAAACAATATTTAGAATAGAAAACACACACACACCCCTGTTTTATGTTTTATCCTTATTGTCTTCGTTTTAGCCTTTTAGGCGACCATCTAATGCCAAGCATGCATTCAAGAATTTTCGGGTTTAGATTTATAAAGGCAGTTGAATAGGGATGAATTTTTAGACGACATAATATTTTCTCAGCTCTTTTACTCATTCCTATTGTGAGTGCACACCATCAAAAAAAAATTGTAAGAAATAGACATAAATGATGAAAAGGTAATACATGAAGCGATGAGTGTACAGTTATTCATTATTTTGAGTAAAACTACTTTGCAGAAGCACGGAGACTTCCCATGCTCTTAACTCAAAAATCATATTAATCCATTATGAAACTTTGATTTATGACTTTTATTAAATTCTTTATATCAAAATCTCCTAGAATACAAAAATTTTCCATTTTTTAAGTTTTCTAAGTATTTGTTTTGGATTTTTCAAATATGACGTAAATTTATACATAATTTTATTATTATTTTCAGGTTATCCTAAAAAATTTCAAGACATATATTTAGAAAACTTAAAAAATAGAAAATTTTTGTATTATAGAAGAATTTGATATAAAGAATTTAATGAAAATCATAAATCAAAATTTCATGATAGTTAAGTATGATTTTTGAGTTAGGAGTACGGGAGGCCTCACGATAGTTTTACTCTCATTATTTTTGTCTAATAATATATTTAGAATGAATAGGCTATGGTACTATTAATAGTACAAATTAGCCGGTATTACAACTTCATATTTTTACTTTTAAAGCTCATATGGATGATCCAAACCGCTAAATGTGATCTTCATATATATAGATGTCGTCGTGGACCAAATTTATAATTTTTAGTATTTTCTTACTTTTTTTTAGATAACAAGAACATGACTTGATTTAAATATCATGGACCATTCAAAAATGTGGGTTTTTTTTTTTTTTATTATTATCCTTCTACACAAATAGTTAAAAAGTTCTAAAACATGAGGGTTCCCAATACCTCTAATTTTTGTGCATCCATCATGCCTCCACTTTTTAAATTTCAAATAACTCACAAATTTAAACATATTTTTTCAAAATAAAATCATTAGATTTGATCAATATGATATTCTCTATGTGCACATAACAATTTTTTGCACTTTTTTGTTTTATTTTACATAAATCAATGGGTTATAAAAATCGATGTCTAGAAATTGCTCAAATTAGTACATTTTTTGAAGCCGTTGATGTCAAACAAAATAATATTCAAATTTGATGATTTCTTACATACACATAATTGAAATGATATAGATTAAATATAATGGTTTTCGTTTTGAAAAATGAGTTTTAAATTTTGAGTTATTTGAAATTTGAAAAGCGGAGGCATAATGGAGGCTTGAGGCATTTGGAACCCTCCTCCTAAAACATATAAAATTTGATAAAGAATAACATTAACATATAAATATCACATTGCGTTGTTTAGATCGTCCATATAAACTTTAAAAGTGATAATATGATCAATCCATAATACCGGCTAATTTGTACTTTTAATAGTACCATAGCCTTACTCTATTTAGAATTATTAAAATTTTGTTCAGCTTTGCAATATTTTGTAGCTTTTCCCTCTACTGCTGTCTCCTGTGGTAGTTTTTTGTTCAGTTTCGCCATATCAGTAGAGGTATATAAGATACTAGTAGGTAAATTAATTAGTTCCCTGCAGTTTTAAAGTATAAACCCTGAAGAAGTTGGTCTGGTAGAGTCATAGGTACTGAACCTGAGATTATTATTAAATTCAAACTGCAAGCGATTGTGCCAGATTAATCAAATTCAAACTGCACCTAGGAGAAAGGAATTATACAATTACAGATGGATAGGAAGAACTCATTATTAGGAGGTAAATGTTAGCAAACAATCACACTCTGCGACTGTAGCGGATGATCCATTGATTGATGGTAATCAGTAATTAACCAGAACCAGAAGAGATTAATTAGCTGATCGATCGAATATTGAGAGAGAAGCATGGGCTCCGGGATGCGATCCGCCTCTTTTTCTTTGCGATCACTTTAGTGATTCTTGATCGAGGTTTGATAAGCAAAGCATGGGCTCCTGAACTCCCTTCTAGGCGCCTGCTCCTGGCTGCTCAGGGTCTTAATCATTTTTTATCGCAGTCTCCCGGCTGCTCGATCTCTCTCAAGAAACAGGGACCCTATCCCTACCCTAGGGCCGGAGAGATCTAGCGATTTACAGGCGTCAAATGAGTTCAAATAAGTCGAAACCGTTTGATAAACAATATTTGTTGGTCAGTTCAATGTTCAATATGCTCCACCAAGAACCATAGAACTTGTATGATAATTACAATTAAAGATTTAAAATTATGAATTTTTTAATTGAGTATTAGATGAATAGATGACACTCAAATTGAATGATATTTAAAACACAATTATTTGATAAGTGTATTAACACGTTTTTGAAAGATTAATTCCTTTTATGAGTATATTTTAAATTGGTTGAAATGGTTGTCAAAATAAATACTTGTCATGATGTCATCGCATTCATACCTACAATAAAGTAGTACATATACGTTTGCACATGAAAAGTGAGTTCATGACTGCCTTCATGAGGCTCAACATCACACTGATTAAGTACTAAATTACCTCCATGACAAGAACTACTTATAGATGTTCAGCACTAAATTACTTATTTATTGAAAATTACTTAGCCATCATATTCTCAAGACAACTACTGCATGTCCCGTTCTTATTTCAATGCTTAACCTAGCTAGAAGAAATTAGACTAGTTGCTACTGAATGGTTGGAATGGCATAAGGGCCGTTCAGCCAACCATCAGCAATGATGCTGTATGCTTTCTCTGTGAAAGCGTTTCCGTCCCAATTCACTGTAGTCGGGTCAGGGCAAACAGTAGCCCCTGCTCTGCCGCACAGGGCGTTTCTATTGTAATTGTAGGCCCCACCACCTCCGCAACATGCTACGAGTGCTGATCCATTGATGGTAGTGAATCCTGAAGGAATATTGTACCATGTAATTAATGAGGTACTGGTATATATCTCAATTAATTTGCACTTTGTTCAGCTTATTGAGATGCAATGGTGAAAAAATGACTAATTTTACTTACTGTACAATCTCGGACTTGTTAGAAACTGGATGATCGGTTTGTAGTATTCTGCATATATGAGTTTTGCCCTTGGAAACTCAATTTGTAACTGTGCCACAGCATCGCGTAACAGTCTGTTGTGATACTGGCTGGTGGAGTTAAATTGTCGCAGACATCCGATTGAATCGTAGTCTGACACATTTGGACTTGGAGCAAGTGTCAGGGCTCTTGGTAAGCACCCGATTGGTACGACATCCGGCACTACCAAGTGTCGCACCCCCTCATTAAGTAGCGACTGGAGTAGAATGTACATTAATATGTCAAGAACATGTAACTAGCAATGACATATGCTGATCAAGACGTATTAAGCAGAAAGTTTCCCTTAGCTATAAATTGGAAGAGCTCGTACATATATAGGCTAATCGCACGAGCTATATCTGTGACTACTGACTAGATCAGTTCTATATATATGAGGATAAGAGCAATTATTATTTTTGTCATTAATAGCCTATATTTTGTTTTGTATTGGATTTACAAACTAATAATTAATAGCTTTTACCTTAGCTACAGATGTGATTGAAGCAATGACAGATGGGACCTGATCATTGACAAAATCAACAGTCTTCCCATTAAACAGCATGGTGGTGTAATCGCCACCTCCGATAGTTCCAAGAAAGAATAGCGAATTGCTAAAGTACAAATTACAAGCTGTTTGAAAGCATGAAATCAAACTAAAGGCTTGATCATTTTGATCCTATTAGTGCATATATAGTTGTGCTGAATGCAAAAGAAAAATGAATACTGACCATCCAGAGTGCTGCATAAAGAGGGTTTTAAGTTCTCAAACCACTCTAGTTGAACACTTAAGGAGGTGTTTAGCAATTGGTAACCATTGATGCCAGTGATGTTGTTTTGTTGGTAGAATGTCAGAGGGAGAGCGGTAGCCCTGATAACTGCAAAATTTGCTCCTTTGCTGAAGTCCTGACCTTGGGCCAAGTATGGAGGCACAAGCGGAATTTGAAGCGCTTGAGCTATGTTGTACCCCCCCCCCCCCCCCCCCCCCCCCCCCCCCCCCCAAAAAAAAAAAAATCTTATTACATGTGAAACCCAATTAAGTTTGAACTACTATTAATTGTTTCCCTGATCTTCAAAATGACCAGTCCCATGAGAATTCGCGCCGTGACAGATTAAGAGTATAAACATAAAAATGATCATTGTTGACCCATGCGATGTGATGCATGTCAACGTAACTAGGATTATCAGATGTTATTTTAATCAAAGAGGCATATATTAATTTGTCAGCATTAATTTGCAGGGTAAATATATAATTAATAAATTGATGTTTGCAGCATACAGGAAAGTAGAGGTGTCAATTACTGAAATCAAATATAATCAAGAGAACTACCAATGAAATCCAGAATGAGACGACCATTTGATAGACGACCAGTGGGTCGCTGGAAGAAAGTCTCGCCGTAAGGTGGGTTCCCTACGGGCAATAATGTGGGTGCAAGGATAAGCAGGTTTCCGGTGTCACTGAATCTGTCACCAAAGTTGAATATGGCATTGTATGTCGAACGGGATGTTGCAGTTGCTGCTTGCTGCAACAACGATGTACAGAGGAGGAAAGCAAGCAATGTTAGCGCCATTGCGCGATCAGTTGAAATTATTGACTATGGAAATTATTGACTATGGATATGATATGTTGGGGTTAGTTTCTTACGTTCTTTATATAGAAGTCTAGAAGAGAAGAGCAATCAATGGCAATGCTAGCTGAAGTATACGTACTCTTTTGATTCTCATAATTAATTATAAATTTATAATGAGTTTGACTATAGTAAAAAACAAGTACGGAATTCGCCTTCTTCTTCAAAGATTAGGTTTTTCTTATCGTCTCTCTATTGCTCCATCGTCTCCATTTCATTTCATAATCTCTCTCTCTTTTTGAACAACTTTTTTTCCCGGACCCTTAATTCTGCTTCCAACATTTCATCATAATTTTATTCCATTTCATTAAAAAAGAAAATTTCCGTTTCTCTCTTTGAAACCCTCTATATATATCTCTCTCTCTCTCTCTCGATAATTTCCTTAATTTACTTCTGCTTCTTTACTTGAAGTTCCACCACAGAGGGGTTTGCATTAAAACTTTCATTTACACCACTTAATCCGATATTGCAATCAAGTGTTTTTTTTTTTTGTTCTTTTTTTACTGCTCCCTTCAACCAAGGACCATTTTCATTAAATTTTTTCAGTAATTTACACTGCCGTTAATTACTAGGTTTGATTACCATAATAAACTTCTACTTACTAAATTATTTTATTAATTTGGTATATTAATTGTTGTCAATTTGGTCCTGAACTTGATGAAATCGAATTAATTTTTTACCATTTACACCGAATTAAAAATTCTTTAAATTTATTCAATTGAATCGTACGTACATTTTCAGTTTTTAACTATCGTCGGTTATATGTTCATACCTTTTTGTGTTATTTGTCTAGATTAACATAGAAATCCTATGTACGTTTCCAATATGTGATTTTTTATTAGCAATATATATTGCCACCTGTACAAGACTTGAACACATATATACTTGCTATATGTTAGTTACTAGGCATGCAGTAACGTAGTAAGTATTCTATTAATTAAGCAATCAGACTGATCTGTAATGAAATTCTCACGCAAAAATTTGTGCACCACTGTTTATGCGCTGATCATTTAGATTAAAATATTCTATAATTCCGATTGCAGTTTGAATTATAGTTTTAATTAATTTTTATGGTTGTAAACTTTCAGTTATATCATGTATAAGTTTTTTAATTTTATATGTTCTTTCAGGATGAAGAATATATAAAAGCATGCGCAAACAGGAAAAAAAATATATTAAACAGACTTAATTTCATCGATTACCTGAACCTGAGTGAAGATAGCACAGAAATTTAAGATGACGAGCAACAATAGCACAGAAATTGAAGATGTCATCAATATATAATACAGTACTCTTTATCTGTAAATCAAGAGAAATTCTTTCTTGACATATCTGCTTCATAAAAGTTACTTGTATATCATGTGTGATGTCAGATGTCATCAATATATATACAATACAGTACCCTTTATCGGCAAATCAAGAGCAATTCTTTCTTGACATATATCTGCTTTAATTTGTTCTTATGATGATGATTAATGAAATTATGGAGTCAAAAGAATAATAATATTATTAAGTCATGTAATTGTGACATTATTTGCTCAAGCAATTATTAATTGGAAATTGTTAAAAAATATATATAATTAGAGGCTTACTAGCGTATAATATATTGTTTATATGGTTATATGCTGGAGTGGGCAACTCTTCTTAAACCATTGGATCAGGAATCCGATGGCTACACTAAGCTTCAAATGGTTGAGACGCCGGCATCCCCTTTTAGGGGGTCTATCTAAGCTTAAAAAAAATAGTTCATCGCTATCTTTTTTTTTTTTTGAGAAAATGTTGCTCTCCCCGTGGTCCTGTCTCCACTAAAATCCCCCAAGCTTCTATGGCCGCTCAACCCACTTGACTACCATCACTATCTACTCCTTCAACAATACCATCACTCTCTACTCTCTCTCCTTCACTCTTCTCACTACCATAATGTCTTACAGATGTCGCCGGTGTCGATCGGTGGAGCCAATTGCAACCCTAACTCGCATGGGTGAGTTCCCAGGCAATCCCTTCATCGCCTCCGACGGTCGCGATCCCTCCGTCGCCTTCGACACGATTTCTCCAACACCTCCGATGTCCGCGATCCCTTCGTTGCCTCCGGCGTCCGCGATCCCTCCGTCGCCTCCGACTGTCGCAATCCCTCCGTCGCCTCCGACTGTCGCAATCCCTCCGTCGCCTCCGACGAGTAATATAAACACTTATACTCGTCTAAACATATTTCTGAGAATAGTAAACACTTTTGCAACTAATATAAACACTTATTGTTTTTTATGTAAATACTTTTGTAAAAAACCTTAACATTTTTTGAAGCTATATAAACACTTTTCAATTGTATATAAACACTTTTCAATCTTATCTAAGCACTTTTTTAAGTCATATAAACACTTTTTTTTTTTCATGTAAATACGTTTATGTAGAATTTTTGAATTATACGTAAACACTTTTCAATCTTATATAAGCACTTTTTAAGCTATATAAACACTTTTCGGGTATAATGGTAATTGTTTCTGTAGATCAAGTGGGCCTGTCAATAAATAGACTTTAGTTGTACATAAACACTTTTCAATAGTACATAAACATTTTTCAATCTTATCAAAGCACTTTTCAAAGATATATAAACACTTTTCAAAGATATATAAACACTTTTCAATAATACATAAACATTTTTCAATCTTGTCTAAGCACTTTTCAAAGATATATAAATACTTTTCAAAAATATATAAATACTTTTAGGGGAAACTGATGAGTGTTTCTGTGGGCCTGTTAATGCGTTGTTGAGAGAGCTAGTGGACAGACTGGCAACGTGTTTTCCGTTTTTGGCAAGTTCGGGATGTGCGCTGGGACTGTCTTTTAGCTGAAAATAGAAAATTAGTTTGAAAGATTTTCGTGGGAAATTTAGTTCGGGGTACTATTAATCTCTTCCCTTTTTTTTTGAATTACTAGTTCATCGCTATGTAAAAAGGAGTTAACACCTTTTTTGTGGTTAGTCCCAAGTTAAAGAACAGTTGATTTACTAGTATTGGTATTATTTTTTCTCTCTCGTACATGTGTGGCTAAGTAGGATTTAAAAGGGGGAATTTTACAACGTGCCCTTCTTTCAAAAAACATCAAACAAAATACCCTCATGTTAAATAACTAATTAACATTTTGCCCTTGTGGGGTCCAACAACAAACACTCTTTTACTCTTCTCCTCTCTCTCATATACTGCCAATAATAATCAAAATATAAGAATAGTATAAATGGATTAGTGATTGTTGGTAGAGTGAAAATAATAGTAATGTTTAGAGCTATTCGGATAGTGAAAATATTGTTTGGCAAATGCCAATTGGATTAGCTAAATAAATTGGAGTACTAATCCGCTATTCGGCCTCTACCCCCGAATAGCGGAATAGACTATTCAAGGTACTATTCGAATACACTAAATCTTGTTTGGCAACAACTTTGAGTAGAATAGTGATGCTATTCCAACTAGTGTGAGTGCCAAACACCCCCTTCGAAAAGAATAGTAATGTTTAGAGCTATTTGGATAGTGAAAATATAATTTGGCAAATGCCAATTGGATTAGCTAAATAAATTGGAGTGCTAATCCGTTATTCGGCCTTTACCCCCGAATAGCGGAATAGACTATTCAAGGTACTATTCGAATACACTATATTGTGTTTGGCAACCGGATTAGCTAAATAAATTGCTAGTCTATGCGGAAACGGGGTGCCAAACAGACCCATAGAGAATAGTAGATGAGATTAGTAAAATAATAATAGTGATGTTTGAATTAGTTAATGAATAGAAGAAATAGGGTGCTATTCGAAATAATAAAAATATTGTTTGGATTGTTTGTTTAAAGTAGTGATGAATGGTTAAAAATAATAGTAGCTAATCCATGTTTCATATAGAATAGCGGATTAATTAGAAACTATTCTCACTAATCCAGATTAGTGGTTGTATATTTGGACCGTGCAAAAGTTAAAAATAGCTTGTTAATCTGATTAAAGTGCTATTCTTTAACAATCCAAACACACCCTATTGGACTAAAATCACATGTACGTGTATTAGAAAATTATATCGTTGATCTGTTGATCAAGGTGGCCGTACTGGGTGTGCCCAGGACTGCTGCACGTGCTCCCGCAATAATTTTCTTCTATATATGGCCATTCTTTATGGCTTGCCATATCTATATGCAACTGTGTTAAAAGAATCATAAATTTGTACTTTATTATGTCATCAGAATCCGCATTTACTTCGCCGGCCCCCTCCACTAATTATATATTTTATGACAATCAGTAACTTTTTTTTTTTTAATATTTAAGCCGGTAGGTAACTAATTTCATTGGCCTTACGTCTTTTACATTTGATAAATCAAGTGGTATTAATTTGGCCACAGGTTTGTACCAGACTTCTCCCTCCTTAATTAATTTAATTTCCCTCATGTCTCATCTTCAATGGACTTCTCTTTATCAGTTTGATTATGATTTATGATTATTAAAGATTATGATTAATTCAAGTGTGGCAACTAGTTTTTATCACTGAGCTCTCGATGATTTAATCGAAGTTGCTTTCTCTAGCTATGTGCTTGATAATGATCAAGGGTCTCTCTTGGTGATGATCAAGGTACGTTCTCTCTCTGTGCATGATTATTATATATACATGTTCTCATTCTCTTATGCATTTCACTTGCTTATTTTTAAAGGGATTGCTTCTTTATGTATGTGATTGTGAATTAAAAGTTTTCTCGGTATTGAGTTTGATTACGAATTAGTAAAGCTAATTTGCTGATTAAGAAGCACAATTTGGTGATGGAGTGGCAATATATATATATGTCCGCTATTTGATGAGAAGCACAGTTTGACATTTCTCCATGAGTGTGGCTTGGATAAAAGTTAGATTATGTACATATAGGAGATGCATTTACCACATCGTCTTACCGTGTATATTTTTTCTACTCCATAATTTCTAATTATATTTTATTGTTGACTGATCATATATATATATATATATATATATATGAAAATAAATGAAGCTTACATCTGTTGTAATGCTTTAGAGTAATGAAAAAGTTCCACAAATTCTATAAGTTTTCCTTTTTGTACTCAAATAAAGACAAATTAAAGAAAGTACCATAAGCCTCACGTACTCTATGTATATTCATACAGGCAATTTGACAAATTTATGTATACATAACCATATACTTGTCAGCAATAATACTTAAGATTTTATCAACTCGATTGGGACACCTAGAGGACCAACAAAAAATTAAACTACTAGTAATTATCAATGAATGAAATTGTTGCCAATGTGAAAGTAACAAGTAATTAATAGAGGGTGCCCATATAATTAATATACGAATTAGTTAGGGAGTAGTCATCACTGAATATGTTAGGATGGGAAATTTGCTGCTCATAGTATGCGTTTACAATACTCTCGCACTCTTCTTTTCATTTTCTTATTATTAAGTTCTTTCTAAATCTGTCTCTTTCTTTTATTTTTTTTTTCCTAAAACCTCATTCTATAATGAAAATTTGGTAGGCCGTCGCGGCTAGCACATAAAACAACAACAACAACAACAACAATAATAATAACAATAATAATAATAATAATAAATAAGCGAAAAAGAAAAAAAATATATAACAAGTAATAACCATGTTGAGCCATTCATATTATATAACATAATTCTGGGGCCTGATTAATTAGAGCTGAAGGCCCAAACTAAACAGAACCTGTCAGAATTAAGCCCAATAGAAACTTTCCAAAGAGATCGAACAAATCCAAATCATTATGGGGCCTGATTAATTTAACCTTAAAATTAACTGAAGATGATGATCTCAGTTTGGGTCTGTGAATTGAATTCTCTGTTTTAACCAATGTTATCATAACCGGACCGGACATCGACCCGGTAAAGTTTCGGATTGATGGGTCATTGGTCGGATCGCTGAGTCAACCGGTTCAACCGCTGGTTTTCTCAAATATACTTATGAGATATTAGACTTAAAGATTGTTATAAAATAATTATTTTTATTGTATAAGTATATGTAAAAACCTAGTCATATATTTTGAAATAGTGAATATAACGTTGAATTTGTCCACAAACATCAATAAAATTACTTGTAAAATAGATTACAATATCAGCTTATAAACAAAGATCCGAATTTTCTTTGATAAATGTAACATTTTTAAATTATTTAATATTATGGTCACGAATAATAAAAATGTAACTTTTTTTTTTTTGAAAATTTCGAACTTTGAAATAAAGTACAGTAACTAAAAAATAATCATAATTTTTTATTATAGAATCATGTATGATTAATGTGTCTGTGTATGACTGTATGCTGTAAACAATTATGTTTTCTTGAAATTCGAAAAAGTAAAAAAGATTTGGAGTCTTAAGACTTATTTGTGAGATCATAGGCTATAACATCTAAGGCTCATAGCCTTTTTTTTTTATTGGATTTACATCTCTCCCCTCGATGAGTTCATTCACAGGTGCCAGCTTCAAAAACCGGAAACCGCATACGTTTTTTTCTAAAAACCGGCTAATTAACCGGGGTTAGCACGCTTTTTACTGGTTCATTTACATGTACGGTCCAATCAAAGAATCAATTCGGAAACTGTTCGGGTTTCAGTTTTTTCTGGTTAAACCGGCGGTCCGGTCTGGTTCTGATAACACTGGTTTTAACTATGCGGAATGCATCATGCATGTGAAGATGAGATTAGGAGCAGGAACCTAAGAAGAAAAATGTCAACAATTTATGTCAGTTCCCTTGTCATAATTTGTGTGACCTCGATCATTTAAATATAAAAAAATTAGTAAATTAATTATGTGACATATGGCCAGATTCTTTGTAGTAATTCCTATTTATTAATTATTATACACAGTCAACCCATCAGATATGATATGAGCTTAATTTTTGTCTCTGAGCCGGGGTTTCCTGACTTTATATAAATTCTGTTTTTGGATGGCAACATTCCCTTTTATATGTGTACCCAATTACCCACATATTGCTAGCTAAAAGCCTAAAACAGATGCCAGTGCATACAATTACAGCTACCACTTTGTGGGTTCCCATTTTCTAAGCTGGCTTGGATTGGTATATAGACAATCATTTCAAATTATTAATTTCACAACTTTCATGTTCTCTATTAAAAAATTGATTCATGGCACGCAGGCACTCCATACTAAAATTATTTCTTCTCTCTGGCACACTTGCAGATATATATAGCAAGTTTCTGTTTCCTACTCCTGAAAAAACTCGATTATTTGTGCTTGCATGGTCAACTAGGCAACTACTAGCTAGCAAAGGTTGTTTATATATAAGAAGACAGGTGTTCTATTTCACAAACCTACATCTACATCACAACAATGAAGCTCATCTGTGCTTTCTTCGTCCTCCTCTTTGTCATCTCCTATGGACACAGAGAACAAACACGTGGAACAATTAAGCCATATACCTCAATATTTGCATTTGGTGATTCATATGCAGACACCGGGAACTTCGTGGCCATGTTAACAGCAGGACCTGGTTTATGGATCAAGAATCTGCCTTATGGTGAAACCTTCTTTGGCTATCCAACAGGTCGCTGCTCCGATGGACGTTTAATCATAGACTTCATTGGTAAGCAATTATGTACTTCCCTTTTTTTTCTTTTGTTAATCAAGATTGCAATGCACTAAATCTAAATGGTTGATAAGCTAGAAGTTTCAAATAATAGTATAATAAACAAATTTGATGCCTGTTTATGTTTAGTTTTTAGTATGCACAAAAATTGGATGGTCTTTGAATAGTTTACTTCCTTGAATGTTTCATGTGTATCCTCAGTAAAGTAAATTAAGTTTTCTACTAATATTCAGAAATAGATTGATTAATGAAACAATACTCAAAGCTCTTGATGTATCACTAAATCGGTAAAAGCTTGTGTGAAATTTACAATAAAAATCTATAATTCATTAATTGGGTTTCTAAATTAATTACTTAGATTGTAGCAGCATCACAGAAAACCCCACACATTATAGTGCTCAAGGCCCTACTGCTGAAATTAGGCACGGTACCAGTATCCCAGAAAATTAAAGGCCAATTGGACAAAAGTTGCCCCAGTTATTAAAGGACATTAATTTCCAATTACATAACAATCAACATATATTACTGAATGCATCAACTGGAACAACGTAAAATTTCTATAATTGCTTTGATTATTTTATTAGATTTGCATTAGTTGATGACATAATTAAATAATTAATTATATTGGATGTCAATGTAGCTGAAGAATTTGGTCTTCCACTTCTGCCTCCTTATCATGCGTACAACGGAAGCTTTGTCCAAGGAGTCAATTTTGCTGTGGCTGGTGCCACAGCCATCAATGTTGAATTTTTCGAAAAGAACAATTTTGTGGCCTTTCAGTTGCTCCGTAATTCTCTGGACTACCAACTAGCATGGTTCGAGCAGGTGAAAGCCTCACTTTGCAACTCCTCGGAAGGTATATATATGTATGCCACTTCTTATTATTTTTGACCACAAATGAAAAATTGCATTTGATGTATTTGATTTTATTATGTCATCCTTGATTTCCATTAATTATATAGGCGTATCATTCGACAGAGTTCAAGTTTAAGTAATTACTAATTAGGCAAACATCGTTATTGTTATATATATACAATGTGCTTTTTCAAGATTTATGACAGTTGTTTAGAGAACTAGTTCTTGTTTTAAACTTCAAAATGTGCTCTTTGTTGTCTAATTGCACTATAATTGATTTGTACAATAATGTTTAATTTGGAGCTCTTCAGATAAAATGAAGTCTTAGTAACACTCTACTTTAAAGCAATTTATTATTGTCTAAACAGAGATTATAAAAATCCACAGAATGCAAAGAAGTTTTCAGCACTTCACTGTTCACTATTGGTGAGTTTGGAGCAAATGACTATAGCTTCATACTGCAAGCTGGGAAAAGCGTTGAAGAAGTGAAGGGGACATATGTACCTCAAGTGATCCAACTTATTGTAAATGCAACCGAGGTATACATCAGAATGTCATATATTATAAAATGAAATTATCGAAAGTGTATATGAAAATATTTAATGCAGTGTTCTCATTCAGCAAGTTATCAAGGACGGAGCTGTCACTGTCACAGTTGCTGGGCAACTACCCACGGGATGTGTACCGCTTTTCCTTACCGTGTTTGGAACTTCAAACAAGCTTGACTATGAGGCTGATACACAGTGCCTCAAAACATATAATGGTTTAGCTACCTATCATAACTTTTTGCTTAAAAAAGAGTTGGGGCGGCTTCGCGGGAAGTATCCACATGTGAAGATTATCTATACCAACTATTATGATGCCATTATCAATATAGTGAAAAACCCAGATCGTTTTGGTAAATTCTCTCTTTTCTCAAATCAAAATTTAAGTTCATATGGCCTAATTTCCTGTACAATCAATCAATCTGTATGGCACATCTATATACATGCTGATATCATATTCATGAAAACTTTCAGGCTTTATCAACACCCCTCTTCAAACATGCTGTGGGAAAGACGGACCGTACAATTGGAATGGAACTGAAGTTTGCGGCATGCCAGGCGTTGCTGCATGTCCGACTCCATCTACATATTTGAATTGGGACGGCGTCCATTTAACTGAGGCGGCGTATCACTACATCGCTGCAACTTGGCTCAATGGCTCTTATGCTAATCCTCCAATAAAACCACCACACTACTGAAAGCAAAAATTAATACCACAAACCGAGTTTATAATATTGTTGAATAAAAATGAGTTCCTATTTGGTTTTCAATAAGTCATCTATTTGATCTATTTCGTTCTCAAATAGTCGATTTTATAATATTGTTGAATATATTTTTTGAGCAAATTAATACTGTAGATTGTACTGTGGTAACCTAGCCTGGTGAGCATAGTTCATATTCAGGATCGATGTACTTCCTACACCCATGAAACATGATGTATTCTTGCTAATTTGTTATATTAAATTAATTTGCTGTTAACTACAAAATTAGACTAAAACAACCACAATCTGCATAATCTATTTATAATTACAACTAGGCCAATAAATTAAGACTAAAAAACAATTAGTTCTTATCATTGTAATTATTTTTTTATTTTACTTGAATACGACTTGTGATGTGACTGATTGAGTTCATTCTAATTTTTAACAAATATAGACAGTGTTTAGATTTTGATGCAATGTGAAACGTATTATTATGCTAGAATTTGAAACTTTGTTTACCTGTTCAGAATTTTAATTGGTCTTAGTTCACGCGGAACTATACTAGAATTTAAAACTTCCTATACTAAAAATTGGTGCACCAATGTTTATATATCTACCAAATAGAAGTCTAAAAGTTTTTTGTTCCCAAGAACACGCAACAAATTTCTGTCCGGTGACAATGACATTTTTACTTTGGTACCACACAATACTCGGTATTCTACCGAAAAATAAGGGCGTATTCTGCCCAAAACTCTTCCGATTCTTCGATTTAACACCGATTCCACCCGGTTCTCACCCAACAATCGCCAACTGACGGAATAAGGAAACACAGACAATGGCTAGCTAGTTTAAAGCATTATTTGTGAACTGGTACGTATATGGCCTACACATCACTACTTCTTTCCCTGAGATCACCTCACCTTTTGCAATTTCTTCCTGTATCAATGGCTCACTGATTTTATCGACTCGACTTGGGATATATTTTACTCAAAAAGGCTGATGCACACATAGAGCAGTAGCTATTTTTTGTCCTCCTTAATGCAAAACCAAGTACAAAGCACTAATTGCCAATCAAAATTCTAATACTTGTGGGGTCTTGTTGGTAAAGTTGTTAATTTACTGGTGTCAAAATGGAACTTAAGAATGTCACAGACTGGTAAGTGGTAATACCTCGCAACACCCAACTGTATAAATATATTTTTATATGAGTTGCTTTTTAGAATTTTTCAAGTTACAGAAGCCAACTATTGACCTTAGTTGTATAAATTAACAATGATTGGTATCAATCTCTAAACTGTATCTAAAACAATGGAGTTGTCCATTATCTTCCTCCTCCTTGGTGTTCTCTCAAGCAATGTACATGCAGAACAAAACACTGTAGCCTTTCGATCTATCTTCAGCTTTGGTGACTCATACGCTGATACTGGTAACTATCCAACCTTGGCATTAGCTGCAGGGTGGCCAAGCTCCTTTGCCACCATCTATCCACCCTATGGTGAAACCTTCTTTGGTCACCCAGCTGGCCGCTGGTCCGACGGACGATTGATCATTGATTTTATTGGTATGAAAAATTCTAATCACAAACTCTATTGATGGAATTCTCGAATGGTTATATTAAATCTGCGTTCGATGGAATTGCGCTTAGGCTTAGCGATATCAAATTGAGATCGTCATGCATCCCTATTCACTGTTATTTTCATCTCTTTCATTCCTTAAACCTGACCAATAATTAATCACACAAATTTAAGTATTACTGCTAGAGTTTTTTTTGCAACCTTTTTGTCCGAAAACAATGGAGGTCAATTAGAACTTCCGATGAGATATCTTGGTATCAAATGAGCATAATTATTTTATGAATTAGTGTAAGTTACCGACAGGGATGAAGCCAGGATTTCATCATAGGGGGGGCAAAAAGGTGGTGCCACAAAAATATTTTTTAAAATTAAAATTGTTCCATATTTATTATTACACAGTCAAAACTATTATGTTTTACTACAATTACAGTCAACATAATTGAAGTCATTATACTTGTGATTCCATTATTGAGCAATATATTGATTTTGTTCAGTGATAACATACAACTAATATCAAAACTGATACTAAAAGTAAAAAAAAAATTACATAACTGCAACTGATATAAGAACACATCTGTGAGGATGAGTTGAACACGTCTACTTTTCATCTTTGCTAAATCATCTTATATAAACAATTAATGAGAATATGTTAATCAATTCCTTTCTCAATATAAACAATGAGATAGTTGTTTAATAAGTCATCTTCCATTATGTTATGCAGTCTAGTCTTCACAATTTTCATAACAGACTCTCCTAAAAATGAGGTAAGGAAAGTGGAACGGTGTTCTTCTTGGACATGATTGTATATTTGTCTCACAAACTTATTATTCAAAGATAATATATGATAATAGGAGGTAGAGATGCATGTCTTATAGTTATAGATGTGAAAGTTTATAATTTAGTATCTTTAATTTATGTTATTGAAATATTATTTAATTGTGAAACTATTTTTTTAGCAATTCAAAATTATAATTAGATAGCACGACAGAATTATAGAAATATCTATATCTATTACCACCTTGATGAAATGCAATCTCATATATTATATAATTTATATTTAAGGATGACCTATATTTAACATCTCAATATATTTAACCTAAAATAGCATACTATTTTTTAACATAAAATAGTATACTAAAATTTTTTTTCAAGAATTATAGGGGGGGCTATGGGCCCCCCCCTAACCCCCCTCTGTCTCCGTCCCTGGTTACCGATATATTGCGCACTACATATTTTCAACAGGATCAATGTGCTGACCCAATGAATTGTTGGATGTAAAGAAATATTATAATAATTTGAGTATTTGGAAGTTATTTCTTCATTGTCTCCGAGTTCACATGGAGCAACTGATCTGTAACCAACTGATCCTTAATTTCCATATTGATTTTCAAAATATGCTGATATGCTTCTCACTTGCAATTCTGTTTGTCCCCTGGTGATTATAGCTGAAGAATACAATCTGCCTTATCTACCACCATACAAATCGTATAATGGAAGCTTCAGCCAAGGAGCAAATTTTGCTGTCGGAGGCGCAACTGCTATTAATGTTGAATTTTTTGAGAAAAAAGGTTATGTCAAATTTAACATGATCCGCGATTCGATAGACTACCAGCTTGCATGGTTCGATGAACTAAAACCTTCCCTCTGCAACTCGACAGAAGGTACTGATTGTAGACTCTCAAATCAAGGAATTAAAGTTCGATAATATTTGGGCAGATTTGCAAAAACAAATCTGGAAGAAATGTAAGCCACTAAATGTTGTTAGTTCGATCTGATAGATTTTCTGACTGGAATAATTTATGATAGTAACCAGATAGTTTTAGCTAGGACAAATGAATCAAAAGGATCAGGGTATTATGGTCTAATAAAAAATATATTGAAACTTTTAACAGTTGTATAGTTTGATTTATCTTGTAGAATGCAAGCAATATTTTAGTACAGCACTCTTTACTTTTGGTGAGTTCGGCGCAAATGACTATAGCTTTATGCTGCAAGCTGGAGTCAGTGTTGAAGAAGTGAGAAACACCTACGTGCCCCAAGTCGTTCAACTAATTTCAGGAGCTGTTGAGGTAAATTACTTCTGTAATTCTATCGTCTGACAATATGCAGCAGGGAGTCTCAGTCTGTTTGAAAGTTCTATTGAAACAGTCCCAGGTTTTGTATATATAAATCACATAATGTCGCAGCAGACACTTTATTCACCTTCTTCCGAATGCACAAATCAGCAAACATAACATCATGTTCCCATCTACATCACTCTGAACCACAGATTCACAGAGCAACCTGAAAGATAGCATAAAAAACTACAGCTCCAAAATCAATTTAGAAGTTCATTTAATCTCTGGCTACTAAAATGATACTTCAGAACTTTTTATAGTTTTTCATATTACAATCCATGGACCATGCACAACAGAAAAGAATCACAACATTTTCAGCAGTACCATCCATTTGGTAATTGCCACCTAGAGGTTTTGATCAGCAAGAAACTCAAATGAGTTCTTTCATTTGGAAAATCCTCCTCGTGCTGGAGCTGTTATGCATGCCAAGTTACAATTTTAAAGTGTGTATTATAACAAGAGTCAATTAACTTTGATTAAGACAATGATTGCTTTTTAATACGCTATAACAGCATGTAATCGGTGCTGGAGCAGTGAGTTCGACAGTAGCTGGACAACTGCCGACGGGATGTGTGCCCATTATCCTAACGCTTTTTCCAAGTTCTAACACAAATGACTACGAGGCCAACACAGGATGCCTCAAGAAGTACAACGATTTGGCGTTGTACCACAACTTGTTGCTTCGCCAAGAACTGATGCGGCTCAGGGGCAAGTATCCACATGTGAAACTTAGTTACACCAACTACTATGATCCAATCATCAACATGGTGAAATCCCCAACTCGTTTTGGTAAGCGAAGTCTCTTGTTATTCTAAACAAGTAAAAAAGTTTCTCATCATTAATTTTTAGTACTTTTAGTGACATACATGTTAATTACTTGGGTTGCTTTATTATAAACATAGGTCTGATCGATACTCCTCTACAAGTTTGCTGTGGAAAAGATGGCCCATACAACTATAACACGAGTGAGTTGTGCGGCATGCCAGGTGTTAGTGCATGTGGGACACCATCTACTTATTTGCATTGGGACGGTGTCCATTTAACGGAGGCTGCTTATCGATACATCGCGACAACTTGGCTCGATGGTCCTTATGCAGACCCACCGATCAGAACTCCATGCAACTAACGTATGAGTTAGATGTATTGCAAGAGTGATTATCTAGAATTTCACGGAGAAATGGCATCGAATTAATTTGTTTCGGGCGGAGAAATATGATCATGTTCGGTCCTTTTCTTTTGTCTTATGGGATCCAATTAATGGAATAAGTTGCAACCTCTGCCTCCATTATGCATTAATGTCAAATTTCAAAAGACTAACTTTAAATTTCATGTGTTAATTTACAATGTTTGATGTATTGAGTTACAATTTAGTTATGTACAAGGAAAGGAAAGGGTATACATAAGCTTGCAGGGAGCTGTTTCCGGCCTCCCAAAATTGCTCAGGATAATTATTATTAAATAATTTATTATCTGAATTTTAAAATCAAAATACAACTTATCGGACCATGTTTGTACAGATTGGTTGTTAAGACAATAATTTAGTTCTCTTAATTAATGCTGTATTTGTGGCACTTGCACTCTTGCTTAAGATTATCTATTCACCGCTTGTGATTTTTGCCCCCTTCCCTCCCTCCTCACCCATGTCCTTTGCTAAACAAATTCCATTCCATGAGCTCAACAAATTACAGCCGAAATCCAATCAAATGAAGCTGTCTCCGGTCAGCTATACATATCTCGCTCTATCATTTGCTTCACAAAACTACTTGTCTGCTGTTCATGTACTTGCGAATGTGCCTACTTGTATCAATATATATCTGAACATCACTTCTGTCCTAAATCCTAATTCTTCAGATCAGTTACTATTAGTTTTCACTTTTAAAATAAATTTTAGAGATAGTTCTTATCCCCATTCTGTCCTCTTTTTAACTGTCCTCGCTTCCAGGGCTTTCTTAGTTGGTCTTCTTCCATCCTTCGGTTCAATTTGCTAGCACCAATTTGGTGTTTTAAGACTTGAAGTTTATTTCCATGTGGAAATGCATCTTGCAGAAAAAAAAATCCTCGTTAATCTGCTTCAAGTACTATATATGTGGGAATCATATATAGTACCCGGTTTTTTCCTTATTATATTTTGCTTGCTTTGCTTACAGCCACTCACTAGCAGCTATCCTGGATCTGTTATTAATTAAATGTGCACATATTTATTTTGAATTTTGTAGCAGACAAGTCAATCTGGTGATACTTTGAAAATCAGAAGCACATGGTGCGAGAATTGTTACCATGTGCACCTCAAATTCCAACGGTTACATTGCCATTGTTTTGGGCAGGAAGTCGAGAAATCTATAAGAAGTACGGTAAAAATGCATGAAAACACTTCTTATAGATATTCAGAGCTTAGTTATTTCCTCTTCAATCACAAAATGAATCTATATCTTCTATTTCTTATGCTCTTCATCTCAGTTCATTGCCACGGAAACCATGATAGTAAAAAGTATACTTCATTATTTTTGTTTGGCAATTCCTACACTGATACTGGTATATAATTTTGTATTTCTAGCCCCACCGACTGGTTCAGAGGTATTGATAATCAAACCTCATTACGGTGAGACATTCTTTCACCACCCTACTGGTCGGTGCTCTGATGGCAGATTGGTTGTAGATTTCATAGGTACTTCATTCGGTACCAGGTTGATGAACACATTCGATATATTTTGTTTTTTTTAATTTTAATGTTCATGATGTTCACAAAAATAATTTTCTTATTTGTTATTTAAAATGGCAGCTCAAAAACATGGTCTTCCTTTAGTTCCACCATACCTTGCTCACAATGGAAGCTTCCTTCACGGTGCAAATTTCGCGGTAGCTGGAGCCACAACAATTGAAACTGCATTTTTTGTAAATAACAACTTGACAACTCTGCCATTGTTAAATGGTTCACCTAACTTTCAACTAGGATGGTTCGATGAATTGAAATCCTCACTCTGCAAGTTACGAAAAGGTTTGCGATTAGACTTTGTAGGCATCATATTTTGCTGGTTCGATTTCTTTTTTAGTTTCATTAATATTGAGGGTTTTTTTTTTTTATTTGTCAGAGTGCAAAACCTATTTAGTGGGTCCCTGTTATTGTTCGTTGAGTTTGGTACAAATGACTATACCTATCTTCTCTAAGGAGGAAAGAGCTTGCACCAAGTTTTATCCTTTGTGCCTGAGGTCGTCAAGACTATTTCATTGGCTAATGAGGTAATTATTTTCTGAACATTATTTTACACGAATCTTTATCTGATCAACTAGTAACTTTTGGTATAGTAAAAAAGCTGACAGTAATTATAAATATAGTAGAACCAAAGATGTTGTTCGGATACTGTTAGGATGTCTAAAAATTGATCTGCTGTATAGTATATCTCTGATATGGTTCTGATTTGACACCCATACCCATATTCATTTAGCAAAAAATGAATTAAAATAATTTAATAAAATAACAATGAAATATTATGCAATAACTTGTGGGTTTTCTGATTGTTTTGAGTTAGCAAATTACAGGTAAAGGGGTTTTGTTGGGGCCTAAAGTGACTTTTTTGAGTAATTAGAATGCTAACTGGTACATGGTACAATACTTGTATTCTGTAGACTGTAGATAAGTTGTTGCTCAACTTTTATGTTTAAGTGAGTCACAATTGACAATTGTATTGTAGCATCCTAATAATCTTACATCTCAATTATTCTATCATTTGATTCAATTCGTCGAAATAAGATCTGATCATGGTTCCATTTCTTAGCCTAACAACGTATTCCCTTCAATTAGCATGATGCTGATGGGAAGAAATGAGTGGTGTTTATATTTCCTTCTAGATCGGTATGTCTCTTTCAACAACTTGGAAGTCATTGTTGCTTTTTTATTTTTGGATTTGGATTTTGGTTTTTGCTTGTTTCCCTCACAGTCAGTTTAAAAGGTTGCCTGTAACTGCAATCATTTATTTATTATTAAAGCACATCAATTTATGTCTCTTTCTATTTTACGTGGCTATCAGCTGGAAATACATACATAAAAAGGGTCATTGAAAATTTGAAACAGCCAACAATCACATGTTTTATTTTATGTTTATTTTGTTTTCAAACTATATAGAAAGTCAAGTGAGTGTTACTTTGAAAATGAAAGCACATGATGTGATAAAAAAAAAAAATACACTACTAATACATAGAAACACATTTTTAAGCATTAGACATCAATTGATTTCCCCATTTGGTGAAAAAAATGAAATTTTACATTCTAATTCTTATGCTATTGAGCTTAGGCCATTGTCGTGGAATTTATGGTAGTAACAAGTACACATCTTTATTTGGCTTTGGCAATTCCTACACTGATACTGGTAACTATGTGATTCTGGCAACCCCGATCGTTCCAGATATATTGGTTACGAAACTTCCTTATGGTGAGACCTTCTTTCACCACCCAACTGGTCGCTTCTCCGATGGAAGATTGGTCGTAGATTTCATAGGTACTTTGCTTAGCACCAAGTTCATTAGTACATTCAAATTTATTTTGTGCAAAATTTATAGTTCATATATGGTTTATCAGCCTTATGTTAACAGAAGAACAACTCCTTTTTCTTATTATAATTGACAGCTCAAAAATTTGGTCTGCCTTTAGTTCCGCCGTATCTTGCTCATAATGGAAGCTTCCTTCATGGCGCAAATTTTGCTGTAGGTGGGACAACGGCAATCGAAACTGCCTTTTTCTTAAAGAACAACTTGACAAGTTTGCAATTGTTAAATGGCTCACTTAATTTTCAATTAGGATGGTTTGATGAACTGAAATCCACACTCTGCAAATCAAAAAAAGGTACAATATATTGGATGTTGTACTCATATTATTTTGCTGGTTCCATTTACTGTATTAGTTTTATTTGTTCTGAGGGCCTTTTTGTTTGTCAGACTGCGAGACTTATTTTCGTAGATCCCTGTTCTTGTTTGGTGAGTTTGGTATAAATGATTATACCTATCTTCTCCAAGGAGGAAAGAGCTTGCGCCAAGTTTTAGCCTTTGTGCCCAAGGTCATCAGGACCATTTCATCCGGTATCGAGGTAACTAATGACCACCATCTTCCACGACTCTCTGGCTATTCAGCTAGTACCTTCCAGTAAAAACTAAGTTACATTAGGATATTTTATATTGATGTGCTGTATAATATTTCTCCGATTCAGTTCTTATGTAGTTATATGGCACCCATATCGATCCAGCATCACTCAACTCAGCCGAAAAATGGATAAAACATATTGAACAAATGAGCAAGGAATTCCTATGCATGGGGTTACTGGTAATTATAGGGGTATTGTCGGTACTAAATTGATTATTGTTGGTGCCTTCTGGGGTCACAGGCAGGTAAATGGTACAATGCCTGTAGATTATGTACGAGGCAGATGTACTGTTTCTCATTGATTGTTTGAACTCTACTTGGCCTTGAATAATGTGAAATGTTTGAATTGCCTTGTCTGGAGAAAGAAAATAAGTATTTGATAACTTAGACGTATATGATATGAAATCAACAGTTGCAATCCAATAAAAATCATACTCTCTATGACAATAAATAAGGACTGATCAGGTTCTATGCTCTTGTGCAGCATGTGATCAGCCATGGAGCAGTTAGTATTGCAGTAGCCGGGCAAGTGCCAATTGGATGCATACCGTTTTTCCTGACACTATATGCAAGTCCGCAAAAACACGACTATGATGAGAAAACAGGATGCTTGAAAAAGTTTGATCATCTAGCACTTCATCACAATACCCTTTTGAAGGAATCACTAAAGCAACTGCGTCACAAGTACCCCCAAGTCAAGATCGCCTATGCTGATTATTATGACCCGTTTCTCAAACTTGTCAAGTCTCCCGAAAATTATGGTAATGATTACATTCTAATATTCTATTATGTTTCTATTTCATTATGAATTATGATTACTAGTTAACCAGAGTTGGGCAACCGGTTTTGGTACCAGTATATTATTTTGTCAATGATCTTGTATAGTTGAACACTTTAGCTCCTTTTCTGTTCCCTTAGATTGTGAGGGTTTACAGTTGATGGATAGCATAATCAAAATTATAAATCTGAAATGATTCTTTTGTATCACGATAGAACAGACACCAAAAATATCTCAATATGTTTCTATCATGTTTATAAGTGTGTGAATTTGAGAGCTAGTTCTGAATGGTTTTTATCAGCCTCAACTTTTCATGACACTGCCATTGTCATGTTGAGTAAGCCCTTGTGCAAGTTTTGATTAACATATTTTAAACTCAAGATTTCTGTGCATTAGAAAACTATGGTACTCTCTAGAACAATTAATTTAGTAGACCTAGATTAATCATTTTCCTTGGGAATTAATGTATTTCTCCAGAAAAAAAAAATGTTTGATCGATCAATAAAAGTTATCAGTAAAAGTTCGACTTCAAATAGTAACATAAATGAGATATATTGCATAATGCATACATTTGTGACCTGCTTACAAAATTAAGAAACAAATAATTCGCAATTTATGTGCATTTTATTTTCCAACTGGAGATGAAATCTTTGAATTGTTTTGTTTCAGTTTGGACCAGCTTAGTACGTTATATATATATAATTATATATCTTTAAATTAATGTAGCTTTCAAAGTAATATTCAAAGGTCATAGTTAATACATCAATTGCATCTAGATTACTGTAATGAACAGTAAAGTTCCTTTCAATCGACTTCAATCAATGTTATTGTATTTAATGTTGATTATTGCAGGATTGATTAAAACTCCACTGAGAGTTTGCTGTGGAAGAGGTGGCAGCTACAACTGGAACATATCTGAGAACTGCGGCATGCCTGGTGTCACTGCGTGCAAAGAGCCGTCAACCTATGCACACTGGGATGGTGTCCATTTAACCGAAAGCGCGAACCGTCATATTGCAGTTGGCTGGCTTAATGGCCGGTATCTAGATCCACCAATTATGGGCGGCAGGCACTAGTTTATATTAATGTCACTGTTTGTATAGCCACCTCGATGCACATCATCTTGTTGTCGTGTGTATATATTAGAATTGTTTAAAATAAAGGGAATGTGTCTTGTGGATAAGCAATCACAAATAACTTGTGTATTTGAATGTATTTATGAGATAATTGATATAAAAAAAAGGATCCTGGGTAATTAACCTGAACACCCCTCTGACCAATATGCAATTTGCAATAGTGACTACTCACCACATCTTTTTTTTTTTTTAACACTACGGATCTCATGAATGATAAATAATTAACGCATATATTAATTCATTAAAAACACTAAATAACTTGTATAAATGCGCCGTATATGCAAATTATTCAGATTAAATTAAAGCAATGACCCCGACTTTGCTGATATTTTTAAACCCGACGCATTGGGACAGGAGAAGCGAGTAAAATTAAAGCTAAAATTTATCTAGAGCTAATTGTTATTTATTATGTATGTGACAACTTTCTTTTCTGATGAATTCACATAGATTTGACATGGAGGGGACAGAAATTCAGAGGGATTCTAAAAAATCTAATGAGAAGGGATCCTAATATAATATGGTTAAAACATTTAACTACTAACATTTCTTTGTTATAATCCTTTAGTTTTCAAAATAGAACTGACATTAACATACAAATTATTAGTTGATAAAATTATATTATATTTGCAGGACATTCAAAGATCTTTCTAACGAATCAAATTTCACTCAATTCGGAGTTGAAATGGATAAGATATATGGTCATTCAAAGTGGGGTATATAATCAGTCAAAGTTTCAAAAAAATAAATCCCCATTGGGATTCAAACTCGGGTTGGGCCAAAACAAAACAACTCTAGGCCTTATACGGGAACCAACTGGACCAGGTTCGTTCAATGAAACAATTGGAAATATTTTCATTTTGTATTGTTTTATCTGTTATTTTAAACCTTCTTATCCAAACAGCAACCCGCGTTCTTCATTCATGGTCAGAAACTTCAATTCAACTATAGTATAAAACGTGGTAATAAAATTTCTAAATTCAAGTTCTAACTCTGAGGATTACATTGGTTCTCTCTTAGTAGGATCAAGACATCAAAATGGACATAGAATAGGATAGAAAGAGGTAGGACAAGCAAATGTTGTGACGACCCCTACCTTAATGGCGAAATCTTTGGCAAGACACCGTTCTCTCCTTAATGGTAATAAAATTTTCCGTGCTACCCGCACTTGCCCACTCCTTCCCACGACAGCCCAAGCTCTCTCTTACACTCTCTCACTCGGATTTGTATAATATGGTTTGGTTTTGGGGTGAAAATGGTGAAATGCACTTTTTTATAGGCAGAAGATTTCACCTACCAATGCACACGTTTTTCTTACATATTTTAGAGTTGTCATTGTTTTCAAACGTTAATAAATCATAGCCCACCATGTCTGATCATCTTTCTTAGCCATTAATGGTTTTGTCTCCCATATTTTGCATGCCAAACATGTGTTTGATGAAATGTCTGAGAGAAAACAGTGTATATTGGACTTATAACTCACTTCCTACCATTTCAATAGTCAGGCTAAGATTGTAGGACGACCATGGAAGAGTTTTACTACGGCTTTGCATAATTCTTGAGGTGTTATTAACGTTTTAAGTACATTACACATGTGCATACATATGAGGTGTTTGATAAAATGCCTCAATGAATAAAAATTAATTTCTTACTAATGTAATCTCACTCAAAACATTTAATTAAAATTTATAGTTATAACAACCGGTTTTCCTCTATGTAGAGCCCCAGGTTGGTACTTTGTAAGTTTTGAAACTAGAACAACCATAGGCCAGTCCATTTGTTCATAATATTTTTAAATAAAATTTTCAATCTCATTACATTGGTTGATTTTTATCAAATGGGCAAAAGTCATTTCATTAAAAAGGAGAAAAAAATAAATTGGTTAATTTTTATTTTTTATTTTGGTTAAGTTACTTGATATATTAAAATCCATTCGCGAAATTGAACCTTGATATATTGAAATCCATCTCGAAATCGAACAGTTGACCATTGCATTGCAAATTGATGCTATAACCCATGAGCTACAGAGATTCCTATGAAAAATATTAAACTAAATTTAATTGTAGTTTTAATTTTCAAAAGAAGACTTCTTTAAAAAATAAAAGTTATTTTCTATCTCATTTAATTGCTACTTATACCAATTAAATGAGAGCGTAGTTAATACATGTTATCCATACCAGGTCATAACATTTTTGTAATGTAACTACTAAAGAAAATTCCATTGGTAACGGTTATTTGGATTGATTTATAACAGTTGTAAAACCGTTACGGGTGGACCTGTCACTAAATGTTTATAAGAACTGTTGGGAAATGGCGTGTTAGGAAATAGTTTCATGATACATTTGGCAACGGTTCTTGTATAAGAACCATTACAAAATAATATATTCTACAACGGTTCATATACTGGAACCGTTCCAAATTGTTTGTGAATTATGTTCCAGTTGAACATTTCATAACAGTTCTTATAATATAACCGTTACTAATGTTATTTTTTCCAAAAAAAAAAATATTATGCATTTGATTTTCTATGAACAAAGAAAATTATACTTCTATGTACACATTCACAATTGGCCCACATAACAATATCCATAATTGATATATTTAACAACAATTCATTACAGTGTTTACACATTGAACAAAGAAAAATATCCACCATCCCACCACAAAATTATATTTCTTTGAAAATGGAAAAACTGAATTTAAAGAAAAGAAAAACAAATGCAATTACACAATAATTCATCACGTTGAGTCTACTGCATGTCTGGCTCTTCAAATACTCCGACTAGATCAAAATAATGCTTTACCTGGAGTTCCATAACAAATAGCATCATAATTTTGATGTATTACACTAGTACACTTAATTAGTATAAGTTAAAAGTTGAAGATAACACTAACTTGTGCTAGATAGTAGATTTTATGCCGGTTATCCTCATGTGTTAAGTACCAGTGTTGCTTTGCCCTGTCTCGTAAGTTCTTATATTTATCTTCTAATCAAGCTCTGCTACAAACATGAAGTAAAAATATAAGACCTTAAATGGTACTAGTGTTTTTCTATCTGTATAGCATAGTATTGATAACTGACGAGGCCATATAATTATATAATCTAAAGATCATATTCACAAAGAAAATTCACATACTTCAAGTTGTCACTTTGGATGAATTCTGTCAACTATGTCAACCATTTACTGCCAATGACAATTATTGGAGCAACATCACCAATAAATGTATGTTCATATAATTATATGATCTTATATGCGCATCAGAATTTAATTCAAGATTTTGCAATTGCCTAGAACAATAAAATCAACAAAGCAATTGCAATTCAAGTCATAATTGATAGTTTCGACAACAAGACGACCGGCACACAAAAATGAATCATATAATCAAAGGAGTAGACCACGCACCATGAATTTGTTGCTTCATTGGTCGAAACGAGAATTTGTCTTCCCCTCAATTAATCCTTCCTGGTTCGTGCCGAGTCGCTCACCACCGAAGCACTGCACCTTCTCCCTTACACATGCAAGACTAGACCGTCCTTCTCCCCCGCCCCTTCCTCCCTTGCCGTATGATGTCTTCTGGATGGTTCGAGCAAGCACCAGAGATATCTCCCCCCTTGTCCGATGTTTGTATCATTAATAAATTAAACAAACAGAGGTGGTTTCCTTCTTGGAGTCGGGCTTGTGCTCTGGTTAGGTTTTATCCCCAAACCATACTCCTAATTTTAAACCTTAATCCCAATGTCAAACCATAATCACAAATTTGATGAACATTCACAAAGTTAATGAGCATGCTAACCTTTTGGAAGACAGCAGAAGAGAGAAGGTCGAGAGGAGAGGACCAGCGGGAAATAGGAGGCGCGGAGGGAGAGGAACGTCGGTTGTACGAGAGGAGAGGACCAGCAGCGGGAGTGACGACATGGAGGCAGCGGCTACTTGGACGGAGGTACTGCGCAGGAGGAGAGAAACAGCGAAGGGAGCGACACCACAAGGGAGTAGCAGCGTGAGGGGGAGGCGGCCCATGAGGGAGTGGCTGCGGGTGACGAGAGGGGTTTAGGGTTTGTCGAAAGGAGGAGATCGACGGACTTGTGAAAATCTGAAAATTTTTTGTGAGTTCGGATTTTATCGATTTGGGATCGAGAGAAGGAAATAATATTAAAAAACATTTAGTAATGGTTTTATATAACAACTGTTATTAAATGTGTTCATTTTGTGACAGTTCCTATATATAGACCGTTATTGAATGCTTCAAATTATTAATAACGGTTTCTATATGACACATGTTACTAAACAATATCCTTTAGTAATGGTTCTTATGAAAGAACCATTAGGAAATGTTGTGAACATTTCTAACAAGTTTATAGAGGTATTTAGTAACATTTCTTATGAACGAACTGTTATAAAATAGTTTATCAATATTGCGAAAATGCCCTTCCACTCTTTTTATAATAGGTATCACCAATAACCGTTTTTAAAGGTTGTTACAAAATGCGTTTTGTGTTGTATACATGTCACAAAACATACATTGTTTATTTCATAGTTCAATAAACAATAAATGAGAGCGCATATCTACATCACACATTTTGTTATACAGAGATTTTATTAAAGAATAGTTAGGTCAAGCTTTCTAGCTTTGATGGTAGATTTATTTATAGACACTATAAAAAGATAAGAGATCATTAAAAAGGATATCAAAGAAAATTATTTAAAAGTTCATTAACAAAAAAAAGGTAGCCTGTAGAGTCTAGTGTTAGAGAGTAGAGATTTTATTGTAATGCACCATATTGAAAAACTAGTAGAGGACCCGCGCCATGCAGCGGACCAATTATAACTTTGAATATTAAAACTTTTGACATATCTCATGACAAAAGTTAATGCTATTTATTTTACAAAAAAAAAAAAAATAATAGTGTCTACCATCAACCCAGAATTGTTCGTATTAAAGTTTCATTGCACAATCAAGAATGTGGAGTTCCATACATACAAATACGAACATAAATATAAAGAGGAGGGATCCATTAACAATGGTTAACTTGACAATCTTGACAATATCACTTTTCAAAAATTTATATAAAATCATAAAAATCTTAAAAATGAAAAAAAAAATCATGATAGCATATGTAATGCATCATGATCTCTATGAGGTCCAAAATGAAAAAAAATAAAGTCAAGGATCTTATGCACAAAAAGAAAGAACATATCAAACAATGCATAATTAGGCATTCTCAGGATTCCGTAGAACAAAATTATCTCCAAAATAATAAACAAGTACACCAACTTTAACAAAAAGCAATGTACTACAGTTTTCCCATCAAATTAACAAACCTCTCTCTTATATCTTGTGGTATCGATTCCTATGAAATATCTATCTAGTTTATTTTCCTTATTATATTTAAATCCAACTCGACAATATTATATTCCTACAACCACAAAATTACTCTCCATTCTAACTCAATATCCCTTCAATAAATGCTGCACAGCCTGCACCTCTACATTTGTTACCTTCAAGAAACCAAAAGATCATAGAAGGCCAATCTACATAAGAAACTCCATATTACGTTTTTTTGCATTTTCAGTCAGAACATAATCCAGATTCCAAAGAGTAACTAAATATTTCGGTATTGATTGATAAAATCCTAATTAGAAAGAGCAAAGACACAATTGGTGCCTTCAAGATCTCAGAAACCTAATTTTTACCTGTCTCGGATGCCTTGGGGCTTCTTAACAATCTCTAAATTCGTCTTTCTTGCCTCTTAGAACCACCATCTTTGTAGCTCTCTTGCAGAGTTGTTCTCATAATAACAATCAGTGGTAGGGCTGCAAATGCACAGTTGGTCAGTTGTCATGGTACCACTGGTACACTCTTCTTTTCAATCACAAATCACCATCAGATCGTTGGTTCCTGATCACAACGAATATGATTCATCAAAGGGCTGCAAATGCATAGTTGGTCAATAATTTCTTGCCACTTCGGATTGCATGTCATTGTCAAGAATATGTCCAGCTTGCTGTATTCACGGACTAACGCCATGGCATTCATGTAGCGTTTACGCATGTCGCGAGGGCCCCCAATGAACGAAGCCAGCAAGACAGTTCGCTGTCCGACTCCGCTTGCCTGCGTTTCTCCATTATTCACAGCATCGTCTACACCTTATTAAAGATCTGATCGTACTTTGTCTTGGTTCAATTGATGGAAACCTAGGCGATACGACTCGATGTTGATGTATGTATCCACCGAGAATTGTTGCAGTAAGCCAGTAATCTTCCGCCCAGCAAAAGCAGGTTCAGGTAGTTGCGAATCTGAAACTTGTATGCATAGTACTCCCGTTGCGATACTGCATTTCTCGGGGGGCGGGTGGACGAACCTGATAGATAGGAAACATCTTTATTTAGATTACTACAATATAAATTATTTTGACTTTCCATACATATTAAATTCTTGTTCTGTGTTGGCTTTTTTTACCAGTAAGAAGCAAAAAATCAGAGAAGCAACAACATCATAAAAATGAAATTGAATTTTTATTATAGGTTTGATATGCTGAAATAACTTTGGCAGTTAAGCAATTAATGGAAGCAGGTTCATGTATTACTGGTGTAGCGTTAGATTAGTTAGCCGTCAGATGATTGATTTGAGATTGTTATCTGGTTAATTTTGGAATTGAGAATTTACCAGATATAATTTCCTTTGTGCAGAAAATGTTTGTAATCTAGAGATTGGGATTGGTTTTGTCTTGTGTTTATTTGAGTCTGGTTAGATCATTTCTGAAATAAATTATGAAAAAAAAACGTTTATGTTATTGTTTGAAATCTGTACCTTGGTTATTTGCATGCCGGTTCTGTCCACGGTCCGTTATCGTCTCTCCTTTTCTTGCTATCTTGTTGTGCCATCCAGGTTCACCATTAGGGAAAAATAATGGATAACATAATGGATCATAACACGCATCATATGATCGGATTCGTTCAGCATAAGTTTGTCGCCCATAGATATAGATGCTTCTTTCATATCCAGCTATGTTATCATTTCCCTCTATCCAAACCACAGCAACCTAAATCAAGCAATAATGCAACAAAACTTACAAATTAAGTTTGTGGGCACTTAAACACTATCACATAAGAAGAATGCCAGCTTTTTAAAGGATGGATGACATTTTCTCAATTAGTGCTACATTGAAATTTATTAAATTTGTACAAATATATAATTTTTTACCATCAGGCCTATTGTTTGAGTTGTCATTAAATACTGTTTGGGCGGTTATTCTGCTATTGTGCTGTTTATAAGACAGTTATATGACAGTTTTACCAGAAAATACTACGTTTGTGCATTGCATAAATTACAATTACCATTCTCAGTCGGGAATGAATTCAGGTTGCCTGCTTCTGTCGCATAAAAATTGTTAAGACATTGAACCTTTCATGAAAAACTGCAATCAGAATTGCTTAATTGGGTGTCAGAAACCGTAGCATCGTAGCATTGTACCAGTCTTGTGGTTTACCGACCCATTTCCGTACCGTAGCATCGTACCAGTCAAATTTTATATTTATTATGCAGATTCTAACTTTTCCTTAATTGCTTAATTGGGTGTCAGAAACAGAAAATTCACAAAATCAAAACCGAAAATTCACAAAATAAAAAATCAAACAACAAAGTATACTCACATCTTGTTAAAACCTTGAAATTCCAGAGGGGTTGTGTCGGCTTGCGGCGAGGAACTGATGGGCGGAGGCAGAGTGGGCACGCGGAGGCGGATTGGGTTGCGGCGAGGAACTGACGGGCGGAGGCGGAGGCGGAGTGGGTTGCGGCGAGAGCACTTCGTGGCACAGTGAGGGAGGGAGGAGCGCAGGAGAGGTTGGCAGTAAGAGCAAGGAGGAGGCTGGCGGTTTGCTTGGGGGAGAGGAAGAGGACAGGAAGAGGAGCCTGGCGGTTTGATTTGGGGGATGCGAGTGGGAAGTGGAATCGGGGATGGTTTTCACGAAAGCAATTTGTAATCATCCCAGCGAAATAATTGTTTGAAATGGAGACGAATTTAGAAATGACGTGGGGGATCCTCATCCGTCCAGATACGACTTAATTTAAAATGGACGGCGATTAATGCAATTGGTAAGAACAAACATAAATGGAGGGTCAAGTTCATTGGTGCTTTTAAAAGTAGGGAGATATCCAGAGAGCGATATCGGTTGCCAAACCTCTGATGACAACGAATCCCTCCGACATTACGAACCAACAACTGAACCTACTGAAGATGGTAGTGAGAACGATTCTGATGATTTCCTTTTTCCCAAAACCCCTTCCTTCTTCCCAAACCTTCTCCTCCTCCTTTATGATCGCTATAAAATTAATTAATCCTATCACATCTAATACAAGTTCACGACATCACATTGTTCTATATATTATTTTTCTATTTTAAAGATTAACCCTTCGTTTGGCAAGCGTAGTAAGTTAAAGCAAAATAAAACACTAAATCATCTTAAAGCAGTGGTATTTGGTTGTAGTGAAGTAAATAGATGAAGTAAAGTGAGTAGAATGTGTAAAAGATGTGAAATGTTGGTGATTTAGTTTACTACACCTATATAGCTGTGTTAACTTACTACATCTTAAATCACTTACGTTTGGTGACTTAAAGCACCTTAAATCACCTTAAATCAATTTTACTACATTGCCAAACGGGGGGTAAGTGTTTATGCTTGCAAAAATCTATATGACCATAATAAACATATTTTATTGTCTATAAAAATAAACAATATATTTTTTTAAATCTCATTCAGGAAATCAAATAAATAATTTCATATATTATTATTTATCTGGGCGAAGCCCAAAATTCCAGCCCTAGTTGGAAATTATTTTGATTTATAACTCAGATTTGTTAGTATAAGGAGCGACTTAAAGAACCTGCCATAATTTCTCATAAAAGGTCATAACTCAGGTTTGTTTGTACAAGGGACCTGCCATATGATTTCTTTCTTTTTTTTTTTTTTTTTTTTTTTTTTTTTAAAACATTCAAGGCCCGTAGGTAACTAATTTCATGCACTTAAAAGGTTACATCCACGAGAAAATAAAATAAAATTGTTTCTCAATATAAATCCAAAAGACAAAATATCAACCAAAATCTTCTACAATAATTAATTTTGTCCCAATTAACTAACATAGAGAGACAAATTTTGAAGAAGCGCATGATTCATTGTGAAGTTACCGTCTTGGTTGTGATGAAATCATCGTCTTTGGAAAGGATTGAAAAACTTACTAAGCACTCTACAAATCTTCATTTCTTGAAACACCATTTTCTGTTTGTTAAAGCAGGAGCAAAATCCATTCTCGAGTGATTCATGACATAACTCTCCTAAATGAAGAACAACGAAAGACCATTCTTAAAACAAAAAGGGCGACGAAAAGACGGACGAAGAAATGGACAAAGCATTGACGAACCAACAAAGCTTGAAGGAAATCAATAAAAAGAAGTAAAATAGAAGAGATGTGGCGGGGGAGAGGCGGTGTGCCTCTCCCCACCAGAGGATTTACTATTAGAACGGCTAGAGCTTCAGAGGAGGAGAGATGGCTCCCATATGATTTCTCATGACATATCAATGCAGTCGCCGTGCGTGTTTAAATGCGCCATATATGCAAATCATTCAGATTAACTTATATAAATATATAAAATCAGAAAAAGCCCCTAATTAACTTTCATTTTGACACAAATGTTTATATGCATTGAATTAAATTTGAGACTATCTTCGTATTTGTTATGCTTTCAATATTACAGATTAATATAGCCTAGCTTGTTGATTAAATACAGAAGGAAATAATTAAGTTTTTGAGGAAATGCATAGGCCGGACATTTTCGTTTTTCTTCCTATTAATATAATTAATTTATTTCCTCAAAAAATAATACAATTAATTTATCATATTTGGGTTTTCGTTCATTTTTCCAAATTACTAATGACAGCATGCCAGAGGGGGAGATGGGGGTGGTAAGCACCCTTTGAATATGCAAATTAGCCATTCATTTATATAGGTAGAGAGGTCCTTTTGTTGGTGTTATTTTATTAATAATCACCTATAAGCACCGCTATAATTGTAATTAACTGGTTCTTTGATTGAATAAACTGGTCATACTTTCAAAGTTTGCAGTTCCCATATTCAGCTGAGAATCACAAAAAAAAAAAAAAATAAGCATAAAAATATTTTATTTAAACCTTGGATCTTTCTTTTGCAGAAAATACTCTCTTTAATAAAAAATAAATGTGTAATTTATCTCTAAAGTGCATGCTTGCTTGCTTGCTATATAATTTATTTTGTTACATATATGAACTGTATTAAACTATTAATTATAGATTTTTTAGAAAAAAAAAATATGTTGCTTTCCAAACTATTATCAACATGAAACCCGAGTTTTCTGATCTGATTGAATCGATTTTTCGGTCAGCAGCAAATTAAGCAAGTATGACAAAAACAAGGCTGAGCTCCTACTCGTAGCCTGACCTGCGATGCTGAATAACGAACGGTCAGTCGGCCACACAGTCCACAATAATATAGTTGATACATAATTATATATAAAGTTTGGTTTAATCTCTGCAAATTCTGCCTGAATTGGTTAAACCATTACATTATTGTATTAGAACTTTATATTAGAGATTAACTTTGTATTTAAAAGAGATTCCGATGCAGCGAGTACCCTAGTCTGAGAGATGTATTTGAGATACAAGTGAGTATGGGGCATTTAATTGTGGCCCGGCCGAAAGTAGAACCTTATTTATCTGTTTTTTTCCTGGAAACCTTGGGCCTTTGCACATAAATACAAAGATACAAAAGATACACTGAGGTGGGGTCTCTCTCGCCCGCAATTCTGAACCCTCTCAGGCCCTCTCAGGCCAATCTATCATCTATGTTCCCACTTCACACCTCTTTGATCTTTCCTTGCATTCCTAATGTAATGTAATGAGTAATGTTGATGTTGTAGTACCAAGTACCAACACCAAGTAAAGTAATCTTGGCTGAGCTGAGGCAGGCAGCTTTCTGAGAATCCAGCTGGACCATTCCAGCCCGGTCAGTACTGTTACTGTACATCAGTACATATCTCAGCATGTAATCAGTTGTTAATTAATGAACTTGATAATGCCTTTAGACTTGACAAATTTTGAAATACCAACACCAAATGAGAGTCAGAGCTAAGTGTGTGTGTGGCCCCAGACAGACCATAAGGCATATTAAATATGCATAGCAGTGGCGGAGCTTCCCATAGGATAGCCCGGGCTATGGCCCCCCTTAAATTCCAAAATTTATTAAGAGAGTGTATATTTTATAAGGTACATGTTATTTGGACTTCAAAATGGTCCCCCTCAACTTTTAATCATGTCTTTCTTATTAATTAAACGACTGCAGCTTAAATTGTTTTACCCACCGACTATCTTTTTTTGTAATATGACAATATAGTTTATCAATACAATTTTAGGTGATTAGGTCCAATTTTATTTAGTGTACGTGAATATAGCTTATTAGTAGTATATTCTGGGCTTAATTGAATGACCCTTTTTTATTATTAATGAGTGAGGCTACGGTACTATTGATAGTACAGAGTGTCCCATACTATGATTTCATATTATCATTTTTGAAGTTCAAATGATCGATCTGAATTGTTCAATGTGATCTCCATATGTTAATGTTGTTATAGACCAAATTTTATATTTTTTAGAATTTTTAAACTATTTTTATATAGATAAAAAATACATTTTTTGAATGGTTCATAATGTTTAAATGTAGTCATTTTCTAATTATCTAAAGAAATAGTAAAAATATATAAAAAAATATAAAATTTTTGTCTACAATGATATTTGTATATGGGATCATGTTGGACGGTTTGGATTAACCATTTAGACTTTAAAAACTATAATATAAAAGCTATAATAAGACTAATTTGTACTATTAATATTACACAGTCTCACTCTTAAATTTTTTAATGAGAGTATGTTTGTCCACTGGAGGTGCTAGAACGGCCCCCCCTTAATATTGTCCCAAGCTCCGCTACTGATGCATAGCATAGCTCTTCAAACTGTCCTTACTTGATACTCTATCTCTATTCTATGGACCCAAAAACCAACAATAGTGCAACAAGTCTTGCATTGCATATTTGCATGCCACTTTGCCAGTGCAGGCACATGTATATATTTACATTTCCTGCTTCTCTTCTGCTGCTGCCGCTGCTGCAATGAGGTCTCCTCCCCTCTTCTCTCTCTCATTCTTTCTTTTCTCTCTTGTTGCCAAGGCCCTCCCGCTCTTTCGCACCAAGCACGTCGCCGCAATCTTCAACTTCGGCGACTCTTATGCTGACACCGGCAATTACGCGGTCCTCGCTTCACCGGTTCTCAACGATACCATATGGACTACCAAGCCCCCCTATGGAGAGACCTTCTTTCATCATCCGACAGGACGGTGCTCTGATGGCAGATTAGTTATCGATTTCATAGGTACTGGTCGATCGAGTACTTCTCTGAAGGCATCAGAAAAATATATATATATATATGATTGCAAACACTTTAACCAGTACTATATATCAATGGTGTTAATAATCTTTTTTGTTTTAAAGTATAGCTGATGAACTGGGACTCCCCTACCTACCGCCGTACCTGCCGCACAACGATAGCTTCTCCAAAGGAGCAAATTTTGCTGTTTCAGGGGCGACAGCGATGGATTTCGACTTCTTTGAGAAGAACAACCTCACCAGCTCTTTCATACTCAATTGTTCGCTGAACCTCCAACTGAGCTGGTTCGATGAGTTGAAGCCGTCTCTATGCAGCACTCCAGAAGGTACCGAATAGTTTGTACTTCAAATTCAAATTTAATTTGTTTAAGCGGTTGATTAGAGTAAGATGTGTAAACAATGCTGGTTGCAGATTGTTGGGACTATTTTAGTAATTCCCTTTTCGTACTTGGAGAGATTGGAGGAAATGACTATGCCTATATGTTGTTTTTCGGATGGAGCATTGAACAAGCAATGACATATGTGCCGCAGGTCATTAGCGTCATTTCATCAGCCGTTGAGGTACTTATTTTTCGATTCGCTAATAAGATAACTCATAGTACGTGGACATCATTTGATCAAAATTGAAAGTGATCGAATAATATATAACCGTTAAGTAACCAACGTTCAATTAAGCTCTATTACTGTTATATAATTTTCTTGACAAAGAGAGCCCCAAAAGGGAAGAAACTGCGCAAGCTGATCATGTACAATATTGCTCTTATTCAAAACGATTACCAGATTCAATCACGTTTTCCGATTGGCACAAATTGATGATGCTCTGCACAATATGGTCATATACAGTGCTGCTTCAATTTTCATTTTTCTTTTTAATTAACTAAACTTTAAAATAAATCAATGATTAGTAATTACACAGAGACTGATAAATGAAGGTGCAACTGCTATTGTGGTACCCGGCACTTGGCCTGCTGGGTGTTCTCCAATCAATCTAGCGATTAACATGAATGCAAGCAGAGATGCATATGATCCTCAAACAGGATGCATAAGTGCACTGAACGAGCTGCATCGAAACCACAATCGACAACTCCACTTGGAAATCATAAGGCTCCGACTGAGGTATCCTCGAGTAACGCTCATTTATACAGACTATTACAGCATCGTGATCGACTTCCTTATGTTCCCAGAGCAATTTGGTAAGTTTTAAATAGTGTTTGTTCTTTGATAATAATTGAATTAATTTGTTCCGTGTGGCAAATGATAAAATGAAATTTGGGTACCTGTTATAGTTCATTACGATCGATAATTCCGTGTATGTAACATAGGAATTTGAATTTTGAATTGCAGGATTCATTCGATCACCTCTATTGGCTTGTTGTGGAAATGGGCATAATCAATACAATATAAACATCACGGAAGCTTGTGGCATGCCCGGAGTAGGTTCATGCCAAGATCCATCGACATATGTTAGTTGGGATGGCGCTCACCTGACAGAGGCCGCGTACCGGTACATTGCGTCAAGCTGGCTCAGAGGTCCTTATGCCGACCCACCCATATTGTTCGCTCTTCGCGGCTAATATCTTCCTTCTGTATAAATCCTTACTATTTTACAAGATCTATATATAGGATTATTTTTTTTAAAAAAAAACAGATGCAATAAAAGAGTTCACATTTTAACCACAAAAAAAAAGGAGGGCTCTTAAAATGAGCTTTCAGAAGGGGATATTGTATCCTGTATTGTATGTCATGAGGGGTGGTCTGTCAATAAATTTTGATTATGGTACAGAAATAGAAATGTTCATTATTTGGTTGATTTAATTTTGTCCGTGTAATTTAAACTTCATGAACTAGATTCACCCTTGATTTCTCTAAAGGAGCCATTGATTGGATTCTGGCTAGCTAATAGATGTGATATTGTGATGAGATCGCATTGGTTAGAACATAAAAAAGGGGCAGCAGACTCAGACTGATAAAAGCCGACATACTGTTTTTATCCCATAAAATCGACTGCCAATGCAGTAGTAAGTACTGCGTATCTTTTTTTTTTTTTTTTGAGAGAAGTACTGCGTATCTGAGAGCCAAAGGCCAAAAGGGATGGAAATGGGGGACAATCGGACAACTCACTTTGTAAGAAATCAGTAGCTATGAGTTAAAATCGTTTTAATTCGCTTTAAATGGCAGATTCCGATGGGACCATCAATTTACATCAACTACAACTACATGTATAGACTAAGACTATAGAGATGCGATCGAATCATATTATTCTTTTTTGTCTCTCTAACTTTTCGACATCGTTTATTTATTTATTTATTTTGTTGCTATGACTTGTGGGAGTTAATTTACAATAGTTGCAACATCTAAACACTATTACATTTATTTAAGGACAACATTTTCTTTGTGAGAGGTTGCGGATCTGAAACTCAAATGAAGTTTCTTCTCTAAATATTTAAATTTAAGTAGTTTGATTCTCGTATATATCTTAAAAAGTAGCTGCAACCTTTTATTTTATAGTCATGCTAAGATGGAATATTTATATTTCAGGATAATGTCTATGTTAAAGGAAATATATGCAATATTGTTGATAACCACAATATTTAGTCAAAATTTGACGATGTACCTCTTAATGAAAAAAAAAAATTAAATCGATTTTTAGACATGTTCATAGCTTATAGATTGGTTTCATATATGTTATACTTATATATGCTAATCAAATTACTTAAATTTATCTATATTGTCATAGCATTTGATTGTCAGTGATCCACTCGATTCGTCTCCAACTAATTATAAGATAATTTATATCGTTGAGATAATTTTGATTTTCTAACAATGTTTCATTGATCAATAAAATCAAGAGCATGTATGTGTTGTATATAGAGTACTAGCTAGCCATTGTCCAATATCCCACTTTTATCTACCTTTTGTCCATCCTTTTATTTGCTATTAGTATGTTTATACGTATTTTTTTTTACTCAGAATGCATAACCAATAATACAAGAAGGTTAAATATTTATATACCTTTTGTCGATTTCATATCCTATGTAGTGTTGTATTGTGTAGAGCAGAATGTGAACCGTTAGATCATCTAAGATCAAGGCAGCACAAATCCCGAGATGATCTAACGGTTCACATTCTACGAGTACACAATACAACACTACAGAGGATATGAAATGGATAAGTTTGGACTTTGGAGTAGAGGTACATGGAGCAATTAATTAGCAATTTAGCATTGACCAAGTGTTTCGGGGTGTGATCCTCTTATCGGCTACATAGTATGGCCACTAATTACATAGTTCGGTTCGGTGGGTCCCGTCTCAATTCGGTGGATCCCACCTCAGTTACTCTCTCTTTCTCTCTCTGCCGGGCTCGATTGCAGCGAGTTAGAGGATATAAATTGCACAAAAATGATTTATGCTGATAAATATATGATGGATTGATTGATGGTTACAACTTACATGGAGCTAGCATTTGTCCAAAGTATAAATATATATATTTGGCATGTCGCTTTGCTATGAATATATGATTGGATTGTGTTAGAACAAAACAGCAAGAGTGCGGCAAGAGTGCGGCCAGGGAGGCTGCCGACTGGCCTCCCCGGCAACCTAGGGTTTCAAAAAGGGAAGAGCAAAGAGGAGGCCAAATTTCTACTAAAATTGAATTCTCTTTGCTCTCCCCTTCTTGAAACCCTAGGTTGCCGGGGAGGCCAGTCGGCAGCCTCCCGGCCGCACTCTTACCGTTTTGTTCTAACAAATTGGTATCGGAGCTGTCTTGTACTCTTGTTCACCATTGCAGTCGCTGCTCTCTGATCGCGATCGGTCTGTGCGATTCTCGTTCCTGTTTCCGCTGTCGTCGAGTCGCGCACGAAGCGTGAGAATTCTTGGCGAAATCCAAGCGATTTTTGGGCAATGGGTGTACCTCCTTCTCATCTCCAGTACCGTTAGCTCTCCAGTCAAGTGGATTGCGGCAGCTCTTGTCTGTGGTGTGAGCAGCGACAGCACCAAGGCACCAGGATTTGGCTTGATGCGTTGCGAGAGCAATTGGCCAGCTACTGCGTGTATACCCACTCCAAGCTGTTTGGACTCTCCAATTTCTGCTGGTACAGTGGTACACTACACATAAACCAATTTAGTTGGTAATTTGCTAAAATCCAAACTCGTAGCTTTATTTTAAATTGGATGTTAGCTTTTGAGGTGTGGTGATATAATTTGAAATTCGGATAATATGCTGAGTTGGGTTATTTGATTGAGCCGAGATTGGTTATTTGGAGATTTTGAGATAATTAATGGGAGATGCAGACTTAGGTAATTTGGTGAGATTTGAGATGCTCCAAGAGTTCGAAAAATTTGTGTCGTTTGTGTAAGATAATTTCTTGGAGACATTCGGTTTTGGGGTTTTTTGTTTCGGGATATTGTGTTTGATCCCAGTTGCCGATTTGTAGATAAGTTCTTTTGTGCAATAATCATCTTTGAGCCGGTGTTGGCATGACGATGGTTATGGTGCATGACGGTGGTTCCATATTTGGTGGGAGCAGAGTACCTTCCGGATTTGTTGAAGAACTTGATCTACGTTTGGTTGCTTTTGAGTATGTCGGCGTTTAGATGCTCTCTTTTGTGAAGCCAAGTAGTTGCCACCATAAGGTTTATGTGACTAGGATCGATATTTGTGGGGTTGGTTATTGAGGCAAGGTTTGCATAGATACCAACCATTAAGGAGTTGAAATAGTTATCGAGAATGTGAAGTTGTTGTGGGTTTGGCTTATGTGTTTAGAGAGCTTGAACATCAATTAACCTTTTGTGGTTTGGGTATTTGGATGTTTGTTGCGGCTTCCATTTCGGTATTGAAGGAGTGGTGTTTAATGCGGTCGGATGTTTCCAGCTTGACATAGTCTTTGTCGAGGTGGTTGATGGTACCGTTTGTCCCGATGTTTGGGATATGGATGCTGCATGTGATTTGGAGATTTGGATCGGTGCTATTGTTGTCCCGAATTTGGGATTTGGGTGCTCTATGGGATTTGGAGTTTATGCCACCGATGCGGGTTTTGCATGTTGAGACTATGTTGTTGCCACTCTGGAGGTTGAGCAATTTGGATTCGACCTGTTTGTTCACCGTTAGCTTCGAGAGCAACGAGTTCGAGTTATGGCAATCGTTTGAGGTTATAGAGGTATTCGTCCTCGTGTTTGAGTCTCGCTTGGATTGTATGAAGGTACTTCAGTGTTTCTTTTGTCGGTGCTTGGTCTAGCAGTGGATGCTTGGAGCACAATTTCGGCTAGGGTGGAGCTTGTTTAGGGTTGTTTGTGGTGACTCGTTGCTAGAGTCCGTTATGTTGTTGTTCTAGCTTTGTGCTAGTTTGGTTGCTAGCTTTTCGCTAGTTGTATCTTTTAAATTTTAGACTTTTGTTTAGGTTAGCTTTATGCTTAGTTTGCTTTTGGTACAATTCGGTCCAAGGTGAAGATTGTTAGAAATATGGCCAGAATTGTTTATGGCTTGTTGGGCTTGTTCTTTGTTTCTTTATATATCTATTTTGTACTAAACTTTGAATGAGAGAGAATTAGAATGTTTTAGAATTTGTGGCCTCCTCTTGCTCTCTCCCTCCCCACAAACCGGCCGTGTTCTCACCTGTTACAGCGGCCTCCCCGGCCGTGTTCTCACCTATTTTGTTGTAACAGATTGGATTGGATAGCATGCTTGTGTTAAGGCATTGACTTTCGCAAAAATAGAAACCGACTTCCTGCAATAATACATTTATTTATTGAGTTAACAAACAATTTCTGTTGTATTATTTATTTATTTATTTTTTTGCTGGACGGTGTAGAAAACTAGAAGTATACTCCCTCCAATTAATAATCCTTCCGGTTGAGAACTGCTTTGACTTCCTTCGAAAATGACTTCTTTGTAAATCTGGGCTTAATCAACTACGAAAATGATGCATGCGTAATTTTGATTATATATATAAGCCGACAGCTGCTGGTACCAACTGCTAACTACATGAAAATAAAATGTCAAACAACAAAAATAAATTAAGAGAAGGATCAAATATGCTCTAAAAAAGGTTAACTAACTCGACTCCGTATCAGCTGAGATACAAAACGGATATCAGGACCATGCAATCGAGATCTGACGGATGCAGTTTTTAGAAGGGGTTTTTAAAAATAATCTCAACCATCCAATCAAAATCTCAAAGTCCTGAGGCTGAGATCTATTTTGGGAGGCGTTTGGTTCATTGATTCTATAACTCATTTCAAGGCATGTTTTAATTCCAAGGGATTGAATTCCTAGTCATATAATTTAACTGTGTTTGGTTGTGTCAAGGCTATTGCATATGTCGACAAATTAAATTCAAGATAAATAATCATCAACTTTTTTTATGTATATTTTGAATTTTTTTAAATGCTTAGGAAAAAATTGAGACCGTTTCTTCACTAAACAAGATTAATTAACAACTCTTTTAAATTGTCATATTGTGAAAGATATATATATTATATTCCAAGCGATCGAATATAATATCATTCATGTATAGTTATTGACATATATATTTTTGTCTTTTATAACTGACAACTTACAATGGAAAAGAATTGGCAAGTAGTGCACATATGGAATATGATCACGAAATTTAATTGGTCCTCATATGGAAATTAAAAGTTGATTACCATTTATAACTATTAGCATGGAGAGGTAAACAACGAATGCCACCTATTTTGCTGGCATAGTGATGACCACGAAATCTGGTAATTTTATTCCAATGGTAATTGCTTATTACCATGCCGAATCCATACCATCTGAACCAAACACAGTAATCAAATTTTTTAAATGCTAATGTTCAGGAATCTTTTGTCAAAAGCGCAAACCAAACACCGCCTTAGATATCAGCTGATATCAACGCAACCAACTAAGGTTGAAAGCACATAAATTGAATTTTTGTTCTAGTAGGTATTTTATGCGTAGGAGGCTACGTCAATGATGGAACCTAACAAATTAATTAAGAGGTTCATTATGGCCATAGGAGTTCAAAATCAAGCTAAATATAAATCGGTCAACTTAATCAAATATTGAAATTGGTTTTCATTTTTTTATTTAAAACATTTTTTTATTCAATAATTAAACGTACTAACAACTGTTGGTTTCAACAAATTAGTGTCATCTTTGCATTAAAAAATAAAACTGACAGTAGTAATCTGTTTAAGTTGTTTGAAAAACCAATACAAAATACTTGAAACTTTAAAAATGTATAAAAAAGGTAACCTTGATATTATTAATATTAACTTTATCTTTTTTTTTCTCAAAACTTCTAAAAATTTAATTTATAAACATTATTCTCGTTTGCTAACAACATCTGTCAAATTCTCAAATTCTATAACAACATTCATAAAAATCTAGTATTCAATAATCAATGTCATTTTTTTTTAAATTCGAAAATAGAATATTAAACTGATTAAAAGTCAAAATTTTCCTTTGGCTGATTAAAATGAATAAGATTCAAACTAGATTTAATTTAGATAAAATAGGTATTCATATGTGTACAAAATGTCTTTTCTGTAATGAAACTGAAACTACAGATCATCTATTTGTAACTTGCTCATTCTATTAATACTTTTTTGGCAATGGATAGCTAGATACAATAATTTTCATTTTGGGGGGCAAACTATTTCTGGTATTTGGAGTTTGGATAATAATGTTCCTTTAAAAAATAAAAGTGTTTTAGAAGCTATTAGAGGAGTTGTTACGTGGATTGTATGGTTAGAAAGAAATATGAATTGTTTTGAGAATGGTAAAGTTAGAAGCTTTAAATCTTTAGGATTACAAATAATCAATTTAGCTTCGTTTTGGTATAAAAATAAAGGTAAGGCCAATATTTTTAAATTATCTCTTGTCTTGCCACAGGATGTAGTAGACTTACCTTTGCAGGGAACAAGAGAGGAAGAGGGGGCAGAGGCTCCTTCTCTGGACATGGATGTAACATCCCGGCAAGCAGGAGGAACAGTAGCCGTGCTGATAAGCACAAAGCTATAAAATATGCAATAATATACTTTGCCAATAACAACTAAATAGCAATAAATTTCCAAATATCCAACCCTCATGTCCCAAACCCTTTATACAGTGGAATCAAATAATATAATAAAATCCCATGAAACCCAAGTGGCAATTTCTGCAATCTTTTTCCTCACTCCAAGTCGTCCTTTCATCGCAAACTTGTAACCTGGAACCCACAAAAAGTGGAACGGGTGAGAGTCTGAAACACTCTCAGTGCGGTATTTAGTTCCAGCCGGTGGTATTTATCAAATCCACTAGCTTAACTGAATACCAGATAAATAAGCACTTTTAACAATAACATAAATCAAGTTTATCAAATAATGAAACTGCACGTCAGTGACGATAATAATTACCCTGCAACTACAAAGAATTAGACGTCAAGTCGATAAATACATTCCATTTTCCTTTCCAAAATCAGTTTAACGTCTTCCTTGCAAAACCATCCGTACCAGTTCACTATCTCACATCAAACCAAAAGAAATACCAGAATATACACAAACAGCACAAACCTGTACCAAAAATCCAAATATCACGTATCTCACACAAACCTGTATCAGACGAATCCACAAGCAACATGCATATCCCGTGCATCTCAACACGTATCACAAACCAAGTCAAACAACTAGAATCCCATGCACAAGCACGTATCAAATATCACACTGAACAATAACACGCAATCCCGTGCATCCAGTATATCCTCATGTACCTGACGAACTCAGAGATCCAAATATATAACCCGTACATGCCTGTACATGCATGTCCGTAAACCATAGCGCTATAGTGAGGTAGCTAACCTCATGCCAGTATCTCTATCCAGGTACATGATCAACAACCACAAGCACAACAACAACAGCAACAACAATATCCACAAAAACACACACAGAAATGCATAATACCATATATGCAATCACTTACCTTTTATCAAGTCATGCACAAACACAAGCAATTCAACGCATAATCAGTATATCAAGAATATAAGTAAGCACCACGGAAACATTTCGATAAATAAAATATCCAGTTCAATTCATAGATTTGATAAATAACCGGAACCCGCACCTGTTTGACGATTCTTATTCGAGTCCAAATCAAACATCCAGTATCACAGCAGTACAGCACCATCCATAATTCGGCTACAGTGCACAAGATTTCAAGCCTGAACCTCTCATTGGTACTCCTAAAAATTATTACCATATAATCTTAATATTTGCTAATATAACAATACAATATAGCTAACCAATATTTGTAAAGTTATCCTCTGATCAACAATAAATTTTCCAAGTTTAGTCAATTGGCTAGCCTAGGAACTCGTATTCACTTTTAATTTGATTACCATGCATCAAATTGAACAATTTTTTAATCAAAGTATAAGACCATGCATGTACAGAATGTATCTATGACCTCATAACAGACTCGTGCCCTTTTTAATTGATAATAATGATATCAGTCCATACTTGGATGGATTAAATTTTAATTTACTTAGGATCTAGCTAGAATTCAACTCACTTCAATATTTCCGATACCTCTCCGGTGCTTATCTCACATAATATATATCAAACCCACTCACTGGAGATCCCATACCCATGTTCCAGTTAAGTAAGGGCCAAAGACCAATATTAATTAAATATAATTAACAATTAAACACGCACTTGATACTGAGCAACATTTATACCTTGGCAAGAGAATTTTCCACCATCTAATCAAGTTATGATTGCATCCATAAGCTCCCTCTCTCTTTCTTTTCCAAGCTAACCTTAAGTACCTCTTAGAACTAATATACACACAAGAGTCAAGCCATCTCCAAGTTATTGATTCCATTAATACCTCCCACTGGCCGGTATACATATAAACAACTCATCGCCTCGTGATTTATATCATCCTTGCTACACACATGAAAGAGAGGACGCCATATTGATAGAGGAGGAGAAGTAAATTTAACCTAACCCCTATATGACTGAGAGAGATGAAAATCATCGTTTATACACACACAAGGACACGTCAGCTGAGAGATTAAATGGAGAATTACCAAAAATTGCCACGCCAAGGGAGAGGTGTTATACGAGAGAATTCCAGAAATTAAGAGAACACATGTAAGGACCAATGAAAAAGATTAATATGTCTGCCTTTTATTAATTTGATGGAATCTTTCAAAATGATCCATATAAGTTCTGACAATTATAAAGGTCTTCCCCTTAATTACCCCTCCAACTTGCTACATGTTTCTACTATATAAAAGAATATCAACATATATTTAATGCGGATAGTTACTGTTGATTATGAGCAGGTACTAACTCTGAAATCATACATCAATATTTTCTACATCTTAATGTTTATCTAAAGTTATAATTATTTCAAATGCCACATGCATAAGCGACCAGGGATATATATATATATACACTGAAAACTCGTAAATGGCTCAATTTCATATTATTCTAATATCAAAGATAATGTCTCAAACCTCATAATCATTCTTGATTACTTTAACAAAGTAGGCACGTAAAATATATCTTAATTTTTGAATGTCCAAAATTCAGATATCACAATGGATTAGGAAGAGGATATAATTCCAATGGGGAATTTAGAGGTCCTTATGGAGATGGATTAGGGGATATGGAACAGGATTTTCCTACACCTGGAGGAAGAATTGATGAGGATTCTTCAAGTTCATACTCTTGAGAATCATCAACTGATTAGTGTTTTTTGAATGTTATTTTGTGTAGACAATTTTCTGCTTTAGTTGTGATATTTCTTGGAATTGTTAAGTACGTAGTCTCTATACTGGTACTAGTTTTTGGTGGTTATATTGGATTAATCTCTCATGTTATGTAATAAGTAGAGTAAGTACTTTTGATTTGGTTCTTTAATTTTAGTACTAGCTATTTAGTACTGAATTAGAGGATTAAATCAGTACGTTGTAATATTTTACTCGGTTTCAATGAAACTGGTGGAGTACTCCACTTTTTTTAAAAAAATATATATATATATATTTAACTGTAGTATTTAGTATTTACTATTAAGTAGAGCATGTGCTGCCAGAATCAACGAATTGGCAACTCTCATAATAATAATATAATATTAATATATAAACTATTTAAAATTTCCCCAATTAATGTATTTAGCAAATTGGAAGCTGGTCACTAGGCCCAGGAACTTAGGAGGATTGGGAATCAGGAAGCTAGAAGAAATGAATCACTCATTGTTGATGAAATGGATGTGGGGGTGGATTCAGCATGAACAGCCTTGGTGGAAGGAAATAACAAAAATGCCAGCACCACACATCAGGCCATGGGAGGTATTAAATGCATCCAAGTTCTGGAAAGACATTTCAAGTTATACAAGTGTGTTCAATGCATCAGTCAAATACCAATTAGGTGATGGGAGTGCTATTAAGTTTTGGCATGATGATTGGATGCAAGGCCCCTTCAAAGCTAAATACCCAAATTTATTTGAGAAAATTGCCACACCACATGCATCAGTGGCTCAGTGCTATCAAAATGGGCAATGGGTGATTCAAACTGAAGGTGAGCTCAATATTTTGCAGCAGCAAGAGCTTCTATCATTGCAAACTGACTTGCAGCAGGTACAGCCGGATCTGCAGGTCAAGGATAGGGCAATTTGGACAAAATCGACAAAAGGCATTTATACAGTAAAATCTGCATACGACTTCATAGTTACAACTCCATATATTGACTGTGCCATAAGACACATATGGTCCATCAAAGCACCACCAAGGGTAATGCTATTCACATGGCTGGCAATTAGGAACAAAATATTAACTGTTGATAACCTGGCAAAGCGAGGATGGTGCCTCCCAAATATTTGTCACATGTGTAGGCAAAATTCTGAATCGGTGGATCACCTATTTGGCTCATGCCAGTATGCTACACAGGTTAGAGAATATGTACTTGAGGCAATTCCGGGTAGCATTCAACCATCTCAACTTTATAAAGAGGCAAGATACCGAGAACTATTGATGGATGACAAACAAACCACGTTCTGGAGGCAGCTGCAGATCACCACTAATTTTGTTTTATGGAGAGAAAGGTGCAGGCGCATTTTTACTGACAGAGATCTCAATGAGTTGGAGGTGGCAAGGGAGATAATAATTGAAGCACGAGCATGGTTCCCAGCATTGCACATGGCACGCAGGGGTGGACACAATTCCACCAGCTTTTCTTAATTTTGCTTTTATTGTAAAACTCCTCCAATGTTGGCTCTTCTTTATTTTCTGTTTATTTACTGTTCTTTATTCTAACTGCACATTTTCTTCTTTTCTGTAATCCTACGATCACCTTTGGTGATCCTTATTATTAATGAAAATTTGAGGGCATGACCCTCATCTTTTTCTCAAAAAAAAAAAAAAAAAAAAAAAAAAAAAAAAATGTTCAGGTTGTATCGTCTTTCCACTCTCCATCCAACGTTCCAGATCAAACGATTCCTGCTCTCACCACACATTTCTCCTCTGCTCAAGCAATGAGCAAAATGATCCTCTCCTCTTTGCTTTTGCTCTTAATTCTGTCATCCTACAGCCATGCTAAGCCCGATTCACCGAGTTTCACCTCGATAATTAGCTTCGGCGACTCTTTCGCAGACACCGGCAACTTTGTTGTTTTAGCAACCCCTGTTCTGAAAGACATATGGATTGCTATGCCCCCTTATGGAGAGACCTTCTTTCACCGTCCCACGGGCCGCTGCTCCGATGGAAGACTAGTGCTTGATTTCCTGGGTAGTTTTTCATTCATTAATTCCATTCATTTCTTATCATTTTTTTCACATATGATATCTTAGAAGCTAGAAATTAAAATTTCTCAATTTGAATTTCACTAAATTAGTCACTGAATTTCATTTATTTTTCCTCATTTGTTTTGACAGTATAGAGATCAATTAACAACTAAAGAATACAGCTTTTTTCACTATATTTTAACTTTGTTATTAATTCAGAATATCATTTTTTTTAATATAGCTGAAGAGTTTGACTTGCCTCTTGTCCCCCCTTATTTGGCGCACAATGCGAGTTTTGAAAAAGGCGCAAACTTCGCTGTTGCCGGTGCAACCGCATTGGATTTTGCATTCTTTGTGACGAATAATCTGTCAAATCCTCTCATGTTTAACAGTTCCCTCAATGTCCAGCTTGGATGGTTTTCCGAGTTGAAGCCTTCGCTCTGCAAATGTGCTGAAGGTGTGTGACAAACTAGATATATCGAAAAAGGCAAAACGATCTTTTCATTACTTAAAAGTTTCTCCATTGCTGTTTCAGAATGCAGGAAGTACTTTAGCACATCCTTATTCATCGTTGGAGAATTTGGAGCCAACGACTATACATTCATGATGTTTGGTGGCAAAACTCTTGATGAAATGCATGGTTATGTGCCAATGGTCGTCAACACTATTGCTGCTGCTACTGAGGTATACCTATAATTTGAATTTTTTATAATGCAGTATAATTTTTCACACATTTTAGTGTTGAATTTTTCATAATGCAGTATAATCTGAATGTTTTGTACTCAAGTAGTCAAGTATATAATTTTGCAAGTCAGTAGTAGTGTTGACATCTTGAAGGCCACAACTCACATACCTTCAGGGAAATTAGCTCTTATATACTCTGTGAGAAAAGAAGGCAACTTTAAAAAGTGAACTGAGAAATTTGTGTGCATGATACTAATTTTTGGAGTAGTACTTGTATAAGAATATCTTGGCATATAGGAAATTAAGAGGGGTTCGAATGCATAAAATAGCCCCAGGCGGCCGGGTAACTTGATGAAATGAATGAGAGATGAACATTTACTATTGCAATGGTTTTCTGGTAAATCGTAGTACTAAGAACTCGTATAATTTTTTGCGATAGAGTCTAATTGAAGAAGGTGCCAAGACAATTGTTCTGCCCGGAATATGGCCAGACGGGTGTACCCCTGCGAACCTAGCACAGAACACCAGTAGACAGAGAGACGACTACGAACCCCAAACAGGGTGTCTGAAGGACCTGAATCATCTGTCGAGGCACCACAATGCTGAACTCGTCAAGGCAATAAAGGATTTACAACTCAAGTATCCGGAAGTGAGGCTCATCTATGCGAGCTATTATGACCCTATCATGGATTTTGTAAGGACGCCAGTTCGCTTTGGTAAGCTTAATTATTGAATCTTTAAGCTTATTAAAATTCAAATTTGTAAGCCTAAGAATCTGAACTTGTACAGTAATATGATTCTAATTTTGAGCCATTTTATATATTGTAGGATTCACTGATACCCCTCTAAGAACTTGCTGCGGAAAAAGCTGATAACGAATACAACTCCAACCAAAGCGCAGTCTGCGGCATGCCCGGTGTTGGTTCATGCGAAAATCCTATGGAATATGTGAATTGGGATGGTGCTCATTTGACAGAGGCCGCTTATCAGCACATTGCCGAAGGATGGCTCCGGGGCCCTTATGCCCAACCGCCGATCCTCAGCATCGGCAGTTAGCTCATTGCTGCAAGAAGAAAATAAAATGTACCTAGCAGCTGTTATTCAGTGAAATCAAATAAAGCAATGCAGTGAATAAAGCAAAGGCAATTTATTTTCTTTTACATTCTTTAAATGTGAACATTTCGCATTGATCAGGGTCGACCTTGCATTACTTAATTTAAGTTCGAAATCATTTCACAACTCTAAATTGTGGATTTACTATTATTTTGACATATTTATCAAAATTTCATAATTATTGAAAAAGAAAAAAAAAATTTCTTCATCAATTGTATATCAAATTAGTTATAGAATCATCTTTTAGCTGAAAAAAGAAAATTTTGTGGGGTGATATTCTTGATAAGCAGATGTTGTTTAAGGATTTATGGGAGTAAATTTGAGGCTTATGAGTCGGCCCCAAAAAGCCCAGCTACCTTTCAATAACTAATGAGCACAAGTATTCTATTCTCTCTTCTCGCCTGGATCACTGGATGGACGCTTATGATTGTTATATCGATAGTGATAGGGCGCCGCGGACATTGCCCCCACACCATGTGATGTGCTGGCATTTTATTTATTTGATATATTATAAATAGAACGTTCTAAAAGACAGATTACAAAACGTTCTAAATGAATCCTGGGAAGAGATGGGTAGCAAATAGACAGTTTACAAACGTTCTAAATGGGCAGCAAATGGGCCCCTTTCTAAAAGACAGTTTACAAAACGTTCTAAATGGACAGCAATCTGCCAATATATCATATAGCTCTGGAGGCAATGTCAAGGCTGAACATATTTATCCTTGTTATATATATGGAACTCCAAAATTTGTTATATATGGATCACTAGTATCTAGTATGCCTCATATCGTGTGATATCGATCTAAATTTGTGTATGGTTATAATTGTTATAAACGGAACTTACAAAAATTATATAGGCCCAGTCCACTCCATCCCGATAATCTTTATTTAAGCCCATCAAATTTGTATTACTCCTCTGATTATATGAAACTTAAACAAAATTGCTATTTATAAAGTCGATGGATGAAAATCTCCATACATATATATATTTGCAGCTACAATATAATATATCTGCTATTGAGTCACGAACAAACGATAGACCCAATAAAAAACGTAACTCTTTCTCTATTTGCCATAAGAAAAAGGGTCATATCTGATATCTAGTGTGCTCAACAAATGTGTCCACTACATTATTATTACAAAATTTGATAAATAAATTATAAAATTTTATAGTAAAAATTTATAAAATTTGTACTTGTGTGGACATGTGAATATTTAAATTGAGGACAATTGGAAATTCCCTGAGAAATAGAGATACCAAAAAATTTTTGATACGAAAATTGATTGCAACTGTATTGATGCAGTATTAATAATTTAATATTCATTTTAAATGAGTATATATGTTTTGACATTATCGACTTTATTATGCTATTATTTTGAACTGTGTACTAAGATACGTACACTGTACAAATAAGTTGTATACTAAATGAGTTAATTTGAATATCAACTTGTATAACTTGCATGAATATTGAATACTAATGCAATCAGTATCAATTTTAATATATCATTTTGGTATCTGATTACAACTGTGATTTTTTGGAGTATGATGCTTACTGCAGAATTAATATAGCAGTAGGTATATATGTTATTTTTCTCCTCTTTTTGACTGTTTGAAAATAAAGGTTTTGAACTTTTGAGAATAAGCAAAAGAGCAGATCTACCAATTATTGATATAAGGAAAAATATTGACAGCTGAGAGAGTAGTGTCCTCACAATCAATAATATTGTTTTCTATTAGATGTTAATTTTAATAGAAAATAATAGTAAAAATGATAATTGCCGCCCAATTCATGTCAACTATTCGATGGGGGACCAAATTGACACATATATCACATTAGAATATTAGATCTTCTGACCATGCATATCAGAAAGTAAGCTAGGTCAAAATCAAGGAGATCTCCAATAGTAACTAGCTAGGTAAGAGCATTAGAGCAAGGTCTAGAGCCGTACCTGGACTGCATATCTTTAATTCATTTCCTATTTTCCTTCCTGTAATTTTCTGATATATATGTAATTATGTATGTATGAATGTTAATTGGCTATATATAATATTCTGGAAGAATAATATATGAGACATGTGCTAGTTTACAAAACCAAGCAGTGAATTTCGAAATGTCTACAAGCTTTGAGGATACGTGGAATTAATGGCGGTGCCGTCATGAAAGAGTGCATGCATGCGCAATTGGCAATGCAGCTCTGGAAATGGATGGATGGATACGCACGCCGGAGACGCTGGAGATTGATGTACTCAATAGTCCACGCCGACGGAGACACCGACAACGACGATGACGATGACGACAACGGCAGCTCGATCGATCAAGTGGTGCAAATTAAAGCATGATCGATGTACGTTCTGCTCGGATTATTTTCGATCGGATTCTAAATTAATTAATTTCTTTTATATATATAACAAGTCTCCTTGTCTACATTTAATTTAATTTAATTCAATTATGTCATCTAACAATATGCATGTATATATAATTAAGAAAATGAAGGCGAGATTTGTCGACAATTTAGATGAATTTGAGCTCAAAATGAAAGTGTATATATATGCAACTGGAAGGAAATAAACGATTGGGCCACGTACAGTCCACAATATATGCGCATGCCATATATATATATGGATGTCTATATTAATTGGCGTAATCTATTGCCTGTCGTCTGCCGTGCCATCCATGCAACATGCAACATTCACATTTTTTTTCTGTTCTTTTGGAATTTCTTTTTGGACTTTATATTTATCCAACCAAATGAAATCAAATTGCAATTAGTTTAGCGCGCGCGCGTTTTGGGCTGCATCTTTCTTATATTCAGTCCAATTAATAGCATCTTCCACAGCCCATGCACAAACACATGGAATTTTCATTGACTCCCAATATTCTTTATTTAAGGACCATTCCCGGTTTCACACACGCGCACGCGCCCACACATATATAAAGAGACTTTTGTTTCGGCTACAAGTTTCATATTTCCAAAAGTTAAATAGCCAAACTAATTTGTCCAATACAATTTACAAAATTCTTAATTTATATCATAATTTGGTAGGATAAAACAAAAATGAATTTATATCATAGTATGGTAGGATAAAACAAAATTTTCATTTCAAGTATTCATTTTGAATTTTTTTAAAATGACATAGTTTTGTATAAAAACTTGATTATTTTATTACTATTTTAAAATGACGTAGTTTTGCATATAAAATTGATTCTTTATATTAAAATCACGTGGTATACAAAACTTTTTCTATTTTTAAATTCAAATCGAGGATGATATTCTTAAAACCTTTTTCTATTATTATTTTCTATTTTTTATATTACCAGCCATGCAACAAATGCATGCCTTAATTGGTGTTCATCGCTATCCACTGCGAACCGCCGAGGCTTACCCTTCTTTTCTATTTGGAACAGAATATCTGAATATTGTTTTTTCTTTTCTTTCATTTTTTTTTTTTTTTTGAATTGATAGGCAAAGGTATATATTCATATGTAATAAATAATAATATGACCCAAATTATTTTTTCTTTCTAAAATCAACTGCGGCATTCTCCTAATTTAAAGGGGAAAAAAAGATCCTTCCTTTGTACTTGATATAGATCCAGACTATCTCCATTATTTCGGTATGTATATCATAATCTTTCATTATTAGAAATCTTGGTGAAAAATTGATCTTAGTCATCTGATATGATTGATTTTTTTGAAGATATGCTGTAATAAGTTTTGGTAAAAATTAATTTGGTGCCCCAGAAAAGATCGAGGAAAACAGATTCTCATAACTTAATTTTTGTATCTTGTTTTATGCTTTGATTTGTCATGCTTATTTCTCCTGTTATTTCCTAGATTGCTTTACAAATTATAAATTACAAGTACTGGTTAATTTTAAATTAATTCTCAAGTTCTTCTTTTCTATAAGAAATAAAAATACATATGAATTTTAATTTCCATAGATGTTACAAGTCATTTTCATATTGCATCTTGATCTTGTGAGTCACACATAGCAACGATGAGAAGATTGAAAACATATAGCATCCATTTTCAGAGCTTCAAGAAGTTGTAGAAAAGCGACCTCCATATATTCTGCCCTTTTTCATCTCTTTTTCTCTTCTTATAAATACATCATTTTTATAGGTTTACTCTCATCAAATCTAGCTAGCTAGCTATTGTATGCAAATGAAGTACTGCACAGCTCTTATCATCCTTTCCTTGTGTTTCTCCCTGTGGCACATCGAACCGACTTCGTCTCACTCTCACACATTCAACTCAATATTTAGCTTCGGTGATTCGTACACCGACACTGGCAACTTAAATGTGCTGGCTAAGAAGATCGGGATAACGGTGCCTACTGACAAGTTGCCATATGGAGAGACTTTCTTCCACCACCCGTCTCAACGTTGCAGTAATGGAAGATTAATTGTAGATTTTCTGGGTATATAATTATATAATAATTTTAAAACACACTCCAACGAATTTTTGTTCAATTCCTAGTCATTAAATTAAGTTGCAATTTGTTTTCTGTTTTGAAGCGGAGGAGTTCGGCTTGCCACTTCTTCGACCCTACTTGGCAAAAAATGGAAGCTTCCGACATGGTGCAAACTTTGCGGTAGCGGGTGCGACAGCACTTGACCCGGCATTCTTGAAGCAGCAGAACATCACAACAGTTGCAATTCCACTGAACACGTCTTTGAATTTTCAACTGCAATGGTTCGAGGAGTTGAAGCCTTCGCTGTGCCAAGGAACAAAGGGTTTGTAATTAACTGCTAATTCTATCTGCTACATGCCATGTTCATGGTAATTAAGAAGATTAACTTAATTAATTAAAATGTCATTAATTAATTGTTATTATTATTGTGCTGCAGGCTGCAGAGATTATTTTGGTAAATCTCTCTTTATTGTTGGAGAAATTGGAGGGAACGACTATCTCGCCATGTTCACGAGCAGGCTGAGCATGACCAAAGTGCAGTTCTATGCATCAACAATTGTTCATACCATTGAAAAAACTGTCAAGGTCAGCTAACGACGATTAAGCAACGTAGAATTTACAAATGAGAATAAATGGTTGCAAGTTTTGGGTTTCAAATTTTGCAATATTCTAAATAGTAAATACAACAAAGTTTATGAAATTAATTGTCATATATAAGTCATAATAAACCAAAAGGTTTATATATGTATTATCACGGTATCACCTAAGCTTTTCTTCACTATGTATTATTGTCTTTGTGTAGAGAGTCCTTGATCAAGGTGTGAGGACCGTGGTTGTACCGGGAAACATACCGATGGGTTGCCTACCAATGCTTCTTACTATTTTCAAGAGCCGTCAGAACTCTTCCTATGATCATGCCACTGGATGCATTAAAAGATTCAACATACTATCGAGATACCACAACTCCCTCATCCTCGAGGCAATACAAGAACTTCGCAACAAATATCCTCATGCGACGATCATTTATGCAGATTACTACAATCCTGTAACCAATTTTGTCAGATCTCCGCAACATTATGGTTAGTTAGTTCACTTCAAAGATTCATCAGCAAATCATGTAATTAATTATGTATATATGTTGGAAAATAACTTTAAAATCATGTCGATTTTATGAATCTAAATTTTGTTATTACAGGATTTGCGTCTAGACCACTTGTAGCTTGCTGCGGAAAAGGCGGCGAATATAATTGTAACACCACTGAATGGTGTGGCTTGCCAAACGTACCTGCCTGTCGGAATCCTTCAACTTACATAAGCTGGGATGGTGTCCATTTAACGGAGGCTGCATACCGATACATTTCCAGGACCTGGTTGAAAGGTCCCTTTGCCCATCCGCCGATACTTGATGCGCAAACAAGCTAGCTAGGTCTGCTGATGGTCATATGGAGGCTATATATCTGTTTAATTCTGAAACAAAATAAAAAAACATTACATGTAGTGTTAGTGTGTCCCGACTCTTGACGGAAAGACATCACTAGTTAGAGCTTCAATTAGTATGAAGAGTTTGATGAGTTATACTATATATATAGACTGTGCTAATGTCTTTTCTATAGAATATATAAAAAATAAGAGTTTGAATGAGCATGCAATTAACACACTATATATTGTGACTTATCTTTAATAATAATTCTTCAATCCAAGAAGCAGCCTTTGGTTCAGTGGCTAAGGGCAAAAGCCCTCCATGTGAAAAGTCGTGGGTTCGAAATCTGGGTGGAGATCTTTTATAGACATTTAAATTTGACTTGATCTCAAAAAAATAATAATTCTTCAATCTCATATTCAAGGTTTAAGTTCCAACCCAAAATGGATCCGAGCAGATTATATTATACAGGATAATAACGGAACATTTAGACACCAACGCACAGAACTTGGTAGAACCACAAAAGCCCCTCTTAGGCCTTTTGGTAGCAAGGTCCAATTGTTGTTTGTACAAAATATTTGGGCCTTAATAAGTTGCATGTTATTCATTCATATTTAATATATAATATATGCATGCCGAAATTGATTTTTGTTATGATTTTCGCCGAACAAATTACCGATAAAATTGTTGAAATTAATTCAAAATCTAAAATTATAATAATTCAGAAATAGCAGTTACCGAATTTAGAAAGAAGCACAGAAATTTAATTGTGTAGTCATTTAATGTTAGTAGGATTCTTAATTAGCATCAATTATTTGTAACAACAGCGAAAGTAGCAAATTCGCTAGCTAATTTATTTAAGAATTTTTAATAGCAGCTATACAATATTAAAAAAATAAATACAACGACATTAATTACTTACATTCTTACTTTGCCAGAATTGCTAATGTTAGCATTTAAATCTAAAATGCTAATGTTAAAATGAGCCATTGTATTTTGCAGTACAACACATGAGCCGATGGATCATCTAGAGATCCAAGCTTATATGAATCTTGAGATGATTCAATAGCTCACATGCTGTAAATGCAGTACAGCAAGGGATATGAACCCCTTCGTCCGGAAGGTTTTAGGTTTGAAATTCAAATGTGAGGTCATTTATATGTACTTAAAATGAGTGATTCCACCCTTATCTTTTATCTTATAATTTTTTTTGGTAATTTTGCAAATCTGAAGAAGAAGAGAGAACGATTTATCCCCAGTCCGGCCATAAGCTTACATAATTTTATTGAAACAAATATTCTGGGGCACGTATTTGACGTCACAAACTCAAAATAATGCCCGTCAAACATGTTGCCACGTTGGCAGGCATAGAATAAGACAACAATTATCACGCGCTCTCTCTCTCAATTGGTTATGTATAAATTAATTCTGAAATTACAGCTTATCTCCAAAAGTTGTTTCAAAATAATTCGAAATTATTCTATGAATATTGTACGTAGTTTTTTTTTATTTTAATGGGCTTCATCGATATTTTTGTGAAAATCCGTTTTGGAGTGTAAGAGAAGGCCGGGGAGTATAAATAAGCTTTATAAAAAACCTTTATTGTAGTGAATTCGATCCAATTAGTGGCTAGCTGCACTTACTCGATGGAAACTCCAACATTTGATGAAGTACTCTTAATTAATTCCTGGTCTCACTCTACTCTACTCTCTCTTGCTAAATTTCTCCTTTTTTTCTTTTCCTTTTTCTCTTACTTTCTTGTGTATATATGAATTACGTACGTGTTTGTGTGATTGAAAGTAAAATGAAGTTCTTGTGACTAATTGTTTGTAAATTGTAATATAAGAGTTTGTAAATTTGAAGAGAATTAATTGAGTATATATAGCTCTAGGTCCATGCATGTCCACCGTAGATCAGCATTTTCTCTTTTATTTACTTCAAGAAATCGTCGGGAATCATGTGTGAATTTGAACATAAAAATACGGGTAAATTTTCCGATAGGTCACTGAAGTTTACCTCAAATCCATATTTGGTCACCGAACTTCTATTTATCCATTTTTTGTCACTGAACTTTGATGTTTATCCAAATTTGCTCACTTCGTTAGTTTTTCCATCCAACTTAATGGAATAATTAACATGGTATCAATTTTAAACTTTGAAAATTATTTATTTTTCATATAAAATATACAATATGTGAGAATGTAAGACAAATTAAAAACTTTTCATTTATTTTTATTTATAATGTTTTTTTATTTCTATTATTATTTTTGTTTTCATATAAAGTATACAATTTTTTAAAATGTCTAAGAATGTGAAAGTATTTTATTGACATAGAAGAAAAATAAAAAAATTATATGTTATTTTTTTATTCTTATATTTTTTAGCTTTAAATAAAAAAAATATATCTAAACCATAAAATTGATGTCATATTATATATTCCGTTAAGTTGGATGGAAAAACTAACGGAGTGACCAAATTTGGATAAACATCAAAGTTCAGTAACAAAAAATGGATAAATAGAAATTCGGTAACCAAATATGGATTTGGGGTAAACTTGAGTGACCTACTAAAAAATTTACCCTAAAAATACACATAATTAATCTCTCAAAAATAATTTGTCATGTGACCAAGACCAACATTATAAATAATAAAATATATATGAGCTACATATATATTGCTTTTCCCGACGAATATCTTAAAGTTGAAGCAAGCAAATACTACTTTGAGAAAGCAAGTGGAAAAGAGTAATTATGGTTGCCATGAATCATGAGAAAATAAATGGCACATGATCATGCGATATCGAGACATGCCAAACTTCCCACCAAATTGAAGTAAAGTACTAGTAGCCGCTACATTTCTAGCTACATTTCTAGCTTCATTTCAAGCTGCAGCATATATTTGATAAACATTTTGCGTCTACTGAAAAATTGTTCATACATATGTAGAGGTATACGAAATATTATAACAGAGATAAATTTTGAAATGTAATATATGGGTTCCATAATATAATCTATATATAGACACTATAGACAGTTTCTCTATGTACGGTATTATAACTCTATATATTTGATGAGATCGAGCTTGACATAATTAAGATAGTAGATATCCTCCCTATTATATAGGAGATCTGCATGCGAATACAAATGACCCAACAAACAAATTCATTACAAGTATATATATATAAGATTGTCAGTGTAGGGCACAGATCTCGAATAACTGGGAGAAGTCAAACTATATATACAGTTCTAGAAGATTCTCAATTTATTATTTTTTACCGATCCGTAGTTTGTCTTTGTTCCATGTACATGTTACATGTACACTCGCCGCTATTTAATGAAGGATTCTTTCATCAGTTTACTATCATTTTTTTAGAACTTTTTCTTTCTGTTCACAGTGATACAGTCTACCCCAATCTGTTTTACTTTTTTTTGCAAGTCTTCTATATAAAGGGTTACATCTAGTGTTCTTAATATTAGTATCTATATGTTCATACTGCTACAAAATTTTATGTCATAAAGACTTAGAAACTTATAACGACTGAATCGGAAACCAATAGATTTGCTACAAACTTAGAAACATATCTCAACTAAGTTCGCTAAAAATATTAAAAATAGAAAATAATCTTCCACCAACATGTAAATTATATACTCATAAATTGATTGTATTTTTAAGTTTCTTTCAATTGGAGTGGCATTTGATACTTCATCAAGAATCATCAAAATTGTTTGATAATTGCAATATATGGTCTAAATTATTAATTATTGATGAAGTATGAAATGACACTTAAATTGAATGAAATTTGAAACACAATCATTCTATAAGTACAAGGACATGTTTGTAAAGAGCTTCTTTGCCTTTTCTTTTGCTTTGTTTTTTCTAAGATTTGCTATGAATTTATTTAAGAATGGTTGTTATGATTGTCAAGATAAATAATTGCTATGGTTCTTATTACAGATGTTGTAGAGTCTTAATTACACTAACGAGGATTTTAACAATTCAATCAAAATTTTTGCAAATTTTATAGTTTATTCAAATATCAAAGAAGGTGCAATTATATTGCATATAATTTTAAGCTTATATAACTATTACTAGCTAAAAATTATATCTATATTTTTCTTATAAGATTTTTTTTTTGTTATATGAAACTTCGTGGTTAAGGTTGTCAAGGTAATCACAATACCTGAGTAATTACTCTCCCCAAAAAAAGAAATTATTTGGATATAAACATAATTCTTAAATTCAAATTTGAGTTAATTGTAGATACTCATATCAACTTTTATAAAAATTCATTAATAATTTTTTTTTTGTTAGAATGAATTAAAATATTCTAAATGAGATAGCGGTCCAGTTAAATCCCAAGCCATTTTTTTTAAAAGTTGGATAAAGTTAATTAATCGCATATATATAGGATCTATGTTTTTTTTTTTTTTAAATTCTCATCATTTTTTATATATTATTTAGATGATTTAGTATACATCTAAATCTAAATCAGAGTTTATATTTGTTAATTAATTCTGTATAAAAAATCTTGTGACCACCAATGACAATAACTTGTGTGGTCGTTGGATCTGTGCTCATATTTCAAAGTCTAAGCTAAAAGAAGTCGAAAGAACGAATGTTTATAATTAACTATATATATATACATCAAATAAAATAAACCAATAACCATGCATACATATATATATTGGGTTATTAGTTAATTAGGGCTAGACAACGTAACATGCCCGAAGAAAAATTGGTTACTGGCATCTGATCTGATCTAACAATTGCAGTCGATCACTGGTTGCATTCAGAAGGATCAAGGATCATGTATATTCATGTGCATCAGTGCATATATTATGTAAAGTAATTAAGAAAACATGGATTTATATATATATATAGTTGTGAGCTGTGTAATCATCGTTAGTTATCATCATGACGCCGCAATTTGCGCTTGTTGGAGACTCTCTCATCTCATCTCATCTCCTAATTATGATCCATTTCCCTTCTTTATTTTTTTTTAACAAACAAATGCTTTCGGTCCCCCACTAGCACCGCGCGCCAACTTGATTGCTTTTCCTAAATTTTCACCTGTCTATCTTTTCTTCATTTTAATTTTCATTTAGCCCCTGTTCGGTAGACTCAAATATTGTAGGTTTTCATAGGAATTGGGAGTCTATAGGAAATAATTATATTTCTATCCCTCGTTTGGCAGACAGTACTATCAATTAATTCCTAATAGGAATTAATTCCTCTAAAACAGTTGTTTTTACAGGAAAAAATTAACTAGGTCCAACAAAATTATTTTTTTCCTATCAATAATGAGCTCTTCGTAGGATCTCACAAAATGCAACCTGGATTCCTGTTTTAATAGAAATTTGTTTTTGTATCGAACAGGCCTTTATTGTTTTTTCCACGAAGAATTTTCCTTAATTTATGTTGGAATTATATGTACTTCTCGTCCAATCAAAAGATTAATATATATATGTATATCCTTTTTTATCTTTTTTTGGTTCTCCTTTAGTTACAAGATCACGTACGTACTCTTATGTCAAGTATATTCTATAGAAAGTTCTTTCCTAAGTTGTGAACAGATCGATCGATAACCATCAACACATGCATGGAACATTAAACCCTATTATTATACAATGTATTTATCATAGTACCATACCAACTTATGTCTTTTCTGAAAATTTCACATGTCCATCTGTTTTGGGAATTAAACTGATATTTGTATGCTTATCAGAAAAGTTGTCATATATCTTCTCATCATGTTCTCTCTTTTTCAATGAATACTATTTGCAGCATTTATAGTATTTTAATCAACCTACTTTTTAACGTATTCCCCACATGCCTGCCTCTTTTTTTCTTCAAGAAAGAAAACCACTCATATTATGCTTGATGTAAAAGATTTCATCATATATATCATTATGTCATAAGTTTTTTACTATTTATTGCTCTACTGTAAGTCTCTTACAAGTTGCAACCTATATATTGATGTTTTATTTACTTGAAGTAAAATATCTGGATATATATATGCGCGCTAGACTTTAATTTCTATTATCAATATTGATATCTTTGTAATTCTTACGAAAACCTACCTTTATATGCTTAATACAAAAATAAATATCATCAATCTATTATAGTATATATTCCAGACGTCGGTGTTTTATTATTTTGAGTAAATTGCAAGAATGGTCCTAAGGTATTACTTTTTTACCAGGTTGGTTTTAAGATTTTCAAATTATCAGTTTTATTCTTAAAGTATTGTTTTTTCAATTTTGAATCTTAAAGTTTCAACTGTTCTTCTTATTTTTAAATAAAGTTTTATAATACAACATGTAATATTTTATTCATAATTACTATTGAACTATTGATTTTTATAATGAAATATTTTTTAGCATTACAAGCAATGAAAATATATATATATATACTACTAGAAAATAGATTAAATGCATAGACAAACACATTTTTTAATAATATCAAATTTGAGGATCAAAACGATATGCTAAAGATACTTTAAGGATATAAATAATACATTCAAGTTGTATGGACCAAAATTGTTGGAGATCAATTCATTGATGACCTAAGTGTTACATTTGAAAATTTTAAAAAGCTAATTTAATTCTATAAATGGTAATTATAATATTTTAAATACCATGTATGCAAATTACTTTACTTTTTTTTTTTTGTGAAGTCCATTATAATCTCTCAAGAGACATTTAAATTTTCCCTTTCCTTAAAATTGAACACCAGCCAATACAAATGTACTTACACCAATTTCCATGTCCGCTGTAAAATTGAAAATTGTTTTTCTCAGCAAAAATTGTACAACTGAAAACAAGAACCGGCTTTTGGTCTAGTGGCTAGCTAAGGGCAATGTTCTCCGTGTGGGAGGCCGCGGATTTGAAATCCGGATGAGAGTTTTTTATAGACATTAAATTTGAGTGGCTTGACTCTCATCTTTATCTTAAAAAAAATTGTTCAACTGAAAACTGCCTTTTGCTTTTCATTTTACTTTATTGAGAAGAAAGAAGGTACTGATGAACATCAGCGGTACAGGTACTGGGCTCCTGGTTGGTCCCCTGGTCATTATTAATTTCTCAGTAAAATAAGCGAATGCTTATCTTGCTAATCTATTAAAATATATGATTTGCTCAGAGATTATACTTTTTAGACAGATGATAAAGTATTTTAAGGAGCCTAAAACCTGTAGTTGGGTGCATATATATATATATAGCTATAGTTTCTCTTGATCAGTATCAACTATATCAACTATACAGTAACATGCATATCAATAGCAGAATTAAAATTGCCTTTTTAATTAGATCCTATATATTGGGTCAAAAGCATTCTCTATTTTCTTATTTGAGGATATCAAAAAATTGCGCCGGATTTGATTCTTTGGGATCAAATTACTATTAATTTGGAAAATAAAATAAAAAAGAAGGATCAATTCATTGAATAATCTGTATTAAATACCATTTTAATTTTGAAGGAAAAATCAATCATCACTTTTCAGTTTTCACATCGGAAAGGCACGGGAACGAGATTTCTTAAAGTGAACAAAGATCATAATATATGCAGATATAATTACTATCCACAATCAAATAAAAAAGTTACATGTTTCTCAAAAAAAAAAAAAAAAAAGTCAAACCTGAAAGGAGGGAGTTATAACTTGTAACAAATTAAATAAAAATTTCAATGGATTATCGGTTAAAAGAAAGATCATACATTTCAATTTGAAAATTATATGAGATTGAAAATATAGCTGGATACAGAAATATGATATTCTCAATTTTTTGTCAACACAGAATGAGACTCGGACGACTCTAAATTAGAGAAGCTGAGCAAAGTAAGAGATGCGTGAACTAAAAAAGGAAAAAAAAAAAAAAATTTCCATGCATCCATTTTAAACAATTACAAATTTTATAATTCATATATATCTCAAATTTTATAACTCATACCTCAAATTTGTAACAATTTAGACATATTTGTAAATTTTTATAACAATGTAGACATATTTTTTGTGGACACCAAATATGATAAAAAATAACTTTGATATTCTTTTTTTTTTTTTTTTTTTGGACATATGCCCGTAAAGGCCCCGCACACCAACTGACCTAAGCAGTGGTGGCTTTGATGTTCTTTTTATTTTGTTTGATAGTCTACTAAAAGGCCATTATAACTTTGCTATTAGAAACGTTTTAGATTGTATAGAATTTTTTTATGTCCTTAAATGGACCATCAGTAGTTCAAATTGTGTGAAAATTAAAATGTTATCTGCCTATATGCATTGGATATAATTATGGTGCTTCGTGAAGTTAGGAAATTTTATGCTTTGCATGCGTTCAAAATATCTTTGTCAAATAACTAATCTAATTTGCTAAACACAATCTAAATATTGAAAACATACGAAATCCGACTTTTTAGCTATATTTTTTTAGTTTTTTTAAATATGAACACTTTTTTGAAAATGTGAATAAAATAAAATGCCCCAACTTCGTGAAGCACCGTAACAGGTCCCCTCTATATGTATGATATAAATCAAGAGTACATTAACATATTTTTATTTCTTTTAAATTTATCTGAATTATTTCAAGATTGTGAAATTTAAGTGATTCACACTTTGTTAAATTTAGTGGTGTCAATTCTTCTTCTTCTTGTTTTTTTTTTTTTTTTTTTTTGAGTAAAAGTGGTGTCAATTCTTGATCCGACCAACCTAAAATGACTCAAGGATAAATGGGTGGATAAATGGGTTGGACATGGGTCAAGATTTTTTCGCTTGTCTCGGGTCAAGTCAGGTCCGGATTGGGTCGAATCAACCCTTATAATTATGTTTTATTTTAATTATATTGAAACTTAATGCAAATTAAAGCTTATTTATTTACTATTTCAGATTAATTATATATTTATGATATCAATTTGCTTACAATTGTATTAAAATAATCAATATAATATTAATCAAATTATTCGGGTAGGGTATTTGAATTGAAATTAATCGGGTCGGGTCGGGTCAAGAAAAATAATAAAATGACCCTACCCGACCCATTACACCCATATATAGTTAAATTAAATGATAATGAATGATTGGATGACGCGGTTAATACTTAATACAGCTACTGCAACTTATATATGGTTTTAGAGTTAAATGGATGGATTACCGTTTGCTGCAATTTATAAAATGCTAATTAAGAAATTATATATATATATACGCCAGCAGCTGGTATATATATTTGATGAAGTCTTCACTACTGTTGCTCAATTAATTATGCTATATATGCTGTTTACACTATAACATAGAAGAGCAAAGATCGATCGTCCTTTTCAACACAAATCTTTTGGTTTAGAAGCAAATCTCTAAAATGTATCCCAGAACTTTTGGTGCGTGCAACCAACATCGTCTACCAGCAAAATCTCGAGTATTTTGAAATGTAAGCTATAAAGCTAATGATGTAATATGTATGATATATATGACCCACTCGATCGCATGGTGATGGTGGATTAACACAACACAAAACTAGTGCACGTCTAACCGATCGATTTAATTTGTAGCTCCTCTCGTGCTCGCGCGCAAAAAGCTAACGGATTACATAACTAATATAGTTTTTTTTTTTTTTTTTTTTTTTTTTTTTTTTTTGAACATTCAAGGCCCGTAGACAACTAATTTCATTCACTTCAAAAGTTACATCCATGAGAGAATAAAACAAAATTGTTTCTCAATCTAAATCCAAAAGATACAAGATACTAACCAAAACCTTAAAGTTTTGTCCCGATAAACTAACATAGAGAGACAAATTTTGAAGAAGCACATAATTTATTTTGAAGTTACCGTCTTGGTTGTGATGAATTCATCGTCTTTGAAAGAATTGAAAAACTTGTTGAGGCCACAAATCTTCAAATCTTGAAGCACCGTTTCCGTTTGTATATAGCTAATTATTGAATAACTAATATAGCTAGCAACTAATTATTGAAACGAGCTAGCTATAGCTAGGTTACTTAAAAAGATGGACATGTTATCCTTATCCGACATGTTGAGGAAAAGCCAAATTAATTGACAAAATTAATTCAACCCAAATATAATTTCAATTTCTAAGTAATGCTAGACACAAACAAAATAAATTTTATCTACATCACTAATTAGAAATTATTCAATGTACAACGAACTCTGCAAAATCTTTGCTTTTGTAGGAATTAAGCTTGAAAGTTAATTTATACAACAATTAATCCAAGGCAAGAAACAGTTTCAACATTGGCATCAATTATGAGTTTATATTCGATTCAGTCTGATCTTTTCACTTTCCAGTTTAATAATTTTAAGTTAAAAAATTAAATGTACTGTTTCTGTTGATATTTTCGTTTGCATCTTGTGATATATTCTATTTGATAGTGTAGTGGCATTGAACACGTATAGAATCAAATTATATATTGCAAAAGATTGCAGTTTAGTATATATATACATAATTAACATTTTAAGTAATTCGATATAATCTTCTTATAAAAAAAAGAATATAAATAACGACACTTCTATTTATTTCGATAACTAAAATATCACTTATGTGAGATCCGTTAATATATTAAGTTAACTTTTAGCCCCAAAATCTTGTAATGCAAAAGGTTACGACATGCATTTGAATTGGATTGATTTCTATCCGTTGGCTTGCAAACAAAAAAAAAAGAAGAAAAATAATCATATTAAAATTGGCACTAAATTAATGATCGTTACCTGCCTCATCATCATTATAAATAATTAAAAATTAGCCATAGGCTGTCGGAAACAGAGCTTGTAATTAAATATATGTAATTTTGTATTAAATAACAGCCATCAAAGATGGTATGATCCAAACGAGCATGCGATCATGTGCATATAAAGTTCGGAAAGTACTATCTGCACTAAAATTTTTGCTCTATACACTAAATTTATTTTTTTTAAATAATTATTCTCCATTGAATTAGTTGATCTAATTACATCAAAATATATCTTTGAGAAGGATAATGATATATCAAAATTATTACAACACTTTTTAGGTATAATTGGAAGGAATATAATGGTTAAAAAAATTGAAGTATGGCGTGCAAAGCAAAAATTTTGATATAAATGGCGCCCCATATGTTTTGGATAATTGAGTGCATTAGGTCATATTTTAAAAAAAAAAAAGAATTACAGTTGTAACGGTTAATTTGAAGTCTCCCCCTTTTTCATAACAAATTAATCATATTCATTGTTGCAACTTACAAATATGATTTGGTTTGCATAACCATGGAAAAAAAGAAGATATAATATAAAAAATATATATACATACGGAAAGGTGGGACCAAAAATAAAAAAATGTAAATGATGGGACACAAGTTTTAATAAGCTCGATGACAAACGGCCGATAAGCGATTTATATTGCGCAAGTTGAGAAAATTCAAAAGATAACTAACTGCGGTATGTAATAATACATCCTCTTTGATTTACTAATCTCTATATATATAATTCCCGATGAATTAAATATGTACTTACATCACATATATATAACAAAATGTTCATACTTTATTATGTATACGGGGAGGGATGCATTCATTATGGTTATCTTGACAATAAAAACTTATAAAATTTTTTGAATAAAATTATAAAAAATACTAAAATTTAAAAAAGTTTAGAGAGGTATTATTTAACTTATAGCTTAATAGTGTTTCAAGTTTCAATCAATTTAGACATTGTTTGATAACTTATCAAAATTTGGTTAACTGCTTGTATGCCCATCAAAAGTTTCAAATCTTCCAATATCCCGATCTAAAATTGGAAATATCCAAAATCCCTATTAAAACATAAATAAATTGTTCATATCCTCATTTTTTTATTTTATATGTTATTAGCTTCTTAATAAAAGTTCTTTGATCACCTTGTCCTCTATTTTAATTGGAGACTGCATCATTAATTCATTGTCCTTCATGGCTTCATTATTGAAGAGTACAATATAAGAGGTGAAGAATTTTTTCCTATGAATGACAAGTGGGGTTTTTGTGAGTAACAAATTGAATAAAGATTTATTATTAAAATAAAATATTGATGGGGATAAGGACTAATCAAATGAAGTATTGATGGGGGATTTTTATCCAAAAAAAAAAAAAGTATTGATGGGAATTGGGATATTTTCGTATTTAGATTGGGAAATTGTAAAGTTTGAAACTTTTGATTGGCAATTATCCCTCAAAATTTTATATATCTCTTGGTGGTTGCAATTTAACGGATTTTTGAAGAGTTGTCAAAAATAATTTATTGAATATAATTGAAAACATAATCAATTTAAAATTTATTAAAAATACTTCTATAAACTTTTTTTTTCTATTTTTAAGAGCTTTTAATGATTTTTTTTTTCGAAATTGTCAAGATAAGCATTGTGAATTGATCCATCCCAATTTATCATATATGCACGTATATATTAAAGAGATAAGGACACATATCACGGAATTTAGATTTTATTTTATATATTTTGGAAAACAAACTAAATATATCAAAATTTTGTTTGTGGAAATTTTTATTTGATTAGTAGGCCGGAATGACAGGTGTAAGGCTTAAGTATAACGCAGTAAGGATGAGAGAGGGTTCTAAAGCATTCTTAGCATATATAATTTAATGAGCTAGCTAGCTGCGAGTAATTAATTAAGTTCGATTGTATTTATAAATAATAAAAGTCCCTCACGCCGTTTATGATTATGACTATGACCGTCAACGTGTGATGTGTTGTGGAATGTGGAATGTGGAATGTGGAATGTGGAGTGCCTCTCCGTCGTCTTCAAGCGGGTCCCATCATATAGCGGCAGCCATGTTCTCTTCTCTTTTCTGTTTTTTTGTTGGGGTAATGACCCCAAACCCCCCCGAACTTTCGGGTTGTGACAAGTTGGCCCCCGAACTTTTAATTTGGACAAATACCCCCCCGAACTTCCAATTTGTGTCAAATTGGCCCCCGATTATTAATTAGTCATCTAATACTTCATTTAGAAGTATAAAAAGACCAAAATACCCTTATTTATATGTACATGATATATATTTTTAAAATTTTTATGCCTTATGGATATTATATTTGACTTAGTTTTATTTAACTAAATATTCACAATTTTTTCTATTTTAATTTTATTTTATTGTCTTAAATTTGTATTAATTATGATACAAAATAATTTTCTTAACTGCAAACTGACAGACTACATGACCATAAAAAGTTTACTAACGTGAAATTTATTTTAAAAATTTAAATCATTTAAAACGATAATAATTTTTCCCATTATGATTATTTACATAAATATAATAAAATTATGTTCATGACATAAAAAATAAAAAGTAAAGAATAAATATTTTGTATAAATTTTGCGTTTACAAAATATGAATAACTTCCTCTAACTTTTTAGTATCTAATAATTAACTAAATATTTTTTAAACATATTTATATTTAAAAATATCATATATATATACTCATAAGGGCATTTTGGTCTTTTCATACTTCTAAATGGTGTATTAGATGACTAATTAATAGTTGGGGGGCAATTTGTCACAAATCGGTAGTTCGGGGGGGCATTTGTCCAAATTAAAAGTTCGGGGGCCAAGTTGTCAAAACCCGAAAGTTCGGGGGGGTCTCGGGTCATTGTCCCTTTTTTGTTTGTTGTTGTGAAAATCCTGCCATGTTTTTGTAACATGTCCTATGTAAAGAGTTAGTTAAATACATATGGGCATTTCATTAAACATAATATAATATAATATATACCTCCCCAGTAGGCGCGACCTAGTGTAATCATTATCGCCACCAATCAGATAACGCTATCTACATTCTAGTATTGATGAATTAATACTGAATTGTATTTTTGTATGTCAAATTGTTCCATAAATATATGACTAATTAATTTTTACAATATTATACATAGATGATTATTAATATCAATCTTATGACTGGACTTAATTAACACAAGTTGGACATATTAAAGATTGAACCTTTTATTTTGTTTTTTGGAAGTAGCACTGTAGAAGCATAAAAAAATTAAGGCAGCAAATTATTTAGATAGTACATCGGATGGTCGATGGATCGTTTGTAAGAAAACTAGGGACTGACCTGGGCCGGCAGTCAAGATCAGCACCAATGGCTTTGGCAATTAAATTAAAATTAAAATTAAAATTATTCATTCCTCGATCGAATATTATATTACATATGTTATGAAACCGTATTATATTATATTATAATATATTATATTATCCAAATGCAACAGCTGTTCCAGTTGCAGTTCCAGTTCCAGCCAGCAGACGATAAGATTGACGGACCAATAAGAGCCGAATTTCACCGATCTAACCCAACGGGTCGGATCCCCTCAATATTAGCATATCCAAAACCCATCTTTAATTTGTTCTTGGATGAGTCTGTACTCATGATACTATATTCTTCTTCTCTGACAGACTGACACCCAATGCAAATATATATAGAGGAGGGATCTATTGACAACAGATATTTTGACAATCTTGATAATGGTACCTTTAAAAAATTTATAAAAATTCATTAAAAATCTTAAAAATGAAAAAAGTTTTATGGATGCATTACTTAACTTATAGATTGATAGTGTATCAAATTTCAACCAATTTGAACATCATTTGATGCCTTATCAAAATTTTGTGCATTTGTTAACGGTTGTAATTTAACGGACATTTAAGAAGCTATCAAATATCATTTAAATTGAATATAATCGGAAACATAATCGATCTATAAGTTAAATAATACTTCCATAAACTTTTTTTCATTTTTAAGATTTTTAATGAATTTTTATAAATTTTTTAAAGATATCATTGTCAAGATTGTCAAAATATCCATTGTCAATGGATCCCTCCTCATATAGATATTCATTCATTCAGATCAAATAACAGAATGAGAGTTCGATCTCTGTCTATACTCTATACCAATCGAAGTTGGCATTTCTTGTTCGACCATTTGGTAATTAGTACAGATCCGTGATCTAAATAATTGATATGATGCGCCTCTTGAGAATAATTGTTTTCCCAAAATATATTCTACAAATTATACATGTACGAATATTTGATTTTTCATAGGCAAGTGGGCAACTACGCATTGCTCCCCATATATATTGGCTTCAATACTTGAAGCAAATTAAGCGAAAACCGTAATAAATAAAGGCTAATTCTGCACTACGGATCGGATGAAATATAGACTGTTCATTTTTCATAATTGGATCATCATGATGTATATCTTTTAGATACAATTAAAGAAACATATTTGATAAAACCACTCGATTCAAAACGAAAAGTTGCTTAGCCGATCGGTAACAGAACCATTCTAATAATAATTATTATAATCCTGCTATATATGCCATAAGACACTTGGAGGTGGGACCCATAAAAAAGAGGGTGTCAAATTCTAAAGAAATTGAATAAATTAACCGGATGTAGGTAGGATTGGAAATGAGATCCGCTAAGGACGATAGCGTTGGCGTTGGCGTTGGCGTGGCCAGTGGCCACTTTAAACGGTCGAAAGAGAGACAGACGGTTCAAAAAGAATAATAAAAAAGAAAAAGGGAACAAGAACAGAGCCAAGCAAGGAATGGGTGCATGTCCCCCAGCTCAAGCCACTTAATAATTCCTCTTCTTTTCTTACTTACGCCCCCTTCGAGTCACAAAACAAAAAACAAAAACAATATATCAACTATGTTTTAACTTTTAAGTGTCGTTAGTGGTCTCCAAATTATGTGGCCCCTTAACAACTACTAAGCCAACAAATGCATCACTAACACTACACTAAAAGGGCCTAATAAGTTCATGTCGTTATTGCCATTTTTTTTTTTAACTAAATGAGATAATATATATGATTAATTGCAAGTTCTTCTTCTTCTTCTTCTTATTATAAAATAGACCATTGATTAGAAAGTATAATTCACACTTGTAAGTGCTAGCATGGTTTCCATGATTACGGTTTTATCTTTAATTAGGTCTTCACAGTGAAGATAATATACTCAAAAATGATCTAATTGTCATCATGTTAATTTATTACTTTCTCGTTCTACAGTTAGAAAATTGTAGCATATCAATTTTCTTTTTTCTTTTAGAGATATCAATATATCTATATTACATAAGAAGCTTAATTCTCACAGGTTTTTTGTAATGTGATCATATATATATGCACTTATGTGTCCAATATATTTTATTTTCTCCTGCTATTTCCTCTTTAAAAAGAGGAATATCAACAACTTTTAGCAGGTCCCTTTTTTGTAAAGAATAAATTAATCAGATAAATAATAAATCCATTTTGTAGAAAAACCCTATAGTTAATGCATGAATGATTTTTTAACTTCATGTTTGTCACTTTTGCTCAAGTTGTCTGCGGTGAGTAGACGATCCTTAGTAACTAACTGCCAAAAATTTGAGTTCTGATATATACTTCATGATAAACACTATATATATAACATTTGTTTGGCATGATATAGAAAGGGAAATGTGTTGTGTCCATAGGATGGACATCCATCACACTCACAAGGAGGCACATGGTGGGCCCCACCGTGCACACCCTTGTGAGTGTGATGGATGCCATCCTATGGACACTAGGTCTCACCCAGAAAGAAATACAGAGTAAACCGTAAGTCCGTGAGCTTAATACCGAAAATATACCGAAAATATATCAAAACATGACCAAATTTGTATTTATACGGCTCAATAAATTATTTATATCAAAATTATGTAGTATACCAAAATTTTGTTTGGAGTTTTTTTAAGTATTTATTTCGATTTTTTAATAGCTCCATATGGAATATTGATTATTTAGAATTACATGTATCATGTTAAATAACTTCGTTTTGTTTCAAAGTTGGAAGTATAAAATTTAAATAAGAGGTAACTAAAAATAATATATATCACATAATTGCAAGAGGCATATATATATAGAGAGAGAGAGAGAGAGAGCAAATATACTGTGAGCTTAACCTTCAAAAACCTATCAAATCACTTCCAAATTTCGATTTATATGGCCCAATAAAGTCTCTATATCAAAACCTTACTAGATACAAAATTTTTTCATTCTTGAAAATTTGTAAGTATTTGTTTTAGATTTTTTAAAAACGACTATACAATATTAATAAAATAATCAAGTTTTATGTATCACTTTTAAAAAAATCTTAAACAAATACTTAAAAGTTTTTAAAAATGGAAAATTTTTGTATCCCGTAAGGTTTTGATATAAAGAATTTATTGAGCTATACAAATCAAAATTTGGAGGTGATTTGATAAGTTTTTGGATGTTAAGCTCACGGAAGGCTCCGATATATTTGCTCTCTCTCTATATATATATATATATGTAACATGTCTATATATATTTTTGTCATATACACATTAACAGAGTGCTTAATTAATCTTAACTTTAATAATTACCACAGCCACCTTGATGTATATGCATGCTTGCAATGAAAGAAAAAGAAGAAAACATGTTGTGGGGAGATGAGTGTTTGGGAGGCGGGCGACAAAATAAAATAAACAAAGGAATTAATATATATCTAGCGTCCATAGAAAAACTGTCCATAGCATCCATATATTACATTTTTAGATGTATCTGTTACATTTTGGAGTATATCTGTAATATTATTTGTATGTCTACGTACGTATGGACGGTTTTTCAATGGACGCAAGGTGTTTGTCTTAATTAATCCATCTCCTTTGCTACAAGTTGTGCAGTGCACAATATATATATATAATGACACATGACACCCAATAGCCTATGTTCTCACTACTACACCAATTCATTTTCATTTCTCAATCCAATAACCTCTCTCTAATTCTCTGCTTCTCTTCTCCATTAAGGAATAATACTAAGAATCAATGAAGGCCCCAGGAAGATCAGCTCTCCTGCTCCTAACACTCTGCCTCTCATGTCTAGCTCTCAGTAGTCTCGCCATCACCGATTACTACAACGCCATCTTCAGCTTCGGCGATTCCTTCTCTGACACCGGCAATTTCGTCATCATGGAATCCCCGGTCCTGCCAAACATCCCCAAGTTTCCGCCGCCGTATGCGAGGTGCTCCAACGGCCGATTGGTTCTTGATTTCTTGGGTATGATTTATATATCTATATATGTATGTTATGCAAAAAGAATATCTGCACTGATACTTTTTATTTTTTTTGTTGATTGGTATTTATTACGAGATACATTTTTGGCGGTGTCCCATTATCTCTGTTGTGTCAGAATTGTTTTCGATTTGGGATTGGTTACTTATGTTGAATGCTTGTTTTTCTCTTCCGGCTATTTCTTTGTTTTTTTTTTTAATGGTACCAGATATAAATTCTTCGACGTGCACTTTGCACTGATAAATGATAACAGACAGCTGTTTTTTTTATTTTTATTTTCAAATTTTGAAACATCTTTTTTTCCTTGAAAACTTGACAGCGACTGTGCATATTTTGAAAAATCGATCTTAAAATTAATGTAATAAATCTAATGATTTGATTTGATTTAACTTTGGTACAAATGCTTGCTCAATTTGAGATCTGGGTCGACCAGAAATTATTCTTGAGCAGGTCCTTCTTTCTGATTGCTGTTGAAGTGGACCAGATTGATCCACTTTTCAGAAGCAAAACAGAGGACATTTCAATATACTCATAGCGTACTTTTCTATCTGACATGTGCAATTACCCCCTGACACATGAAAAAAGAAGAACAAACAATCTGTTACCACCATGCATCATCATCAACATTTTTTTGGGTCCAAGCAACCTCACCTGATCCACCCTATTCTCTTCTTTAATGCTTGTTTAATTTAATTGTAAGCTCAATTAATAAATGCTTGTTTTATTGAATTAAATCCAGCTGAATATTTCGGCATGCCGTTGTTGCCGCCATCGCAATCGATCAGCAAGAACTTCACGCAAGGTGCCAATTTCGCGGTGATCGGTGCCACTGCGCTCCCCCTGGATTACTTCCACAAGAACAACATCTACGATATACCTCCGATCAACAGTTCGCTGCCGGTGCAGCTAGAATGGTTCGACGAACTGAAGCAATACGTTTGCAACAGCACGCAAGGTATATATGCGGGCAATGCAAATATTTATATACATATATGGAGATCAAATTGTTGTGGTTTTTGGATGATTAATTAGTAGGAATATATATGATTGCAGAGTGCAAGGATTTCTTCAGGAGATCGCTGTTCGTGGTTGGGGAATTCGGAGGAAACGACTACAGCTTCACGATGAAGTCAGGGAGGAGCATTGAGCAAGTGAAAGGGATGGTGCCGACCGTCGTCGACGCCATTTGCGCTGCGGTGGAGGTACATGATACATTCATTCATTCAAATTACCAGTTGCCAACTTGCCATTGTCCTCTCTCTTGTTCTTATAATTAATTAATTAATTAATCATAATTTTCTTCATCAAATTAAAGATCCAAGGCAGATTAAACAAATAATAATCAATTTATGTTTGATAAAGAAAATTAAATAGAATGATTTAATTAGGCAGAGCCCACCCCAGGTGAGCACTCTGCAGTCTGCACTCCCTCCCTAAATCTCGGCCTCGGCCTACACAAACTAAACAGACTTAATTAATTCATAAATGCTAACAAACAAACAATAAATGCATACGTTGACAAAACAAACAAACAAATTAAGGACCTGAACTGAACTGAAGTGAACACACTCACACAGTCACACACGCACATGACATGATGATGAACATGGACCGTTACAAAATGCGTGCAGAAACTGATCAACGACGGAGCCAGGCACGTGCTAGTGCCGGGGAACCTGCCGTCCGGCTGCATCCCCATCATGCTCACCATCTACCAGACCTCCAACAAGGACGACTATGACCCCCGCACCGGCTGCCTCAAGAACCTCAACAGCCTCGCCCTCTACCACAACGCCGTCCTCCGCATCGCCCTCGACAACCTCAACAAGAAGTACCCCGAGGCACGCGTCATCTACGGCGACTTCTACGGCCCCGTCGTTCAGTTCGCACGCACGCCGGAGCTGTTTGGTTAGTCTACCCTTTAATTACCCTTTTTTCTCTTGTTTTTTTTTTGGTTTCTAGTTTTCCGCGTGGTTTAATTAATTAATTAAGTCAAATGATGTGCACACCGGCACATGGGTTTCTTTCGAATTAAGAGAACCGTTGGAATCGTATTACCATTTACCAAAGCAAAATTGTTATATTTTGTTTTGTACTAATCTAAGTAGGGCAAATCAAGTTTGATTTTGACACATGCAGATGCAGCACAAACCCACAACAATGAAACTCAAATAAGGGCTTTAATTAATTCAATGCCACGGCCCATAAAATTGTAAACTGTAACCAATGAAAGTTGTAAGTTGATTGATGAATTGAATTCAATATTCAGGGTTCACAAGTGGAGCTCTGATGGTCTGCTGCGGCGGCGGCGGCCCGTACAACTACAACGCGAGTGCGTCCTGCGGTCTGCCCGGTGCGATCACTTGCAGCGAGCCGAACTCGCACGTGAGCTGGGACGGGATCCATCTGACCGAGGCCGCGTACCATTACATTGCCAACGGATGGATCAAGGGGCCCTATGCGCATCCGCCGCTGCTCTCGGTTATGCAGGAATAGTTCCATTATATTAGTACATCTCCTGTTGTGTGCTATTTTGTGGTCTAACTAGCACTGCTAATTAATTATGTACTAACCAGCCAGCACGCCTACGGATCGATATTGTCATTCATTAATTTTTTGTATATTGGAGGTGATGGCACCTCTATCTCCTTTTGTTTTGGGTTGGTCTTCCTTTGGATCACATGCATGGAATGGATCCTTAATTTGTACTTCTACCATGGTCTAAAACGGATCATCTTTTTCCTCTTAATTTGAGTTTTTGACCCAAAGCATCATATATTTTGTTTCTTATTTTTTGGCATAAAATGTGTTTGCAGTATTCCTTTCAATTGATTAAATTTCCAGCAAAAGAAACAAAACTGTAGTGAGAGCAGATCTCTAAGATTAAAACGAACCAGAACGGCCTTGTGCAGGCAATTGGGATAAATCTTAACAAAATTCCAAATATCGAATAAGTTTAATGAAATGAGCAACACCATGCAAAGACATCAGTCCTTGTGTATTCATTAAAATGTTTTATAAAAAAGTGATACATACTTTAATCCTCCAATAATACAACTAATTTTGGATTTTTCACGCCAAAACCTTGTACAAGCAATTGAGCAGCAGCTCAATCATTTCAATCCCAAAATTTCCAACATTTAAGGCAACTAAAATGCTCTTAGATTCTGTAATGGGTTCAATATATGGTCTACATATGTGCCAAGTAATCAAATAAATAAATGAAGTAAAAGTAAGAAAAAAGATAATATCTGAGCGCCCCAAAAGGGAAAACGAAAATAACTGTTGCAACGATCACGAAGCATTGTCTGTACTCATTTATTGCCACCTATATTTTCACGCGCGGATCCAGCAAAACTCTTCAATACTTCAAAGCCATTTATGATGATGACCCCAAATTGTTGCCAATCTATCTATCTCACTACTGTAGCCCACTATTCTGCTTTCAATCTCATCATATAAAGTTATTGCAAACCATGCCAGAATGATCATTCAGTACTCTCAGCTTGCATCCATCCATCCATCCATGGCTTTGTCCTCTTTTCCCTTGCTCTCTGTGGCATTTGCATTGTGGGCTGCTACGTTCGTGCATTGCAAATCCGTTCACCAGAATTACTCCTCCCTGTTCAGCTTCGGCGATTCTCTTACTGATACTGGTAATCTGCTGGCGGCTGGATGCGATTCTTTTCCATCGATTGGTCAGTACCCATATGGCATGACGTACTTCGGACGACCCACTGGCCGATGCTCTGATGGCCGTTTGATTGTCGACTTTATTGGTATTACCGCATTATATATGTTACGTACCGTAATTTTTCTAAACATCTCTTTGATGGAATTCTGATGAAGCATTTTTGTTGAATTACACAGCACAAGAATTTGGGCTTCCAATGTTACCGCCTTACCTTGCACATGGTGGTAATTTTCGACAGGGTCTCAATTTTGCGGTTGCAGGTGCCACTGCGCTTGATGCTGCATTCTTTCACGAGATCGGCATCGGGCACATTCTTTGGACCAATCACTCATTAAATGCCCAATTGCATTGGTTTGAGCAACTGAAACCGTTACTGTGCAACACTTCCAAAGGTGATGGACCATTTTAAGTTTATCTAATTAAAGGCTAATTTTGTACACGCCGAGGTCGCTGATTTATGATTGCTTACAGATTGTGATGATTACTTTGGCAAGGCGCTGTTTCTGGTAGGAGAGATTGGCGGAAATGACTACAACTACGCCTTTTTCTTGGGAAAGACGCTGGAAGAGGTGAAGTCCTATGTGCCAAAGGTTGTAGCGGCAGTCGTTGCAGCAACTGAGGTATTCAATTAATGGTTGTATGACAGTAACTAAATTCCTTAAGTGTTGTATCAGAAAGGATCGAGTTCAATTTCAGCTTAAAATTAATTTGAGGTTCTATTAGGAAAATCATGTAAATGGACAAAAATACTAGTGAATTTGTTACCAACTTGTTTGTTGTTAACTTGTGATTGACAAAATTCAGAGGCTGATCATGAACGGTGCAAGGCATTTGGTGGTGCCTGGAAATTTGCCAGTGGGTTGCTCTTCGATGTACCTGACACTTTTTGCAACCCCGAACAAAAAGGACTACAACCCGAAAAACGGCTGCTTGAAGAAACTCAATCGGTTTGCCAAGTACCACAATACATTGCTACAACAGGAACTAGAGCAACTTCAGAAGAGCCATCCTATGACAAGAATTATCTATGCCGATTACTATGGTGCAGCCATTCCTTTCACATATTCCCCCAAACACTTTGGTAGGTTTTCATTTTTACTGCACAATTAGTGTAATTAATCTCTACAGTGATTTTGGGCTGTTATGGGATACATGTCGTGTGGCCCATGGAAATAGATAGATTGAAATAATAAAAGGATCTTAGTTTTTTACAATCTTAACAATCATTTCTCAAATATATTCATGAAAGATTTTAAAGATAAATTTCTTTAACAACATATTCTTGAAGCATATATGCTAATTATGTTTTTTTATAACAAAATTTTGTACCGAACTAATTAATTGCAGGGTTCACTCACGGTGCTTTAGAAACATGTTGCGGCGGGGGTGGCCCGTACAACTTCAATCCTTCGGCACGGTGCGGCCACAACGGCTCCAGGGTCTGCACACATCCTTCTTCTTATGCAAATTGGGATGGAGTTCACTTGACCGAGGCAGCGTACCATGCCATGGCAAGGAGTCTACTTCACGGTCCAAATACAATCCCACCTCTTCTGCAGACCGAAAACTGAACTAGGATGCTCAAACATATATAGGAGTCAGTATAAATGTAGATTGTAGGGTATTCTGTAATTATGGTACTGGGTATCTGGTAAATGAAAAATTTAAAGGTCTTCAGTAATTTTATTGCGCAAATAGCAATAAATGCTGTGCTGGTAACATGTAACTGAGAAATGCTGTAAATTTGTAAGATTTTAGTGGCCCTCCTCTGAGGGATATAAATGCTAGACAAAAGTATAACAAAATTCACTCAATAAGTGGTCTGCTTCTTTCTTCCTTTAAACTTACTCTCAAGCCTTATGGAGATGGCACTTGCAGTATTCATCCTCTTTCTTTCAGCTTTCCCCCATGGAAGCTCTACCCCATCTCCAGTATACAATGCATTATTTTGCTTCGGCAACTCGTATTCTGACACAGGAAACTACAATATCATAGCACATGGAAAAGTTCCCTATAATGTGCTTGAGCATCTTCCTTATGGAATGACCTACTTCGGTCGTCCCACTGGTCGTGCATCGGATGGTCGTCTGCCTGTTGATTTTATCGGTAGGCTCCTACTGTTTGCAATAAAATTATTGGGTATAACTAAACCACAACTGCCTGTTGAATTTCAAATGAAATATGATGAATTCCAGTCCTTGACCAATGCCATTCCAAACCATATAAATGCTTCTTCTTCTCTTTTTCTTTTTTTCTTCTTCTTTCTTTTTACTTTCTTTCCATCTGTAAATCCGTTGTAGCTTTTTATTTGTTTAATGAAAAATTGGTAGGTAATTTTAACCTACCACCTCAAAAAAAAAAAAAAATGTGTCAAGGGGAGTGCTCTTACTGCAAGATTATTTGTACTTTCAAGTCAATTTCACATGGATAACTCTAATGAAACTGGTACTGGTACTGCCCACTCAAGCGTCTGGTAACTATTAGTAAATAATATCATTTTCCAACTGACAATTAAGTTCAAGTGTCTTATGCAAATAGATCTGTAGCTCACCAATTTTAAAAACTTAAGTAATGTAACGGCATCTTTACAGCTGAAGGTCTGGGGCTCCCACATTTACCGCCATACTTGTCAAGAGGCCAAGATTTCAGCAAGGGGGCAAATTTTGCCGTCAGTGGAGCCACAGCACTCGACCTTTCATTCTTCCAGCAAAACAACATTAGTATTGCAGATTTCAACACCTCCTTGAATGTTCAGATTGGATGGTTCCAGGACTTGAAGCCTTCATTGTGCAGCACAACAGAATGTTTGAATATGCTTCCTTGTTCCAGTTGCATATAATAGAGTTGAATTATATATTCGCATCCCCAATTAACGTATTTTTTTATTTTTTAAATTCATACAGCGTGCAATGATTATTTGAGCAAGGCATTATTCATACTTGGAGAGATTGGAGGGAACGACTACAATTTCATGCTGTTTTCTGATAAAAGCATCAATAATGTTAGGTCATCTGTGCCCACAGTTGTTAGCACTATTAATGCTGCTGCTGAGGTACTTTATTACATTGTACCTCATAGAATTTGTTGATTGATTGCAAAATTTAGGTACAGTAATCAAGAAAAAAAATGAATGTAAAAAATAAAAAAAAAACTCGGTATATCGTTTGTATTGTATAATGTATATGATGTAGGTTTTGCTGAAACAAGGTGTGACACACCTGATGCTGCCTGGACTTGGACCATTGGGATGCACTGCAATTATCCTGACGATTTTTGCGAGTCCGGATAAGTCAGACTACGCTTCATTGGGATGCCTGACGAAATACAATGAAATTTCATCTTACCATAGCCAATTGATAAGTGAAAGCGTGGCGCAGCTAAGAGTCGAGTATCCCCAAGCAAGGATCATCTTTGCTGATTATTACGCACCAGTAGCAGCAGCATTGCGAACTCCTGAACTGTTCGGTTAGTCTGACTAAAGCTTTTCTCAAATGTTATATTATAATTTATAAACATGTACTAATGTAGATAAAACTTAAAAGGTTTCATCCATTAGATATGCATCATAAGATGAAATACTTTAACAGGATTTACCAGTGGAGCACCTCTGAGGGCTTGCTGTGGAGGCGGGGGTCCATACAACTTCAACGCGAGCGCTTTCTGCGGCCAACCAGGTGCTACAGCCTGTGAAAATCCATCTGCTTATCTAAATTGGGATGGAATCCATTTGACAGAAGCTGCTTATAGTGCCATTGCAAATGTTTGGTTGAGAGGTCCTTTTGCTAATCCACCCATAACAGGTCATTAATTAGTTTCTAGCCATGTCTCCTTAAATCTATAGGCTAGTGCCCTAATTAACAAATTAAAAATACAGGCGTGCCTCTTTATTAAATCTATTCTTTTACATTATTCAATTAACTGGTGATCTGGCTATATCATTTCATTTTCTTTTCATTGTTATTGAACTGTGAGTATTTTGCCATTAGTTAATTAATACAACTTATACTGAAATCTGGCCTTAGCTAAGGTAGGAATATATGACAACTATGTACCTTGACATGCCACTCACAAATGAACTCACAAAAAAAAATCTGAAAATGAAATTATTTTTTTTACAGATTTGTTCATATACTTATAGATTGATCATGTACCAAGTTTCATACAATTTGAGTGTCATTTGATTCTTGAATCTCGACCGAGAATCATTAAATTTAATTAGACACATGTAATTATCATTCAATTTTGATGTTTCTTGATAAAGTATTAATATAACACCCAAATAAATTGAGCAAAGGCACAAACACAAAGCTATTAGCTATAGCGATGAGTAGTGTTGTCATTAATGGACATCATGCTAGAATTCTAAAACTCTCAATCTATATATGTTCAAGATTACATCAATAAAAATTTTCTCACTAAATGAGAGGACCACCCGTAGCAAAGTGTAAGTGTCAAGGGACGTCATCGTCATGTCATGCTAGACCCTATTTCATGCAATTGTGCATTTTAACTTCACGGATTTATTCTTCAATTTCAGATAAAATAATCTTTGCATTTTGCATTTTGCATTTATTGGTGGAATTATATATAGAGGTGCTATTGGGTCGGGTAGGTTCTGGATACTATTATATTTGAACCCAACTCCTAAAAGTGGAATTACCTGGTCGGATCCGGATAACAACCATATGAAAAGTCATTTATTTTTAACTTATAATTTAATAAACATATCATATAGAATATAATAATAATTATTGGCAAATTGTAAAATAAACAAAAATTGCTTCAAAATCAACATATAATTAATATATAATACTATCTTCAGAGGTGGCAAAATCTGACCCGACCCGAAAAACCCGTCCGACCTGCCCGACCCGAAACCCGACCCGACCCAAGTTTCAGGGAAAGTCAAACTGACCCGAACCCGACCCGACCCAACCCGTGTTCCAGGGAAAGCGAGGCTGACCCGAACCCAACCCGACCCGTGTTCCAGGGAAAGTTAGGCTGACCCGAACCCGACCCGACCCGACCCGAACCCGACCCGACCCGGGAATTAAGGTGCAAAATCTTACCAAACCCGAAAAACCTGCCCGACCCGAACCTGACCCGACCCGAAAAAAATGCCGGCAGACATCAACCCGATACCCGACCCGACCTGAACCCGATACCCGACCCGAAAAAAATGCCGGCAGCGTCGACCCGATACCCATCCCGACTCGACATTTTCCATTTGGTCAAACTGACCCGACCCGACCCGAACCCAAACCCGAACCCGACCCGAGATTCTGCCACCTCTAACTATCTTTCCCAATGACATAAAACTAAAAAAAACAATTTTATATTTTATATTATTACGTTTATTTTGTGTTAACAGTTCAGAAGAGGTGAAGAGAATATGGAAATGAGTTAAGAACTTGAGATTCTTGAAAAAAATGAAAAGCAAGCAAAAAGAAAACGTTATTATTGAAAAAAAAACAATATGGGTATAGTTTTTTTCTTAAAAAACAATATAAGCAAATTATTGAAAAAAAAAAACATAATATAAGCAAATCACCTTTCAATGATTGAGAATCTTAAACATTATTAGTAATAGTTTTTTTTTCTTTAAAAACAATCCATATACTAAATATCTAATTAATTTTTTATCAAAAAAAAAATTAATTAATTATACATATCAACATGACTCATATAGTATATATTACCTCGATATAAATATGGGTATCGGATGGGTCCAGGTTCAGACCGGGTAATCAAGTTAAATCCATATCCTACCGGTTATACTGCCGGTTCCGGATTAGATCCAGATAGGGTATTACAATTTTAATTACGTCACGTCCATACCCATAATGTTATGGGGTATATTCTTCAAACCAAACCCTACCCAAATTACTCCGGGTACGGGTCGGTTTCGATCGGGTTGGATCCAGTCTGTTCGTAAAAGTAGCACCTAAAGTTATCATAAATAATAAGTGGAAGGGGCCGTCGAAGTAAATGCTGGTTCTGATGACAGAATTAAGTACAAATTTATGATGCTTTTATCCCAATCGCAAACAGAAAGGGCAAGCAATAAGGAATATGGCCATAGACGGAAATCAATGTGGGAGCACGTACAACAGTCCCGGGCATTCCTTATTGCTTGCCCTGGACGGATTGGTATCGGCTATGGTCCAATCCCGATCGGAGGACCCTCCAATCGCGATCCGACGGTTGTGATTATCCGATCGGAGGACGATCCAATCCCGATCAAACCACAACCGTCGGATCACGATTGGAGGGCCCTCCGATCGGGATTTGGATCGTAGCTGATACGCACCCTGCCTGGACTATTGTATGTGTGTTTTTTTGAGATTTGATGAAGTTTTACCATGATCAATATCTCACATTTTCAAGTTCTCAAGAAATTAATTTTGTTCGGAAAAATTATCAACTCTATCCTCTTTGTCTAAACAATCAGGGATTAAAATTTCGGTCTCTTCGTAATTTTTTTTTTCTTGATGTGTTAAACATCTATTCAAATGAGAGAAAACTGAAGGGCTCGTAACTAAAATTCAGTTCATTCAGTTTTCATCATATTAACCGAACTTTTGTCTTGACTTAGCTTGGCTCTTTTACCAATCAGCGAATCATTTCTAAATTTTTCTAAAACAAAAATTGCATGCAGTCCGCTTTACCAATTTTTCTTTTTTCAAATTTTGTACCGGTAAAATATTTGTTATTTTTGGTACATCATGGTGCGGCTTATATCGTTTATGATCTTCTTTTAAATCCTACTTAGCCCACGTGTACGAGAGATAAAAAATAATACCAATACTAGCTAAAAATTCAACTATTCCTTCACTTGGGAATAATTAACCACAAAAAAGTGTTAGCTCCTTTTTAGATAGCGATGAACTATTTTTTTTAGAGTTTTTCTTGTGTACGGCAAGGTTTTGGTGTACGGTATTGGACTCATATATTGGTGTACGGCAAGCTATGACAATCTTCAATCGAAATACCTTGGTATGTATAGAAATAAGGGTATACAAGTAATTTCCTTGAAGAGAATTTGGAAAGAATTGGTTGGGCACACCTTGATGTTAATACATTTTTTTTCCAATTTGACAATTAACCACTATTCACAGCCCATTACAGCTTGCATATATTAATAGAGGAGGGATCTAAAAACCATGTTATTGGTGACCGATCGGTGACTGTAAAATTAAATCTGAAATAACTACAATTTAAACTGTTAAATGACAAAACTAATTGATAGAATGTGTTGCATATCATGTTTTATGTGTATACAAAAAATTATATCATTTTGATTTTATTTACATATGCATCAAGCATTAACAAAAATCGACGGTTCAAATTTTATAATTTTTTCTCCTCTTTTGATGACTATTGAAACAATGTTAAAACTTTATCATTTTTTGTGTATATATTATTTAGATGATTTAGAATACATCTAACGGTTTAGATTTATCCATTTATATTTAAATAGTGAAATGGTCACCACAGTCCATGGTTATTGGATCCCTCCTCATATTAATATGGCTTGCATCTAATTTAATGATGAGGCAAGTTCTTCTTTTATTTATATTTTATTAACATCATTTGATATCTGTTATACGAGGAGGGATCAAATGACACAATAATATTTTGATACAAATGTTACACTAAATCATATAAATTTATTAAAAATCTTAAAAATAGAAATTTTTTTACAAACATGTTCATTTACATATAGATTGATTATGTTTCAAATTTCATTCAATTTAAGTGTCATTTGATACTCCATCAAAGACCATCAAGTTTATATAATAATTAGAACGGTCTAAATTTAATGATTCTTGATGTAGTATCAAATGACACTCAAATTGAATAAATTTGACACACAATGGATCTATAAGTAAATGAACTTGTTTGTAAAAAATTTTCTATTTTTAAGATTTTTTATAAATTTATATGATTTAGTCTAACATTTGTGTCAAAATATTGTTGTGTCATTTGATCCCTCCTCATGTTATATATTATTTAGATCTAGAACATAATCTGGTCCCAAAATTTTGAACTTGATTGTTAATGTACATTTGTAGAATAACTTTTTTTTTAAGTACCTATTTTTGAAAAATCTAAAAAAATAGTTAGAAAGTTCAAAAAATAGTAAATTTTTGTAATTTGCATAATTTTAATATGTAGATTGTGTTGGGCAAATCGTTTGATCATTTGACCTTTTAAAATAGTGATTCGACGTTTTGCACCACGGTGCACCATAACATAACTCCAAAATAACTTGTTTAGACGAAAAATAAACCACAATTTGATGTCATGTCAACAATTCTGTTAATTTGGATGGAAAACTAATAGAGTGACAAAAATTGGATAAACATCAAATAGCTCCAAAATGCCAGTTGCACTTAAAATAATCTCAAAATGCATTTGTCACACCGTTATTAAATAGTTCCCTTTGTGTTTTTAATCTATTTTAGTCTTATTTGTGTAGATTATACCGCAGAAACAATTCTAAAATAATTCAGATTATGCATTTATCATGTTGTTAAAGTACTTATAAAACAAAGATAAGAATGTTTTGATGCCAGTTACGCTGAAAATAACCCCAAAATGCATTTATAACATCATTATTAAATGACTTCGTTTATGTTTTTAATCTATTTTAGTCTTATTTGTGCATATTGTAGTGCATAAACAATTATAAAATGATTTAGATTACGTATTTATCATGTTGTTAAAGTACTTATAAAACAAAGATAAGAATGTTTTGACACCATTTACACTAAAAATAACCCCAAAATACATTTATCACATCTTTATTAAATAGCTCCGTTTGAGTTTTAAATAAATCTTAGTCAAATTTGTGCACATTATAACGCAAAAATAAGTTTAAAATTATTTAGATTACGCCTTTATCATGTTGTTAAAGTACTTATAAAACATAGATAAGAATGTTTTGACACCAGTTACGTTGAAAATAACCCCAAAGTGCATTTATCATGTTGTTATTAAATTGACCCCTTTGTGTTTTTAATCTACTTTAGTCTAACTTGTGCATATTATAGCGCAGAAACAAGTGTAAAATGATTTAGTTTACACCTTTCTCATATTGTTAAAGTATTTATAAAACAAAGATAAGAATGTTTTGATGCCAGATACGCTGAAAATAACTCCAAAATGTATTTATAACATTGTTATTAAATGACTCCGTTTGTGTTTTAAATAAATTTTAGTCTAACTTGTGCACATTATAGCAGAAACAATTATAAAATGATTTAGACTTCGCCTCTATTAATATATGCAAGCTGTAATGGGCCGTGAATAGCGGTTAATTGTCAAATTGGAAAAAAGAAGTATTAACATCAAGGTGTGCCCAACCAATTCTTTCCAAATCCTCTTCAAGAAAATTACTTGTATACCCTTATTTCTATACATACCAAGGTATTTTGATTGAAGGCTGTCATAGCTTGCCATATATGAGTCCAATACCGCACACCAAAACCTTACCGTACACCAGAAAAACCCTAAACCTAAAAGGGGATGCTGGAGTCTAGTGATTTAAAAACGGTCCGGGTAGGTCCGGGTCGGCCCAAACCCGCCTCGGTCCACAGGTTCTCCGGTCCACGGGTTTCCCCGGTCCACGGGTTTTCCCGGTTTGGGAAACCTCGTGATTTTGGGGGGAAGGAGATTGGACCTAGCTTAGGACCGTCCCTCCAGGGTTGCTCAGGTTGCCCGGTCCCGGAGTTATATGTCCAAAAAAAAGAAAACAAAACAAAAAAAAATATAATACACCTATTTTATATTACAAAAATCGAAAAATATACTTAAAAAGCAAAAAATAATTAAAAATTAAATTATTTGTTTTAATCAGATATACATATATTATATTATACTATTAAAAGTTTGGAAAATAGTATTTTTATATTAAAAATGAAAAAAATTAAAATAATATTATTTAAACCGAAAAAATAACATAGAAAATAAAAAAAAATTAATAATTATATTTGTTGTAAAACAAAAATTCTTCTTGAAAAATAAAATTTAAATAATATTATATTAGTTGTTAACATAGGCGGGAAAAGTTGGAACCAAGTCGGGCTACCTCGGGTTATTACCGTGGTACCTCGGGTCGGGTAGGGTCGGGTCCCGGGTTGCCCCGGTACCCTAGGTCGGGTAGGGTTGGGTCCCGGGTTTGCTCGGGTCGGGTTTCCACGGAAATTTTTTTGGGAATATGGATACCTACCCTTGCGAGAACCGTCTCTCCCGGTCCTCTCGGGTTGCCCCGGTCAGATGCCCGGGTCGGGTCGGTCGGTCCATTTTCCCCGGATTTCTCCGATCGGGTTCGGACCTCTCGGATTTTTTTAAAACACTACTGGCGTCTCAACCATTTGACATCGTATAGCCATATATAAACAATATTTATACGCTAGTAAGCCTCTAATTATATTTGTTAACAATTTCCAATAATTGTTTGAGCAAATATTAATGTCACAATTACATGAATACTATTCTTTAATTTGACTCCATAATTTCATTAATCATCACAAGAACAAAAGCAGATGTGTTTTTATAATTTCTCTTGATTTGCCGATAAAGGGTACTGTATTATATATTGATGACATCTGACATCACACATGCATGATAAGTAACTTTTATGAATCAACTTGTCTCAAAAAAATGAATCAGCAAACGTTGAGTTGTCCCACTAAATTTAATATTCTCTTAACAGAACGTACGGTTGATATATTTATCAATGGTTAATTAGTATATTTTGTTCCATTCATATAAATACAGAACTATTACTTTTAATTCGTTCAACTCATTACTCATGCAATCAACAACGATTAAATTTAATTTCTTAATGAGGTTCCTTTGATTTGGAGCAAAATTACTTCAACTTCATATAAGATATATAAGAGGTAGCTTTTAGCTATCCGTTTTTGTTCTGGCATGTATTAGGTTTCCCTACAATATAATGCAATATGTCATTATTAATTCTGCATGTAAGCATAAAATTGAGATATTCTTGCTTTAAAAATTTTGGATAAAAGTAAAATTATAGAAATATTAATGCAATCGGAATTAATCTTTTCATCAGTGAAAATATATATCATTAAGACAAATGCATTATGTATCAATTAGTGTAGGGTGGATGCCATTCCATACTCCTGTCACGTCATATTAAATTTTCTGTGCTATCTTCACTCAGGTTCTGGTAATCGATATAAGTCTGTTTAATACTTTTTCTTCCTGTTTGCTTTTATTCTTCATCCTGAAAATTAAAAAAAAATTAAAAAACTTGTACATCACATGTTGAAATTTAAAGTTTACAACCATAAGAGATAAAATTATAATTAAAACTACAAATATCAGCACATAAATAGTGGTACACAAATTTTTGCGTGAAAATTTCATTAGAGTCTGATTGCTTAACAGAATATTTACTACTTTACTGTCTGCATGGCTAGTAAGTAGTAACTAACATATAGCAAGCATGTGTTACATATGGCAATATAAATTGTTATAAAAAAGGAAAAATATATATTTCTCCTCGCACCATACGATGAGCTAACAAAAATTTACAAAAATATCTTTTTTTAGAAAATATTACAGAAATATACACAATTTCTAAGAAAATTTACAAAATTATACTACATTGAAAAATTATTTACAAAAGATGGCCCTAAAAAGTTTTTACAAAAATATACCTCCAACCTCAAAATTTTACAAAAATGACCCTTCGACCCACATGCCACCCCATCACAGGGTTGTGGGAGCAAAGTTTGTGGCACAGTATCACTGTCCAAAAAGAAATCATATATTGGAAGCATAAGATTTCTATGTTAATCTAGACAAACAACACAAGAAGGTTTGAACACATAACCGACGATAGTTAAAAACAGAAATGTACGATTCAATTGAATAAATTTGAAGAATTTTTAATTCGGTTTCAAGTGTAAATGGTAAAAATTTAATTCGATGTCATCAAGTTCAGGACCAAGTTGACAACAATATACCAAATCAATAAAATAATTTAGTAAAATAGTAAGTATATAGAAGTTTATTATGGTAATTAAACCTAGCAACGGCATTGTAAATTACTGAAAAATTTCATGAAAATGGTCCTTGGTTGAAGGGAGCAGTAAAAAAACAAAAACACTTTTGATTGCACAATTTGGATTAAGTGGTGTAAATGAAAGTTTTAATGCAAACCTCTGTGGTGGAAAAAACCCTCGGAGTGAAGAAGCACAAGTAAAGGAAATTATCTACAGAGAGAGATATAGAGGGTTTCAAAGAGGTTTCAAAGAGAAATGGAAATTTTCTTTTTTAATGAAATGGAATGAAAACAAAACATGATGAAATATTGGAAGCAGAATTAAGGGTCCGGGAAAAAAGTTGTTCAGAAAGAGAGAGAGATTATGAAATGATATGGAGATGATGGAGCAATAGAGAGACGATAAAAAATTAAAACCTGATCTTTGAAGAAGAAGGCGCAGGCATCCGTACGATGGTACCATAAGAAATGCCAGTGATTAAAATTTTGCAAATCCTCTTCTTCTAAACAATCAGCGATTAAAATGCCAGTGATATCTTTTGTTATACCATTGGATCGACTTGGCAGTTTGTCAGAGGGGACCGGAACGGTCGAGTCATAAATTGAAATTTCGGATGTGAACCACCAATGTTTTGGAGCGAAGCACACAATGTTTTTTTACTACAGTCAAAACTCATTATAATTATGAAAAATCAAAAGAGTTCATCATTGATTGCTCTTCTATATAAAGAACGTAATAAGAAACTAAGCCCTCAGTAATTTCAACTGATCAGCAATGCCGCTAATATTGCTCGCTTTCCTCCTCTGTACATCGTTGTTGCAGCAAGCAGCAACCGCAACATCCCATCCGACATACAACGCAATATTCAACTTTGGTGACAGATTCAGTGACACCGGGAACCTGCTTATCCTTGCGCCCACATTACTGCCCATCGGGAACCCACCTTATGGCGAGACTTTCTTCCAGCGACCCACTGGTCGTGTATCAAATGGTCGTCTCATTATAGATTTCATTGGTAGTTCTAGCTCTCAATAATATTTGATTTCAGTAATTCACACCTCTAATTTCATGTATGCTGGAACACATCAATTAATTATATATTTACCCTGCAAATGCTGAGAAATTGATATATGCCTCCTTGATATAAATAGCGTCTGATATCTGATAATACTAGTTACATTGACATGCATCACATCGCATGGGACGATGATCATGTTTATGTTTATACTCTGTCAGGGCAGCAAATTCTCATGGGACAATGATCATTTTGGAGATCAGGGAAACAATTAATAGTAGTTTAAACTTGGGTTCATATGTACTAAGATTTTTTTATTTTTTTATTTTTTGGGTACAACGTAGCTCAAGCGTTTCAACTTCCGCTCGTGGCTCCATACTTGGCCCAAGGTCAGGACTTCAGCAAAGGAGCGAATTTCGCAGTTGCCAGGGCCACCGCTCTCCCTCTGACATTCTACCAACAAAACAACATCACTGGCATCAACGGTGTCCAATTGCTAAACACCTCCTTAAGTGTTCAGCTAGAGTGGTTTGAGAACTTAAAACCCTCTTTGTGCAACACTCCTGATGGTCAGTATTGTTTTTTCCTTTTGCATTCAGCACAACTGTATATGCACTAATAGGATCAAAATGATCAAGCCTTTAGTTTGATTTCATGCTTGTAAACAGCTTGCACTTCGTACCTTAGCGATTCGCTATTCTTTCTTGGAACTATCGGGTTTAGCGATTACACCACCTTGCTGTTTAATCGGAAGACCGTTGATTATGTCAACGCTCAGGTTCCATCTGTCATTGATTCAATCATATTTGCAGCTCAGGTAAAACTAACCGATCCACTAAAAGCTATCAATAACAAGTTTGTAAATCCAATAGAAAACAATTTATAGGGTAATGATAAACATAATAATTGATACGCTTATCCTCATATGTAGAACTCTAGTCACAGATAGCTCGTGCAATTAGCCTATGAGCTCCCCCAATTTGTATCTAAGGGTAACTTTCTTCTTAATACCTAGGAACATTAAGCCCTGCTACTAGTTTCTGAGTTCTGACATGAAAATGGGGTAACTATAGCTAGCAAAAACAAATATATATATTTGTTTTTATTATCTTGAGCAGCATATGGATCATCCCTAGTTACATGTTCTTGAAATATTAATGTACATTCTATTCCAGTCGCTACTTAAAGAGGGGGTGCGACACATGGTATTGCCGGATGTCGTACCAATCGGGTGCTTACCAAGAGTCCTGACAGCTGCTCCAAGTCCAAATGTGTCAGACTACGATTCAATCGGATGCCTCCGACAATTTAACTCCATCAGCCAGTATCACAACAGACTGTTACGCGATGCTGTGGCACAGTTACAAATTGAGTTTCCAAGGGCAAAAATCATCTATGCAGAATACTACAAACCAGTCATCCAGTTTCTAACAAGTCCGACATTGTACGGTAAGTAAAATTAGTCATTATTTTTACTATTACATCTGATCAATAAGCTGAACAAAGTGCAAATTAATTCAGAAACCAGTACCTGACTAATTACACGGTACATTCTTTCAGGATTCACTTCCATCAACGGATCAACTCTCGTAGCATGTTGTGGAGGTGGTGGGGCCTACAATTTCAACAGAACCACCCTGTGCGGCGAAGCAGGGGCTTCTGTTTGCCCTGACCCAACTACAGTGAATTGGGATGGAACTGGTTTCACAGAGAAAACATACAGCATCATTGCTGATGGTTGGCTGAACGGCCCTTACGCCATTCCACCCATTCAGTAGGAACTAGTCTAATTTCTTCTAGGTTAATTAAGCATTGAAATAAGAATGGGACAGTAGTTCTCTTGAGAATATGATGGTTAAGTAATTTTCAATGAATAAGTTATTGCCGAACATCTATTAGTAGTTCTTGTCATGGAGGTAACTTAGTACTTAGTGTGATGTCGAGCCTCATGAAGGCAGCGAACTCACTTAATTTTCATGTGCAAACATGTAGTACTTTCTTCAAGGTACGAATGCGATGACATGACAAGTGTTTATTTTGACAACCATTTCAATTAATTATAAATAAACTCAATAAAAGAATCGTTTGAAAACATGTCAATATATATATTTATAAAAAATTGTGTTTCAAACACATTCAGTATCGAGTGTCATTCTAATACTCTATTAAAGTTCATTAATTTTAGATCCTTATAATTATCATACAAGTTTTATAGTTCTTGGTGGAGTATTAAACCTATTAAGCCTCGATCGAGAATCATTGAAATGATCGCAAAGAAAAAGAGGCCGACCACATCCAGGAGCCCATGCTCCTCTCTCATATATTCAGCTTATCTCTTCTGGTTCAGGTTATTATCAATCAATGGGTCATCCGCTACAGTCGCTGATTGTTTGCTAACATTTGTCTTGATTTTCGATAAAGCAGTACAGCACCATTTTGTTAATTTTCTTTTCTAATAATGAGTTCTTTCCATCTGTAATTGTATAATTCCTTTTTCTTAGGTGCAGTGTGAATTCGAGTACTCTCAGGTTCTACCAGACCAACTTCTTCAGGGTTTAAACTTTAAACTGCTTGGAACTGATTTATCTACTAGTATTTTTATTTTATATATACCTCTACTGATACACCAGAGTCCAGAGGAGACAGCAGTAGATTAAAAACCTAAAAATATTGCAAAACTGAACAAAATATTAATAATCTAAATAAATTATTAGACAAAAATAATGAATACCGGTACATTTCATCTCTTCATGACTTCATGTATTTATTACCTTTCATTATTTATGTCTATTTCTTACAATTTGTTTCTGATGCTGTGCACTTACAATAGGAATGAGTAGAAGAACTGAGAAAATATCATGTCGTCTGAAAATTAATCCCTATTAATTCAACTGCCTTTATAAATTTCTAGATACAAAAATTCTTGAATCTGTGCTTTGGCACTAGATGGTCGCCTAAAACAGAGACAATCAGGTTAATTATAAAACAGGGGTGTGTGCGTGTGTGTGAGATAGCCTTTTGTTTTTGATTCAATGAAAATTTGTAGGCACTGCCTATATACTCCTCAAAAAAAGAAAAATATTTTGTTTAGACCTCTGAAACCTGGTATTAGTACTGCAAGATGTCAGCATGTACTGTTTCCGAATGCACAGTTGATCAGCAATCATGTTTCCATGCATATTTTTTTCTTCTTCTTTTCACTGTAGTATTTGATATAGTATATCATATGCATGCTTCCTGCAAACATGACCCTACTTACTTTTTTATTTTTTTTATTTTGTGTACAAATTCCTTCCTTTTGAATGTTTTCCTTTAATTAGTAATATTATATTGAGTTGTTACATGTTAAGAAAGGATAGTTTGGTGGATTCAAAAGTCGAAGTTTCAACTTTAGTCTGATCATATAGCATCATGCGAACAAGGTTTCAATTATTAAACGAGTTGGAATTAATTAATGAAGTTTCCAATAAAATATGAGAAATTGTCTTCCAACTGTTTTTTCCCTCACTTCAATGTAGGTTTGTGCATGATTTTCAAGAGAGAAATCCTGCATTATTATTCAGGTTAATGTGTTCATATATACTTTTTAATTAATGGTGTTGTAAAGTGTAAACTTGTAATCGCTAAATCCTAGCTAGAGTTGATAGTTCCAAGTAAGAAGAGGGAACTGGTGAAGTAAAAAAGGCAAGCTGAACAAAATTTTGAAACCAAAGCATGCAGGAACTTAGTCATTGTTCCTAATCGACATGATTCTTATGAATTAAATAAAATTAAAGAAATCTGAAAAGACTGTCTGCTGTGCTGCCTAAAGAATCAAATTAAGATGGCTTTAAATTCTCAAACCACCACCTCAGTTGGTGTTTAATTAGCAATGGGATGCTGGAGATATTGTTTTGTTGGCCATGTAAGTGTAACTGCAAGATTTACTTGTTCGCTGAAATCCTGACCTGGGGCCATGTATGGTGGTAGGAGATGACCGGAGTTGAAGAGCTTGAGCGGCATTATATATATACCAAAACTACACATTGATATATATATAATATAAGCCCTTTTTAAAACTCATTCGTTAAATTCATATAAATATGAGCAATTATGTGAGTACTCAAATGCCATGTGCATTACTGTGTTGTGGTGACTAAAATTAATTAATTACCAATGAAATTTAGTAGTTTACCACCGAATGACCATTTGATGTACCAGTACACCATTAATTGGTTGCTTGAATAAAATCTTGCAGCAGGGACAGGGCAGGTTCCCGAGGACCCAAAGGCTAATTAACACTGTGGGCACGGTAATAACTAATAAGATGATTTCGGATATAGTGTCCCTGAATGAGTGACCAAATTAAGTAAAAAATCACAATTTATGTTGTACGGAATGAGGTGCCTGTTGCTCTCTGCAACACTGACAAATATTGTTTCCTGCTTGACTTTTATTACAGGATTGATTATTCGATTACCTGCTTGCCTGCGGCTGGTAAAAATATAAATACTAGCAAAGTTGGTCCTGCAGGACTTGGGTAAAAATATAAATATCCTTTTTTTTTGTCCGAAAAAATAAGGTTAAAACCACTGAAATTATACCAAAATAATCAACTTACTTTAATCTCAATAGAAGCTTATTTTGAGCCATGATATATCGAGCAAATCAGGTGAACGGAGTGGAGATGGAGGTGCACTAGTACTGTAGGTATTGACCGGCGAAGATGGGAGAAGAAGTACTTAATTCGATATATCTGTGGGGATTGGAAGAAGCGATTTGGGAAGAGGGAATTCGAGGAGGAAGCGATCTGTGGAATTAATTTGGAGGTGGAGAAGAAGTTGGATTTCGGGAAATTAAGTTCGATCAGTGGAGATGGAGGCGAGGTGCGCTAGCTGGACATGCAAATCAAACCAAGTTCTCACCATATGTCCCTGTGAACGTCCAACACTCAATTTGTTACTAACGGGCAACGCACCATCATGCTATGATTATGGTGGACCGTAAGAGAGAAGCTCCAACCTCAACACAAGCAAACCAGCTGGGATCTCACAAGGATTTCTCTCATATGGAATGTGTGGAAGGAGAGAAACAGAAGGATTTTTTGAGGTAAAGCCAAGCCGGCGGCACTACTCAGAGGGGTAAAGGGCTAGTTAATGAGTAAATGAATAAGAGATTATGTAAGAAATAAGGGGAGGGGATATATATTCATAAGTAACCTGGTGTTACAAATATATTAAACTCCACCATTTTTTATTTTTCTTTTTCATTTTTCAGTTTCTGAACTTTTGTAATTTTCAACAACTTTTATCAATGAATCAAGCATGCTTTGCCTGCTTCTTCAAAAAAAAAAAAAAAAAAAAAATTTGTTGTAGTGTCAGGACTGATTGTTCCAACCAAAATTTCGTGACTGATCATCTTCCGACTGTGTAATTTACTAACTCCTGATAATAAAATATGTTTCAGTTGCACAGAAACAACCCGTTATCAAGTGAGAAAGATAGTTATGCTGAATAATACAGTTTAATTTGTTGTCGCTACATTATAAACTTCAATGATTTGCTATAGATTTTATTAATTTCTTTTTTCTTTTTTTAATTTTTATTTGATTTAATTTTTAATTTGAAGTACTTTTGTGAAACATTAAGAAAGGGAAGAACATATAATTTTGCTACTCAATAGAAAACAATTTCCGAAGTGATTGTAAATGTGTCCTTGTATAGAAATCTTATTTAAAGACCAAACAGTTAGTAGGGTGCAATATATAGAATTAAATAACTACTTTTATTACTTATTAGAAATATGAAATTCCATTGTAAAAGAGAGAAGAAGTCCAATAAGCTAATTAAGAAGCATATATATATTATTCATTAGCTAGTTCATAATTAGAGCAAAGCGATCGAGTTGCATGCCTATGCAATACATTAATTGAGGCACAACAAAGCACCCCCAAAGTCCTAATTAAATTGATTTCCTGAACAAATTACTAACTACAAAAAAGTAGATAGATGTTCTGGATACATTATTAATTTATTTAAAAGTAAGAAAATGGCGTCGACTCCATGCAGTACTCGGAGAATTCATTGCCCCCATCCTCATGTCAATAATGCATCGAATTGACCAGATATTTATAGAAGAGGAAATTAACTAGACTATATATGTAGTTTCTGGGAACATGCAGCTACAGAATGGTTGGAATGGCATAAGGGCCGTTGAGCCAACCATCAGCAATGATGCTGTTTGCTTTCTCCGTGAAACCATATCCATTCCAAATCACAGTTGTTGGGTCGGGGCAAGCGGAAGCACCGGCTTGGCCACACAGCGCGCTTGTGTTGTAATTGTACGGGCCACCGCCTCCACAGCATGGGATGAGAGCCGATCCATTGAGGACAGTGAATCCTGATGAAATTATATATATGTAACTAAGGATTAATCGATCAATTAATTTATGATCAGCAAACAATATATAGGTGCAAGTTAGTTTCAATTATCTGATTAATTAATTTGTTCAATCAACTTTATATAATTAGTTAATTAGTTGAGGTATGTACTTATGCGTGCAAGTACAACAGATACACTCACGTACCGTATAGCCTTGGACTGGTGAGGAACTGGACAATGGGCTTGTAGTAATCTGCGTAGCTGATGGTGGCCCTGGGGAACTGGACTTGCAGCTGAACCACAGCGCTGCGTAACAATTTGTTGTGATATTCACTGATGCCGTTGTACGGTCGGAGGCAGCCGATAGAGTCGTAGTCCGACACATTTGGACTAGCATAAAGCGTTAGGACTCTGGGTATGCATCCGATGGGTATCACACCAGGAATTACCAGGTGCCGCACTCCTTGATTAAGCAAAAACTGCAACATTCGTATGTATGATTAAGTATATAATTCATGTCAGAAAATATATAGTTATTTTTTGCTTTATGTTGAATTTGTAATTAAAAAATCATTAGTTTTAGTTATTAATGCAGTACACTACGCATAGTACCTGAGCTGCTGTTGTAATAGAGCCAATGATAGCTGGAACCTGATTGTTTACAAAATCCAGAGTCTTCCCGCCGCCTATCATGGTCGTATAATCACTGAATCCGATGGTTCCAAGCAAGAAGAGCGAATTGTTCAAGTACAGATTGCAAACTGCACGAATTAGTTAATTTACAATATCAAATTAATTAATTAGGAGTAATTTTAAATACATAAAAATAAGAAATGTGGATGCATGTACAGAGTACAGACCGTCTGTTGTGTTGCATAAAATTTGTTTTACATTTAGGGACCACTCCAGCTGAACACTTAATGAGGTGTTGAGCAACGGTAGGCCACCACCATTGGTAAGATTGTTCTGTTGGTAAAATGTGAAGGGGAGAGCCGTCGACCTGGCAACTGCAAAATTTGCTCCTTTGCTGAAGTCCTTGTTCTGCCCCAAGTACAGCGGCACGAGAGGCAGCGGAACAGCTTGAGCTGCATGCCATTGTATAAGAACTTAATTATACAAACAAATATATCATTTTACATGACGCTATCAATTATTAATTAGTTGCCCACTTAATTGCTTATTAATTAATGGACTAAATCAAGTGTACTTGTCTAACATTATATAATGTCCCGTGAAAATATATAATATATATATGGACTAACAATATATATATTCAACATCTGAAATAAATAGAAATAATTACCAATGAAATCGAGAACTAAACGGCCATCAGACGCACGACCAGTGGGTCGCTGGAAGAAAGTCTCGCCATAGGGAGGGTTGCCGATGGCTAACAATGTGGGTGCAAGAACAATGAAATTTCCAGTGTCGCTGAAGGCATCACCGAAGTTGAAGATGGCGTTGTATGTTGTATGGGATGCTGTGCTTGCTGCTTGCTGCAACACTGAGCTGAACAGGATCAGGAGCAAAGCAATTGCAGGCAACATCCCCATTAGAATTAGATCACCCAATACAAATTAATTAATTAAGTTCAAGTGTTTTATATATTATCAAGGGCTTATATGTTGTTGGTTGTACTTAACTTGTATGGATGGATAATGAGTTGAGCGTACTTTCTGGGGGTTCCTTTATATATAGACTTGTTTGTACAGTCAAGGGGGCATCGATCTACAGCTGCACTTTATTGTTTTCATTAATAATTAATTACCTCTCTTTAATTTTTTACCGTGCTTAATTAATGAGTGGGCTGGGCAGTGCAGTAGTAAATAAAGTTGGTGGGTGCCGGCAGGCCGGAGCAGCTGCGCGCTGTGTTACTGTTAGAAATATGAGCTTATTATTGGCGAGTAAAATTTGAAAGCATGCATGAAACCTGGTATTAGAAGATGTTTAGCCCACATTTAAATAAGTTAATAGCCCATTGGATTTAGGCCCAGTCATTCAGCTTCTCCATATATATCGCAAATATGGTCTGAATGTTGGGCCGGGCCAGTCCAGTCCAGTCCGCTCGTCAATCTGGAGTTTCGGTGGCGGTGACGGCGGCGCCTATCGATCCTCCACCGCTTCCATCCACACCTCCCTCTACGAGAGCGATGCAAAACAACCCTAGTTCCCGTTACATACATGAATCCTACTTCAATTGTTGTTCTTAATTTGTGTCATTGTACAAATTCCATTAAGGGCCGGCCGGACTCTTGCAATCCGGCCAACATAATTAATATAATATTATATAGGCAAAATTGGGTACATATCCTTTCAAACTTCTCTTATTAGATATTTGCCCATCAAACATGATATTATGATATTTACCCATCAATTTATAATTCTATTTGGTATTTGCCCATTGCCGATTAAATCTTGAATTAAAGTCACATTTTATATCTTTTATAAAAACAAACGACCAATTTACCCTCACTTTCAAATTAACATATGATGAAATTATTGGAATCACTTTCCTTCTCTTCTTGCGGGTCACAAGTAGTAAAACCACCCTAGGACAACGGTGTTAATCCCACATCTCAGACCCCCTACATGAGAAATAGAAAGACATTCAACATATATAAAGAACATAGTAGGATAAGCAATCAATTTGAATCTTGGGAACAAAACTCCAGTACGTAACATATGTATTGGATAACTTGAGTAATGATCCATAAGGGTCTATTCATTTGCTATTAAAAGATTTGGAAAGTTATTTTACACAGAAAACAACTTTATGAAGGAAAACCAAAAGAAAGTCCCTGTGTTCATTTGGATGGAAACAAAAAAACAAATTCTTTTCCATGTGTTTATTTGACATGAATGAAAATTTAAGAAATTGTGTAACATTACAGTTGTTCTGAAGCATTAATGCATGTTTATTGCAAATCAGCAAACTATAATGTAACGCACTTACTGGAGTGAAATAAAACAAACATAAAGTACTTGTCATTCTAACTAAAACAACAAAATAATTAATAAAATAATGCATTAAAAGCATAAGACAATTTATAAAAGGGTTAATTGAATCAATGTCAATTATAAGCCCATGCACACCTACGATATCAATAGGAGAAAAAAGTACCACGAGATCATGCCAGTATTGATTAATTCCTACATTCTTCTTTTTAATGAAAGCCCTTAAGCATTGATTAACTAAAAGAGTTACATAAGTTATAATATTGTAAAATTGTATCTAGTTAAATAAGTACTGCCGTTATTACCAGATAACAAGCAGAATAGAAACTTTGAGATGGTTGGTGAAACTGTTTGTGTATTCTGTTTGTGTATTCAGCTGTATTTTTTTTTGAAGTTTGGTACCGCTCATTTTTTCTTATCAGCTCCCATCATCATGATATACTGAACACTTGACGATCAAATTGTTTTGCAATTTGGTGATCCTCCAAACATTGTGGTTGAGGTTCCGTGATATGCCAATCCCGCTTCTAGCCAAATTATCCAGGTTATGTGGTGGTACCAGATACTCTCTTGATGCATACCTGGTCTTCAATTTGGCTGCTGCATTTCGAATCACTTGTTACAGTTGCAAAATGTGTTCTTCGGCCTCCCCGGACTGAATTGGATTGAATCTGTTTGTTGCAAGTCCCGTACCAGTGTTTGACAATCAGTGAAGACGACATATCCTTGATTGCTGCTCATATCCTCTGTGGCTATGCACTTGTTCTGCAACATGCAGCAGTGCCGGACTCTTTGCTTAGGTTGCATCCTCATCTTGACCAGTGGTGTAGTATATATCCCTGATGTATCCATCTTTGTTGTGCCAAACTAATCTCAAACCCATCTCTCCTTTGTAATCTCATCAATGTATCTACATCTGAAATGATTTAGAAGTTCTTGAGCAGCTTATATATTAGAGCATAATCAGAAATTATTGATTCTAATTCCAAAGAAACATGCATGTATGTGCCTACAATAATGTGGTCTGGCCATTTTATCAAGCACTTTATGTGCATTCTCTAGGCAAGTTAAAATAAGATATCAATTATTCAATAGTAATTGACTAATCAAAACTCAAAAAATTCCATCCTGATATTGTACTTCTTCCAGAAATTTATAATTTATGCAGCAAAATGACTGACCCGATGTGTAAGAGACAAAGGAATGCAAAAAAAAAAAAAAAAAAGTTATCAGTTTTGTGGTCTTGTCAGGCACAACCTATTGTAAAAAGTTAGGTAGTCCCACAACCTATTGTAAAAATTGCAAGAAATGAATACGTCCAACTCTTTTGTGGTCTTGTCAGGCACCAACTCTTGATTTAGGCAATGATGCTGCTCAAATCCAATTTGGTGCTGACTTCTTCACATTTTTTATTAGATTTCCCCTTTTTATGTTTGCCCTACCCAAATTATGGTGACTTGGTATTTTAAAATTAAAATTAATTACAAGGGAAGGATGAGTAAAAGCTTAATTAGACGAGACCCCAATCTGACAAAAATAAAAAAGGTACAAAATAAGAGTGGAACTATACCTCCGATCCAAGGGAAAGAGCAGAAGCAACATGAGAAGAGGACCAATGTTAGCATTGACAGCACTAGCAGCTTAGTTGATTGACTTGTTGTTGGATTTTGTCAAGATATAAACAAGGGAGAGTGTTACTGTCAAGAACAAGGAGGGAGGGCGCGCGCTGGCAGGAACACACTCGGCAACTACGCTGGAGAGGAGAGATCGTCGAGCGAGAGTTTTCCTTTTCGTTTTCTGCCGAAAAAATGTGGAAAACGAAAAGGCCTGTTTTCTGCGAAATTAGGAAACAAGATTTCCCAAAAAAAGACTTTTAATACCAAATGAACGGTCCGAAAAGTAGTTTCAGCGGAAAACATCTTTCCGGGTCTGTTTTGATGACAAACGAACGGACCCTAATATGATGTGAGCCGAGCATTTCTTTTTTCTTTTTGAGTAATTATACAAAGCAGAAGCACAAACTTATCTTGATGCCCCATCTGTCATGGAAACAAGCATGTAACTTGCTCATCTCGTATAAAAAACAGAAACATGCACCATCTGTCTTCAATCTTTTTTGTTTATCAGTATATATATTAGATAGAGGTGACAAAATTTGACCCGACCCGACCCGACCTGAATAACCCGTCCGACCCGAAAAAAATGCCGGCAAACATCAACCCGGTACGTGACCCGACCCGAAAAAATGCTGGTAGTCATCAACCTGATACCCGACCCGACTCGACATTTCCATTTGGTCAAACTAATCCGAACCCGAACCCGACCCAACCCAACAATCTGTCACCTCTAATATTAGAAAAACATTTCAATAGTTGCATGGCAAAAGGTCCCTACAGTGGATTATGAAATTCAGTTCTTTCGGAATTGCTCCAGCTAGCAAGCTTCAAGTTTGACCCGTGAATGTATAACATGGAATGCATAAAGAATGAATAACAAGTAGCATGGACGCCATGTCCACAGGCACCCAAGTTGAAGTAGCATGGACGTCATCTAGGGCAATTATCTGCGAGATAGCAGCAACACCCGAGTTGTGCATGACCAGTGTCCAAGATAAATTAAAGGATATAGAGTACTATGTATTTATCTTTATTATCGAAATTTTACCACTCAGGAAACGAAAGGGAAAGAGATAAAAAAAGATATCATAAAGAGGTTAAAAGAAAGGGTAAATTGGTCATTTATTTTCTTAAAATATTTGAAATGTAAATTTTGTTAAGATTTATAGGCCAATGGGCAAATACCAAACGGAATCATAAATTGATGGGTTATATATCATAATATCATGTTTGATGGGCAAATATCTAATAAGAGAAGTTTGAAAGGGTATGTACCCAATTTTGCCTATTATATATATAGGGATGGGATGACAGTTGATATATAGCATAGCAAACAGGATGATCATTGTGTTCACCAAGTCATAATAAGACCTTTACAGGATGATCTGTTTATGCAGGTATTGTTTTTGACGGTACCCAGTACAATACTTTCTCTTAAATGGGTGGGGAGAACAGCGTTCCCTTATCGATTTGGATTTTGGAGTTAGGAGCCATCCAATCAAAGCTTTAACGGTTCTTTTGATGGGAAACATATTATATATGAGGAGGGATCCAATAACCATAGATTTTGGTGACCGCGGTGACCATTTCACTATTATATATAAATTGATAAATCTAAACCGTTAGATCTATTCTAAATCATCTAAATAATATATACACAAAAAATAATAAAGTTTTAACATCGTTTCAATAGTCATCAAGAGAGGAGAAAAAATCATAAAATTTGAACCGTGGATTTTTGTTAATGCTTGATGCATATGTAAATAAAATCAAAATGATATAATTTTTGTATAAACATAAAACATGATATGTACAACACATTTTATCAATTAGTTTTGTCACTTAACAGTTTTGAATTGTAGTTATTTCAGATTTAATTTCATGGTCACCGATCGGTTACCGAAAACATGGTTATTTGATCCCTCCTCATTATATATATGGTTTCTAAACTTTTCTAAATCGTTGGATATGTTATTTTGTGATGCACTGATAACGTCAGAGCATATTTAGTATGACCATGCACCAACATACTGTTGTTTAGTCTATAATTTACAATATAAACCAAATAGGCAAATATGATATAAATGATTAACTACACTCTAAAATTTATTATGCCATTTCCCACTTTCATTCATATTTTTCCCATACAATCGAGTTTCTATTGTATTGAAATAATGCAATTTTTTTTTCTTTCTATATTTTATTAAGTACATTTATAATGCCTTTTAACTATATAATGTATTTTTTTTAGGTGACTATTAAAAAAGAAAGGCACTTTTGATTGACCTTAGGAGGTTATTTTTATGTTGTTTTTCAGTAAGACCTCTCAATTTTTTTTTTTAAATATATTTTTAACATACAATTATATAAACTATGTGTTGTTCTATTTCTTTAATTCAAGTCTCAATATATAAATCATCTTCCGTAACAAATTCTGACACTCTGAATTATATTATGGATTCCTTAATTAAATGTGATGCAGTTATTATGTTTCCGAAGCAAAGAGTATTGATGAAAGACTAAACAATTTTTAGGTGCAATTAATATAGCTAACGTTACTAGAAACATGAAATAATAAAACCGCATGTATGGTAAAAAGAGAAAAGTTGTTCCATGAGCTAATCAACAAGCATACATATATGATTCCTCTCTCTAGTTCATAAGTAAAACCGATCGAGTTGCTTACATGATCATGCATTGAGGAACAACATGAATCCGATGTTCCGGACTTCATAATTTATTTAGAAGTAAGTAAATAAATAGCAATTCCTCTGGGACATATTAGTTAGTTTTATTGCCCCATTAATTATTCATATTTGAATGCACAAATCAAAATTGATGAGCTACAGAATGGAGGGAACTGCATAAGGGCCGTTGAGCCAACCATCGGCGATGATGCTGTATGCTTTCTCTGTGAAACCAATTCCATCCCAATTGACAGTAGTCGGGTCGGGGCAAACAGAGGCGCCGGCCAAGCCGCACAGGGCAGTCAGATTGTAATTGAAGGGGCCGCCACCTCCACAACATGCTACTAGAGCCGATCCATTGAGGGTGGTGAATCCTGATATAATTAATATATATCGAAATTAATTAAGAATTAATCAGTACATATATATATATATATATTTATATAAATATAATTAATGAATTAATGAGAGATTATCTCAACAAGAACAAGTAGGTAGCTAGGTACGGAACCGTAGAGCCGAGGAGTACTGAGGAACTGGACGATGGGCTTGTAGAAGTCAGCATAGCTGATGGTGGCCCTGGGGAACTGGATCTGCAGCTGGGCCACCGTGCTGAGTAACAGTCTGCTGTGGTACTCGCTGATGCCGTTGTAGGGGTGCAGGCATCCGATGGAGTCGTAGTCCGACACGTTTGGACTGGGGAAGCGTGTCAGCACCCTGGGTGTGCATCCAATGGGTATCACGCCGGGCATCACCAGGTGCCGCACTCCTTGACCTAGCAAAAACTGCAACATACATATATCAATATGCATGTTACATATATATATATATATAATTATATATGCGTGATCATCGATCAAGGGCCTTTATTAGCACATTACACATACGTACATACCTGAGCTGCTGATGTCACTGCTACAAACAAGACTTGTTGCAACGAATAATTTAGGACGGACCACCTAACCGTCTCAATAAGTAAGACTAGAGACGACAAAGTGAATAATCTTGAGGCGCACCCATTTCCGTCGCTGTGGAAATTTCCACTCAACGCCCAACCCGTCTTTATGTATTAACTTTTTGGCAATTTATTTTTTTCTCCCTCAAAGGTCCAATACTAAATGCCAAATGCGCACTAAAAGATAACTATTATTTGAGCTAATTAAGCAGAAATGCACAATTTTATCATGTAATAGTATAGGAAGGGCATGTAAACCGGTATTCATATTCCAACCATTTTTTCAATAATTATTACAATTCCAACGTTCTTTGACATTACTTAATCCGTTTTTTGGCTCATGAAATTTTTCATAAATTTATAGTCAGGATCGTATGTTACGTTGATGGCATTTAGCAACCACCATTTTGGCATAACCAAAAAAAAAAAAAAAACAATTCTATAAGCTTGAGAACATCGTAATTAGTGTCTGGCATGACAAACAAAAAAAGAAAAACCACAGCTTTGGCAAATGAGAACTTAGTATAGCAACCACCATCCACCTAAAGCTTATTGAATTAATTTGATTCTCGATTCCATACCAGCTCCGAAATACACCAAGTAATAGAATATTCAATCGATACCTTACATAAAGTTTTCTCTGAAAAACCTTCATGATCCATTTCGGCCGTTGAACCATAACATAACCAACATCGATTGAGAAATTCAATTACTTTAATAATTAATAAATTTATATCAGAGATAGACAGAAAAAAAAATGTATAATTGGACAGCCAATTAAAACTAGAAATGAGATTACCAATTACACAATAAGCTACATCTTAGCACAAAACCAAAAGACCCAATAAGAAATAGCTAGAGTATAACAAGAATCCTCGTTGTCAGATAGTTAAGAAACAACTTAAGTAGCTATAGACAAAAAAAAAAAAAAATTAAAGCACGATTAAGAATTCAACAAGAGAAAAATCGTTGCTCAAATTAAAATAAAAAAAGAATATTGTTAATATGAGTATGTGATATAAGTTGAAAATTTGTGAAAGGGCTGAATGTATGGGTATGAAGAACATCCAAAAGAGATTGTTTTTAATTTATTTGGGCAAGGTGGGAATGAAAACTAATAATTGTGAATGGAACACTACTTGAAATCTTCAATCCAAATATTTTCAATACATTAGTCTCCATATCTCAGGTACTTATATATAAGAACCGATGCTCCTATTTGAGATGGCGGGAATGAGAGGCGGGATGAGATTTTCAACAAAAACAAATATCGAGCAATAAATCGAAATAATTATAAGAAACTTACCAATTTTGCTGGGAAACTGGCGCGCTACAGAAAATATTGGCGGGTGAAAGTGAAATCCTAATTAGGAAAGCAATTATTTATGCAGAATTTTTACAATAAGCATTATTGAGATTACTTATCTTGACCAACTTATATAAACTTCGTATAAGATTTTAACAAATTTAAATTTTTTATAAATATATAAATTAGATTGATTGTGTTTCAAACTTCAATCAATTTGGTGTAATTAATTTGATACTTCATTAAAAACAATCAAAAATTATATGGTGAATACCATGATCTATATTCATAATTATTGATGGACAATCAAATGACACTTAAAAATTTTGGTATGCCACAGGGTTTTGATATAAATAAATTATTTAGCCATATAAATCAAATTTTGGATATAATTTGATATATTTTCGACATTAAATTCAAGGAATGCCTTAGAGAGCGTATAGCACCATAGTTTTACTCTTTTTGTGAATGTAGTATGATTAAATAGATTAATCATAATTAATAATCAATATTCAAGTATACCAAGTAAGAGTACCATGATTGACATTGAGACACTTATTAGGATATCATGAGACAAAGAATTTACTCTCATTTTAATTTTATCTATATGTGTATCAAGCATTAAGAAAAACCAATGGTTCAGAATTTATGTTTTTCCTCTCTTGATGGCCATCGAAATGAAATGAAATTTAATATATATATATATATTTTTTATTTATATAAAACTACCGTGTTCTTAAGCTCACGGGGGTCTCCCGTGAGCTTAACACAAAAAACATATCAAATCACATCCAAATTTTGATTTATATGGCTCAATAAATTCATATCAAAATCTTATAACATGCAAAAATTTTCCATTTTTGGAGATTTTTAAGTATTTATTTCGGATTTTTTAATAGCAACTATATAATATTAATAAAATAATCAATGTTTCATATATAATATTTAAAATTCCTAAATAAATAATTAAAAATCTCTAAAAATGGAAAATTTTTGCATGCCACATGATTATGATATATAGAATTTATTGAGCCATATAAATCAAAATTTGGATATGGTTTGATACGTTTTTGGAGTTAAGCTCACGGGGGCCTTCCGTGAGCTTAACACCAAAAACATACCAAACCATATCCAATTTTTAAGTTATATGGCTCAATAAATTCTTTATATCAAAGTCTTTGTAGCATGCAAATTTTTTTTATTTTTTGAGATTTTTAAGTATTTATTTCGAATTTTTTAAAATTAGCTATACAATATTAATAAAATAATCAATGTTTCATATGTAACTTTTAAAAAATACGTAATAAATACTTAAGAATCTCTAAAAATAAAATTTTTTTGCATGCCACATGATTTTGATATAAAGAATTTGTTGAGCCATATAAATGAAAATTTGGATATGGTTTAATACATTTTTGGTGTTAAGCTCACGGGAGGCCCCCGTGAGCTTAAGAGCACGGTAGTTTTACTCTCTCTCTCTATATATATAGTAAATCTAGCGTGCTCCTAGGAGCACGGAGACCTCCCATACTCCTAACTCAAAAATCATACTAAACCATTATGAAATTTTGATTTATCATTCTCATTAAATTCTTTATATGAAAATCTCTTAGGATACAAAAATTTTCCATTTTTTGAGTTTCTTAAGTATATGTTTTGGAATTTTTTAGAATAACCTCAAAATAATAATAAATAATATGTTGTATAAAACTATCTCATCTTTAAAAAAAAAATACAAAACAAATTATTAAAAATTTCAAAAAATGAAAATTTTTTGTATCCTATGATATGTTGATATAAAGAATTTAATGAGACCAATAAATCAAAATTTTGAGATGGTTCAATATGATTTTTGAGTTAAGAGCACGGGAGGTCTCCGTACTCCTAGGAGCACCATAGTTTTACTCCTAGGAGCACCATAGTTTTACTTTGTGGTTATATATCATGAGCAAATATGCGGTGAGTTTAAGCTCACGGAGGCCGTACTTGAGCTTAAGCTCAAAATCGTATCAAATCATTCAAAATTTCAGTTTATATGGCTTATTATATTCCTTATATAGAAATGAATAGTAAAATTTTCCATTTTTTTTAAAATTTTTAGTACTTATTTTGAATTTTGTAAAAGTGATACATAAAATATTAAATATTTTATTAAAATTATATAGTTATTTTTACAAATTTTAAAACAAATATTTAGAAACTTTGAAAAGTGAAAAAATTTGCATCCCACACTATTTTGATATAAATAATACAATGAACTACATGAACTCAAATTTAGAAGTGATTTGATATGATTTTGAGGTTAAATTCATCACTGAAGATCTCAACGAGCTTAGCTCACCTCACCGTATATTTGCTTATATACATGATATATAAATCATGCATGTACATTATCTTTCTTTCATTACCAAATTAAGTAGTAATATATGGTTTAAAATTTCAACAATTTATGCTTTCACAAAAATATTTAAAAAATAAAATGGTCATTTTTTAGTTTGATAATTTATATTTTCACAAAAGTTTGATGATATAGATTTGTTGGCACGAAGGGAAAACTAACCAGTCATAAAAATAAAATATGTAATGATCATGTTCTAGTTATTATTTTTTTTTTGGAGTCCACATTTCAGAATACTAAAAAAAAATAAAAATATTTGATTCGAATAACAAATGCGCAGTAATTAAGGTGCAAATCGAATCCAATTAGATTAAATCTCCTCCTAATTTCCCTCTCCCTCTTGAATTGGTTTCCGGTTTTACCCAAAATATCGCCATCCCACCTGCTGGGTCATTATGCACCATTGGATCCCTATGAATTTAATCTCGTCCCTTCGTTTCTAGGTAAACCCTAGCGTTTTACTCCAAACCGAACTGAGAGAGAACCATAAAACCGGTTATCCCTCTCTCGCAGTGTGCGCGGCGCCCATCCCTCACTTGCTCTCTCCGCGTCGTAATTACGTGCACAACTCCTCACGGCTCCTAACAGTCTCCACCCTCACCACTTCTGATCTGGCACAGCTCCACAGCACCCTCTCCAGTCACTACTCGGCTCTTCGTGGAATCCACTTGCTCTAGGTTTTCATTTTCCTGTTCTATGTTCTTTTCGTTGAGTTTGATCTGTTTGTTCGATCAATTTGCATGTGCTGATTTTTTTTTGTACTGTGTTTTTTCTAGGAATACAATGGCATGCTTTTCACTCCAGCAGTTCAGCCTCCATCGAATTTGTGGTTGTAAATGATAATGAAAAAGCCACTGTTGGATGTACTCCACTTACTGTTGAATGATTTACAGGAATATGATGAAAGATCTTGATGTATTGAAATTTGTAAGCATCTATCTACTGGTTCTTTAAGCTAAAGTTTCACTTCTATTATTTGTACTGGTAAAAATGTATAATTTTCAAAGAACTAATAATTTAGTTTTAATGTTAGTTGTTCTTCAAAGGGGCATGAGCAGAGGACATTGATCCATGTGAGGAAAAATCAGAACTCAGATACATGGAAGTCCTTTCTTTCATTACACCATATAAAAATATGGTTTTTTTTCTGTTAATAGATTGAATTTTGTTCGTATTGGCTATTAATTATATATATAATTGAGATTTGATTAATTTTTGTTTTTGTTGTTGATAATTTCAGGTTACTATAGTCAAGTGCATGTCCTGATGAAGATCTGTAGGACACATTTTTAATTATTATTCAAATATTGTTTGTTACTATAGTCAAATGTTTAATGTAAATGAATATTATTCTTTTCTAAATATTTTGTATTGCCTCTAAATGGAATTCATTTTTTATTATAGAATGTTATAATTTATTGTGTACATTTATTGATGAAGGCGCGTGCTAATTAATTTAAGGAATTTGTGCTGTACTGATTAATTATAGGCATGGATCTAGGTCCTATTTATTTGCTTTTCATCATTATATAGGTACGGTTTATTGATTCTACAACGTCTTGACTCTTGATTTAGGACGGTTGAAATGTTGTAACAAATTTCCTAACGGCACAATAACCGTCCCTAACAACTAATATTATGGACGGTCAAAAGATCAACTAATGACGATATGACCGTCCTTAATTATCTCATCTAGTCGGAGTTGGTGTCTCTAAAATTTAGATTTTTTGGACGGGTAGTCCGTCTGTATGTTCCATTAAAGCGTCTTGGCAAGAACAATGTAAGGACGGTTAAAGTGCCCCAATGTTGAATTCTTATGGACGGTCTACTCGTCGCGAGGAAAAGTTCCTAGAGACGGTTATTCCACCGCCTCAATTTTTCTTTGAAACGGTAATTCTTACAACGGCTATGAGACGGATATATAACCGCCCATACATCCCTGTATTGGCGGATTTAGCCGCCCGTATGCACTCAAATAACCATCTCTACAAGCATTGTTTGTAGTAGTGTGTGATAGAGTCAATGACCGCGGGGACCTGATTGTTTACAAAATCCACGGTCTTCCCACCGCCTAACATCGTCGTGTAATCGGTGAATCCGATTGTTCCAAGGATGAACAGTGAATTGTTGAAGTAGAAATTGCAAACTGCACGAATTATTGAAGTACGAGACCAAATTAAATAATCATCAATCATTATTTCTTAATTAATTAGAATTCATGAATTAAATGAAAGTAAGAGTTAATACTGACCGTCTGTTGTGTTGCACAGAATCTGCCTTACATTCAGAGACCAGTCCAGCTGAACACTTAAGGAGGTGTTGAGCAAGGGAACACCACCACCATTGATAAGATTGTTCTGTTGGTAAAATGTGTAGGGGAGAGCCGTGGACCTGGCAACTGCAAAATCTGCTCCTTTGCTGAAGTCCTTGTTCGGCCCCAGGTACGGCGGTACGAGAGGCAGCGGAATAGCTTGAGCTGTTTAATATAGTATTATCAATCCAGATATTCGGATACCGCAAAGGATACCGTCGGGGATACCATGACCTGGTCAAAGTTTCTTTGACCAGTCAAAGATCATGGTTTGATTTATTAAAAACAAGTATATAAAAGCAAATAACTTCATTATAACGAATATTCAAACATTACTAACATCAAACATACTAAATTTAAACAACAAAAACACCAAAAAAGATAAAAATAACGATTAAATCGTCCCAGGATTCAACTTCGTCATTTTATCTTTCATCCTATTTGTTAGACAAGTCCCTTCCTTTAAACCTGTATAGATAATGAAAAAAAAAATTAGTTTTTTTATTAAATAAGTTCAAAATTTCAATTATATTTACCTAGAATTGCAAAAACACCTGATAGCCAATTTAACTATACCTAGTATTCACCTTAACAACTTAAATATTCACCTTAAACCACATAAATATTCAACTTAAAACATTTTTTTTGACAGCCAATAAAACTTGACAGGATATAATTTCCAGAATTGCAATTCCTAAGTATTCACCTTAAACCACATAAATATTCAACTTAAAATATTTTTCTTGACAGAATATAATTTATAGAATTGCAATTCCTAAGTATTCACCTTAACTACTTAAATATTCACCTTAAACCTCATAAATATGCAACTTAAAACATGGCAGTATAGCAGTTTGTTTTGATTCTACTAAACTCCTAATTTTTCCATCAAACAACAAGTTTTATTTAACATACCTTCTAAAGAGTGCTATTCTACAGTTAAGCTTCTTCAAACCTGCACAAAAACATTTTTCTTGACAGAATATAATTTCTAGAATTGCAATTCCTAAGTATTCACCTTAAACCTCATAAATATGCAACTTAAAACATGGCAGTATAGCAGTTTGTTTTGATTCTACTAAACTCTTAATTTTCCATCAAACAACAAGTTTTATTTAACATACCTTCTAAAGTGCTATTCTACAGTACAGTTAAGCTTCTTCAAACCTGCACAAAAACATTTTTCTTGACAGAATATAATTTCCAGAATTGCAATTCCTAAGTATTCACCTTAACTACTTAAAAATTCACCTTAAACCACATAAATATTCAACTTAAAACATTTTTCTTGACAGAATATAATTTCCAGAATTGCAATTCCTAAGTATTCACCTTAACTACTTAAATATTCACCTTAAACCACATAAATATTCAACTTAAAACATTTTTCTTGACAGAATATAATTTCCAGAATTGCAATTCCTAAGTATTCACCTTAACAATTTAAATATTCACCTTAAACCACATAAATATTCAACTCAAAACATGGCAGTATAGCAGTTTGTGTTTATTCTACTAAACTTTTAATTTTTCCATCAAACAACAGTTTTATTTCACATACCTTCTAAAGTACTATTCTTCAGTTAATCTTCTTCAAACCTACACAAAAACAATATTAGAATATGTTGTATATTCTAATGAATTAACAATTCAAATAATAAAAATTATGCTGTACTCACAATCATCTATAGCTTCCTTATTGGTCTTATCTGTCAGAAGATGATAAACCAATAAATGCCTGTCATTATTTGTAGCTTGCTGCAGTGTTAAAAAGATAAAAATACATGTCAGTTTTGAAAAAACAAATAACAATAAATTAAGTAAACAAAAAACACAAAACTTATATACCACAAATTTTTTGATAGGGATATCAAGAATTAGGCACACAGAAAATCTGAGTGCATATATCGCACTGTCTTCCCATTTAAGATGCAACGGTAGATTTTCCACCCATTCAAGTTTGAACCGTAGATATTTCCGGTCCCCTTTCAATCTCCATGACAGGAAGTTCTTTATCCAAATTTGTTTCTTATTAATATCACCACTCAATCCCCGTTTTCCAGCCTTTGAGCTGTATACCCTGATGATTTCTTCCCCGAAACTAACATGCAACACCACCCATTCTCCTATATGCGCTGTTACAAAAAGCACAGACTTGCAACGCTCTAACTCATTATCATTGAACAACGAAGGGCAAGCATCAAAGGTTTTGATGAAGTCTCCAAGACACAAAAGTTTCTGAAAAAACATAACAATAAAATTAGTTACATAATGCAGTAACATAATTCATGTGGAGTAACTAAACACATCATTCTTACAAGAGCAGTAGAAGGCACTATGATACAATTCTTCTTTCCCGCCAACTCCATTTGAACAATATTCAGAAGCGCTGCCATTATCTGAAAACACAAAATAGAATTACAAAATTGTTAGAAAAATATGAAGGTAATTCTATTATAAAATATGAAAGATGATCAAGTAATAAAATGGTACGATACCTGAAAATTGATTAAGTGACCTGACATCATACTCTTGATATCACTCACAGTGACAACAATATTCTCAGACCGGTAAAGAACTTTCTCAGGGCTTGTGTTGCTGATAAGCTCTAGGTACTTGGTCATTGTCTCTTTCAATCCATAACTCATAACTAATGCTCGAGAAAAATCAATCTTGGACCAGAAATTTTCATTTGTTTGCTTTGTTTTTTTTGTACCGAATAAGATTGGATTAGCAAATGGGCTTCCTAAAAGACTGTTTAGCCGTAATGGTCGTCCGGATCTACTGGTTTTAAATATATGTTGTTTCTTCCACTGGTCAAATGGCAACAGATCTTTGTTGAAAACATCTCGAGTAGTTGGGTTCTTTTTCCTTGCTTTAGAAAGTTCATCTATGGAGGAAGAACATTGGTTTGTATTATTTTCTTTGTTTTCATAAAAATCACCCTCATTAGAATTCCATAAAAACTCAACCACATCAGCAACGGCAATTACTTTATCATAAAAACCAGGAGGTGTGTCTTCTTTGTTCTCATGGTTTTCATTTTCTTGTTTTACATTACTTGAATTTGTAATTTCACATAGAACTGATGTGGGCGGGGTTAAATCCATTCCTAAACTGAAATTCGGTACCCAATCACGGATTGAAACTATATAACAATCCTTTTGGTCATCTTCTCTGTCCACTTGAATTCCAGTTTTAGGACAACCTGAACAAAATTCAATGAACTACAGGTAGTGTACAGCAAAAGTAAACCTAAGTGCATAACATTTATGTAAAACAATTATATAAGCATGCTAGACACCCACAATGATTTCTGTACTTTCAAATTAACAAAAAAAAAAGACAGACAACAAATAAATTATATACCTTTTTCCAGCTTCTTCCTCACGCGACTGATATTCTCTTGTGATTCTGTTCTTTCAGAATCACTTCCACTGTAATTGTCAAGAGGCAAGTCTTGAAGGGGAGTTTGCTCACCCTCATTAACTGGCTTTTTTCCTAATGCCATTTCCTTCTTTTTTTCTAGCATTGCTCTGTGCGTTGCTTCAACTTCTTTTGCATGCTGAATAGCTCTCCTTCTTTCTTCTTCTTCAAGTGCTTTCTGTCTAGCAGCTTCATCTGTTGCTCTTTGCCTCTTTTCTTCCTCAATTGCCCTTCTTCTTTCTTCTTCTTCAAGTGCTTTCTGTCTAGCAGCTTCATTTGCTGCTCTTTGCCTCTCCTCTTCCTCAATTGCTCTCCTTCTTTCTTCTTCCTCATCTGCTACTCTTTGCCTCTCCTCTTCCTCAATTGCTCTCCTTCTTTCTTCTTCCTCAACTGCTTTCTGTCTAGCAGCTTCATCTGCTGCTCTTTGCCTCTCCTCTTCATCGCGCTTTCTTTTTTTGTCTTCAACTGCCACTGAAAGGAATAACAGACATAAGTTTGAATAAATGTTAACATAACTACAATCCTTTCATCAAATATGTGTGCTGAATAAGATGGTATTTGAAGCAAGTTAACACATAAAGAAATTTTACCAGGACAGTATGGATTAATGAGGTCATCTGAGCAACCATCCATCAGTATCTTACACTCAGCTGGTTTAAGTTGATCAAGTTCACCAAATTGAATCCCAGGAAAAACACTTCCAGCAACTATTTTCCTTGCCTTGACTCGGCTCATTCTAATGTTCTCCAATCCATAATTATAATATCTAGGGATACCATCATTCATATTCTTATAGTAATTAGAATTTGTGTGCTCAAGAAACCATATCTGCAAATTATAAAGCATATTTATGAAATTAGTACAAAATGCTAATTAATGATCTCAAATTGGTATATATTCATATAAACTTGCTAACTATTCAACTAATATTGCCATGTACGGAAATTAGCAACAAATGACCCCGGACAAACTGTTGAACAGTAAACTAAATTAATTCAAGGGTAGCTTATCATTCAAATTGCTTTCATATAAAGTTGCTAAATATTCAACTAAAATGGGTAATAATTCAACTTACAACAAGGACTATGGAGCAACCAAAAAGTGACACTTCTTCTCTACCACCTTCATGCATCCTCTTTGATGCCTTAACAACAGCTGCCAATAGGTACTCATGCACAGTGAAAGACCATGCATATTTGCTTAAAAGTGTGATATCTTCTACATAGGGTATTAGGGAAGTTGTAACGGAACCATCGTTTCTTGGAAACAAGAAGGTTGTGAAAAGGAAAAGGACAAGCATAGACACAAAATGGTTTGACTTCTCAGGAACATCCACCAAAGTTTTCAGAACTTCTTCAAGGTCTGTGTAATTAACTTTGGCCTTCCCATCAAAATATGTCATATGAAGTTCACAATTTGAATTGCCTGTTCTGAAACGGGTAGTATAGTTCTCAAAGAGACGTATGTTGTTACCATCATTTTTCAAACCTACATATTATATTCAGCAGTTAGCACAATGCTGATATTATATTCTGAATATCGTACATTAGTTCAACTTAAATGCCAAAATAATAAACTAATAATGCTGATTATGAAACTAAAATGTTGTAAGTTGAACAGTCTTATAGGATTATAGAGCAGCAACTATGGAATCATATCATAGTAACAAAATTTAATCCATGACAGAAGAATTTTCAGATTTAAATAAGTGTAAAATGAAAAATTTTGTTACCTAATATAAGTGCCACATCTCTTGTTGTGAATGACATCTTTTGACGTTGAAATTTGAAGCACATCTCATTTGTATCAAACAACTGCACAATCTCATTTACCAAATGAGACATTGCACTCATTTTAGGCATTTGAAGGAAATGACTGAATGGAGTTTGCCTTATGAGTTCACGGTGAACCTCTGTTAGCTTCTTTTCTAGATGATCTTGATAGAAAGTGATAAAATGGTAGGAACTGCATCTATGTCCAAGCCTCATATGCTCTGTTTGCAATGAAAGAAAAAAAATATATATCGTTAGCACATAATACAAACTCCCATAGTACAATTTACAGTGAATTGTAACAGATCAATGATCTCATTTATCAATGATCTATAGCAAAACTAAACTCATCACAATATAGTCAATGATCTAATAAAATAATTGACAGATCAGATCAGATAATCTGATCAGATCAGATCAGATAATATGATCAGATTTGTTAAAAATGTTGATAGATCAGATCGGATCAAAACTAAACTCATCACAATATAGTCATTAGAAGATATCATGATCTCTTGAACTAAAACAAAAACATATATGAATAATTCAAGCAAAATGTCTGTTAAAAATGTTGACAGATGTGAGAAATTTAATAATCAGATTGCATGAACAAGCTATTCTTATAAGATCTGAGACTATTAGTACAGAATAAGTTCAAAAAAGGAAAAATAAATTGAGGAATTGAACAATTAGAAACTTAAAATCCAGGATTAGTACAAGATGAAGCATATATAGCACATATTTGCTCATGCAAACCAAAACTCAAACAAATAGCTTACTTAACTGTTACAATTACTACACAAATTCTAACCAGATTATGTTAAATTATCACAATAATACTTCAATTAGAAAAAGAAAGTAAATAACCAGTCAATTTGGACAACAATTAGGTGAACAAGTATTTTAAATGAAATTGTGAGGTTTTGTAAACAGAAAACCTAGGGTTTCATAAGAAAAAACAAAGATTATGTTAATACACCTTCAATTGGAACAGCAGAGCAAACATTCACACATATTTGCAGATAAATTAATCATAAACCTAGGTTGAATTGAAAAAATCACAGTAGAACAAAAGTATTTACCAGTTACTTCTTCGGCTGCCATTTCAGATCTTGTTCACAGATCTTGTCCGAGGTGAAGATCGCCGATCAGGAGTGATCGCCGATCAGGAGAGGCGAGATCGACAAGATGGAGAGGCGAGATCGACGAGGTGGAGTAATGAGAGTGAGGTGGAGTAATGAGAGTGAGTGGAGTGGAGTAATGAGAGTGAGACAAAGAGAGAGAGAGGATGAAATGAATGAATGAAGGAAAGAATGTCGGATGATTAGGGACCGTTACCTATTTATATAGTGCGCCAAAAATTCAATTAGGACTGATTTAATTAGCATAACAAAAGTTTAATCTAAATAAAATTGAAATAAAAATGTGTGATCCGGCCAGAAGAGGGAATCGATCCCTCGTGCTCACCCATGTACAGATAGGGTATTACCACCAGACCACACATTCTTTCTCAAACAATTTGTCTATTTAAATGAATATATCGATTAAAGTACACATCATACCTATAAAAATGTGTGATCCGGCCAATTTATTCCCAGAGGTGGGAATCGATCCCTCATTCTCAAGCATATTACAGTCCCTTCTTACCACCGGATCACACATTCTTTTTCGAACATTTTGTCTATCAAAATCAATATATCGATTAAAATAATCTGCTAAAATATGCATTAATTATATATTTTATTGGAGCTAACTCAATGAGGTCGTTTGAATATTTTACAGGAGCTGTCTTTAAATTGGGCTCATACATTCTTATATAATATACAACTAAACCATGTAAAAAAATTAAATTGCATTTTTCATCTATGTTATATGCACAGAAAACATTTCTTTCTATTGAATTACCAATATAAGTAGAATATAAAATTTTTTTATAGAAGACAACAATACAAACAATATATGTAGAATGCAACAACAACAAAACCATATACTAAATCATTCCTTTCTGTACAAAAAAATATATGAACAGAAAAAAGATTTCTTTATAGAAGACAACAACACAAACAATATAACTAGAATTAATAATTATATATCAGTATACTAAATCATTGCTTTCTGTTGAAATTCTTACATAATATCCAATTAAACCATATAAAAAAAATAAATTGCATTTTCATCTATAGTATATGCACAAAAAAATATTTCTTCATAGAAGACAACAGCACAAACCCTATAACTAGAATTGTTAATTCTATATTCAGTATACTATATCTATTAAAACTATATAACAAAAGTTTTATCTATTAAATTGTAGAAAAATTGAAAGATTAAATGAATCAATTGTTATGATTCAGATCAACATTCCATGTTGGCCTTGCAGGGTGATTAAAAGCACCTCCAGAAGGTTCATTCACAAATACATCAGCTTCCTGAAAACAAAATTAGAGAAAAGAATTAAGCAAAATGGAACACAGAATTTAACATAGAAAAAAAACTGCACATAATCTAAATTGCAGCATTACAATTTCCTAAATATTCATCTTAACCTTCTAAATATTCTCCTTAACATAGAATTTAACATTAAGATAAATAATATCATCAATATACATGAAACATTTAAACATCTGATATTTAACTTAGAATTTTCTGGTAAATTGCATTGAACCAAATGAGAAGTACTTGAAGTAGTTTGAAAATAAACCTGAAAGTTTCTTGAAGATCCTTTATTTCCAGCTTTTCCACTTCTACCCTTAGATTTTGCATTGCTTGTGCTTGCAGTGTTGGAAGCATTAGATTTTTTCTTGCTTCTTTTTGGTGGTGGAGAATCAGAATTTTCAACCTGTGCTTCCTTTCTCTTCCCAGCTTGTCCTCTCTTGAGTCTTGTAGATTTAGGTGGCCGACCTTTTGAAAGTGAAACAACTGGGTTTCTAATAACAGAACCTGAACTGTTTCTTGCATCGGCATTTGCAGAACTATCTGAAGGCACAGAGTTGGACTGGTTATCAATGACTTCACTGTTTGACTGGTTAGCAACCATACCATCATTACCAGCAAGTGAACAAGCATTTTCCAATCTACTTTCCAATTCTGCCAAGCCACTAACAAGCAACCCCTTTGCATGTTCACTTTTTGATCCAAATTCCACCAAATTGGCAAAAACCACATGAACTTGATTGTACAACTCAGAATATGAGTCTTCAGCAAGACATTCACCTATACCTTCTTCCTGGTTTTGCAAATAAGACCATGCATTTTCTTTTCTCCATCTGTCAAGGAAGTAGCATCTCTCAAGTATCTTCACCTTTTCTTGCTTGAACACACATAGCATGTGTCGACATACTATACCAGAAAATTCAAAGAGTCGACAAACACATGATGCCTTCTTCTCGTCTCTGTTGAAAAAAACCCTAAACTGGTAACCATCTTCAAGAGACTCATCACTTATGGCATACGTAATGCAGTTGCCAAAATCGGACTTCACCTCACAACTTACATTTACCAATGCCTCGACTTCTTTTCGAAACTTGAAATACACATTCAGTGTATAGGCATCTAAAAACTGCTTCTCAATTTCCAAACTAGAGAATGGCTCAATCACCTTGTCATTGCATTTATATTCTTCTTCACTTTCCTTCTCTCTGAATTTACCCACAGCAGCCTTGTATTGCAATGCAAAAGTCTTTAGGCTAGTCTTTGGGGTTAAATAATGACGAAAGAAAGCATTGACAGATTCACTTCTTTGGGTTGTACTCATTCCTGCCCAGAACTTGTTTTTCAGAAATGGTGGTACCCACTGCTCCTTAATCTCATACATTTCATTTAACCATTTATGAACCCGCAACTGATATGTTTCCACAATGTCTGCCCACTCTTCTTCAAATTCACTGATGGTAAGTGAAAATCTCACTGCAGAACTGATACGACTTCCAATAATATCGGCATCATCTCCTTTGATCTTGTCGGGTAGTTTCTTAAGAATATGCCACAAGCAGAATCTATGCACGATGTTCGGGAACACAACACGAATAGCAGCTGCATTGAAATAAACATTGAAGCTGCATAAGATGAATCATAAAGGTCGTATGCTCAAAATAGTTTCCTGTCAAATTGAGCAGTAATTTTAATGAACCTTTCATTTAGTTTCCTATTGAGAAGTTTTCATACATGTTTAATTAAATTTACAGATCTAGTTTGAAAGAATATTGTAATTTTTGTGTGACTGTTTGTTTGCTGGCACGAGAGAGCCTAATATATTACATGGATAGTTTGCTGGTAACTTGATGATGCAACTATTCTTACTCAGTTCGGCATTTATACAACTCAAAATAGGCTGAAATATTAAGATGGTTTGTTGAATGATATGTGCTGTTATAAGATCAATAAATTAAATTGAATAATGGTGAAAAATATACCTGCCATAGAAGGGCATTGATCTGTGAGAATTCCCTCTGGAGCCTTGTTGTTCATACATTTGAGAAACACCCGAAACAACCAAATAAAGGAATCTGCATCTTCATTGGCAAGCAATGCACAACCAAATAAGATTGTGCTGAAATGGTGACTAACACCAGAAAATGGGCAAAACTTCATGTTGTATCTGTAAACCACAAGTATACAATTAATTGCATTAGTTGCATAAATAAATAAAATTCTAAAATAAATAAGAAAATTAAATTGCAGATATAAATGTACCTGTTAGTACAATATGTTGAATCAAAGGATATTACATCTCCAAGTTTTTCATATGTCAGCCTTGACCTTGAATCAGCCCAGAAAATGCGTCTCACCCGATCATCGTCATCAAAATCAACATCGTAGAAAAAATTGGGGTCTTCTTTTTGTCTTTTGACAAAATAGGCCACAAGTGCTTCAGCATCATTATCCCCATATTTTTTCTTTCTAGTAGATTTTACTACATTTCTAATCTTGCGTTCACTGTATTTCGTGTTGCCCACACCACCCCCTTGAGCCATTACAGACCTCACATTACAAGCCAGTGGAACCCCAGCATCATCATTTACTTCAATCACTCTTTTCAAATGCAGAGGGATTTTATTGTGGCTTGGCATAAACCGTACCTTGTCCGGTTGCAGTTGATGATTGTGGGATAGAAGGACTTCAGACATTACCCAATTATTGTTTAAAAGCTCATCCTTAACTACAACTTTTGCCTCACATCCAGTTTTTGAGCTCAACTTGTTCCGATCTTTAGGTAAATTAGCGTTTTTGCCTTTATTAAAACCTTCCTTGCTACATCTAAGAACCTTATCATATGGTTTATCATCTCGATTATGGCCCCCTCTTATTTTAGCTCCAAACCCTGCTCTAAAAGCATACTCTTTCCAAAACTCAAATGCTTCTAGATAACTTGTAAAAGATAAACCAAGTTTTGGGATGTACTGTTCTGGCACATCAGAAGGAGTGAAGGATTGAATGCTACCATCAGCATTTGAAGAGGCCGGAGAAACCAATTCCTCCAAAGAAGTGTCTGACACAGAAGCTGAAGGGAGCAATTGTTCCGAAGAAGATTCAGATACAAAACCTGAATAATAAGAAACGTAATAAGATGGTATGGCTTCTAAAATGGATAATATTTAAGGTGTAAAATAGAGTATACATGCTTTCACCTTCAGGAATAGAAGACAGCATGCCTTCTAAAGAAACTTCAGATACAGCAACCATACTCATGGATTCTGAATAATAAATCACTTAATCAGTATTATACAATCTAATTAATATGAAACAATTGAATGTGCCCTCAGATTGAAGTTAACCACAATTTAATCACAAAATTGAAGTAGACTGCAAACAGTACAGTGAACCACAGACTGTACTTCTAACACTCTAATTAAAGCAAACAACAATCAGTGAACCACAATTTAAACTAAGCAGTTTTAATTACACAAACTGTAACAATTAAATCAAATTAATCAGTACTATAAAATCTAATTAAGATGAAAACAACAATACATATCAGTACAATCAGTACTATACACAGTAATTTTCACAAATTTACACAGTAAGCTTGAAAACAACCTAGATTTGTTTTTAGCCAATTGTAATGAAATAAACTGTACAAATTGCAATAAGATGAAAAAATAATAGTGTTTATTACTGTGTTTAGATTTGTTAACTGTCTTCTTTTTGAATTATGGAATCACCACTGCAATATCTGTGAATTCATAATTAAAACTCAATTTCAACACTAAGCCTTCGAAAAACTTCAATTTAAACAAAAACTAACTCATCTAATTCCTTGATTGCACAGAAAATCTGAGAGATGGAAGAAAGAATCAGTTACAGACCTTGACGATGGGGATCTGCTTGTGCTCTCAGAGGCTGACGATGGAGAGCTTCAATTGAGAGGCGTACGCCTTGACGATGGTGATCTCCTTGTGCTCTAAGATGGTGCGGAAGAAAACGAGAGAAGAATGGCGGAGCGCACAAGGAGAGGAGAGAAGAGAAGAAGGGAGAAAGCGGAGCACACAAGAGAAGAGAATGGAATGAGATCTGAGACGATATTCGGTTACCTTTTTTGAATTTACAAATCGACGTTGAACCGGCCCTGAACCGGAAATTAAACCAAACCGGTTTATTGGTATCGCGCGTGGTATCCTTTGTGGTATCGACGTAGCTTTTTCCTAGTATTATATACACAAAAATAAATTAATAAACATTGGTGTATAACTGTATATGTATAGTATGTACAGATTCTTGGAACCTGATATTGAAGTAATTTTTTAATACGAAAGTAAGTGTTTTGTTACCTTTGTAATTTTTTAAAATAGTGATTTTGGTTACCAATTTGCTTGCATGTATGTGGAGTACTCAAACTAGCTAGCTGTATATACTCCTAGTACAATATATTAATTAATTGTATGTGTTCTGGTGAAGACAAATTAATATATAATTACCGATGAAATCGAGAACCAAACGGCCATTTGAGGCACGACCGGTGGGTCGCTGGAAGAAAGTCTCGCCATAGGGCGGGTTCCCAACGGCTAACAGTGTGGGTGCAAGTTGAAGAATATTGCCGGTATCACTGAAGGAGTCGCCGTAGTTGAAGATGGCATTGTACGTTGTACGGGACGCGGTGCTCGTTGCTTGCTGCAGTAATGGTGCTGAGATGAGCAGCAGGAAAGCAAGCAATATTGGTCCCATTAGTATTAGTATGATAAAAAGAAGTAAACAATAAGTACGTACGGCTTATTATTGGTATTTGGTTGGGTTAGTACTTTGGTGGGCGGTCTCTTTATACAGGGCAGGGCAGGGGATGCATGCCAAAATGGGAATTATATAGTTACTTGGAACAAAGAAAACATTTCATGGTTGGCTTAATTTTACCGAAATTACTTACAATTAAGTTAAAATAAGAGGACCATTTGAACTGAGCTTGGATGAGTCTGCAGTAAAGTCGGTCCTGCTGCAAAACCAGGACCAGCTTTTACAATTTACAAATAAGAAGCTTGTCTAATTGGAAATTTATATATACGACAATGATACCATGCCACAAACTTTGCCCCCACAACCCTATGATGTGGTGGCATGTGGGTCGGGTGAGTAATTTTTGTAAAATTTTCAGGGTCGGAGGGTCATTTTCATAAAATTTTTAGGGTCATTTTTGTAAATAGTTTTCCATATATGGTCAATTTTGTAAATATTCTTTGGAAAAAGGGATATTTCTGTAAATTTGTCTGAAAAAGAAATATTTTTGTAAATATTTGTCATGTCATCGTATGGTATGGTGCTAGGGACAATGTAAGGGGTGATATATATTTTTCCTTTATATATAATCTCTTGAACACAATTTTGGTTGGCTGGCACTTGTACCGAAACAAAGTGTGGAACCAAATGTGTGTGTCAAATTGTGTCAAATCTGAGCTTAGCTTGGATTAGGAATAGCATCCTCTGCTGTCCGGTCCCCAAGCCCAATTGGCCTGCAGGCCGGATCTCTTTCGCTTTTCTGTAGCCTAATTGTGCCTTTTGCCCAACGGAACATATATAATAGACCAACTACGGTCTACGGCCTACGGGCCTCTTCCCAAGTTTCTCAATTCGCCCAATTTGTAGCTAATTCATTTTATCAGGAGGATCAAATAACTATATTTTTTGTGATCTATCGGTGACCGTGAAACTAAATCTTAAATAACTATATTTTAAATTCTTAAATAACAAAATTAATTCATAGAATATGTTTTATATATCATATTTTATATGTATACAAAAAAATTATATCATTTTGATTTTATTTACGTGTGCATCAAGTATTAACAAAAATCAACGGTTCAAGTTTTATGATTTTTTCTCCTCTCTTGATGACTATCGAAACAATATTAAAACTTTATCATTTTTTATGTATATGTTATTGAGATAATATAGAATACATCTAACGATTTAGATTATTTAATTTATGCATAAATTAAAAAATGGTCATTGGTGTCCGAAGTTATTTAATCCCTCCTCTTTTAGCAGACCCCTCATCCGTCGCGTCTAATGCACATCTTCAGCCTTATGTCCCTATGTCATTTACCAGTGAACCATAACATTTTTTTTATTGAGGTTTCATAGTTAGAACAGTTGTAAGGTGCCATTCACTTCGATCGATAAGGTTTGATACTAGCTAGAATTTGAGAATATAGATATCATTTTTTGATACTTTTTATTATAGGGGAAATCAGATATATACCCTTCAAAACTTAGCCTAATTAGATATTTACCCATCAAAGTTATAAATTTAGATATTTACCCATCTAAACTTCATTAATTTAGATATATATCCACCACGTAGCTAAGTTCTAGTTATGTCACAAAAACTTGAACATTCTTATGCGAGATTGATATATTAATTCCTGAAATACTAGAGTATCTTAATCTGCCAATATACTGAAATCTTTTTCTTTTGCATAATTGAAATTACGTATGAACGACTGGCTTATCACCAAGCGAACTGAAATTTATAAAGACGCGTTAAAGGCAACTGAATCTATCGAAGGACCCCCTGAAGGCTTTGTTAAACCAACAGAAGTCAGCCAGAAGGCCACTGTAGCCCTGATCAAACAGAACAACACAATTATCCAACTACTTGTTAAGATAAGCGAAAACCTCGACGACTGTTTGGAGACAGTCAAAGATATTAAGAAGGTCGTAGCTGAGAAATCAGCTGGGACGTCTTCTGATATCTCCGCAAAAACTATTGAAGATCTGGAGAAGAACCTCCAAAAACTCAGCCTCGGAGAACCGATTCTCAAGCCGAAACCAAAGCCTGCACCTTTCTACGTCTTTAAGGACCCACAAAAGGTCTTTGAAGAAGAAAAGCGAAAAGCATCAAAATGAGCCAAACTCAAACCCAAACAGAGATGGCAGCACGACCATCTATAAGCAACCGTGACCAACAAAATCAAAACCGTGAACAGACCCCCACAGTAGAAGACCAAGTAAGAGGTTACAGACTTGGACAGCGAGCACGGCACTCATTAAGCCGTATGATGCCCAGGAGACAACAAGGGTATCAAAGAACACTTGAGTCCCAGATGAATCCAGATGCAGAGCTTAATCTGTCACAATTCCGAAGAGCACAAAATGTTCCTGCTGAAGTACTTTACCAAGCAGGGAGCCTCTTCCAAACCCAGCATCAGGTTTATCAACACTACTCAGACCAAAGGATTTCAGTTGTAGACAACCAACAACTGGAATTACCATTCATCACACAACAAGGATTTGAGAGACTGCAAAGAGAAGGTCTACAACATCTCCACATGGGCCTGATCATGATACGTCTCTTTACTCTCCACAGAGTAGCTGCAGGGGTCAATGCCCTTGTAGTAATCCAAGATACAAGATGGTCTGATGATAGATCCATAATTGGTACTATGGAAATGGATCTGACTCATGGGTCTCAATTGGCCTATATTGCCCCAAATATGATGCTATCCATAAGGGATTTCTATAATCATATCCAGCTGGTGATTCAAACTCATGGATATGACACATGGCGAGCTGGCGAAAGCAACTTGCTGCTGACGAGATCACTCATTGGGAGGCTTTCAAACACTAACTTCACGGGATTTAGATACAACATCAACAATGTATCTGATTATCTCACAAGTCATGGAGTTCAAGCTATCCCAGGGCAAAGGCATACCACTACAGAATTAAGAGGAAGGCAGTGGGTACTCAGGCCAATGCAACAGCCTGAAGCTCAACATCCTCAAAGAGCAGTTACACAAATGCGAACCGATGGCTCACTACTGCTCAGATTCACAAACTATGGTGCAACGCCGCCACCTCAAGAACAACCAAGAGGTGAATTTGACAAAGAGCAATTGGACGAAGAAATCATAGCTATGGTCCTTTGCTATGAGGCAGAAGAAGAATCTGATAATGAGAATGAAACAGAAGATGACATTTTCTAGGGAGCCCTAGCTGTCACTGCACAGCTGATAGAAGGTCCAAAAGATGACTGTCCTATATGGGATAGTTATAATGAAGAAACAGAAATGGATTTTATCAATCCATTTTCTGTGGAAGGTGGTGGGAAAGAACAAAAACAAACTGAAACTGTTTTCATGATGCATGATCAAGAAGAAGAAGAAACAGAATACCCAAAACTGAAACAGTTTTTACAAGAAAGAGCTTTCTCTAGTACAACATCTGGTGTTTATCATCCACCCCCAGAGCCTCTGATGGGACAAGTGTCCTACACACCAGCTAGGCTTGAAGCTAAACATGGTGAAGCATCAACCTCTCAACAACCTTCATCAAGCTGGCAAAGGCCTAAGAACTTGAGTTTACCAGGAGGAGTTGGTCATCACCATAATGAAATGTGGAATTTACCAGCAGCAATGCAACAACAAGGCGCTTTGCTGGTATTACCCGAAGATATTGGTCTCTATAATGATACCATATCAAGATGGGAATCAATCACTCTAAATCTCTTGAGTGAAAGAACCTTTGATGATAACAAGGCTAAGATGATGTTCATAGAGAACCTCCTTGGTGAAACAGAAAAGAAGATTTGGATCCAATGGCGAATGGCGTTCAAAGAACAATATGATATACTCACAAACATTGCCGATGATCCCCAAAACGTTATATCACAAATCCGAAGAGTAATGCTATTGGAGGATCCCTACCAAGGAACAACAGACGAACAAGATCGTGCATACTATGATCTTGAAAGATTGAGCTGCAACAATGTAAGAGATCTCTTCTCTTACATGAATGATTACAAAGTTCTAGCAGCAAAATCTGGGAGGATGTATGTAAATGAAGAACTCTCAGCAAAGTTTTTCAGAAAAATGCCCTCTCTTATTGGCAATGAACTTGAAGAGGCATTCCAGAAGAAGTTTCCTGGTAATACAATTGGTGTCGTGCCCAGAATACACTTCTCTTACCAGTATTTGGCAGAGATGTGTAAGAAGGCAGCAATGCAACGAAGCCTTAAAGACCTAACCATATGCAGCCGTATACCCATACCAGGAGAATACCATAACAGCCGAAAGAAGTATGGTCTTAGAAAAGCCAAGACCTACAAAGGAAAGCCACATGACTCACATGTGCGAGTGTTCAAGCGAAAACATGCTGACCGAGTTCGCAAATGCAAGTGTTTTATATGTGGAGAGGAAGGTCATTTTGCGCGAGAATGTAAGAGAAATAGAGGGAACATCGCAAGAGCAGCGGTGTTGGATAATCTGGACCTACCAGATGACATAGATGTGGTATCAGTGGATCTAAATGAACCTGACAGTGATGCCATATGCAGCCTCTCAGAAGGAGAAGCTGGTAACACGGAGGTCCATGTGCGAACTGCAATTGAAGAAATCCCTTGGGAAGGTGCTATGATGCTGCAAATTGAGCATTATGGATGGAGAAGTAAAGTTCAGCTTCCTGAGAAGCAAGAACAGTGCCAACACCGATTCAGCACTGAAGTCCAAATCAATGGTAACTGTAGTTTTTGCAAAATCGAAACAAATAAAAACTACAGGATAGGCTGTGAAGATTGCAAACTTCTAGCCTGTGCCATGTGCTCACCATTCTATCTGGGAAAAGAAATACAACCGAAAACTCAACTTGAGCCCAGACAATACTCCAACAAAGATACCCTTATAAAAGAGCTCATAAAATATGTTGAGTTCCTAGAAGCTGAAAATGAACGATTGCAAAAACTTCTACAAGAAACCCAGATACAAACTCCCAAAGAAGAATTGGCAGAACAAGAACCTCTACAAGAAAATCAAATAAAAACCCTTGAAGAAGAATTGGCAGAAGAATTCAGAGAACTGGCAATCTCTGATAAAGGAAAGAAGAAAGTAACCTATCAAGAAGAACCAATAATGGAGGAAGATGATGAAGATGGTGAAGCTGCACTTGTAGTCTTCATTGACTATGCAGCATACAAAGCAGAGGTTCTAACACAACTTCAGCAGCCCAGGCAGCACAAAAAGATTGATAACAGGTTGTATAATCTGATAGTATCCATTGAAATCCCTGGAGTCAAAAGATTTGATATCAGAGCAATCCTCGACACTGGTACATCAACCTGCTGTATCTGTCAGACTGCCATCCCAAAAGAAGCACAAGAGAAAACATTATACCCAGTCCAAATCACAGGAGTAAATTCACGACAAGTTGTCAATACAAAACTCAAGCAAGGACAACTCGTGATTGGAGAAAACAAGTTTCGCATTCCTTTCACCTATTGTTTTCCAATGGGCATGCGTGAAGGAATACAGATGCTCCTTGGGTGTAATTTTATAAGATCTATGGCAGGAGGATTAAGAATTGAAGGCAAGGTGCTTACATTCTATAAGAATGTAACAGAGATTCACACCACAACAGAAACAATAGCAGTTCCAGCTGCTATACAAGAATTGGATCTCGAAGAGCATGAATACCGACTATTCCAAGAAGCTGTCTTTTACCAAAACCCAATTACCAATAAAAATTTTGAAAAGAGATTTGGTCCACTATTAGCCCGCCTAAAAGACCAAGGCTATATTGGAAGCAACCCACTTCAGCATTGGGCCAAAAACAAGGTGGTTTGCAAACTGGAGATCATCAACCCGGATCTTACAATCGAAGATAAACCGCTCAAACACGTGACTCCGGCCATGAAGGAACAATTTGACCACCATATTAAAGCCCTACTCGAAATTGGTGTAATCAGACCCAGCACAAGCAGACACCGAACAATGGCATTCATGGTCAATTCCGGGACTTCAATTGATCCAAAAACTGGGAAGGAGATAAAAGGCAAGGAGAGGATGGTTCTCAACTACAGAACCCTCAATGATAACACCTACAAAGACCAATACTCTCTGCCAGGTATCAATACAATTTTGAAAAAGATCAGTAACAGCAAGATCTTTTCGAAATTCGATCTGAAGAGCGGCTTTCATCAAGTCGCTATGGATCCAGCATCTATACCATGGACTGCTTTCATAGTCCCTGGAGGATTATACGAATGGTTAGTCATGCCATTCGGATTAAAAAATGCGCCTGCTGTGTTCCAAAGAAAGATGGACGACTGCTTCAGAGGAACCGAAACATTCATAGCAGTCTACATAGATGACATTTTAGTCTTCTCACAGACAGAAGAAGAACATGCAAAGCATTTAGAGGTAATGCTTTCCATTTGTGAGAAAAATGGACTTGTGCTGTCACCCACAAAGTTCAAAATAGCTGTACCTGAGGTGGAATTTTTAGGTGCAATTATTAATCGGGGAAAGATCAAACTCCAAGAGCATATAATCAAGAAGATTATTAATTTTGATATGGAATCTTTGAAGGAAAAGAAAGGGCTTCGCTCCTTTCTTGGTATTCTCAACTATGCAAGGGCGTATATTCCAAAACTGGGTACCAAACTCGGCCCTTTGTATTCTAAAACTTCTCCCCATGGTGACAAGAGGCTGAAACCGTCTGATATCAATCTAATAAGACAAATCCAGAGTGAGGTTCAAAATCTTCCAGACCTAGAGTTTCCCCCGGAAAATGCCTATATTATCCTCGAAACTGATGGATGTATGGAAGGCTGGGGAGGTGTTTGCAAATGGAAGCCAAAGAAGGCGGACCCTCGCTCAACCGAGAAAGTGTGTGCATACGCAAGTGGCAAATTTTCAGTCATAAAATCGACGATAGATGCAGAAATTCACGCCTGCATGGAGACTTTAACGGCCATGAAAATCCACTATCTAGATAAAAGTGAAATAACGCTTAGGACAGATTGTCAAGCGATTATTAGCTTTTATAATAAAACTGCTAACAATAAACCCTCTCGGGTCAGGTGGATTAAATTTACTGATTTTGTGACAGGAACAGGTGTGCATATCAATTTCGAGCACATTGACGGAAGGCACAACACCCTTGCAGATACACTATCCCGACTGACCACCTACTGCACAACAAGATGTCTCAACCCAGAGCAAACCGCGTTCATTTCCATGTTGGAGCCAGTTCTAGAGGAAATTCAGACTGGAATGCTGAACGACGCCAGCACTATGCTTCTATGCACTCGTATTCAGACAGTATTCCCCTATACACAACTGCAGACATCCATGACATACACTACGCCAGAGAACGCAATGGTGGATCACTCACAAATGCCGCTATCCACAGAGGCGTCATGCGTGAAGTCAAGGAACTTCAAGCAAGGATGGCCTTTGCATAAATCAATGTACTGAAGACCATGCTTGAACGTGAGTATGAGACTGCACGTCCATACAGAAACGTTGATTGCATGATGGGTGATACCTGTTTACTACTTGAAGAACAAATTCCAAAAATTAAGAAAATCGAGAAGGACCTTGACAACTTAATTACGCAATTTGTCAGGTGGTGAACGGTATTGGGAGCGTGATGGACCCAACTACTGTCCTTCACAACTTTATCTAATAATTAAGTGTGATGAATAATCTGGTGGTAATCTACGGAAAACCACTATTTGCTTTGTGTGGAGCGCTCAATTATTTGAGCATCTTTTTCTTTTTACTTTTGGCCTACCTGTTTTGGCCAGTAGTGTGCTAATTTTGAGTCGGTGCGATCCACTTTCGGTGAAGTGGTTGTACTATCTCTCTTTTTCTTTAATCAGTGCACCTAACTTTTGGATAGTGGGTGTACTGAATGGGAGACAAAGGATTGTGGAAATCCCTTTATTCACATGCCGATGGGGCCCAATGAGCACCCGGTGTGATAATTGAGATTCCATTCCCGAGTCTATATAAGTGTGTTTTCTCAGAGTTGCAAGACAGCTGAGTCCCAGCAAGTCTTACTTCTCTCTCTTTGTAAGATATCTTCCGCTTAATAAAAATTTCTTTCCTCTTAAACTTCTAGTCTAGTATCTTTTAGCAACGAAGTTTTGGAGTTGAGATCCTAAGGAACGGGCGTTTTTCTTACTGGTATCAGAGCAAGGTTCAGAAACTCAATTATTGAAGAAAAGATCATAGGTATGGCAGCCTAATCCAAAAATTAAGATATTCTAGATAGTAAGGAAAGGGTATATCAAAACTGCTAAGATTGTTTATTTGTTTGTCCAAAACTAGATCATCCAGAAAGACCTAAAAGTGATATGTTTAGGTTTGTAACAAAAGCACCAGAACAGGCCATAGATAGGCGCAGAGGCAAGGAGCCGTTAATGCCTTGTTGGAACCCTTTTGGTTGAGTTAAAACCTGAACAATAGACCACAATGGGCATATACCAAAACATTTGAAGAATTCATGGGTATATATATAAAAAGCATAGTTTTTGATGGGCATATATCTAGATTCAAAGGTTTCATGGGCAAATACCTAATTTACCAAGTTTTCATGGGTATGTAGCAGATTACCCCTTTATTATAATAGTAAAGAGTTTGTATCTTGCTTTGGGCTGAAATTATTATTATTTATAATAAATCTTTTAAGATAATATGTAACTGAAAGAAAGATGTCAAGCTTATTCAAAAAGTGTATAGATTATTGTAAAAAAGGTGTATGTATCGGGACTAAAAAGGAAAAAATTTAGTTACTGCCGCATTGCGTGTGGGTAGTAGGCCGAGAGCTTATCGATCCCTTGTGATGAAACTAATATGGATCTTAAATTTTAATAGACCGAGACATTAATGTATGTCAACGGTGGTGGTCAATCTAAGTAAACAATCAATGGTTGAGATTATTATTTGAGGAATATAGAACTTTCATGTCAAAAAATTCAATCTCCTTTTATTAATACTAGCAAGAAACCCGCACGTTGTGCGGGCGTTTTAAATTCTGATCTCATACCATGTAATACATATAACGTGCTTTTGGTTTTTGGCTAACTATTTAACATTTAAATTTCATCTTTACACTAAATTAATTAAATATTAGAATATAAAACATTAACTCCTCATTAATGTAAATTCTAATCAACATTGATGTCTTCCACACCAAGATTGATATCTTTCCATTTTTGTAAAAACCAAAATGGAGAGAAAGTTATTTAATTGGATAACATCAACACATTTAAAATTAATGTATTTTGATATGTACCATTGATTAAGAGAAAGAATGAGAATTAAAGAAATTTGAAGGTGAAAAAAAATAAAGACTTACAATACTTACATGCTTTTTAATACTAGTATAGTGCCCACGCATTGCAGTGGGTATCAATATTTTTTATTTGTATTTATTTAAATTACTGAATAAAAAAATTAAAATAACATCTAATCGTCAAATATATCACAATTACATAATCAAGAACTTAACTTACTTAAATTATTGAATAAAAAGCATCTCATGCTTCCAGTCTTCAAGATAGAGAGAACAACAACAATAGTAGTAATAATAAGAGTCCAACAACAGTGCTTTCATAAACATTTTGGACCGAAATGCTTACGGTCCGAAATAAAAAATTCGTCGTCCGAAATTTTAAGCCAAATAGCTTATAATAATCTTGACATAACTAACTTCTAGAATCCCAAAATTTTCTATTTTTAAAAAATTTTAGTTATTTTTAATGATTTTTTAAAGAATGGCATATAAAATTGATTTATTTTTAATTATTTTAAAAGCAATATGTCAAAAAATATTAAAAATAGTAATAAAAATTTTAAAATGGTAAAATTTGGAATCTTTCAACTTTATGATGTCAATATTATTATAAGTTATTTGTATTAAAATTTCGAGCGATGGATTTTTGAATTTGGACCGTAAACATTTCGATACGAAATGCTTACGAAAGCACCGAAGTTGGACTAATAATAATAGTAATAGTAATAGTAATAGTAATAGTAATAGTAATAGTAATAGTAATAGTAGTAATAATAATAATATTAATAATCATCATCATCATCATCATCATAAACATTCCGTGCCAAAAAAAATCGAATTCATATCCCTGTTGTACTGCATAGCGCAGTTGTCAACATCAACCATTGGATTGTCTCGAGATTCATGCCCTAGCTGATCTTGAGGCAATCCAACGGGTGACGCTGTGAACTGCCCAATGCTATACAACAGGGGATATGAATTGATTGTCCGTGAGGCAGATTTTAATCCAACAAACACCCCCAATAATTGATAAAATAACAAAATTGCCATCATGGCACATGGCCATAGGCAACATCCAGTGGCATCTCTGTAATTTCTTTTAACTCAAAGGGTTTTTGGGAGATAGGAGAGCAATCAATCTGGAGACCCAAAGAGCGGATCGCTCTATCAATTTTCGCGTGGACGGTTCAGATGCTTGGATTTACTCTGATCGGACGGCCCATATTTACTCTGGACAGAGACTCCTTGGTTTCAAAAAACTCCTCCTTTTATTATTAGTAGGGATAGTATAGATGATTAATAGTAAGGATTTATCGCCAAATCAAACTGTTCTCAATGCTATAGATAATGGACTTTAAGAGACCGGTCCTAGTTTTTCAAGATTGCAAAATAATTAATTCTTCCTGATATATTTATTGTAGGTCATTAACACGCCAACAGCCGGCCAGAAGCACCCCAGCACATGATTACGGATAAAAATCTGCTGCTTTTGTGAGAAGAAAAGCAGGGCGTGCTTTTATGATCGGATGGTTAGGATTGGTTGTCGTACCGATCTCAAAGTAGTTCGGTATTTGCCACACCAATCTCAAAGTACTTCGGTGTTTCTCAACTGTCGGATCAAGAAAAGCAGAGTTTGCTTTTCTTTTTAGAAAAACAGGTGATTCGGATCCCATGATTACTGCTCTGCCTTATTGTTTCATTCTCGTTTAATTCTGTATTCGACACATTCACCCCAAATGCTTTTTTTTTTTTAAAAAAAAAAGAGAGAGTAAATAAAACCTCATAATATATTAATCAGCTTTGTAAAATCCATAGCCATGTGGTAAATAAGTAGTATTTCCTCAGAAAAAATATATTAATTCTGAAGAAATGTAAGAGTCTTGTACAAGCCTTCTTTTAACTTGATGCGATTTCTACAATGTATAATTTGACACACTTGTTCATAGGCAGGGGAAGTAATTACTTCAAATACACATGCATGTTTTTTTTTTTTTTTTTTTTTTTGGAGTTCGGCTAACAGAACCCTGTTCCTGTACCATGGCTGTGTCCCCGAGTCAAATTACTTAAAAAGAGATTTGACTGGTCAATCAAAAAAAAAAAAAATGAAGTGCTCACTCCCTATACTCGTATGGGCCACGTGCCGACGTGCATGAAATGTGCTCCCAGAGTCCCAAGCCAGGGATTTGTATCTGCTGCCATAGTTTCCAATGGCAGGATCCTGCCATAAGACACTGATAGGTGGGAACCCTAAATAAAGGAGCACCCTTCTTTCTAAAATCTCGGCCGTTTAATATCAATCCTACGGCCGAGAAATTTAATGGCAGGACTCTGCCATTGTTTTTTAATGGCAGCAGATATGGATCCCCAAGCCAGCACATATATAGAACCTCTTGGCCAGCTATGTTTAATGTCACTCACTTTTATACTTGGTAAATATTTGTGTATTGGATATTATAATTTAACTTGTTTTTGTTAGATATATTTTAAGCACACACAAAAATGAATTTCTAAATAATGTTTAATAAAATTTGATAAAAACTGTTTATAAGACTAAGTGTTTATATCTTTTATCTAAGGTATTTATATTTTTCAATCCGGTGTTTATATCTTTACCTCCGGTGTTTATATATATCTTTATCTCAGGTGTTTATATTTTTCAATCCGGTGTTTATATCGGTGTTTATATCTTTATCTTAGGTGTTAATTTATATTTTTTGAGTGGTTTTCTTTGCAAGTGTTTATATTTTTTCTTCATGTGATTATATTTCTAAAATTAATACGTTTTCATATTTTTGATATCTAAGTGTTTATAAATTTGATCCACGTCTTCATAAGTTGCAAGCAACTTAATTATTATATGTAACTTGTAGGTGTATGATTGAAATGTCGGGGCGACATATGATATTGCAACTAAAAAAAAAAAAAAAAAACCTAATTTTTTTTTTGTCGGAAAAACAAGAAGTAAATAGGCCAAAGGCTTAATTAATTAAATTGCAGGCTCAGAGCGGGGGACGGCGCTGCCGCGCTGGGTTAATGGAGACGGGTATAATGAGATTTTCTCTCTGTTTTTTTTTAAAACCATCAAATAACTGCTATAATATTGTGAAGCTATATATGGAGTATTTCATTACCGATGGACTCCAGAATTATTAGTTCTGATAATAGTTTTTCACAACGCCTTCTATAGATTTTTTTATGGAACTCTTCGATTCTAGGTAACAAAAATGAAGAGTGGAGGCAGCCTCGACTCGAGGAGCCCACTAAATTTACGTTTTGGCAGGGGACATGTTTATTTCGATAATAATATATTGCCTGATCCGACACTTAACTTTTGCATTAATAGTATTAATTTACTGTCCGCTCCAATACTACTCCAAATACTGTATTTGAAACATAGTAACTCTTTCTCTTTCTTTATTATGAATTCTATAATTAATTTACTGCCTACATCCACTGCAATATAATTATTTCGCATGCATCTCATCTTCTGCAACTTTCTCTCTCTTTTAACAAAACTAGGGTTGGACCCGTACTTTGCGGCCGGATAGTGTGTATTTATAGGTGCTTCACAATTTACTTGTAAAATTTATTTAGCTGGAAAAAATTTAGTTGTATATTGATTAAATAATATATGTTGCATAATCAAGCCCGAATATATTTTCTATATGTTTATATGTGTATATATATATATAGTTTAAAATTACATGACAACATGGAAAGTAAAATAATTGATGAAAACAAATAAGATTGAAGTTAAAATAATTGGAAGCTTGTAATACATAAAAAATATGTGTTACCAAAAAAATATGCATACTAATTGTGCAAGACAAACCAAATCAATGGAGATATGGATAAATAAAAAATGTCAGACAAAAAAAAATACATTTTTTTTACCTTTTCAATAAATGTGAACCTACAATAATTTATAAGTTACATTCATAATTTTTTTTAGTTTTTTCTAATTGTTTCAAACATTTTAAGTTTATTCAAAAAATAATCCTATAAAAGAATTTTATCCAGGGAAATAGTATGATCTGGTCATTTTTCCGGCTTCAATTAACCGAAAAGCTAAAAACATGATGTCTAACTGATTTGTAATAAACATCAGAGTAAAAAAAAAAAAAAAGTTGGTATGAAAACAATATAAGAACAAATTAACATTTTGAGCCTATTTATGAAAAAATTCACTTATAAACAATGCTCATCAGGAGAAATTACAATCTTGATGACAAATCAATAGTAAACAACACAAAACCAACCTCTCTCAACACCTCTCCATTTGAAACAAAATGGAGGAGGCTGAAACTTATAATGACCGTCAGATTATAAGATCGGACGACTCTGAAACTCAAATCAATGAGAGCCCCCCGCGTTTAAAAGGGGTACACATTTGAGGTCGTCCTATTGGGATTATATTCCCACATCCAATTTTAAAATTAATTTTCCCATATTTTATTCAGTAAATGGTACCACAAGCTTAATTAAGATGATCACGAATCACTTCCGTGAACGTACACTTCTAAAAAGTATTAGGTCACCTCTAAATTTGAATTTATCTAACTCAATAACTTCATTATATCAAAATCATATGAGGAGCTAGACTATTATACTAACGTTAGCATTTCGATTTGAAATGCTAACGCTTCAAATTTTATGTTATCGTGTCCGAAATCACGATTTATGGTGTTCAATAAATTCTTTATATGAATATATTGGGGAATACAAAAATTTTCTATTTTTAAAGTTTTTTAAGTATTTGTTTTGCATTTTTTAAAAAAGCATGTACAAACATCAATATTTTATTAATATTTATGACATCTTTTCTAAAATTTAAAAGAATTACTTAGAAAACTCTAAAAATAAAAAAAAACTTTGTATTCCCCAATATATTCATATAAAGAATTTATTGAGCACCATAAATTGTGATTTCGGACACGATAACATAAAATTTGAGGCGTTAGCATTTCAAATCGAAATGCTAATGTTAGTATAATAGTCTAACTCTCATTTGAGATATAAAAGTTTTATATTTTTGAAAATTGATAGGGCCCAACTGCTTTGAGCCGGTTGTGGCTTGTAAGCCCAAGTAGTGCGACTTGCCACTGCCTATCTAATCCATGAGAAACCAACTCCAACCAGCCTTGCCAAAAAAAATTGAAGACCACTAATGTATTTCTGTTGGAATAGAAAAAAAGACGAGATAGATTGGATTTCAAACAAAATATAAGAAAGTCCAAGCTGCAGAGCAAAGGTTTACTTTAGCTTTAGAATAGACTTCAGACTATAGCTCAAAAAAGTTTTCAAGTACTTTTGAGAATTTTATAAGTGATAAAAAAAATTAACTTTTTTTGTTAAGCTGATCATGTAGCTTCACTCACATATTATCAAATGTAAATTTAATTATGTATTATAAAAATTTGATATCTCAATTATCTGTTTGAAACTAAAATATTAAACTATTATATTAAAGGTTAAACAATATATATAATTTCCACACGTGATTTGAAAGTTGATGTAAATTAAAATAGTCATAATTTAGAAACAATATATACATCTATCTTCTATCAATGCAATATTTGAGACTCAAGTAACACCTTCAATGTTAAAATGTTAACATCCGTACTAAAAACAATTAAGAGCCATTAATAGCACTCTGTTTTTTTTTTTTTTTTTTTTTTTTTTTTTTTTTTTTTTAAGGAAACATAAAATCCTAGTATGCTGGAATTTCACTCAAATTCAAACCTTAAAATGTTGCTTTCCTACTCACCTCTAACCTGTAGCCAAAAAAATGAACTCCCTATGGCCATTCCTACTACTGCTCTCATTCTTCAACCTTGTAACCTCCAAATCAATTCCATCTTTCAATGCAATCTTCACCTTTGGTAGCTCCTACGAGGACACCGGAAATATTGCTTTCCTTGTACCGACAGCAACTGCGTACCAGCCCGTTCTAAATCCGCCTTATGGGGAGACATACTTCAACTGGCCACGCATCAGATGGTCGCCTTGTTATTGACAGAATTGGTACTTTAGTACTTTAACTTACCGAAATATACTTCACTAATATAAATCTTATTCTCCCTACAGACTAATTAAAAGTCATATTAATTTAATATTGGTATATTATTACTTAATTTACTTGAGTTGGTACGTATTTAATCCCATGCAAATTTATGTCTTTAACAACGGAGAAGGTTCTTTTATATATTCAGAATATATATAGATCGAGATATATAATATATTGACATTGTAATTCTGAACAGGCTTCCAAATAATGCAAGTGATGTAAATCCACGTGGATAATAAATAATATTTATATCGTTGATCATCTAATTCCCAATTCTGTGAAATATGAATAATTGAGCCTGCGTAATTTTCTGACCTTAATTGATTTGGCAAAACAGGAACAAGTGTCTAGGAATATAATTATGTGCTGTTTGAGAATCGAAACATAAATCGAAAAAATAAAATTAATTAAGGACCGTTGATGATGCTTTCCACAAGTCTCTTCTTCGTGTTGTGGATGCCTAATTAAGTCCGATTTAGAATACAAAGATCGGACACATGTATTACGTACTGATCAGTCATATTTTGAACTATTAAGGTTCTTTTTTTTTTTTTTTTCAGATAGATATGTTTGTATAACTAGAAACATACCCTATAATTAAAGAGATTTACAAAGTGAAAATGTAAGGAAAATATATATAGATTGCTAATTAGATGGCATCATGGCATACTTAACGCGTCAGTGCGGTATATATGTTTGCTGAAGTTTTGTATGCTTGGGCATTTCTAAGTAATTTAGAAACAATTGTTTTGTTTTGTTTCAATAAATTGGCACAAATGATGTCTAAATTATCTTTTTTGCATTGCTTAATTTGCAGCTGAAAAGCTGGGGTTCCCTTTTTTGCCCGCTTCCTTGGCCCAAGGAACAGATTACAGAACAGGAGCAAATTTTGCGGTTTCTGGCTCGACAACGCTCGACCTCGCTTTCTTTCAGCAAAACAACATTTCAAGTCCACTCCTCATAAACACCTCCTTGAGTGTTCAAATCGAGTGGTTTGAGAATCAGAAGCCTTCCATATGCAATACAAGTTAGTACTTGCATGCAGTACCATTAATTGTCGATATATACATTCTCGAATTTCTGCTGAACTGATATATTTGCCATTATTATAATATAATGTAGCCTGTGCGGAGTATTTCGGCAAATCACTCTTTATACTGGGAAAGTTCGGAGACGATGATTACACTTACATACTTTCGTCAGGAAAGACAATAGATTTTGTTACTTCTACTGTTCCACTTCTTGTTGCCACCATTAGATCGGCTGCGGAGGTACTTGCAATGCTGCATTATGCACAACATTATCAATTGTCTGCTAACATGTATTAGTTTGTTCTTTCAGAGATTGCTTACTGGTGTCAGGAATCAGACCAAACGGGTGCTTACCTCTATTCCTCGCATACTTTGGAAGCACAAACAAGTCAGACTATGATTCTCTTGGATGTCTGAAAGTGTACAATAATCTTGGAATTTACCACAATGCTTTGCTAATTAATGCTGTGATGCAACTGCTAACCGAGTTCCCCAAAGCAAAGATTAGCTACAGTGAGTTCTATAAGCCAATCATTGATTTTGTGAGAAATCCATCCAAATATGGTAAGTTAATCTGGGGCATCAAAATAAGTTCTCAATAACCAAATATGTTATATATGCTCTTTACCGGTAACTACGTATTATTCAGGATTTACCAGTGGAACACCGCTTCGAGCTTGTTGCGGAAGTGGGGGCCCATACAACTATAACACGACCGCTGTTTGTGGCGAAACTGGAGCAACCGCATGCCCGGATCCATCCATCTCTATAAACTGGAATGGAGTTCACTTGACTGAGGCATCATACGACATTATTGCAAATGGCTGGTTAAATGGTCCTTATGCAGATCCACCCATACTGGCTCTCTAATTGGATCTGCCCACTGGATCTGTCACATAGACGATCCTATCTATTCCTATTTTGTTGTAGTTTCATTGCGTTGCCATATACTTTCTTGATTACAAATTGAAACAGGCAAGGACTATAACCTTTGTTGTGATTCTGTTCGGGCCAGCCATGTAATTAAATTGGCAAATAGAAAAGTAATATTATGAGCACCAAATAAGCAGACAAACTAGAAACACTATTCATGCTCTCAAACTGTCGTAACCAGGACTTAAATGTTTCAGTGAGCATTTCATCAAACACCTTATGTGCTCCCAAGAAAAAAATGTGAAAGTACTCCCCACAAATCTCTGCTTTAGTGCCTACAACTAATTAAGGATATCCTCAGGCGTCTCGTCTTGTTTGTCCCCAGCAATGGCTTGGCAAGAGGAGAAGATATATAATTTGGCCCAGGCATTGGTGATCATATATGCTGTTTTACTCAGCCAAAGGAAGTTGGAAACATTAGTCATCAATTTATCAATTATAATTATAATATTTTCACCACTCTGAAACATTCAAAGTGGATATACATATATATGCCATATATGTGTATTGCAGAAATGAAAGGGATATGCATATGTCAAGTTCATCTACAGATAAAATCGGAATATGGATCGTCTAGTGGCCTGTGGACTCGAGACGTACGGTTGGAAATGCAACCGTTGGAGGGGGAACTAAGAGTTATCTGAAAAAGCTTATTTTCATGGAAACATTCATTCAATACATATTAATCTCAAAATGATGCTAACAACATATTAATCTCAAATAATCTGCTAATTAATTTAATATAAACATCCAACTCAACTAATCAGATAGTAATTAGACAGTTTTGAACCCCACAGACTAGATCTGAACTCAATCAGACCCAACTTGATCCAAAATCAAATAGCTAGCTTGCAATCCATTCAAATCAATATGATGTTGTTAGCATGCAACATAGGATTAAGGGGATGAAGCCTCCTAATGATTAACACTGTGATCGGAATGGATTCCTAGAAGATTTCAAAGGAGTTGATTTGATTTAGAATTGAATATTTGTGATCAAAATGAATAACAAAGGAAGAAGAATTCAATCTCAATCAGTATCCAAATAGCCTTCATTTTTACCTCTATTTACTACATTTGCCACTGATCTAGGGAAGACCAGCGCGCAGGAGAGAAAGGGGATAGATCCGTTTGTTCAGAGAGCCCGTACAAAATCACGCCAAATACCGTCGATTAGAGAGGAATTCACAACGTGATTTCAGCTCCCCCAAATCGCGTCGATTGAAATATTTTTTTCATTTCTTCTATCGTTCCGATCACAAAATCAACGAGAATTCCATTTCTGATTCTCATTTGACAGAACGAGAATCCATTCCGATCACAACATAAGCCTTCTTATAGTATCTTAATCATACCGACCATGTGTTTCTTATGCCGGTTAAGAAATAAGAACCTTATCTCCTTAACTGTTCAAGTTAATCACCTGCATGCCCAGCTCCTTAAGTAACGGATCCCTAGATTAAGTCTCTTTAATTTGTTACAAAACATGGATTAAGGCCTCCAAATTTTAGCTACTTAGAACGGATTATTTTTTAATAATAAAGTCAATATACAAATTGATCTGACCTGATTCGATTGTGACCCAATCTGATCCGCCACACCCGATTAATTGCAACCTCTAAGTTTATTATGTTACATGTCTTTTCATGCATTAAATTAATATTACGTTAACACAATCCAGTACCTCAACTCTCCATGACAAGTGACAGCCAACAGGAAAAGCCGAAATCACAATAAAGAAGATTTTTAAGTATCCAATAAACACTAGTTCTGATTCGTTTATCACAAATTAAATGTGAGGCAGCAATTTGCATTGACTGCGTACAGTAGCCCGGCCATCGTTGTCAGTTCATTATTTTCTGCATCCAAACAAACAACTAATGATCGCAATTTGAATTGACTGCAATCTCAACTTGAGCCTAATGAATACGCAATAATTAACCGGCATTGCATGATATTTTGATACATAAACTTGTTTCATAAGCAACTAAAATTTTGATAACAAAACTTTAGTTTGTAAATGGTAAAAAAAAAAAAAACAAAACACAAAAAGAATGCAGTCTCGGTCAAATATAGTTACTTAAATCTTTTTATATATTAGAAGCCAAAAAAGAGAAGACGCTGAATCAAGCACCGTTGGATTGAGTGGGCAGGCACTGGCACTGCTGGTTGGCTCGTGAGCTTCGATTTCGTTAAATAAATGGGTCATTTTAATTTTTTTTTTTTTTACTGGCACGTACAGCTGCTGGTAGACAATATTTGTCTTCATACAACTCCCAAAAATACGAACTCAACTCAGATATCATACAACAAGTTGAAAGAAGAAGAAAACACAGACTCACAGTAGGATTTCGTTTATTGTAATAGTTCTTGTACAATTGGCATCAATTAATTGCATGAAGTGTGATGGCCAAATTAAAGGCCAAACTAATTGCGAGGAAATGTCAATAAATATTACTGACGACTGACGAGGAGCATCAGAAATTGTCTAATTACTTCTACTGACTACTGTCCTGTCCTGTTCATTCATTGCATGATATCTTTTAAAGACATTTAAATTTGAGTGACTTAACACATCTTTATCTCAAAAAAAAAAAAAATATTAATGAACTCAAGTACAAACTGAGGCACGCGATTGTCACATGATGTAAAATTTGGCAGAAGTAAGGAGTGGTCGAATATCACAAATTAAAAAACGGGAGGTTTTGTTGTTACTTGTTATATAAGAGAAGCTCAAAAGGGGTTTTAAGGAACCAAGTTCTGATGTAGAAAGTATGAATTATTATAATGCTAACGCCCACGATGCGACTCGATAATTTCAAAAGAGCACCTTTCATGTGGGTACTCTTACATTAATTTCATCTATTATATAATATATATTCTGTAAGAAAAAAAGGAAAGAAATTGACGTATTAAGTGCGTGCACTCAATCATCCAAACGCTATCGGCATCAAGTGTAGTTCGAATGTCCCATCAAACAAGAAAATAATAATAATGAACAAATAAAAAGAAGAAGCAGAAGAAGAAGAATAAGAAGAAAAAGAAACATCTTCTGTCCATTGAAAAAATATCCATACATTCATAGAGGTGTACAAAATGTAACAGATACATCTCAAAATGTATCCTATGGATACTATGAACAGTTTTTCTATGGACGTTAGGCATTACTCAAGAAGAAATGCAAAAAAAAGAAATCGTGCTCTGCTTTATTTAAGAGAGCTTGAGATCATTGTATCTAGGATCTATATATCAGTCAAACTCAAACCTTAAGGTTAAGGCCTTCTATTACGTACAGAAACTATGAAACCGCACCTAATTCTATTGTTTGTTCTACTCCTATCATCATGTTTCCAGCTTCAACCATCTTACTCCGCTCCTTCCTTCAATGCCATTTTCAGCTTCGGTGCCTCCTACGAGGACACTGGTAATATCGCTATACTGGAATCCAACTCACCCGCGTTCCAAGCCCAGTTAAGTTCGCCTTATGGGGAGACCTACTTCCACCACCCTACAGGCCGCGCTTCCGATGGCCGTCTCGTTATTGACAGAATTGGTACTTTCAGTTAGTCATTTATTTCTTAATGTAAAGGAATGATACATCAAATAGAATACATCGTTAATTAAAATATCGTTTTTGTTATTCTTGCAGCTACAGAATTGGGATTGCCATTCGTACCGCCCTCCATGGCACGAGGCCAAGACTTCAGCAAAGGGGCAAATTTTGCTGTGTCTGCCGCGACAGCACTCAATCTTACCTTCTTTCAGCAAAACAACATTACAAGCCCGTATCTCCTAAACACTTCCCTGAGTGTTCAGCTCGGGTGGTTCGAAGACATGAAACCTTCCTTATGCAACACGAGTGAGAACTAATTAATAATACCTCTTGTGTGCATTTGTGTACGTATCACTGATTCATTTCACAGCTAATTGAACTGATATATATTTCTAACAAAATCGGTATAGCTTGTGAGGAGTACTTATGCAAATCACTCTTCATGTTGGGGAAGTTTGGAGACAACGATTACACTGACATGTTGGCCTCAGGAAAATCTGTGGATTTTGTTAATTCTACTGTGCCGCTTGTTGTTGACAGCATTAAATCAGCTGCTGAGGTACGTAAGTGATCATAGTCCACTGTATTCAGATAACATAATATTTGATATTTTATTTTCTTAAATTTCAACCAGAAATTAAGGTATTTCATGTGGGCACTCCATCCAGTTGACTGTCAAAGGTGAAAATAGAAATGTCCGTCAACATTTGCATAGGTCATTAGCATTGACTGTATCAGAAGATACTTAAATATATGTACAATTGGTCCCAAATTAAATAAGTAAGATTTTCAAGTTGTTCATTTTGATGACAACTGAATCACATGAAAGTAGGATACCAGAATGTTTAGAGATGCATATCGGTCACTGACTAAAGCTTAATCAGTACTCTTTTTTCCCTTCCAAATTTTACTGCAGAAGAATGTACATACAATTAAGATATATTTCATCTTTCAGTTTTTTCACACACTGGTTTAATTTAGTCAATTTTGGTCCAGAACAAGGGACCAAAGGCGAGAATCATGATCTGGATTCTGGATCTGTGTACAATTGGAAACTCATTTTTTCTCTCTTAGAGTTAAGAATATAAAGGAGGAAACTAAGAATATAAAGATCATAAACACAAATTCTATGTGCAGAGGTTTCTTAATCAAGGGGTACTGTACTTGGTAGTGGCGGGAACCAGACCGAATGGATGCATACCAGCAATCCTGACATATTTCGCAAGCATAAGCAAATCAGACTATGATTCTCTTGGATGCCTGAAAGCATATAACAGTATAAATATTCACCACAATGCATTGCTAAGTGACGCCGTGACGCAGCTGCGAGCCAAGTTTCCGCAAGCAAGGATCAGTTTGAGTCAGTACTATGAGCCAATAATTGAATTCGTAAGAAATCCGTACCAGTATGGTAAGTCGATCGATCTTCCTTTTATGAATTCCCACATAATTAAGAAATGTAACACAAAATTAACAGCACAGTGTTGCAGGATTCACGAGCGGGAAACCACTTCGGGCGTGTTGTGGAAGCGGGGAGCCATACCACTACAACATTCTTGCTGTATGCGGTCAAACGGGAGCTACCGTGTGTACAGACCCTTCTACTTACTTAAACTGGGACGGAGTGCACTACACTGAGGCCTGTTACAACCTCATTGCAAATGGCTGGTTGAATGGTTCTTATGCTGATCCTCCAATATTGGCTCTATGATCCAATCCCCAATCCAATTGTATTTCTCTTTAATTACGAATAAATGATTTTTAGGTCATTTGACTTTCCAATTTTCCCACAAGTCACAGAATTTAATTATAATATATTTGAGTGAAGATTTCGAGCAGGTGACAATATTCCGATCCAAGCGACTAGTATCGTCTTTGTCGCTGATTAATAGGATTTTGTTGTAGTGAATGTAACCAAAAGAATTTAATTTTGTTAGGAATTGAACTAATTTATTCAGGATTATAAACTTTTATTTGGCTTTTCTCGAGTTATAACGTCATTATATACTTGTGAAATTGTAACAAAATTAATACACCCAAAAGGAAATATAGTTAGCTGCAATTAATTATGAAAAACTGAATATGAAATTGAAGAGAAATATGCAGTCAAGACCTTTTCTCTTGCATTTAGGTCCCTTTTAATTCCAATAAACTCTTCTATGAGGGACATCAATTCTTGAAGAACAGCTTTTCCAATCAAATGTCAAAATCACGATACATCTCTTGAGAGTTGAGACGACCATCATTTTCTCTGATTCTCAATTCCTTTTTTTAAAATTTTTTTATGTGAATATATAATTTAATAATCTATAATAACACATCGTAATTATTTGACAGTATGACACTCATCTTGTTTAATGAAGAAAGAGAAAACATATAAGTTATCTATACCTATATTCCTATAAAAAGATGTAAGGAATTGACTCTCCATTTTGGTTCAAGTTTACCTCAGATTTTGAGAAAAAAATACCACTATGCTCCTGTAGATTGAACCGATGACTTTTCGATTTTTCTGTCTTTCCACTCCCAACATCTTTTCCTTTGAACGTATCACCGTCTCCCTAATCCGATTATTTTTCCATATTCCTCTCATTGTGATGGAAAGAAAGAAAAAAAAAATATTGTTTTCAATTTTCACTTTTGTTCTTTGCAATATGGTATGACTTTTATCTTTGATCTATTGCCTCAGATGATGAAACTGCGACAGTGTGCTCCTGGTTCAGTGTGCTTGCCCGACCAACAGATTTCGGTCTCACTCCTTCCTAAGATGGAGAGTCCATAACGCTTCACTCAATTTTATAATTTTATCCTTCTATTCTAGTACTGCATATTATTAAAAAAAAGTTTATTATTTCAATTTGGTTTAAAAGGCCCGTCCAATAGAAGGGTTTCTTGCTAGTTGTATTAGATAGATGAAGAGATTTAGACAAAATTAGTGATAAATAATGTTTGATGATATGACATATCAGAGGTACTAAAAAAAATAATCCCTTTCTACGGTTCAGATTCCAAACGTAAGAGGCATCAATAGCTAGTGTCCTTCTAGCGCTCATCACTTTACTGGAGATATGCAGTGCTTGCATTCATGTGCTCTCTTCAGTTAGCTATTGGTTTATCACATATTTATTAATTAAAACTAACAAGAAGCCCGTTCATTGTACGGGCCGTTTAAACCAAAATTGAAACAATATACTTTCTTTTAATAATATGCAGTAGAAATAAAAGAATAAAATTATAAAATAAGTGAAGCGTTATAGACTCTTCATCTTAGGAAGGAGTGAGGCCGGAACCTGTCGGGCAAGCACGTTGAAACAGGAGCAAAATGTCGTACTTTCTTCATCCGAGGCGATGAATCAAAGATAAAAGTCATACCGAATTGCAAAGAGCAAAGTTGAAAACTGAAAGCAATGTTTTTTTCTTTCTTTCAATCACAATGAGAGGAAAACAGAAAAGTAATTAGACTGATAGAGACGGCAGTGTGTTTAAAGGAAAAGATGTTGGGAGCGGAAAGACAGAAAAATCAAAAAGTCGTCGGCTTGATCTACGGGAGCATAGTGATATTTTCTCTTCATTTCAGAGGCAAGACTTGAAACAAAATTGAGAGTCCAGTTTTTAATTACATTTTTTTTATATACAGGAGTTTCGAAGTAGTTGTTGTTGCACTTTTGTTTATGTAATATAATAATATATCGATCATATATGGTTTCCCAATGTTTCATATTCGTTATATATAGTTTTCGAAATATACATATCTTGGACGGGTTTTATCAAGTACGGATAGATACAAACTGCCGAACTTAGCTGTAAAGTTTTATCTAATAAAATATAAGTGATATATGATTCGCATTCTTCAACTCAATAAAATTAATTTATTTGTGTAATATATCTTAATAGACTGTATATGTATATAGTAAGTTCACAGTGAAACCAAAAACTTGAATACATACTTATCTAATTTGAATACTAACACAGTATCTCTATAATATTCTTCAATCCAAATTTTTTATTTTGAACCGATATGCAGTTGACTAATTAATTAACTAACTTCCACTAGTTACATGTTGGCATGTTGCTAGCTCACATATGCTGTTACCATTGACTTAATTTGTATACCATCTTGCGATATGGATCATTCAATAGGGATATTTTATTCTTTTGAAGCAAAAAGTACATTAAAATTAATATACTGCATTTCATGTATTGACTTTTTTCCAGACCATTCAATCTAAAACCACAAATTTGTGAGTATAATTTTAGACAAATGTACCAACTTATGGGTGATAGAAGACATTCTATGCCAAATATATATGTTTGACTTGCAATAATGCACCGAGAAACATATTCGTGACCCAAAAAAAATTGAAACCGCGTTTTCACTAATAGTCCATCTAATAGCTGTGGAGGTGACATTTGTCGGGATGGGCTCAGGTTGGGGTCGGATCGAGTTGGATCAGTTTGACCAAATAGAAATATCGGGTCACAGGTCGGATCGGGTCAAGTCGGGTCACCTTTCAAATTGACCAGCATCGATATATTTTCGGGTTTCAGATCATTTCGGGTCAGATATCAGGTTGATGTCTGCCGATATATTTTCGGGTCACAGGTCATGCCAGTTTGGGTCAGGTCGAGTATCGGTTTGACAACTACCGATATATTTTTCGATCTTGGGTCGGGTATCGGGTATGGCAGCACTCTAATCATGTCGGATTTCAGGTTGTTTGGGTCTAGGTCAGGTTTTGGATTGTCGGAATTTTGGTTGTCTCAGGTTTAATGTTCTCTCGTTTTTGATCTCGTAATGATTTCAGATTCCGGTTCATCAGACTTTAGAATTGTTTTGTAAGTTTTTTCCAGAAGGTTATCCAAGTAATACATTGATCATTGATGCAATTACTGGTTGGATCAGGTCTTATGTTATTTGATCTTGGGTCGTCTCGGGTTCTAGGTCTTTCAGGTTCGAGTCGGGTCGGGTCAGATTCAGATTGTCTCATTTTTTGGTCATCTTGGTCATTGGGTTGTTCAGGTTCGAGTTACTGGATTTCTGGATCATCTCCGATCTCGAGTCATTAGACTTCGGGTCTTCGGGATCATCTCTAATCTTGGTTCACGTCACCCAGATTTTAGTTTGTCTCAGGTTTCAGATCGTTTGGATTCAGATCGGGTCGGGTTCTAATCACTTTGACTTTCTGAAAAAACACAGGTCGGATGGGTTTCAGATTTTATCACCTCTAGATCATTGGCCGGGTCATGTTGTATATGAAGTATGAACTTACGTACAACCCTCCGTTTTCAAGGATTAGAAATGAACAGTGTCATGTGATGCCTTTATTAGTTTATATTATATATACGAAGCAACTGGTGTACGAGTTTGACGAAAAACTAAAAATAGTTTTTATGATTATGAGAGTAAAAGTCAACAACTAAACATAAATTTAGTCCGGTTTACCGCCATGCATAATTATTAATTCATACAAGTGTTGTGAAGTTTATAGCAACCTAGCTACCCACTCTATGCATATGCATATATATAATGCAACTTTAACCTGATTAGTGATTACTTACATCGCTATCTTATTGGTTCAATTGTGTCCTCTGCTAATTCCATGGGACAAACATTGCTCCCCTGTTTTTTTCTTCTTTTCTTTATCTCTTCGATTAACCTAGGCCAAGCATACGGTACTAAACGTCCATCATACAATGCTATATTTAGTTTTGGTAACTCATATGCCGACACAGGGAACTTCGTTGCTTTAATGAAGGGAGTGCTTCCCTATGATCCATTTGAGCACTCTCCTTATGGCATGACCTATTTTGGGGTGCCCACTGGTCGTGGCTGCGACGGACGCCTTGTTCTCGATTTCATACGTATGTTTTCATATTACCAGATCACGAAAATATTAAAATTCGGTTACCACATAATTGCTATATATACATGTACTTCGTATTGCAATCAGTTATTAAGACAACTGTATTTTAAATTTTAAGACAACTGAAACTTAAGTTTCAAAGAGCAATAAATTATTATAAATAAATTTGAATATCCGGATCGAAACATGTACTGCAGCCCAGTATTTTGGCCTCCCTCTGGTACAGCCATACTTCTCAAAAGGACAGAATTTCCACCACGGAGTAAACTTTGCGGTCATTGGTTCGACAGCACTTAAACTAGACTACTTTCGTCAGCATAATATTACTAACGTACCACCAGTTGATACTTCAAGTAGTGTTCAGCTCGGGTGGTTTGATCAATTCCAGCTTTCAATATGCAACACTGTTGAAAATAAAAGAGATTAGGATATAAATAAGACCTCAAACTCTTAAGGGTATTTTTGTCATTGGTCATTTAGAAATTATAACGTTAGAGTAGGCAGTAGTCTTTTAGAATAGGCAACGGTCTGTTTTTTCTTCTCTGGCTATATAAGCCAACTCAATACTGTACAAAAGATCAGATCAAAAAAATATATTCTTTTTGATCATCATCTCTCAAAAACTAACATGGTATCAGAGCACGTCTGATCAAACTTCCGCAACCAAAAATCAAGCAACCATGGCAATAGATTCATCCTCAGATAATACAACACCACAAATTCCACCAATTCCACCAATTCCACAAATTCCACAAAATTCAATTATACAAAAACTTTTCTCTGATTTCAACTCCTCTCAAAAGCTAACCACTGTGCCTCTTAATGGCAGAAATTACATACCATGGGCAAAGGCGGCGAGAAACACCCTCAAGGGCAAAGGCCTTCTCGGGTACATCACCGGAAATAAGGTGAGACCCAGAGAAGGAACCGATGCGCAGGAGGAGTGGGACATAATCGATTGTCAAGTCATGACTTTGATCACAAATTCATTAGAACAAGAGCTATTGCAAGAATTCTATCACTGTGAAACAGCGGCAGAATTGTGGAAAACCATAGAGAAACAATTCACCAACAAAGAAAGTCATTCCCAAGTGTACCATCTCAAGCAAGAAATTGCTAAAATCCAACAAGATTCAAGAAGCATACCCGAATTGATCAGGCATGTAAGAGCAAAGTACGAAGAACTGAAACTTTACAGACCACCGACAACTGACCTTGCGGTGCTCCAAGAGAGGGAAGAAACCGACAAAGTCTATTCATTCCTTGCTGCTCTCGACCCAAGCTATGAACCCATCCGAGCTCAAATTCTCCTCTCAACCAACAAGTTGACTTCGATGAAGTAACTGCTCGTATCAGGGATGAAGCAACAAGACGGGTTGCTATGGGAACCTCTGACTCAACACCAAAGTCAGAGGCCCATGCCTTCTCGGCTCGTTACTCCAACACCTCGAAGGCACCAGCAAAAAGAGGCTACTGCTCGCACTGTAAGCGAGATGGGCACACCAACGAGAAGTGCTGGGTGCTGCATCCCCACCTCCGACCTAAGAAATTCGCTGAGACGGCGCGGCGGAAAGAGGAGGAGAAAACCCTAGATGCACGAGAGGGGGAGAAGAGAAGTTTCCTGTCAGCCAAAACAGGCTCGAGCAGAAATGGACCAAGCCAAAGCGTGATCGAACCGTGTCGAAACGAGGCAGACTCTAGGCTTGATCGGTTAGAAGCCATGATGGCTGCGCTAATGGGCCAGAAAATGGGGCCAGAAGGTTTAATTAAAACTCATTCTTTTTCTCAACCCAAAAATATTAAATCAATAGGCATTGGACCTTCTAAACCGTCCCATGTTGTGAATCTGGCCCAGTCCGAACCAGCTTGTGAACAAACCAAAATTATAAACCCAAATTTGAAGGCTGTGTGTGAATTGTTAAGTCCAAATTTGAAAAGAAACAATGGTCTAAATTTTGGATTGTCCATAAAAATTTCTCAAAAAAATAGTGAGAAATGAGTACTTGATTCGGGTGCTACCGACCATATGACCGGAACTCAAGATTTATTAAGAAATTTTAAGACACTTGAGGGTGATCAATACTTTACGGTGGCCAATAATGAAAAGGTTAAAATTAAAGGATGGGGTATGATTAGTATCTTAAATAAAAAAAATTTTCAAGATGTGTTTTTTGTTGAAAGTTGTTCGGTAAACCTACTTTCTATAAGTAAGCTTACAAGAGAATTGAATTGTGAAATTATTTTTAAACAAAATAATGTCATTTTTCAGGATGCAGTCACCAAGGAGAAGATTGGTGAAGGTTTTTTGGAAAATGGCCTATATTTTTTTGATAGCAACAAGTATATTTTGAGTACAAAACTTGATGAGGATTTAAGTAATCTTTGGCATAGGCGAGTTGGGCATCCTTCCGACAAGATTTTAAAATTAATGTTTGATGTTTCAAAACACTTTTGTAACGAATGTGAAGTTTGTAGGTTTGCAAAACAAACTAAACTTCCTTTTTGTAATTCGAATTCTAAGAGTAATGAGATATTTGAACTAGTTCATTCCGATGTATGGGGGCCCGCTCCCATAGATTCATACAATGGTTTTAAGTATTATGTTATCTTTATTGATGATTTTTCAAGAGCAACATGGTTATATTTGATGAAAAGTAAAAGCGAAGTTTTCTTCCATTTTCAAAATTTTGTAAATCTTATTGAAACTCAATACGACAAAAAAATTAAAATTCTTAGAGCGGACAATGGATCGGAATTTATTAACCAAAATTTTGAAAAGTTTACAAATTCAAAGGGAATAGTACATCAAACCTCTTGTGTTTACACTCCACAACAAAATGGGATATCAGAAAGAAAAAACCGTCATTTATTAGAGATGACGCGAACACTTTTATTTCAAAACAACGTTCCAAAAATTTTTTGGTCGGATGCAGTACTCACCGCAACCTATTTAATAAATCGTTTACCAAGTTCTATACTTAATTTTAAGAGTCCTTTTGAAATTATCTACAATAGGAAATCTAATCTTGACCATTTGAAAGTATTTGGTTGTACTTGTTTTGTATACAAAAATAAGATAGATAAATTAGATTTTACTTCAATTAAAACTATTTTCCTAGGGTACTCATCTCAAAAAAAGGGGTACAAATGTTATGATCCCGTGACAAAGAAAATTCACATTTCAAGAAATGTATATTTTCTTGAAAATGAAGCTTTTTTCAAAAATGATGAGAACAAGGATAATAGTAACATTTTAAATGAATTTGTACTACCCGTTACTACTAATCAAGGATGTCAAGTAATTGTTGTAGGTAATGAGGCTACACAAGACAATCATGAGGAGAGCGAAGATGAGCAATCTCAAGAAGAAGCCGAAAGTGAAGAAATGGAAGAGACTCAAGAGGAAGAAATCGTATTGAGGAGATCAAACCGCCAACCGCAACCATCAACAAGATTAAAGGATTATGTCACATATTCGGTAACTTATCCATTACAAAATTATATTTCATACAATAATATTTCAAATGATCATCATGCCTTTATAACCGCTTTGTCAAAAATTGAAGAACCTACTACTTATGAGGAGGCTAGGGTTGATCCAAAATGGTGTAAGGCAATGGAAGAGGAACTTCATGCCTTAGAAAAAAATCAAACTTGGGAGCTCTGTACCTTACCAAAAAATAAAAAACCGGTGGGATGTAAATGGGTATTTAAAATTAAATATAATAGTGATGGTACCATAGAAAGATACAAAGCTAGATTGGTAGCCAAAGGATATACCCAAACTCAAGGTATTGATTATTATGAGACTTTTGCACCGGTGGCAAAAATGAATACCGTAAGAATTCTTTTTTCAATTGCAATAAACAAAAATTGGAACCTTCATCAAATGGATGTTAAAAATGCATTTCTTCAAGGGACACTTGAAGAAGAAGTATACATGACCCTTCCACCGGGTTATAAAAAGATACAAAATTCTAATAATGTTTGTAGGTTAAAGAAAGCAATTTACGGTCTCAAACAATCTCCAAGGGCATGGTATGGCAAACTCTCTCATTTTTTACTTTCTTGCAATTTTAAGATTAGTAGTGCCGATTCATCACTTTTCACTAAACATAACTCCAATGGTACAACAACCGTGGTATTAGTTTATGTTGATGACCTTATTATAACCGGAGACGACCAATTTGAAATTGATTGTGTGAAGAAAGATCTCAAACAAAAATTTGAGATTAAAGATTTAGGAAGGTTAAAATATTTTCTTGGGATAGAAATAGCTCGTTCCTCGAAAGGACTATTTATATCTCAACGAAAATATACACTTGACTTGCTTAAAGAAACCAGAAAATTAGGATGCAAACCGGCCATAACTCCAATTGATACAAATGTAAAGTTAAATAGTGAAGATGGTGAACCCTTGAGTGATATAAATCAATTTCAAAGACTTGTAGGAAAGTTAATCTATCTTACGGTGACTAGACCGGACATTTCTTTTGCGGTATCTCAAATTAGTAAATTTATGCATACACCAAGAACACCGCATTTAGAAGCCGTAAATAGGATTTTGAGATACCTAAAAGGAACACCCGGAAAGGGTGTTTGGATGAAAAATAATAATTCTAATGAAATATGTGGCTATTCCGATGCAGATTGGGCCGGGAGTTTCGATCGAAGATCCACTACCGGTTTTTGCACATTTGTAGGCGGAAATTTGGTCACATGGAAAAGCAAGAAACAAAATGTTGTGGCCCGATCAAGCGCCGAAGCAGAGTATCGAGCCATGGCATCAACCGCAAGTGAACTAGTTTGGATCAAGCAACTTCTTGCGGACATTGGTATTCAAACTCAAACACCGATGAAGATGTATTGTGACAATCAAGCCGCACGACACATTGCATCAAATCCGGTGTTTCACGAACGAACCAAACATATTGAAATTGATTGCCATTTTATTCGGGAGAAAGTTCAAGCTCAAGAAATTGAAACACCATTCGTCAAAAGTGAAGACCAATTGGCGGATGTGTTCACAAAAGGAATGAATAGCAGAACTTTTGAAAATATAATAAGCAAGCTCGGGTTGTATGACATATACACGCCGAGCTTGAGGGGGAGTGTTGAAAATAAAAGAGATTAGGATATAAATAAGACCTCAGACCCTTAAGGGTATTTTCGTCATTGGTCATTTAGAAATTATAACGTTAGAGTAGGCAGTAGTCTTTTAGAATAGGCAACGGTCTGTTTTTTCTTCTCTGGCTATATAAGCCAACTCAATACTGTACAAAAGATCAGATCAGAAAAATATATTCTTTTTGATCACCATCTCTCAAAAACTAACAAACACAACCAAAGGTAATGTAATTTGAAAGTTTTTATCTATCACTTTGCGAAAAACTTTTGTTTGAATCATATATATATATATATATATATATATATATGTATACTTTTACTTACCAAAATGACGTCCATACAGCATGCAAAGCTTGCTTCAAAAAATCCCTCTTCATAGTTGGGGAGTTTGGAGGAAACGACTACACATTTATATTGTCAGCAGGAAAATCCATAAGTGAAGTTAAATCCTATGTGCCCGCCGTCGTTGACACCATTAAAGAGGCAGCTGAGGTACATACGTTATTCGCGCGTGTGTTCTTAATTCTTATAATAAAGTGAGCCTCGTGTAGATAATTACGAGTACAGTTTCCTTTCATATACCAGTAATCCCTGTTTTTATGATTTCTGTCATACGAACATATCTGATGTTAGAGGACAATAAGAAAAAAAATGAGGTAGACGTACTTCAAGTATGCTTTCCCCTCTTAATTTATTGTTGCTTAATTAATTAGACTTTGAAACATTTAACAATAATATACAACGTGTCAATTCCAAATTTAGAGAAGTAGCTAGAGACTAGGGAGCTGAAAGATACTGGTCAACATTGGGGTTTCCCTCAAGTTATATCCGTATGATGTGAATCAAAATCAGGAGCGTTTTCATGCCCCCTTTTCCAACAAATTTATACAAAAAAAAAAAAAAAATAGAGAAGGTTGAATATGATATTTTTCTAGTAAATACTGGGCACATCATGGATCATATAGATAGCGAATTCGTTGATTCCTGATTAAGGATTTACATTAAAATAATAGCATATGTCATGTGTGCTTCCATTATTGGGTAGGAAAATTATTATGTTAAAATTGTAGAAACTTGACCATGCATAATTTATTGATTGCAGTCTTTGCTCAAAAAAGGTGTGACGAATATGGTATTACCCGGAAACCTACCAACAGGATGCATTCCAATTATCCTGACATTATTCGGCAGCTCAAACAAGTCACACTACGATCGTCTTGGATGCTTAAAGCATTACAACAGCATCGCAGTTTACCACAATACCAAGCTGAAGCAGGCAGTGCAACAGCTCCAGCAAAAGTATCCCCACGCCAAACTTAGCTATGCTGACTACTACGAGCCCGTCATACGTTTCTTGCAACACCCAGAACATTTTGGTGAGCTTCCCGTTATTATTGATTGCAACATAAAAATTAGGAAAAATTGTTATCTATGTATGAATGTTGCAACTGATCCATCGGAAGTATGATTTCTTTGATTGAATATCCAGGATTTACTAACAGAGCACCACTAAGAGCTTGCTGCGGCGGAGGAGGGCCATACAACTACAACCTCACTGCTGCTTGTGGCCAACCGAGTGCATCGGCTTGCTCGAACCCATCGACATACCTTAATTGGGATGGAATACATCTTACTGAGGCTGCTTACAGAATTATAGCCGCAGGTTGGCTGAAAGGTCCTTATGCTGAGCCGCCAATTTTATCTGGTCACCATTAATTATTGAGTATATATGTAATCCTGTGTTTTTCTATATAGAGATTCTATCAAAGTGGATGTAACCATGTATTAAACATCATTGGAGTATTTGTTGTGTTTGCGCTTCAATATTGGGTTGTAGATTGTAGTGGAACAAGTCTATTTTGATTAATTTTGATGTTCGTTAATTAGCTAGATTGATTAAGTTTTGCCAACAAATTAAATTTATTTTCCCAAACTTGTATGAATAATTAATGTTATGGGTACTTAAACTTTCTTTTTTTTTTTGAAGAAAGTGGAATACTCTACCAGTTTCATTGAAACCTTTTATATTTTGTGCTCATGGAGGGTTGAACCTATGACCTCTTAGAAGTCATCCTAGTTAGCTACCACTTAAGCTACTAGATCATTTGCATAGGTACTTAAACTATGTTTCGATGCATCTCTATTGGGTCTTTTTATCTAATTATCTCCGAAAAAAAAAAGAAAAGAAAAAACACTCTACTGTGTCATATGCTCATGAACCAGATGGGGGTTCCCATCTGCTGCCATAAAAAACTATGGCAAGATTGTACCATAGTCAAAATGATCCGTTTGATGCATTTAAAATAAGGCTCAGATTTTAGCAATAGGAGGTGTATTTTTATTGTGGACCCCAATTGTATAGGTACTAAAAAAACTATGGCACAACCGTGCCATAGAAAACTATGGCAGCGGATGTGAATTCCACCAGATGGAATATGATTTTACATATTTAATTAGGTTTAGATGTACCTAATTAATGAGGCTATGCGCCTGTGCCAGAGCCGTGTCGATTACAATGTACATGATCGTGAATCCTAGTTTGAGCTTATCTATAATAAGCGGTAGACTTTCGAGAACCTCAATTATGCCACGTCATTACTATTATTAACTATTGATTTTGTTTGAAACTTTTCATCTATTTTGATCCAACAAATTATGTTGTTTTTTTGTTTCCTCGTTAAATAAAATTAATGTGATATGTCTAAAACAAATTTTAACTCTTAAAATAATCGAATATTTATATATGTTCTTATTTATAAATTATGTGTGGAGCTACGGTGATATGCATATCAACGTAGCAAAATATTCTATAAATTATTGCATCATCATTATTATTATTTAATTAATTACATTAAAAATTAAAAAAAAAATTTCAAGTTTTGTTTAATATAAATATTTAAAATCTATAATTGGGCTAATTTATAAGAGGGTTCCTGATTTCCTGTAGATGAACAGGTTATCAGAATACACTAAATGAACGGCCAGATCTGCGCTGCAATGAAAAAAGAAAAAAATAAGGACAGAAAAGTGAAGCGGGAGAAAGAAAATACGCCAGTGTCAAGAGGGTGCTTATCGTCTGCTGCGCAGGACGATCTCAACATGCAACCAGACGCAATGTATGCACTTCTATTTGTTACTCTATTGTTTAACTTTCCCCGGGGCAATTTAGTTCCGGAAATTGCTTATTTTGCAACTAAAGAAAGAAGAAGAAATATTTATGCAGCATGCGAGGACTACTTCGGCAAATCCCTTTTTGTACTGGGAGAGTTTGGAGGCAATGATTATAACTTCGTATTGGCAGCAGGAAAATCTGTAAGCGAAGCCCTGTCATATGTACCTGCCGTTATTGACACCATTAGACAGGCAGCCGAGGTGATTTATGGTTCATGAACCTTCTTTTTAAAGAAAATTAATTGTCAATGCTGCATTATGTATATTACTTTTAGCTTTAGTCAAGCAGTACATATAACTTTCCAAGCTACCGATCTCCTGAATATACATAACAGAACATATATATGCTTGCTAACAGGATGTGTGCATCAAATTGTGGTAGTTCTTAAACTCTTTTCTCTGCATTTGTTTGCAGTCATTGCTGAATCAAGGAGCATTGAATTTAGTACTGCCTGGAAACGTGCCAACAGGATGCATACCGATCATATTAACAACATATGTGAGCACGAACAAGTTAGATTACGATCACCTTGGTTGCTTGAAGGAATATAACACCATTGGGTTTTACCACAACACGAAGCTAAAAGAACTAGTGGAACAACTCCAGGCTGCTTATCCAAAGGCAAGGATCATCTACGCCGACTATTACGAGCCAGTGATCCAATTCCTGCAAAATCCAAGCAAATATGGTTAGTTTTTGTCAATTATATGAACTCGTGACATTAATTAAAAGACATGTTAATTTCGTGTAATTAGTTGGAATCTTATTGCGCTTTTAAATGAATTTAATTACAGGATTTATTAGTACAGCCCTTAGTATCTGCTGTGGATCAGGAGGGGGGCCATACAACTACAACTTCACAGCCGTTTGCGGCCAGCCGAATGTATCGGCTTGTTCAAGTCCGTCTACTTACTTAAATTGGGACGGAATACATCTTACGGAGGCAGCATACAGAATCATAGCAACGGGCTGGCTCAAAGGTCCTTACGCTCATCCGCCAATTTTACGTGATTAGCTCAAGTAGTTATCCACCATGGATGTTTCAGCAAATATATATATATATTATTTTTTTGTTCTTTTCTTTATGTTTGCTATGTCAAGAACTGCTATTGATTTCAATTAATGGATTGGCTATTTTTATCTTTGGGCTAGGGTTATTGTTAAGTTGTTGTTTAATTGATATATTGATTAATTTGCACCAGTTTTAGTTCACTCCTGGCAACATCCTGATGAAGTGTCTAGATATACATCGGCAGCAATGTTGAACAATATATTGTTTGGAGAGTTTGTTGTTCCTTACATTCATAAAACACAACATGGTTTCTTAATTACTTTTTGGAACATTTAATTTAAGAAGAAAATGAAGAAAGAAGAAAGCATGCAACCGCAAATTGGGATTCATTTGATTTGGTCAACATTATAAGCTTCTAGGATCTAAAACAATCTTTGCAATGATGGTACCTAATAAACACGATGGTGAAAACCTATGTTATTCATTTTAATATACAAATTAATTCATTTGTTCACGAAATTACATTTTTAACATAAAAAATTTTATTCTTTATGAATTGGGAAAAAAAACAAAAAGTAGGCGATATATGGCATAGAATATCGGGTCGGGAAACCCAAGCTGAAGCCGACCCGACCCGAATCCGACACAACCTGTGTTTCAGGAAAAGTCAAGGTGACCCGAACCCGACCGGACCCAATCGGATCCTACCCAAAACCCGAGATGACCCAAAAATAGAGGTACAAAATGTGATCAAACCCGAAAAACCACCCGAATCGAAAAATTGTCGACAGACGTCAACCCGTTACTCGACCGACCTGAACTTGACCCGAGAAAATGTGGAGGTTTACTTTGTTTAATTTTGTCCAATTTTATAATAAACCCCTTATTAGCATACTACGATCGCAGTAATCAATTTATTTGCTTCTATTCATTTTTCTTTACGAAAGACCAATTTCCTTGAAACTATCGTACTGCTTACTAGTGCAATTTCTCGTCTTTTATAGATGCATCAGCAGTAAAAATTCGAATATTTAATAGGGATAGATTCGTGTATTAGCAAAAGAAAATTAAATTCATTCTTCTATGTCTATATCTATAAACTAGAAAGAGAGGTAACTCTCCAAGCACATCATATATGCCACATCATCAATGTTTTTAACCATTGATTTTGTTTAAATCTCTTCATCTACTTTGATCCAATGGTTTATATTTATTCTCTCTCCATATTTAATAAGATGATATGATATGTCTAAGACAAAATTTAATTCTTAAAGTGGTCTAACATTTATGTACTGTTACTTATAAATTATTTATTGTCATCATCATCATTATTCACATCAAAAATTTTAAATTATGTTTAATTTTTTTAAAATAAATATTTTAATTTTATAAGATTTATTATTTTTTTTGTTATCATATTTCGGGGCGAAGCCCGAGTTACAGCTCTACCCTGCTAAACCCTACGTTTAGTAGCCGTAGTAAAATTGATTTAAGCTCTTAAATCAATTTTAAGTCACCAAACGGAAGTGATTTAAGGTATAGTAAGTTAACGCAGCTATATAGGTTTATTAAACTAAATCACCAACATTTCACATCTTTTACACATAACATCAACTTTACTTCATCTATTTACTTCATTACCACCAAACACCACTGATTTAAGGTGATTTAATATTTTACTCCGTTTTAACTTACTACACTTGCCAAACGGGGAGCTAGTATGTTTAATTTGCATTAAAAAAGATGGGCTACAGCCTCACATGGAAGTAATTGCTGGAATAGTACAAAAGATCTCCGATATTTTGTAAGAGTGTAATTAAACCTTGGAAGCAAAAGGAATAGCTGTAATTTTTTTCACTCTCTTTACTTTTCTGATGCAAAGGCTACCAGTGTAAACCAAACATTCATTACTTAATTTCAACTTTTAAGATGTATATTTAATCCGTATTTTTCCGTAAATGAATTTTATTGCCATCTAGTTTGTACTGCGGATGTCTGTGGCTCGTCAACTATATATAGTTAAAAATAAATAATTAAAATGAATATTTTCGAGTTCTCGTGCCTCGAAACCGTATATATGTATGCACTAGTAAAAAGCTCACGCTTTACTTTGGACTGAAATTGTTATTTCTTATAATAATAAACTTTTAAGATAATATGTGATAGGTCTTAAATTGAGATAATTTATATGGGCCTTTAATTTTAATGGGCTGAGAATGTCAACGGACATTAACGTACGTCAACGGTGTTGATCAATATAAGTAAACAATCAACGGCTGAGATTTTTTCTTGGAGAAGATCGATCTTTGATGTCAAAAAATCTAATATGCTATTACTGGCCGGGAGTAAGGATATATTCAATTCCAAGAGTACAATAGCCAAGTCAACTTGTAGCGCTATATAAACATAACACAAATCACAATGATGAATATAATACACTATATACATCAGCCCCAATTGACATGTTATCTAGCTAGCTAGGAAAAACAGAGTCATATAATGTAGCTCTTCCTCTTCCTTCCCTGTTTACTCTTCTTCTCTTTCTTCACCCGCGCACAATGCGGTTGCCAATCTTACAATGCCATTTTCAGTTTTGGTAATTCTTATGCTGACACAGGAAATTTCGTCTTACTACAAGGAGTGCTCCCATATGATGTATACGAGCATGAACCATACGGAATAACCTACTTTGGCCACCCTACGGGTCGTGCCAGTGATGGACGACTCGTTCTTGATTTCATTGGTACATTTTCTATATTTGTTCTTTCTTTTCCTGTTTTCAAGAACATATATTGTTGGAAAAAAAATTCTCGATCGACCTCAAATTTTCATGATACAGAACTAGTAACTATCGAGCTACTGTTGTCTGGGGATGAAACTGAATACTTCAGATAAATGGTTACTATTCACAATCAGTTGTGATATCTTAACATACTTATTTTAGCAGATTGCTTTAGTTGCAAATTGCTATACTAGTCAAATATACATTGCTCAAATTAAAAATTCAAAGAAACTTCTTATATTTTACAATGCATGTCACAATTCATTGACATGTAAATTTGCAACGGCAGCTCAGGATATGGGGCTCCCTCTTGTACCACCGTTCTTCTTGCCAGGCCAAAATTTTAGCACAGGTGCAAATTTTGCTGTTATCGGAGCAACTGCCCTGCCCCTTGATTACTTCCGTCAGTGTAACATCACTAATGTGCCTTCAGTAGACACCTCGCTGAATTTTCAACTCGGCTTATTTCAGCAACTCAAGAATTCAACATGCAACCAGACACAATGTATGCACTTTAATTTGTTACTCTATTGTTTAACTTTACCCGGTCGGGGCAATTTAGTTCCAGAAATTGCTTATTTGCAACTAAAGAAAGAAGAAGATAAAAATGTGCAGCATGCGAGGACTACTTCGGCAAATCTCTTTTTGTGCTGGGAGAGTTTGGAGGCAATGATTATAGCTTCGTATTGGCAGCAGGAAAACCTATAAGCGAAGCCCTGTCATACGTACCTGCAGTTATTGACACCCTTAGACAGGCAGTCGAGGTGATTTACGGTTAATGAACCTCTTTCTAAAATTTTGTTTGATTAGGACCAAATAGAGGAGTTAAGCATTGATTCCCTTTCATTAAAGAAAATAAATTTCAATGCTGCATTATGTATATTACTTTTAGCATTAGCCAAGCACATAAACTTTCCGAGCTATCAATCTCCTGAATATAAATAACAGAACATATGCTGCTAATAGGATGTGTACTGCAAATTTGGTAGTTCTTAAATTTTTTCCTATGCATTTTGTTTGTAGTCATTGCTGAATCAAGGAGCATTGAATTTAGTACTGCCTGGAATCTTGCCAACAGGATGCGTACCGATCAGATTAACAACATATGCGAGCACGAACAAGTTGGACTACGATCACCTTGGTTGCTTGAAGGAATATAACACCATTGGGTTGTACCACAACACAAAGCTAAAAAAACTAGTGGAACAACTCCAGGCTTCTTATCCAAAGGCAACGATCATTTATGCCGAATATTATGAGCCAGTGATCCATTTCCTGCAAAATCCAACCAAATATGGTAATTACTTTTTGTCAATTACATGAACTCATGAGATGAATTAAAATACATGTTAATTTCGTGTAATTTTTTGGAATCTTATTGTGATTTTAAATGAATTTAATTATAGGATTCACTAGTACACCCCTCAGAGTTTGCTGTGGAGGAGGGGGGCCATACAACTACAACTTCACAGCCGTTTGTGGCCAACCTAATGTATCGGCTTGTTCAAGTCCGTCTACTTACTTAAATTGGGATGGAATACATCTTACGGAGGCAGCATACAGAATCATAGCAACAGGCTGGCTCAAAGGTCCTTACGCTCATCCGCCAATTTCATGTGATTAGCTCAAGAATTTATCCACCGTGGATGTTTCAGCAAATATATTTGTTTCTGTTCTTTTCTTTTTGAGGTCTATGTCAAGGACTGCTATTGATTTCAAATAATGGATCGGCTATTTAAACTTTGGAGCTACGGTTATTGTTAAGTTGTTGTTTGATTGATTTGCACCACTTTTAATTAGTTCACTCCTGATTAAGTTGTTGTTAATTGTTTAATTGATTTCACCATTTTTATATATAGGCAGCCCTGTTGAACAAATATATTGTTTGGAGAGATTGTTGTTCCTTACATTCATAAAACAGAACATGGTTCCTTAAGAGGAACAATAAGCATGGAATATATATGTTCAGAAACCAGAGGTAGAGAGAGTCCAGTCCAGCAGACGAGTGCTGGGCTTGCTTGAGAGAGTCAGAATAAAAAGTCAAGCCGGGCCTTTTATAAGGTTCAGAGAGAATTAATTGGCAGCAATTAAAAGGGAGACAAGTTTTGGGCCGGGAATGGGATCGATGAATTGATGGATATATATAGCGATCACGTCAACTTCTATCCAAAGACTCTTTATCAATTAATTACCTCTGTTAATGATGATATAACAGTGCTGTCATTTGCTAATGCATCAATGAGTATCGCCTATATATGCAAGATTCAAAAGATAAGCATTTTTCATGGAGTTGTCAACTAATTATAGTATACATAGATTACCATTCTTTGTTCTCCATTGTTTTTATTTTACTATCAGTATTTTGTTAGCTTTTCGCAGTACAACTGTGCAATAGTTAAATTAGCAGCTACTCTGGCTAACCCATGATTTTCATTTGTATTTTGTATCCTATTGTTGAGCACCCAATAAGTTTCTTTGCCTAAGCCTTGATTAAGATCATACACAATTACAAATTAATGATATATATGTCTCTATTTTGTGGTCTGCCCAGTGCTTAAGACTTAAGAGAGAGCGGAAGTGTGTCGTGTGTGGAGGAGAACTAAGACCGCAAGAAAAGAAAGGGCGCACACCGGATATCCGGTTTAATTAGGGATCAGGATCACCAAAGTACATTGAGATCGGTGCAGCGAATACCAAAGTGTTCTGAGATCGGTGCGACAACCGATACCGACCATCCGATCAAAAAAGCAGACTCTGCTTTTTTTCTCATAAAAGCAGCAGATTTTCATCCCCGGTTTGCACTAGTGCTATATCGATCATATCGGATTGCGGTACATGAAAACATTTTCCATTTCGTTTAATTTGTATTATACATTTGGTGCCACAGCACCCACCCTAGCTAGCCTTTTCCATCCTACTAGTAAAAATTTGAGACAAATTAACTTACAATTCAAAAATTGTCCGAGACAATCCTGTGAAGAAAATTATATATAGTGAAACAGCCGTTACAATGAATGAATGAATGAATGAATGAGATGATATGATACGTTATGAAATACTAAATGGGTGCGTATCAACTGCATGTGAAGCTCCCTATGTGAATGAAAGATCGACTATGCAATTTAAAAGAAATACATCGACAATATAAACGGAAAAATATATATCAAGCTGGAATTAATAAAACTTTTTTATAATTTAAGGGTATCCAACTCCTTTGAAACGGTTATATTAATTTGAACAGTCAACTGCATCAATGATCTTAATTAATAGAAGATTGCCTACCAGTAATGTACTATCATATGTTTCTCTTCTCTTCTCTTGTCTTCTCAAGCCATGGAGTTGTTGACCATCTATCTTCTCCTCTTCCTATCATTCTTCAGCCATGTCAACTCTACAAAGTTTCAACCTTACAATGCTATCTTTAGCTTTGGCGATTCGTATGCTGATACAGGGAACTTTGTCAAGTTAGTGAAGGAAATACTTCCTTCCGTCGTGTTCGACAACCCTCAGTATGGCATGACCTACTTCGGTCGGCCTACTGGTCGTAGCTCTGATGGCCGACTCGTCATCGATTTTATTGGTAAATATGCTCATCTTAATTAATGTCTTACTAATTAAGTTAACTATATATTTCTAACGTGCTCCCAACTTTCATGTATGTTCTTTCAAACTAAAATGTGTTGTATCAAGATTTTCAATGAAGCTAAAATTTCAGAATAATATATGCTCTACAGTTTCTCTTCTTTTAATTTACTTTTCTTTTCAAAATTAAAAACTTGTACTGTCCAGTTATGAATCTCTCATCATTCTCGATTCTTCCGTACGTGCAGTTGAATTTGAGACTTAATTCCCTTAAACATTTATTATATATATGTTTAGATTCTCTAGCGTGCCCCTTTAACATGAAAAGGTTCCTTTTATTACCAAGTTTATCTGTAATCTGTAATATGCTAATTAGATAATAGAAGAAAAACAGATGAGATACTTCACTTTTTTTTTTTGGGGACAAAAGACAAGGGTCATGGTCCTGCATTACTATTATATTTTGATTAGATTTCCTTTACAATACTAGAAAATTTTCGTTTATGATAAAAAAAATCATTAATACGAGAAAAAATTACTTAATAAATACAATACAAATAAAAAGAAAATATTTTTCATTTTTATCGTATATATAAAATAAATAAGAAAAATATGGAGGATCATGAAAACTCCCATTGATTTCGGCCAAATGCAGGCTGTCGTAAAGAACTTTTTAAAGACTTCGATTTTTGTTCTAGCAGGAGTCTTTCTCTATCGTGTCCACAATCAAAATTTAATAGAAAGAGAAAATGTTCAAATTATGGGAATATGACAAGTCGTACACCATGATTATCCTGTTCATTTGGCACTGGTAGTTAATTTGCAAGGCAGATAAACTCCCCCAAATGTCTCAAATTAACATTGATCCTTACGATACATTCATCCATCTTCCAATTTAATTAACCGATGATAATTTTTTTTAAGTCCCTTTTTACTAATCTTAATTGACTAGAACTATACTTGGAAGAAGACTAGAAGAGGTCTTTATTAATTAATTAAACCTAAAAAAAATTGGCCCCATTTAATTAAACAGACAAGCAAACATGTATATATATATATCTCACTACAAATTAAAAACATTCAAAAGTGTTGTATCGTATTGCTTAATTAATAAGGAATGTACAATTAGTTCTTCAAATAAATACACTCTAATCATATTGTGTGACAGTTTAAAATAATATTAAAATTGATTTTTTAGTATCCGCTATATGAACGCAGCGGAGGCTCTAGGCTTTCCTCACTTACCTCCTTACCTGTCGAAAGATGAGGACTTCACGATGGGGGCGAATTTCGCAGTCATTGGTGCGACCGCACTCAACCTCGAATTCTTCCATGGGCATAACATTAACAGCATACCGCCGATAAACAGCTCCATGAATGTTCAAATGGGATGGTTCAATGAACTGAAGTCTTCTTACTGCAACACAGCAGAATGTACGTTGGTACATCAATTAATTAATCTTGGTTTAGTGAAACATAATATTAATAATAGAATAGAATAGAATAGTAATTAAAATTTGTGAGATGCATTCACTCAGCATGCAGGGAGTACTTGAGCAAGTCGCTCTTCATATTGGGAGAATTTGGGGGAAACGACTACAACTTCATGTTGTTGGCAGGGAAAAGCATCGAAGAGGTCAAGTCATACGTGCCCACCGTTATTGATGCCATTAAAGTGGCAGCCGAGGTACACCATTAACAATATATATGCATCCACTAATTAACAATTAGTTCGTGGCTATCATGTAGGAAGTAGGATTATATATATATAGGAAAATTGAACAGGCAAGGCCATGTACAGCACAAAACATCCTCCTTCATTGGTTCCCTCTTTTGAACATTAATTAATTAATTAATTATAAATTGCATACAAGGTCAAGATCTATTTTTAAGTTTTAATTTCTCATTTATATGTAAGAAATTAAGAACTAAAAATAAAAACAGACAAAAACATGCGCACTCGCGTTTCTTACTGGCAAATTGTTTTACATGTTGTGTGGCGCCTTTCACAGTCACTGCTGGACCAGGGCGTGATGCATATGGTACTTCCAGGAAACATACCGACCGGCTGCGTTCCGATCGTGTTGACAATGTACGGGAGCGCAAACAAGCAAGACTACGACCATCTCGGATGCCTCAAGGACTACAACACACTCGGGAGTACCCACAATGCGCTGCTACGTGAGGCAGTCGCGGATCTGCAGGACAAGTACCCGAGGGCAAGGATCAGTTACGGGGATTTCTACCAGCCCATCATCCGTCTGTTGCAGAAGAGCGAACCATCCAATAATGAACCACGGTTGAATTTGGAAATGGAATCGTGTGCAGGGCCGGTGATTGAGGCACCTCTTAAAGTGTGCTGTGGGGGCGGGGGCCCGTACAACTACAACCTGAGCCTTGTTTGTGGACAACCGGGGGCAATGGCATGCCGAGATCCCTTGGCTTCCATAAATTGGGACGGCATCCACCTGACAGAGGCTGCTTACAGTTACGTTGCCATTGATTGGCTCCGAGGCCACTCGCTTTCTCCACCAATACTCACACCCATATTCGATGTGCCAATATAATTAGTTTTTTTTTTTTTTTTATATGAAGACCAATATAATTAATTGTTTGATTAAGTTTTCTAAATATTAATAAAAGTATTTAATGACGAAGAGTACGTTTTTTAACGTGTAACTGGGTTAATTGTCTTAATCGATATTCAATGATGTGGTGTGATTAGAGAATTTTAAATCCAAGTGTTCAGGGAACATTTAATTAGTGTAAACACAAGTTTAATAATGTATATCTTGCATTAATCTATTATTTTTTTAGTTTTACAATTATACTCTCTTTTTGCCAATCAAAGAACAATTAATGATCCATATCACTTTAATAATTAATTAATTATCCAAAAAGTTCGGCTTGTAAATTTCAAAAAAATAAAATAAAAGAAAAAGAAAACATAAAAAAGTTCCTGAATTACAGAAAAAAAAAATAAGGATTTACAATTGCGTAATTTTCCACTATGAAAATATATACATATAAATTAGGATGTTGTAATATGAGATTCATCAAACAGTATTTTGATGTCTTCTACCTATCTGTGTATTTCCTGTAAATCAATCTTCAAATATTTTCCTTGATTTAGGCACAACTTCAAACAATCCACATATGGAAACCACCAAAAAGCATGGAATTAGCTAGCAATCTAGAGCCAAAAGGAGCATTGCAAAGAAAAATGTTGCTGCCGTAATTTGTGTCACTGGATTTGCTATTTCACTGCCTCCTGTACTGCTTTTGCTTTCTACACTGTTAATATTTTCTTTAACCATACATGCATTCAGTATCTCAATTACTCATCCAATAGAGCTAATTGTAATACTTGAAGAGTATTTTTTACTGTCTACTGAAATTTTGTTTATAATTAATTGACTTGCTTTATATTCCTAGAAAATTAACAAAAAAATAAAAATAGAGTATTCACTCACAGCAGTTGCCAGCAGAATATAGTAACACCAAGACTAATCTGATAAGGATACCATTATTATTTTTCATTTAAAATAGAAACAAGTTTTAATGAAATCTATACATAATATTTTTCATCCTTTGGATGAAATTCCCTCTTTGACAATGTAATTTCAACTGTAACATATGTTCTTTCAGTTTCCATCAAATAATCAACCTCCCTCATTTTTTATTAATTTGTATGTATATCCCGAGCAAAATTTTAAAGAAACAATTATAAAGAATCATGAATGAGCTATTCTATAATAAATACTATGAATTGCCTGAAAATTGCTTCTCACTTGCCTTGGAGCATAGAAGCATAGAGCAACTGATTCCAAGTGTCAGGCACGCCAGCGAGGCACCAGTGTGTACAGTCATTGTCAAATTTAGCACCACTGTATTTCGAGGGATGCCCGTCTTTTCTCAGTTGAGACAGAAATGTTACATCTAGCAAATAAACGGGTTTGGATATGCTACTCAGCACATTTTTGACGATAGCCTCTTGTGACACAGGGCCTGCAGGGTACGCCGACGTGTTGACTGGTTGGGTCTCTCCGACGCAGGTGCGGGTGACCGACGCTCCCCATTCTTGCCCACTGAATAAAAAGGAACTAATTTGTTACTTGTTGATGCAGAGTTATCTTGATCGAATTGAAGCACATTTTCAAGGAAATTATGCTCTCTTTTTGAGATGCAAAATATGTATATTACCACTCAACAAGCTTCGGGCCAAGCCCATTGGGCCGGGAGCACATATTGCAAACATGATTTTTTGACAAGTTCAAATTGCAAAAATTATGAATTTATGATATAGATGCAATAATTCACAATCACCTCGTTTGAAACTGTGAAACCCATTATCATGTAGATGTGATTTAAACATTCCTTTCTATCTAATAAAAGGAGATCAAAGTTCCTTTAATTTCGATGAATGACCAAATTATATTATAGTCAAATTGAGGGATTGCCAACGAGCCCAACACTACACTACTCATCTAACTATGGTTCTGAGTGAAATTTAGGTGTTATTTTGTAATATGACATGGCCCTTACTTTGGTCGAAGCAAATATGATTGAAATGCCATCAGGTACAAAAGTTAGAAATGCCCATAACTTCCTTTTTTTCTTTATAAAAATAGAGATCAAAGCCTCTATTTTCTTTATATTTAAAACAAAACAAAATTGCAAATAGTATAACTCTTTTTTTTTTATGCATATAAATGAAGCTACAATTTTCAGTTGTAACCGACACTGACATGACATTTAGTTTGGCACGATTATGGTATGGCAATAATTAGTATCACTTTTGCCCATGATTTATTAGGTAAGTAGGCATTAGGCAACAATCATTATCGGCCCTTGATTACTTAATTAAATATTTTTCTTTGTTCATTTTTTTTTTTTTTTTTTTTTTTGCCCTTAAGAATCAGAACCTGGCCTAATAACTTATTTTGTTAAGTAAGCACCTGTTTATTTATAAGGGAAAAGGATAGGAAGCTATGACTAATTATATATTGAAATAATAAAAGTTGATACTTACTGGTAGTGAACAGGAGAAACACCCTGGTAGTAAAGTTTTGTAGTGGAAGGAACACTTGCGTCAACCCATTTAGCCCATGTCTGTAATCCCCTGGTAAAAGCGGCCGTCCGGTCCATGTCTCGGACGAATCGCTGCCCATCTTGAATGTAGTCCCACCTACATGAACATGAACATCACTTGAGTTGCCATGTTTGTCACTCTTGATTCAGCAGCTACAAACTAGAATTATATTGGGCACCTTGATAATATATAAGAATAACAAAAGTGTATATATAATTAAGTTCTTACGGTTGCGCTGAACCGGTGCGCGGCCACCAGTGCCAGGTGTTGAAGATGAGCACGTCGGCAGTCAGCCAGGTGTGGCCGGCCTGGATGGAGTCGAGCTTGAGGATGCGGCCCATGGGTGCACTGACAATGTCTACCAAATAATGTGAGAGGTAGTACATCAGGCTCACATTGTAATCCTACAATAACATTAACATGCATTAATTGTATTTAATTTTCCCATTTTAATACATCAGGTCAGGATGCTCTGGAAGTTGCCAAATTTTCTTAACTAATGTCACATAATAATATTGCTTTATTTATGATAAAATGAGGGACCGAAATACAGCTTGATCCCATGCATCCCACTTGAAGTTGCAACAAGGGATATGATGTTGATTGGAAAGCGAGATGCTCCTAACCAACCTTGGTGCTAGAAGCCAAGCCAGCTGCCAGTACAGGTACAGCACTGGAATGATTGATTGTCTTTTGGAAAGCTCTTGAATTCTATTATTCTAGTTTTATTAATTATTAATTATTAATTATTAATTATTAATTAAATGGGATGATGATGATGATGATGAGAAACACACTTTTGTTTAATTTGGGAAATCCCTAATTGTTAGATTAGATATGGAAGAAATTAAGGAATGTTAGATTAGATATGGAAGAAATTAAGGAATGGTACATAGGTTGGAACATAAATTAAATCTCTCTATAATAGTTAGAGTTCTGTTACGGTTTTACTGATGGGTGTAATGTAAAAATAAAAAAAGTAATGTAAAAACGTAATGACAGGCAGACTAACTGAATGAAGAGGAAGGCGTAAGAGGCAGCCTGGCAGTGGCAGTGGCAGTGGCAGTAGAGAATCTCTGACCCGTTTGCTGGGACACTTTACCACGTGCCAGGTAATTAATTAATGTATGAATGAATGAGTTAGGACTCCACTCCACTGTCATCTCAGCTCAGGGTCCTGACTGGATAGTGGATAGTGGATACAGCCAGCCATACAGCAATCTAGATCACTACTAGGCTAGCTAGTTGGGCACATAAAATCCAACAGTGGAACAGTAGTGGAGAAAAAACAATGAATGAATGTGTTATGTTATGCGTGAATTGTGATCGATTAAGATGCAGATGAGAAATAAATAAAGAAGGAAAAAGAAAGAACAAAGGTCAAAGATGGTCTCCTCAGTCCTCTCCTCTCCTGAACTGCATCCGCATCATCACCATTCACATAATCACATGCCAAGATGCCATATGATCCCTGGGGTGACCTCGTTCGTTCCTTGTTTATATTCATTCCTTCACTCCCTCGCACGTGCCTGTGGGCTGGCTGTGCCTCCTTCACCTTTGCTCTCCCTCTCATTTCATTTGTGCTCAATTCAATTCAATTCAATTCAATTAGTATTCAATTCATTCATATGTTAATGCAGCTCAGCTCGTGTGCCACCACTGATCCATCTGTGACTGTGAGTGGCTTACACTTACACAACACACACTCCCACAACACACATTTACACCTATCTAAGGACAATATAACAACATGACATAACATATATGGTACACACACATTTATCTGGCTTTATGCTTTATGCTTTGGCCTTTCTTCTTTCTCTGGCTACTTTATAACAACCAACTTTCAGCTTTTCCTTACTCATTCTGACTGCCAATTATCTTATAAATAACCTACTATATGGAATATTGACATTTGCAATTGTCTTAATTTCAGGTTACCACAGTATTTACATTTATTTATTTATTTATTTATTTTGTAAAAGAAATTAAGTTTCATGGCATTCTGTATATTCTTTTGTACAAGTTTCAGCTTTTCATGATCCATGTCTGTGGACTGTGCTGTGGACCCATGCAATGTGCCGTAAAATATATACATTATTATTATTATTTCCAATCAAAGATTAGAGGGAGGGACGTAAGAAGGCAGATCTATAATATTCTAATTCTATTATATCCCATGGGAATAATTATATTATAAAGAATAAAGAAAGCACATCACCCTGTCTCTCTCTCTCTCTCTCTAAGTTGCAGGGCATCCAATAATTTCACTCAAAAAATTTAAAAAAAAAATAGCATCCAATAATACACTGTCTGTGACTGTGTGAATTTAGATTTTATATCACCCTATTTATCGTCAAGCTATATAATATTATAGCATTCTGCATTTGGTATTTCCATTAATACTTTTGCGTCATTTTTCTTAGTTTTCATTTTGCTTTTTTGGCCCGCCTTACATATATATGTACGTAGAGACAGTTGTCTGCTGCTATGCCAGTCTGCTAGGGTGTCAAACGTTCCAAACGGTAACGGAAATGGGATGTTCCGTTTCCGTTTCGTTATAACGGATGGAAGCAAAATCCATTCCGTTATAACGGACGGAAGCAAAATCCGTTCCGTTATAACAGATGGAACCAAAACTCGTTCCGTTGAACGTTCCATTATAACGGAACAGAACGGAACGGAACAACGGAAATATGTAGGAAATACGTAGAAAATACGTGTTTAGGCAGAAATAGGTTGTTCCGTTTCCGTTCCGTTATAACGGACAGAACCAAAATCCATTTTGTTGAACGTTCCGTTATAACGGAACGGCACGCAACAACGGAAAACGTTCTTCATTGACACCCCTACAGTCTGCCTGACAGACTAAATAATTCTACTTCATGAATCATGATATTAAATCTATTTGAATAATAATGCTCTAATGACGAAAAGAAAAAAAGACTTCGTGTCATAGTTTCTTTTGGGTCTATGCAAATAGGACCCGTAATAAAACAACACCCCATATTCTTAAAATTTGGACCGATTATCCAATGACCTGTTTTAACTATGGTACAGTCCTACCATAGTTTTTTATGGCAGCAGGTGGGAACCCGCCTATGTATGTTTCACTGAAGAGTAACAATTACATGATATGATGATTGAAATCATTTTGGATGTTACTTAATATATAGCAGCTAGGAAAATTCGGAAGGTTTATAAATGTAATCTTAAATTAAATTAAATTAAATAAATTTGATGTAATAATTGACAGGCACTTTAGGCATCACTATTACTATTTACTATTCAGAATTAGCTCTTTAAATTATCATTATTATTTTTATTGTTATTGTTATTGTTATTACATATTTTTGCCTATTTCAAAATAATGAATAATAGGACGTACGTGTTCATATATATCTCGCTGTTAAGTCATAAATAATAAATGGTACCTTTTCTCTTGACCAGAAACAAGAACAGAGCATGTCGGCTCGGCAGGTGTGCGTGCAGGTGAAACAAAAATGGGTTCCCCAAATCATTCCATGAAAATTAGGAACAGCAGAAAGAAAGTAGAAGAGATGCATAGCATACCTCGAATCTGACGAGAGTAAGCAGATCATCAGTTCGAGTGGAGGTGGTTCTGGCATTGGGCACGGCCGCATTGATCATGCAGAGCAGCGACTCGTACTGGTTCAAGCTCAGCGAATCCCCCACGAACATCACCTTCTTGCCACTCCATCTCTTCAACAGATCGACGCCATCAAATCTTCATATATATGTATGCAATTAATTAGCTATCTCATGAGTAAGAAGATACACTGAAAGCACAATTTGTAGTGAGTGTTGTAATTTGATGTATATGTATGTGTATATAGACTGACTGACTGACTGACTTTGGTAGGTCGCATCCAGCGGGCTTCCATTTGTATTTGAGATACAGTTTGTCGGGTCGGCCGTACTTGACGCAGTCGAACTCGGGGCGGATGAAGGGGCAGCTGGTGGAGTCATAGAGCGGGTAGGAGGGATCAACGACCCAACTCCCGGCGTACAGATTGCAAGCAGAGTCAGAGGTAGAGAGCCGGAAGAGAGAGTAGGAGAAGGAAAGAAGGAGCAGAGACCCAAAACCAAGAATGCGCATCTTGGTTTTGAGCCTGAAAGCAAAAGGAGGCAGGAAGGAAGGGAGGGGTGCTATAAAAGGGTGGAAGTTGGGTTGTAATTTGGGGCTGTGTAATGTTTGAGACTGAGGGGGAGAAAGAGGAAGAAATGGGAGTGAGAATAGTTGGCATTGGGGGATGCGATGGGATGGGATTGGGTAAGGTACAAGGAGACGGCTGTGAATGCTATTTATTACTTGCTGTTTGTTGCAATGCTGCAGAGAGGGAGAGCAGAGGACAGCAGAGATTCAAGTGTAGAAGGAAGGTATGAATGAATGGCGGTGTGGGATTGAATGTGCAAACCAAAGGAAAAAGGAACACAACAGGGGACGAAAGGTGAAATCGGAAAGGCGAGGTGCCACTCTTCAATGTTCATTAATTTGGTCGGTTATTTCCAATTTCCAATTTTATTCATTTTCATTTTGTCAACATACTAATTACCCAAATAAAACCGAATTAAGTTGCAATTTTATTCATTCAATTGAACCAAAACAAGAAAAGTAATCAATGATATATATTCCATTATATTTTGCAGTTGCCATGATTATCAAAATTATTTATCAGTTGTCAACAAATCTTCCCCATTAATATAGGAACCAACTCATGCGGTTCAACGAACCTAATTTTTAATTATTATTATTAAATGCCCTTAAGTATTTTATGTCAAAATCTCCTAAATTTAATTTATGGTTATCATTAATTTATATATATATATATTAAACGCTCAAAGAATACAAAAATTTTCCTTTTGTTTGAGTTTACTCCTAGTCTTAGGTTGGATCGGATTGACCCAATTGGATCAGATAAAAAAATAACACTCCTGCATTAATTAGTACATATAAATGAAAATTTTCATATGTTTAACTAGCATATTTTTGTTATCATCGTTCTTATTGTATTATTATTAGTACTAGAGCTGTAACTCTAGCTTCGCCCCGAAAAGTGTTATCGAATAAATAATTAAGAATTTTATAAATTTTAAATATTTACATTAAACAATACTTGAGAAAAAATTTGTAAATTTCCAATGTAAATAAATGATAATGATAATAATAATAATAATAATAATAATAATAATAATAATACAAAAATTTATAAATAAGAACATATATAAATGTTGGACCATTTTAAGGGTTAAAATTTGTTTTAAACATATCATATTCATCTTATTTAATGAGGAGAGAAAATAAATACAAGCCATTTGATCAAAGTAGATGAGGAGTTTTAAACAAAATCAATGGTTAATAATAGTGATGATGTGGCATAGTTGAGGTGCTTAAAAATCTACCCCTCTTTATGGAGTATAGATTATTACTATTGGTATGTATATATTTATAGAAATTATTTTAGTTATATGCAAGACCTCATATGTTAAAATTATTTTAGTAACTTATGGCAATATCGATTTATATTATATGTACTTATATTCCATTATTAATATTGAAATCAATTAATTACATTTTTTATATTTAAATTATTATCTATGTGATGTTTAAAGGTTTGTGTGTATTTATTTTCCTAAAAAAATAATATATTTATGTTTTTTCCTCAAACAAATATTGATATGATATGTGTAAGAGTAATAATAAATGAATATGGGTATGAAAAAATAAATATTCCAACCCTATCGATACCCTAGGCGTTGACACCCCCAATTAACTTAGTCCTGATGAAATTAAAGAAAGAAAATGCAAACATGCATCTGGATCAATGAGAATGTTAGTTTTTTTTTTTTTTTTGCTTTTTTGGAGGGGAAGAATGTTAGTTGTTACTTCACTAGGGTCAAAAAGTAACAGCTTCTCAACGGATGACATGAACGGAATAATTTAACACTTTGGAAGCCCAGATCTTCTGTGGTGCCAACTCTCTGCGATTACAATCGTCTCGCAGGACACTGATATCGGGCCCGCCAGCCTATCCAATCAATAAATTAGAAAGAGGGGTAGCTCTCCAAGCATCTTAACTATGTCACATCATCAATATTACTAACCATTGATTTTGATTAAATCTCTCCATCTACTTTGAACTAATGATTTATATGTATTCCATCTCCCCATTTAATAAGATGATATGATATGTTTAAAACAAAATTTAACCCTTAAAGTGGTTCAACATTTATGTGCTATTATTTATAAATTATTACATCATCATCATCATTATTATTCACATCAAAAATTTAAAATTATGTTCAATTTTTTTCAAATAAATATTTTAATTTTAAATTTTTATTATTTATTTGTTATCATATTTCGGGGCGAAGCCCGAGTTACAGGTCTAGTATCTATACTATTATAAAAGCACGTAAAAACTGGACAAGTCCATTTGGTCACGGTTTTTATCAAATAGAGAAAAATTTTCCCTCCCAGTACTCGAATAGCCACTGCTTTGAATTATACACTCTCACGGATTGAATCGATAAAGCTTCAGCTCATGCTTACGTGAAAGTCTATGCACATACAAACGAGCATTAATTTATTCTTCAGATATTGAAAAAACAATTCATGGAAAATTCACCGGTCCTTGGGATCTTTTGATTTTCAGTGGACCAAATATTATTAATTTTATACAAAGCTTACATGATAAAGAGGAGGGATCCATTGACAATGCTTATTTTGACGATTTTGACAATGAGGTTTTTTAAAAATTTGTAAAAATTCATAAAAAATCTTAAAAATAAAAAATAGTTCACGGATGTATTATTTAACTTATAGATTGATACTGTTTCAATTTTCAATTAATTTGAATACCGTTTAATGATATCAAATTTTCGTGCACTTTTCATAGGTTATTATTTAGCGGATTTTTAAAGAGTTAACAAACGTTGCTTAAATTGAATATAATCGGAAACATAATCAATTTATAAGTTAAGCAATACTTCCGTAATTTTTTTTTCTATTTTTTCTATTTTTATGATTTATTATAATTTTTTAAAAAGTGATATTATTAAGATTGTCAAGATAACCATTGTCAATAGATCCCTCCTCCATGATAAATTTTTATGATTTTTTATAATTTTGTATGATATGAATTTTTTGGATCATAATATCGTTAGCTTAAATAAAAATTGAAATTCCCCGTCGCGATGCGCGGGTACGCTTCTAGTTTATATAAGTCGTCAAGGTAATATGATAAGTTGACGAGGCCCCACTATCAGTGGCTTGCTGGCAACCTTAATACCTTATACCTGTCTCAATACATACAAACACACAAATTACTAGACACATTAGGATCGAGGCCTCGCATTGCTTCGGCAATGTTTTATTTGTTACATTGTATTTTCAATGTTTAATACGTTATAAATTAAAAAATATTAATGTATAAGACATATAAATTATCTATAAAGAAATAAAATAAAGATAACTTATAGTTATTTTAGGGGAGGATCGGTTGACAATGCATATTTTTAAGATTTTTTTATGAATTTTTATAAGATTTTGAAAAATATCATTGTCAAGACTGTCAAGATAAGCGTTGTCAATGGATCCCTTCTCTTTAAATAAGAACTTGAACCAATTAATAGATCACCGAAGACGAAAATTTATTATTTATTATAGAGAATGTAAATCAGAACATTTTTACTATATACTTTACTAAGGTCACTATGTAGAATTTAATTAATATCTAATTATACAAATAATTAATATAAATAAAATAAAATATCTAACCAAAAACATAAAAATCAAAATCTTTTGAACATGCATTTTTTAATTATACTATTAAATTTGGATTTTGTTATATGTGTTAGCTTATTAAATTTTTGGTAAAAAACTAAAAAAAAAAGGAAAGGAAGTAGCATTAACATAATTAGTTACTTGAGAAGACTTTCAAGTTTTGATAACATTGACTGTTTAATGGTCATTTGATTTCTTAATTTTCTGAGTCTGCAAATTTACTATAAACAATACTTACATCTAATAATATCGTATTTATAGAAAATATTAAAGAAAAAAATAGAGGAATAAGAAGTTGTCGCCAACTTTTTGAGATCATAAAAACGTCTAAAATATGCATCTACTTCGCCATTAGATGATACTTTAGAAACTTTTATTATACAGTGTATACAACTCGATATGATGGATGTTTTCAACAAATTTAGTATTAAATTTGATTTTGAGTTAGATATATTTCATTTTAATTTATAGTGTGTTTAAAACCTTAAATTTATTTTTATTTTCATAAAAAAAAAATTTTGGTTTTTTTATAAATATGATTCACCAAATTTCTTGTGTTACTATTCTATTAAAAATTTTCAAAATTTATTATAAACATAAATTCTAAAAACTACTCCTTTAAAAAAAAAAAAAAAAAAAAACACGCGGCTGAGTTAACAACCGTATAAAACAAAAAGAGAAAATTTTTTATTTTTTGTAAAGAAAAGATTCCCAGACAAACAGAAAATGACGAAATCCACAGTACGATTTTTCCATGCTACCATCCGTATAACAAACGTAGAAACAATTAATTTTGGGCTTCCTCACGCAAAACGCTCACAGAAAATCTCAAAAAATAGTTTCTAAAACTTATCTTGTGCACAAAACTTCGCACCGGGTCACAAAGATAGAGAATCCATACCCGACCCATAATTTTACAGCAAAGTGCGCAATACAAAGGATCGGATAAAACCCGTAAAATCGAGAGTTAATATTCGTGTAAATTCTCAGAAAAAGGAACGCAAAACTCTCAAATAAAGTTGAGGGAAATTATTATCTAAATTTCGTTTACGTCACTATCTAGCCTCTACAAAAGAATGGATTCATGAACAAGTTATTCTTTTTTATCAGTTAAAAGAGACAGCTTACCTTCCATTCCACTAAAATTTAGATCCTTTTCTTGAAAGGGATTTATTTGTTAGCTGTTAGTTGTTACACTTACACATGCAAAATAAAAAGAAATATAGATAATGGGGGTTTGCTCGCATGTATCATATAAAGTGTATGGAATGGAGCATGGACATTGCTGGCTAGCTATGACAAAAGGGAAGCCGTATTTTGTTGTTGGATCAATGCAATGAATCTTATGATAAATAAATAAATTTAAAAAAATTAAAATGTTTCTATTCTGTGTAAACTTATGATGTCGTGATTGTCTTAAAACACTAATTAAGTTCAACAAAAGGGTAAAACTCAAGGACAAAAAGATTAAAAGAAATAAACTACACAGCATATATACATAATTAAATTTGCTTGTGACGTCATTATTGCTTAAAGAATCATGTTCTTGTCATTAATTTTCTGAATTTCGAGCTTCCAAGAATTGGAAATGAAACTGGTCCTTCAAATGTTGGCAAAACTATACAATTAAATTACTCTGCCCGGCCCTTGAGAAATCAGTACTGTTGTCACAAATTATGTTACGGTCTTGAGTATGTGTGAAAAGGGTACCCATTTCATCTATACTTTTGCCAACCGTAGTTGAAAAATATGAAAGATTTTTTCTATGTGAAATGATAAAACATGTACGAGAATGTACAAATTAACTCCTTTTAGTTGCCATTCGATCCGCGACACTAAGAGCCTGTTTGATACGCTTGAAAATGATGGGAAAAGACGAAAAATGACAAATTTTTTAAGATCTTAATTTGATATTATTGTTTGATGGCAAAAGTTTCTGGAATAGATGATTCTGGTCTGGATGTTGTCCCCCCTTTTTCTTCACTTTGTTTTCCACTCGGTTTTCACCAGAAAATAAGATTTTCCTTTATTAGTTCTCCACCACTCCCAAAAACTCATCTCTTCCACTGTACCTCTCCTCATTTCTAGCTAATCAAACACAAGAAAAATAATTATGGAATCCAAATTTCTTCTACATCAAACATCCGCGATGGAAACAAAAAAACCTGAAAATTTGAATGATTGAAACATGTTTCCAGTAATTTTTGAAAATCCTACATTTTTTTGTTGATTAAACAGGCCCTAAATCAAAACAATTTTCGAACGTACCAACTTTAAGAAAAATAATAATGTATTGAAAATTTATGTTATTGTTGTTATAAATATAAAGTGTGATACTTATTGGTTCGTATACATTCCGAAATTAAGATTATGAATAAAAAAATAGCAAAAGATATCGACACAGTTTCATGATAATATGGATAAATTATTAATGCTGTGTGTGTGTCCAACTCCAAAGTAAGGATAAGATAAGCTCAGTTATCGCATATCTCACCATCTTCTCTACCATACATACATACATAGTACAACATACATACATACATATATTGCGTGTGCTACTTTCATATGATGATATCCATCTCAATCCAGAACAGATAAGACTTGCCGACATTAATTCTCAAGAAAGAATCTAATACATGTTTTTTTTTTTTTTTAATAATAATAAAACAAGCTTATTCTTCTTAAATCTTATTAATTAATTAAGAAAATTAAATCGGAATTGGGCTTCTTACTTTATGGATTGGCATGATGATATTGTCAAGTGGGCCAAACGGACTAAATGCATGCAGATGCATATGAATTAATTTGTATATACCAAAGTCATATGGCCTTGTTGCAGAGAATTCATTGGAGCACTGCCACTGCATATATACAGGCACATGTACAGCAGACTCAGCTGATTTTGCTTGGGCTTTTTTCAGACAAAAGTGTTAAAGGGTCAAATATTATTATTGTCTTATACACTATGGGCGCCCCAGCCCCATATTACGCGGGAGGCCTCTGAATATATATCTAAGCAATTAATACATTTGTCAGTCACTGATGCCATTGATTATGTTGTAAATATGAAAATTGTTCTAAATAGATAGAATAAATTCATCCACTAAGACCAATAAGTATTACAAAATATATATGCCTGGGAGTGCACATATATCAATGGAAATTGGGTACCGTACACAAATGTTTGCCAAATAGAAAATCATCTGCTTGCTTGCATGTTTTCTTATTACTTCCGTACCTACCATATTCAATTAGAGGATTAAATTAAGCTTGCATCAGTGATGAATGGTTGATAATCGATAACCTTCAAATTATCGGATAGTACGCATGAATGGCAAGGCCGCACATGCCTGATTTATCATCGACATCCTTTGCAAGATACATATATCCGTCATCACCCCACGACTTCCCCCACGAATTTTTAGCGATCCAGTACTTCTTACCTTCTTTCTCTCCGTAACCAACCAAAGTCACCACATGATCGAGTTTAACCCCGCAGGGTCCATCGTAGATTCCATCTCCACTATAGAATTGGAAGTTACTGCTGTCTATGTACACCACCACGGGCTGCTGAGCAACAGCTGCCATCAGCATAGCCTCATTTTTTCTTGGTACCGTGCCATAATCTATTATAGCAGCCACATCATTATGTTCCATTTTATTCGCGATGCACTTGCCCTGAACTTCCTTGTAGGGATATTCAGCCTCTGAAGCAATGCCGCCATTCGAAATGATGAATTCAAATGCCTTCTCTGAGAAACCAGTATTACATCCGTTACTTGCAGCGACACAATCGATCAGCTCTTGCTCGGATAGAGATATCAGCTCTCCAGTATTTATTTTCACAATCCCCTCTGTTGCTGCAACGGCCGCAAATGCCCAACAAGATGCTGCTTTTTTTTGTCAGTTGTAATGGTATTTGATTAGCAATGATGAAAATCATAAGAAATTTAATGCATCGAATATATTGGATGAAGTATTGACATATTAGAAATGAACAGAAAATACTATCTTAATATATATCATTACCGCAATTTCCTTGGTCCTTGACATCTGTTACTGCACCTCTGGATCTCCAATCCATAAAGGACGGTACCGATATTTGGTTGAGTTGATCATTAGAAGGGCGCAATGCTAGCGTGGGCCGAGAAACTCCAGTGTGCCTTACAGCAAACTCTTCTCTCGTCAAATCGGCAAAGTGGTTGATTGAAAGGTTATATCCATATTTCTTCTCACGGTTAAAGTTGTCGATAAGTTTCACATTATGAGCAAACACCTCCAATCGGTGCTGCCTCTCAGTATCCGATGAGAATATTTTACCATGTTGAGCCGCCCAGGTTTTGAATCTATCTTGCAATTTATTTGTAAGGATAGTGCTACTGCTACCAGCAGAGGTTGGGCAGCATAAGCATAACATTAGCGTACTTGAAATCAACACTAAAAGAAGAGAATGGGAACTAGCCATGTTTATATATGTTGCACAAATTAAGATATAAGTAAGAGGATATATGTGTAGAGCTTATGTTTGTTGTGGAGATTGTGTTGTATGTGCATGGGTTTAAATAGGTGGTTACGTTGATGTAATTTATTGGAGATTAATTATTTTTTGATAGTTAATGAAAATGATGGTAAGATAGATAGATAGTGGGGTGGTCAAAGAAGGTTAAAAAAGATCTTTAGGAAAAAAAGTGATGTCCATTTTGAGCCGTTATATATTGAAAGTTATGGCCACTTACTTAAGGTACAATTAATTAATGTGTAAGCTAGCTAGGCGTGTGATCATGCGGATAAGGACTCAGTGGCTAACACAAAATATAGGGTAAATTTTTTGGGAGGTCTCTCAACTTGAGGTATATTTGGTCATTAATTTTTATTTATCTGTTTTTTATCACTAAACTTTGATATTTGTGTATATTTGATTAATCCATTAGTTTTTCCATCCAAACTCAACGGAATAGTCATTATGACTCAAATTTAATTTGGACCTTAGACATATATTTTTTGTGTAAATCTTTAAAAAAATATGAATATAAAACAAAAATTATATACTTATTTATTTTTTGTTTGTAAAATTAAAATTTTATTTATATTTTCATTACTAGATGCATTAATTAATGTTACATAGAAAATATATATCCTTAACCTAATTTTTAATTCATAAAATAAATAGAGTTTAGACTAATTTTCATATTTTATAATAATTTTTGTGCAAATATATATTTTAATTATTTTACATAGAAAATATATATTTTAATTATTTATAATTTAAGATATATTATAAGAAACATTATATCTAAAAATTAAATACAAATGTTAAAATATGAAAAAAAAATATATAGATAAAAATATTAATAATAATAATTAGTGTCATATTTAAAGGGACATGTTAAGGTGCTTTGCAAAGTTGGAGAATTTTTTGCTTTGTGTTTTTAAAATCTTACAAACGAAAACTCGAACATCAAATCTAATTGAACCAATATATTCTAAACGTTGAAATATGAAGGGATACCAAATTTTACTATTTTTAGAATTTTCTAACTATTGTTTAAGATTTTTAGAAAGATGGCCTAGAAATAATAATAAAATAATAATGTCAAAAGTGCCAATATTTAAAAAATCCAAAAAAATAGCTAAAAAATTTTAAAAATTATAAAATTTAGTATTTTGCATGTTTTCAATATCTAGATTGTGTTCAGCCAATTAGATTGGCATTTGACATTTGGGATATGAGACTTGAATGCAAAGCAAAAAAAGCTCCAACTTTGTAAAGCACCGTAATTATATTCTATATTTAAATATTTATATACAAAATGCATGCATAAAGTTTAAAATTGGGATTATATTGACTATTCCATTAAATTTGGATGGAATAATTAACGGAATGATCGACAAACACCAAATATATATATATAGCATGCACAAAGTAAAATTCATAAGACTAAATATATATATAGAGTTAGACTATTATACTAACGTTAGTATTTCGTACCGAAATGCTAACGGCTCAAAATTTATGTTATCGTGTTCGAAATTTTAATTTATGGTGCTCAATGAATTCTTTATATGAAAATATTGGGAAATACAAAAAATATTCATTTTTAAAGTTTTCTAAGTATTTGTTTTGCATTTTTGAAAATAGCATGTACAAACATCAATATTTTATTAATATTTATGAGCATTTTTCTAAAATTCAAAATAAATACTTAGAAAACTCTAAAAATGAAAAATTTTTGTATCCCCCAATATTTTTATATAAAGAATTTATTGACCACCATAAGTCATGATTTCGGACACGATAACATAAATTTTGAGCCGTTAGCATTTTGGTCCGAAATACTAACATTAGTATAATAGTCTAACTCTATATATATATATAGCATGCGCAAAGTAAAATTCATAAGACTAAATTCTGAATCCTGTAGCGCGTGCAATGAAGCTGAAGCTGATGCATGACCAATTTATAACTTTCCCCGGTCCCATTGCTATATATTGGTTAATCCTGAGGCCTTTTCAATCATATTATATAGAAAGCGAAATTAGAGAAAAAATGACAACCTTGTTATGTTCATTGTACGGCCCTACATAATTAATTAATATGTCGACCAAATTCTGTTTGCAGATCATCATGGAATGCATATATATTATCAGCCCGCATTAGCCGACCTGAGATTTTCTCAGCACACATGGTTCTTATTCCTTGTGAACTAAACATATATTCTTCTGTTGGGCCATTATTAAACCTTTGATATCATCTAACCTAATTTAAAACATTCGAATAGCTAGGTTACATATAGTTTAATTAAGCTTGAACTTCAACACATTGTACTTTTATAAAAGATCCGTTGGCGTTTAGGATTAATTCCATCGTAATCAAAATCCAAAAAGTGGCACCAATTAATTGAGCACCTGCGCCGTAATTCTTAAAGTGCTGCTGCCTTTGTTGCTTGCAGATCATTATTTTGACTTCTTCTGGTCCTGGACTGAGTTAATTAGTGGAGGCAGGGTAGGGACAATTTGATTTTACAGTTGTCTTCCACTTTTAGGGATGATCAAAGTTTAGAAAAATATATACCGATCGAAACCAATTTAATTTTTTATTGATGCATGTTATGTGCATGCTCCAGGGATAATAACATTAGTCCTATATCCTCATTATATATTTACAACTAGAGTCCGTATTAATTTGTAGGCGCAAGGATAGGAATAGGATGATCATATATGTGTAGTTTGTCATAATCAGGTAGCTGTTTCTAAAGTCTGTATACATTTAAATATTTAAGTTGGATTACAGACATACAAGTCATTTATACAAACAATAAGTAAGTAATTAATTTAGCTTGAAATAAATAAAGTCGGTATCGAGGTATCAATCAATGAATCGGTTGAAGCTCATCAGTATTGTATATATGAATTTCGTTGAGTGGGCATTGTGCCTTGAGTTCTGTTGTGGTATGAAAGAATAACAATCAGGTCAGATCCTCATAATATATATGGGCTGCACAAATGGGTAAGACGGGCTCAATTTTGCACACATAATTCATTCCTCACAATGAATGTAAGGGCCTTCTTCATTTTATCTGGGCCTGGGCCTGGGCCTCTCCTTTCCCATTTGCATCATCTCCTCTCCGCTTTATAATTAAATATATATATATATATATATATATATATATATATATATATATATATATTTATCCATATATATATATCACTGGAATCCACATGAGATGATGAGATCAACATGGAAGGTGTTTGGGCTTAATTAATTTAGATATGTAATGTTAATAATTATGTTATGGCGGAGTGGATGAAATGTATGTTTAATTAATTGACTCGATCGGTCAAACAAATAAGGAATGATCAGTGCACCAGTTGATAGCGTAGATAAACTCCTACATTAATATTACATGGAAAGCTAGCCTACGGGGAGTTGGGGAGGGCCGAGGGGGTGGGGTGATCATGTATCCGCCTTTGCATTATTACTTGCATCTACAATGTTGAAAACATCTATATACATATATATCAGCAATATATGGAACATAACACTCTTATATACATATATATATATATTAATTGGTCGATCGTTTTGTAAACATGGAGAATTTTGCAACGAAATATATATATAGTATCATAATATTTATCTCCAACCGTCAGCTGCTTATTTAGTTACATACTTACATATACGTACATACATAGTTCAATACTACTTAACATTCATAGAGAACTAGCTGGCAAGCTAACATATATATATGATATTCAGCAAACTAATAATTATTTTTTCAAGAATTCAAGATAGGATATATCCCTTAAAGTATGGGATAGTATGCGTGCATGGCAAGGCCACACATTCCGGCCTTCTTGCGGACATCCTTCGCCAGATACATGTACCCGGCATCGCCCCACGATATGCCCCAAGAATTTTTCGCAATCCAGTACTTTTTCCCTTCCTTCTCTCCATAGCCAACCAAGGTCACCGCATGATCCAGATTGACCCCGCAGGGCCCATCATAGATCCCGTCTCCGCTATAGAACTGAAAATGCCGACTATGACTGTCAATGTACACCACCACCGGTTGCTGAGCGACAGCCACCATCAGCATAGACTCATTTTTTCTTGGTACTGTGCCATAATCCCTTATGGCAGCTACGTCATCGCGTTCAAGTTTCTTTGCACGACACTTGCCTTGAACCTTTTTGTAGGGATACTCGGCCTCAGATGCGATGCCGCCGTTGGATATGATGAATTCAAATGCCTTGTCAGACCAACCGCCATCACATCCGTAACTCGCAGTTACACAGTCTATTAGTTCTTGCTCAGATAAAGATATTAATTCCCCTGTCTTTATTCTTACAATTCCCTCCGTTGCTGCAACAGCTGCAAATGCCCAACACGATCCTGTAGATCATATCAGTTAATTAAAAGACGTACCAACTGATGCTTGATTATAAGCAAGAGTAATTAAATAAATGGTGCATAAAACATAAGCATTATCCTAATCATATGTTATACAATGAATTTCGCATGTATTGAAATTAGATAAAATACTAAACTCAAAAACAACTATATATATATAACAATACCACATTTTCCTTGGTCTCTGATGTATGTTACTGCACCACTGGACCTCCAATCCACAGATGATGGTACTGATGTTTGGTTCAGCCGATTATCGGATGGACGCAGTGGTAGTGAGGAACGACTCACTCCACGATGCATCATCACAAACTCTTCTCTCGTTAAATCAGCGAAATGGTTGATTGAAAGGGTGTATCCAAATTTCTTCGCACGGTTAAAATTCTCAATAAAATTCACATTATCAGCAAACACCTCCAACCGGTGCTGCCTCTCAGTATCACATGCGTAGTTTTTCCCATGTTCAGCCACCCATTTTTCGAATTGATCATGAAATGTATTAGTAAGGTTGCTAGCTGATGCTAGGTTATAACATGACATATGCATAGTGAAACTCAGGAATAGAAGGAGAGAACGGGCACAAGCCATTTTATGAGGAACTAAATTAAATATGTGTGCTTTAATTAGTTTTGCTTGATGCAGAAATAGTTGTGTCTGCATGGCTTTATATAGGAGGTTACGTAGCTTTAATTAATGGAAATATATTACGTCATAATTAAAGATTAATATTTAAAATGATCATGGTAAGATAGTAGTGGGATGGTCTAAGGATGGTTAAAGACTTTCTTTTTTTGAGAATCTGAAATGATGCCCTTTTTGGTTGTGATACAAAGTTGTAAGTAGCCACTAAATTATATTACCAGGTGTGAGGTGTATATATTCATCATGCGGATAAGGACGCAAAGACCCAAGCGGTTGACCCAAAATCATTGAACAAGATGCATGTGTATATGCGCATATATATATATGTAATGTAATTCTATCGGTGCGGTACAAAGCATGCAGCTGATCCATTAGGTTAATGGAAAAATATGTAAAACAAAAAAGAAAAAGTTTTGTTCCGGTTGGCGGTTTAAATTATCAGATATATATATATCTAAAATTATAAATTGGTTTGAAATTATAAATCATCGAAATTATCAAGCTAATTCATGAATTGACAGTCAAGCTCTTAATTATAAGTAATATATTGTATTCAAAATTTAAATATGATAGGTTAATATTAGTGCCAACACATGCACGAAGTTAGGTTATTGTATGATCCTATGAAGCGTGCTACTAAGAGATTGAGAGATTAGTCTTGAAGGAGATCGAGTACGAGCTAGGGGCCCTTGGGATGGATCGTGGCGAGAAATCATATACATGCACGAAAATTAAGGGCCAATTCATTTTTAAGGTAGTGCCTGTGCCTGTGCCTGTGCCATGTGCATGCAACTTGAAATTTCATTTCTTCAACTCAATATATTTTTCTTAGGGGCAATTATCGATCGGTATGCTCATAAAAAATCAAACCTTCCACATTTTAGCTTGAAAAAATTCATATATGTACATTAATAACACATAAATGAATTACTCATACGTACCTCACTGTCTCATTTTTAACACATTAGCTTCTTAATAAAAATTCGTATACGTAAATCATCTTGCCCTTTATTTAGTTAGAGATAGAGACTATATCACTAATCTGATGTTCTTCATGAAACCACCATATCATTTAGAAATTATTTTTTGTTTATAATTTTCTAATCCCTCAATATCTGTCTCTACCTTTAGTATCTATCTCTCTTGCTACATTTTTGTTAGATAATTAGATTCGATGTGTATATATGTATGTAATAAATGATGGTCAAGAGTTCAAAAGGAGAGTTAATTGCACCATTTGATATATGGCTTAAATTGTAATTATATATATTGCTGTTAGTGCTTTTCTTGCTCATCCAACAACAATATGTACGTGCTATCTGGAAATAACTGCCTTAATAATTATTTGGCCAATGAACAGTACACATCTTTACCAAAGCATACGGTTTATATGTGTTAATTAATTAAAGAATACTGTCACATATATGCATATCACATTTCGACCTTACTATGTAACTCATATCTTTATTTTTGGTGCCCAAACAGTTGATCTGAACCGATTAACATAATCTTTGTATCAAAATCTAGTAGCAAACCAAATTTTATAATTTTAAAAATCTTTTTGCTATTTTTTATGATGGAAGAAAATTGCTATATTGTATGAACTAGAATCCTTAATTAGATGTAGCCATTCTCTCTTCATCATTAAAAATAGTTAAAAAAATTATAAAGATTATAAAACTTTATTTGCTAATATATTTTTATAAAAAGATTATTTTGAGCTTTTCAGATTGACTATTTGGACAAAAAAAAAAAAAATAGAGACATAGCACAGTTAAAGTGTAATATGCATATTATTGTAGCCTCACGTCCGTTTATATATATCATTATTCGAGATATTAATATATATTGTGTTAAATTTTTTATTTTATATATATTTCCAGCACGTATAATATGAATTTGCATCTGACTAACACAAAATTAAACACTAGAGAGTAAACAATATATAAATATGACCGATTTATAACCTTTATTAGCATAAGCTATATTTAATTGAAATTAAACTTATAATGGGCGCAAATTATTTTTCCTTGAAGTATAGATTCCATTATTAGTTGAAAAATACAGAGATTTGGAAAGCTTTTTGACAACTTTCAAAAGCAAACGCTATTTAATTTGCTGTTGAACGAGACCTAACCATTCTATTGTAGCCTTGTAGGACCATTTATAAAAGTACTTCTCGTCCTGTTTAAGAACCTTTGATCGATATTCTCCTTGGTCAGCATTCTTTCTAGACCAAACTTTAACGCATAGTCGTATAATATAATGAGCGAGGAGGAATACAGCATGCACTTATATGCTATAAACTTTTGACACAAATATTACACCAAACTCAATAAATTCATAAAAATATTTTTTAAAAAAATCATTATAAATATATTTATTTACTTATAGATTGATTGTATTTCAAATTTTATTTAATTTGAATGTCATTTGATAATATATATATCAAGAATCATCAAGTATGTATATTACAACGAGTCTAAATTTAATGATCCTTAATAAAATATAAATGACACTCAAATTAACTGAAATTTAAAACACGATCAATATGTAAGTAAATTTAATATGTTTGTAAAAGATTTTCTAGTTTTAAAAATTTTATGAATTTATTGAGTTTGATATAACAGTTGTATTAAAATTTGTTTTGGTCTAAGTGGATATATATCTAGTTTATTATAATATAAATATGTAATACCATGGACATCAAAGTCTAAAAGCGGTCGGCACCAGACACGTGCAACATGATTTACATTAATTAAGTAATTGCGTTGCCTTTGTTGATTGCAGATGTTTTGTTTTGTTTTTGTCTTCCTAATTTACCGATCGAGTGAGTGTGAGTTAGTGGAGGCAGCAACAATTTCATTTCATATATATATATAGTTGCGGTCAAATTTTTGGGTGATTAAAGTTAATTTGGATTAAATAATTACTGTCGATAAAAATCTGATATGCTAATTTAAACAGAGAAATCATGTCCTCTTTTTTAACAATAAGATAAAGATATATTAGACATCATGCATCATGTGGACTTGTAATTAAAAAAAAAACAATAATAAGGACGAATTAAATTAGTATATCAAGAGATTATTTCTTCTTTTTAAACGATAAGAAATATTCGACCTCATGCATATGGACTTGTAATTTAAAAAAGAAAACAATAACAAAGATGAAATTATTATATTACATTTTTTTAATACATGCATATGAACCGGACTCATATGCATAAAACACCCGAAATTCGTAGTGATGTGATTGGTTTCTGTAAAGTTGAAAGGAATTGTTTGGCAAAAAAAAAAAAAAAAGTTGAAAGGAATTTGATTCTAATTATATCTGTGATTTAAGATTAGTGATAAAAAGTAAATATATTGTATATTCGATACATATGCATTATGCAAAAAAAATTTGCACAAATTTATCTGCCATATTCAACAAATTATGTGGTACTTTTATTGACGTCAAATCAATTTAATGAAAGTTAATGCCCAACTGTGTTGGGGATTTTGTAATGGCAAATTAAGGGAAGAAGTGCTGGAAATAAATCAAACTCTCCATCAACATTTCATTTATATATATCATTCTTTCATAATTATTTTTACATCTCCGGGAGAGGAGCTCACTCTCTGAAATACAACAATTAATGGAACACATCTCCTATTTATACCTTAACGAGGTTACTGGTTACACCTTTGGCACAAAAACTAAGCCGTATTATAAACGTAGGCACAATTAATTGTTAAGCAAGTTCACATATTGACATTATTTGTTGCTTTTATTTTTTTTACTAAGTGATTTATTATGACTCCATCCTATTTCTTTGTGGGGGCCAAAAATTAAGGAGAAATCAACGTATTATTTGTAATTAATTTATATATGGTCTAAATTTGTTTATTTTCTAGTTAAAATATTATTAATTTAATACATTGTTTACAATAGAAAAATAATATATTTTATAATTATATGCAAATAAAATATCTTTTTTTGTAAGAGTTGTGCAGCTTATTACTATGTATGTATGTTGTTAGAGGTGGTATATTGTCGGATCAGTTCGAGTTCGGGTTGGGGTCGGATCGGGTCGGATTAGTTTCACCAATCAAAAATGTCGGGTAGGGTTGAGTTCGAGTCAGGTCGGGTTGAATCTCAGGAATGACGGCTGCGGACATTTTTTTGGTTCAGATTGAGCATCGGTTTGACGGCCACCGACATTTTTTCGGGTCGAATCGGGTTCCAGCTGGATCGGGTCGGGCAGATTTCGATGGGTCGGGTTCCGGTCTGACAAGTTTTTGGGTTGGGTCAGATTTTGCCACCTGTATATATTGTGATGTGCATGTATGTAATAAAACACAATTTCTTTTCTTTAGTTTGACCATAGCATGATTAAAAGTAAGGCAACACATCAGAATTGTCCCAAAATGTAAGAGATGAAGAGAGGAATAAGGATGGATTCAAGAGACATCAATTGTTACCTTGCTTACCTCACTCACCGACGTCAGCAAAACAACCCGCAGCCGCATGATGCACATCCGATGATCATTTTTCTAAAGAAATCACTATTGCTAAGGTATTATTTATTTTAGAGAGGACTCCCAGCTAGGGTCTGAGATCTTCAATTGAGAAATTAAAATTACATGATGATGGTAGTTCATATATCTTTCTGGAATTTTCTATTTGGTTCACAAAATGATTTAGAATCTTCTTCAAACAACAACACAGAAGTTGCCGCATGTCATTTTTTGTAGAAATAACTTGAAACATAACCAGCAAATTAAGCAAGCACACTTGGGCTTGCACCTGCTCTGCTCTGTTGCGCATCACCACTTCATTTTTCATTCATTAATCATTTGATCCATATATATCTCCTATTTTGCATAAACCAATTGCTATATATATGTGCATCTCTTAACTTGCATCAATGTCATCAACAAAATTGGAGTTTATGAAGTCTCGCTTTTATAGATTTTAACTCCTCAAAATATTAATCAATCAAGCAATTCTACGTACATATATAGACTGAGAAGCTTATAGCTAGATATATATTATGGCAAGCTAATTGGTTTTTGTGGCCGATCAACCATTCAAAACCCAAAACACCCTCTAAAATACACTTTAAAATGTATGAGGTTTACCTACTAACTTTTCCTAATCCGGTAATCTACCAACGGTTGTTTTTTGACAGACAAAACACTAAATTTAACCAATTAAACATTGTCTATCAACGAACAGAATAAAATGATTTTTGGATCCTAATCATTTGATGGAAGGAGGGTAACAGTGCTGTGACTGTGAAGCATTTTCGATGAAGCACTCCGGAAGATGTTACTTTCTAGTACTGCTGTGACAAATGGGCGGGTAAGGGTCCGACGGGCGAAGAGTCCGGCGGGCAAGGGGAAAAACCCTCGCCCTTACCCGCCCCTCGCCCTTCGGGCGAGGACGGGCACGGGCAGGCAAGGGCGGGCAGGGGGCGGGTGGGGGGCGAGACGGGTCGTGTCGGCTTCGGCAGATCGCCGGCGGTTTCCGACATTTTCCGGCATTTTCGGACGGATTCCGGCGTGTTCCTTTTTTACATATTTTTAGGAAATGTTTAAGATAATTTTTTTAAACATAATATTTTAAAAAACAAAAAAAAAACGAAATAAATTTTTAAACAAAGTTTTTTTTTAGAATCCAAACTCCGAAGAACGTTAAAAACCCGAAACTTTAAAAATCCGAAACGATAAAAACAAAGTTATTTTAAAACAAATGTTTTTTAAACAAAGTTTTTAGAAACAAAGTATTTTTTTTTAAATCCGAAGCAAATTATTTTTTAGAAACAAAGTATTTTTTTAAAAAAATCCGAAGCAAATTATTTTTAAAAACAAAGCATTTTTCAAAAAATTGGAAACTTAAAAATCCGAAATCTTTTTAAAACAAAGTTTTGTTTAAAACAAATTTTTTTAAAACAAAGTTCTTTAAAACAAAGTTTTTCAAAACAAAATTTTTTTAAACCAAGTATTTTTTAAAACCAAGTTTTTCTTAAAACCAATTTTTTTTAAAAAAAATCCGAAACTTTAATTTTGAAAAACAAAATTTTTTTTAATTTTATTTGTTTAAAAAAAAAGTTACCCTCCTCCTTTATTCCGGGCTTGGGACCGGCTATGTTATGATATTATAAAATAACATAGGCGGAGTTCTAACTTTTTTAAAAATGTTAGTAAATATTTAAAAAAGTAAGAAAATGTTTGATAAATTGGAAAAATGAAAAGAAAATAGAAGAGTGCGTAGAGTTCGTACCGAAACCGAAACTACCTTTTTAGTTGTCCGATCTCGTATACCATTGGCTGGTCTCTTCTTCGGGTTCGCATTCATCATCCGAGTGCGGCTCCGCGCTCTCTTGAGTTTCGGCGCTGGATAAAGATGCTTCCATTTCCTTATATTGCTCACGATTTTCCGCATCAATCCAATCCTTGAGGCATACGAGTCGCTCAAAAACCTTTGCGAAGCGAAACAACCAAGTTATTGGAAGAACACCCAACTTGCTCCTAATATCATTAAAAAACAAATGTAGTAAGTAAAAGAAAAAATATGATTTAAAATGAATAAAAAAATCGTGTAGATGTAAAAAAATATAGGCATTTACCTTTTATCGGTAAGAATCCGATTTGCTGAACTAAAACAAGATTCGGAGGGCATGGTTGAAATGGAAACAGCAAATATGTCCCGCGCCATAGTAGATAAAATTGGAAAAATATTTTTGTTTTGCTTCCAATAATCAAGAACATCAATTCCCTCCGGTTCTCCCCATACAGAAAAAAAAGACTTGTAACTCGTTGGAGGAGTTGTACATAGCATCCAAACTATCGTCCTCCAATATTAACAATAATTCGTCGCCCGATTGGGTCCTATGAAATTTTAAGAAATAAAAAATCGAATGAAATTAAAAAAATCCGAATTAATTAAAATCCAAATTTAATTAAAATTAAAATCGGATTCAAATTTAAAAATCCGAAATAAAGTTAAAAAATCCAATTTAAATTAAGAAAACCGAATTGAATTAAAAAAAAACGAAATAAATTAAATAAATCGGAAATAAAAAATGTACCGCGGGGTTTGACTTGTAGAAGCCGGTTGTTGGACATTTATTTGGGCGTTGTATGCATTGAACAACCCTTCAATCGCTTGGGTCACAGTTTGATCCACACTTGTGTTCGTAATGTCCAAATTAATGTAGTACCTCCGTAGCATTCTTATCGTGTAAACCTTCTTGTATGTTGGATGGAGACAATTTGCAATAATCGTGACGAGTGGTACAGTTTCCCAATATTTGAGAAACTTCTCCTTCATGGCTCCTATGATTGGAGCGAGAGAATTGTCGGTGTCTTCGAGAACTAAGAAAAAAAAATCGAATTAAAAAACCGAAATTAAATTAAAAAACCGAAATTAATATAAAACCGAAATTAATAAAAAAACCGAAATTGATAAAAATATGAAATTAAAAATATACCTTTCATTTCATGATATACTTGGGATGAAGAGGTGGTGAAGCAACTCATGCGCGGTCGGTGTATATGAGCAAGACAATGCTAACGTCGCTTTGAAGAATACTTCAAGAAATTTCATTAATTTGTGCAATTGATCCCATTCACCCGACGAGAAAGCTAATTTCATACTCTCGGACGACTCATTCAAAATTGCATTAATAGCTTGTGCGTAAGGAAAACATCGTTTCAACATTCTATAAGTTGGTTCCAACGGGTATTTACGTCCCATGGCACTCTTAATTTAGTAAATTGCATTCTACTACACAAAGCATGAAATTTTTGTTTTCTAATGCCACTAGTAAAAATAAAAGTTACAGACGATTTAAATTTTGTTATTAAATCATTAGCACCGGACGTTTTAAGTCCCGCCTTAATGGTGAGGTTTAAAACATGACATGCACATTTTTGGTGAAAGAAAGCTCCATTCGCAATTGGAGATAATGAACGCAAAAAATATTCTACGGCCTTACCATTATTACTAGCATTATCAAAAGAAATTGAGAAAACTTTATTTTGGAGATCATTTTTCAAATTATATTCATTCATAACACCCAAAATTGCATTAAAAACTACTTCGCCGGTGTGCGGGTATTCTACAATCCGAAAACTTGGAAGTGCAACATTTTACCTTGCACCGTGCGCTTATGCACTTGCCGGTCGACGGGTTGATGGTTTGCTCGAAGTAACGCCACCAAGGTGCGTTGTACTTCGGGCGAGGGTTCTTTCTTTTTCTCGGCCCCGGTGGCGTGCTTGCCGGCTCTTCCTCTATTGTTCGGATTTCGGTAAATTGATCGGAACTTCCGCCGATGGTCGGAGGAGCAAATGTGCTAGAACTCCCCGCGGCACTTCCGACGGTATGATGTGTGTACTCAGTCTCATAGGTAGTTCGCGGATAAGGGGGACTAGGACCGAACAAATGTTCACTTAATTCTTGGATAGTTTCATTTAGAGGATTGGATGTCGGGGCGGTTGGGTACATATTGGAATAGTCATGTGGTGGAGTTGTCATTTCTCACTACAATAAGGAAAAAAAAAGGATTAATTTATGGAAAGCAAAACGAAATATAAAAATAACCGAATTAAACTAATTGTGTATGAAAAAATTTATCATAAAAGAATAAAATATTTTGATTACAACTTTATGATAAAATTACAAGTTTTGAAAATTTGAAATTATTTTACAAGTAATGAAAAAAATATAAAAGAAATAAATAATACAATTATTTTGATTACAATTTTATCATATGTTGCCAAATCCGATTTAAAATAATTGTGTAATTGCATAAATCAAATTATAGTATTCTAATAATGTTATAAAAAAAATAATACAAATAGAATGTACCTCCGAATTTTTGCGGAAATGCCGGCGAATATCGGATTTAGTGATTGACTAATGCAAGAGAATGTAAAAAAATAAATATGCTAGTTTTTTAGAATTTTGGAAATAATAAATATAAATTAGAATGTAAAAATAAAACTAGAATTGATTTATGCAAGAGATTGAGAGAGTATTGAGTGAGAGATTGAGAGAATTTGATAGTTGTTTGTGAGAAATGAGTGTTGAATGTATGGGTGTATTTATAGGTGTGAATTTGTGGGGGAGAAATTAAAAAAAAGAGCCGTTCGGCTGGGGGATTTTCAAAATTTTGTGTCAAACGGGTCCGGCGGGTCACGAGGACCGAGGGGGTGGAATGGGTGGGAGAGGGGAATAATGTGTCAGACAGGTTGGGCGGGTCGAGGCGGGTCCGACGGGTCGGGTCGGGTCGGGTCTGGTCGGGTCCGACGGGCGAAACGGGTCGGGTCCGACGGGCGAAACGGGTCGGGTCCGACGGGCGGGCACGGGCACGGGTCCGAAGGGCGGGCGGGTTACAGGGGGCGAGGTCCAAAACCCGGACCCTTACCCGCCCCTTACCCATGACCCGTCCGAACCCCCGCACGGGCGGGTAAGGGCGGGCGACGGGCACGAGTCGCCCGGGCGGGTCACGGGTCCAACGGGTTTTGTCACAACACTACTTTCTAGCTATATATGTATATTTTGAACTTGAGCATACACCGGTACAGAATTCAATATATAAAAAAGAAAATTTCATTACACTAGCAATGGTTACAATTCCACTTCTGTAAACCAAAAAATAATGAAATAGAAAAAGAAAACAAAAAATCTTCCATCCCTGGGATACAAAACTTGCGAGTCGACCGAATATGTTAAATATAAGTGTATAACTATAGTGAAATTAGTTTCTCAGATGGAAGATTGAAAATCGATTGAGAAGCAAATGACTAATAGAAACGTTCACTATTTTGATTAGGAATATAAAGATGTGTTTTCTTTTTGCTTTAAAAAAAAAATAAAAGGAATAGATAGATTTACTGGTGCATCTCATGTGATGTGATCCCACTCAATCTTACAAGAAACCACTAACCAAAGCTAGTATTATTTTTAAATTCATCTTACAATATATTCGAATTGAATTTCATATTTTTAAACATTGAAATTATTAATTAACAAATTTTCATTGAAGAAATTTGAAAGTGTTTGAAACAAACATCACCCCCAAACTAGCCAGCTTGGGTGCACGATTGATATTTGCAGTGTCTTATCGGTTCGAATATTGCCTGATGATCTCAGTTGCATATTATAATAACAAGGGATTTAAAAAAATATATATTAGAATAACAAGGAAAGAGCATACGTTTTTTAAAAAAAATTATGTTAGTACAAATTCATTTTAATTGAAGCAAAGCATCCCACTAGATCTCAATTTTTTGTCAGGCAGGCTCGGTATATGCAAGAAAATTGTACAGACAAACAGAAAGATTTAAACAAACAAACTCAATTCTTACTATAAAGAAGTTCCATCCGCAATTACATTATCAACCTCACTAATCATCATCAAAAAATTTTAAAGAGACATCCTATTATGCAATATAATATATTAGCTAAAACATCGGGCATCTTTGATTTTCAGTAATAACTTGAATAAGATTTAGTGCTTTATACTATTTCCCAGTCTGAATCAGCAGTGCTTGCTTCTGCTTTGTCTGCAACTTCACTCAACTGGGATTTCTTAGTGCGTCGCAACCTTGAGATGAATTTAGCTGCCAATTTATTCTGCAGAGATTGGTGTTTGTAAGTCAACACATTAATTTGGTCTATGACAAATATTAGGAACGACATACTAAATTAGCACATTGACAAGAGTTCTTACCTTGGAAGACTTCTTGGGTTGATGGAAGGAAACTACGTCGAGATCATAATCGATATCATCTTCCCAATCATCCGTTAAATTAATATCCTCAAATTCTCCTAACATTAGAACACATCAATTTAATATCAAAGAATAACTGTTATATTACTTTTTGGATACGTGCATATGACAGAATCTATCTGTTGGTAGTACAAAAATGTTGAGAGGCTAAAGCGGCTTAATCATACACAAACAACTGTCTCAAAATGAGTATCCATGGTTCTGTATATGGCATATAAATGGAGGTATCTCATTATAGCCCACAAGAACTTTTTTTTTTCCTTCAATGGATATAGGCATTCTAACTTAGTGATGAGCCATTTCAACTCTCCCATCTGATACCGAGTGTAACACTCTTTATTTTCTTAGCTAAACCCACTATTGCAGTCAACAAAGCTTCTAGTTCTAGTGGACATGAAACAAGATATATTTTCTTCTACAGAAGTTAACAGCAGCAGAAGAAGACTAATATTAATTATTAAGGGGAACAAAACACATACCATATTCAAGTGGCTTAGAGAAATTGACTAAATTGTCAGCCTCATCTGTGGTTTCATCTGTCTTGTCAATGCGATCTACTTTGGAGTTTCCACCATGAGATTGGCTAACTTCCACCGGTGCATTTAGATTTACTGAAAATAATTATTGTAGAAGTTAAAAAAACAAAAACAAAAGGTGGTGATCCGGTAGTGAAGGCAAACAACGGATGAACTTGAACATTATTTATGTTACATGTCTTAAGGAATTTAGAGGCAAACAGAAACTAAATAAGGCCGCATACTATGCAAAACCATAAAAGTGTTGGAACAGATAGGTACCATGTGCTTCAATTGGTAACACATCCACTTGTGAAGAAAGCACCTCAGGTGTTGCGTCTTCTAGTACGGTTTCAGGGAAATTCTCATCAACTGCAATTTGTTTCAGGTTTCAACAAAACGATTTTTACTTTAGAAATTATGAAATTAATGAGCAAAGAGGAAATAAGCTCTAAAGTTAGAATCTGACAAACACAAGAATAAATAATAAAATTAGTGGGAACAGTGTGCTCGCCAAATGCTTCATTGGTTGTGAATTGCATATCAATAGAAACTTCTTTTATTGTTAGAAAAACAGAAGCTTTAATTTAGTACCTAATGCAGGTTTTACTTCAGATTCTTGATTAGATAGTTTATCTCCAACGGTAGATTCTGAATGGCAAGTCACCCCAGAAGTTGGTAAATCATCATTGTTATCATTGGATTCAGACTGAGCATTGTCATCAAGATCTTCTTTACTTTCGTTGAACTCTTGTTCAAGTTGGGCCTCAGAAATTTCATCGAGCTCTTCTTCAAGTTGAGACACAGAATTTTCATCGAGCTCTTCTTCAATTTGAGACTCAGAATCTTCATTGAGCTCTTCTCTAAGTTGAGAATCAGAGTATTCATCGAGCTCTTCTTCTGATTCAGACTCAGAATTGTGAGAAGTCATCTCCTCTGAGTTTTCACTGACTGGATCCAGGCCCAACCAATCAGATGACACCTCATCAGCAAGCCTCATGGCCAAATCAATGCACTTGCCGGGTATCTATCCAGCAAAACAGAACAAACAAAGCAGACAATCAGTAACACATGAAACCAGCAAATAAAATTATAAGAAATTAAAAGCGGATGAGGATGAGAATTACCTTTGCAATTTTAGAGAGATCACATGGTCTTCCAAGATCATTATACAACTCTCCCAATCCATCCAATGAAAGACTTAAATCCATTAGAGAAATGACATCTGTCAGATTTTCATCGACCCTCTGTACTATTTCGCAGGCCCTCTGAGAAATCTGCGCCAGCTTTTGGCGCCTACGATCAGAATATGTCTGCATCTAAATGGCTGTATAATAAACAAAATTTAAGAAGCAATTTCGTATACAGAAATATGAAATTGTTGCTTGGTTGCTTGGTGTCTTCTTATATTGTAATAACAAGGGTGGAGGAAAGATAGATAGGAGCCAAAATAAAGAACTTATTATGTATGTATGGAGAGGGTAATAATAGGTAAAAGAAGGGAAGGTTTAATTTGGGAAGGAGGTGCTATGAATGGAAAACTATTCTGCGGGAAATTGCCAGAAATTGCATCCCTTAATATGCTTACAGAGCTATTTTATTTTATTTTATTTGTTTTAGTTTAGACTAGAATTAACAAGACTAAGACTAAGACTAAGAATAGAAGTGGCTTGGTTTTGGTAATTTAATTATATTTGGGGTGCTAAATAAATCTTCTATTATTATTATTATTATTATTAAGATTGATGAATAAAGTTTGATGATGGTTTTAGCTTTACAGTACAGGAAAATGAAAAGCTAAAATTATTGAAGAAATGAAACAGAAAATAGAAGTTGGAATTAAGAATTAATATATGGCTAAGATGAAGAGGGAAGAGGGAAGAGGGAAGAGGGAAGTAGAAAGAAAAGAAAAGAAAAGAAAAGAAAAGAGAGTACCGGAGAAGTAGAAGAAGAAGAGACGGAGAGAGGCGCCGCATGATGAGAAGGAGAAGGAGAGTAGCAGCAGCACCCTCGCCCACGGCGCCCAGAATCAATGGCGATTGGCGATCAATCGATTATTATTGTGATGGGAACAATTACAAAGCAAACTGCGAGCATCATAAAGTGATCAGGAAGCCAACATTCATTCATTCCTTCCTCGCAGTAGCTTTTTCCACACAAAATAGGAAATAAATAAATAATTAAATAAAAGAAAAGAGGAAGCCAATGACAAGTGGAATTGGAATTAGAAATTTCCAAATGTCCTCGTTTTAATGTCCACAAATATATAAATATTATAGCACATATCTCAAATTTTATAATACTTATCTCAAATTTTGTATCAACGTAAACACTAGATATGATCCAAGAAATCAGGATCCTTCCCTTGTGCTTGTGAGCTCTACAGGCCCATGTGTAAGCGGCGAGTATGGACAATTGGGATGACACATTCTTATTTCTTTGTGTTATTCATTTTTCATTCTTGTTCCACTATTTCATGTAGCTAGTTGTACTCTCTTTGGCTCTATCAAATGTTCAAGTCAGGTTAGGTTGAGTTGCGAGTCAACAAGTGTCACTTTTTGTGTGGTCAAGAGTTGAGTTAGGTCGAGTCGGGTCGGATTTTAGATCATATGCTTTCAAGTTAAGTCAAGTTTTAGGTAATCTGATATTGTCTTGACCTCTCGAGTCATCTCTAGTTCTAACTAAAACCCAAATGCTTTCGAGTGAAGTCAGGTTTCGGTTTGGGTCATGTTTCGAGTCATTTGATTTTGTCATGACCTTTCGAGTCATCTGATCTTGTCTTGACCTCTCGAGTTATCTCTAGTTCTAATTACAATACATTTAGCAAAAGAAAATCTACAAAAGCTTCGTCCGATTAGAAATAGGATTGTGAATTATACTCGAATGCATTTCAAACGCTATAAAAATGGGAAAATTGTTAAAATGCCACTCCAAAATTGTGAGTTTGTCAAAATGCCACTCCAAAGTTTTTGCTTGCAGAAATGACACTCCAAAACTTATGCACTTGCTTAATTGCCATTTCCACCATATTTTATACATTTTGACTAGAAAAAATAATCAAAATATGTTATATTTGTGATGTATTTTGATACTTCCAAATATACCCCTCCCACATCTCTTACATTAAACCCGAAGACACCATCTTTCCGTTTGTCTCCAATCCTCTGTCTTCTCCATCCCCAGTCGCCAGTCGCCGATCCCTACTCGACATCCACCTCCGTGTATTCCTTCTACTTGGGCACAACATTGATGGAGCCTCATCAACTCTCAGCCAGAGTGCTAAAACGTTAACCATCACTCCCACCAGTCCAAACCTGGTAGTAGCACAAAAATCATAGGATGAAATAGAAGTTGCAACCTTTTTGGTGAAAGGAAATCATATAAGAATGCAAATAATGGTTTCTGATATAATTTTTCTGGTAAAAGTAATATGGAAAAATGTGGTCTAGAAATTAGAAGCGAGTCTAATCAAATTTGGAAAAATGCAAGTAATGATTCCAGCTCGTAACATTTGAACATAATAGAGGTGGCAGAATGTTGGTCGGTTGGGTTCGGGTTCGGGTTCGGGTATCGGGTTGACGGCTGCCGGCATTTTTTAGGTCGGGTCGGATATCGGGTTGACGTCTACCATCGTTTTTCCGGGTTGGGTCAGGTTCGGGTCAGTCTCGCTTTCCCTGGAATACGGATCGGGTCGGGTTCGAGTCCATTTGATTTTCCCTGAAACTCGAGTCGGGTCAAAATTTGCCACCTTTTAATTAAGTTTGTCTTCAATAGCATAGAGGCATCAAGCAGTAAACAAATATTTTGTTATGTATGACAATTATCACTCCTTACATGTGTGCAATATGTTGTTCAATAAATTAAAGAAATAAAAAGAAAATTAAGGAAACAAATGGTAAAGAGGCACCATACCCCCCCCCCCCCCCCCCCCCACCAAATTTTAACTCTCGTAGGCTACAAGAGATATCCAGTACCCACTTACTGGTTCATAAGTCATATTTATAATTTAGGTACCCAATATCTACCTGATTAATTATATTGTAGGACTAAGTATTGAAATGTGTAATTGAATTCTTGCATTTTTTATTGTCAGCATATATATCAGCCAATCAATACTTTACATTCATCCACACTTTCTACGAACCAGGAGAGCATAACATATTATTTTATAGAGAACAGTAACAAGTTGCTTCCATTATCTCTTCTTTCAAAGTCAAATTGCTCCAGCAACTGAGTATATACTGAGCCTTTGGATCAGACAACTACAGCCGAAGTACAACTGATTGCCGAAGGGATGACAACCGAGTATATATTGAAACGAGGTTTGAGTGACGCAGTGAAGGGATGACAAGTGAAAGTGGTAACAATCTTCTTGCCGAAGCACAACTTGGCGGACGCGATCCGTTCGGCGCAGAGGAGTGAAAGGAGTGGCGGGTGAAGGTGGTAGCGAGTGAATGGGGGTGGTGAGTCCGTGCTAGTGGACATCAGGCTTGAGCAGGAAGGGTGGGTTCATTAATCATCAATCAATCCACTAAATAATGAGAACCATTGAGGGTATTTTAGTCTCTAAGGAAAAATAGTGAATTTCTAAATAGAAAATACAATATAGCGGCAATTAAGCAAGTGTATAAGTTTTGGAGTGGCATTTTTGCAAGCAAACATTTTAGAGTGGCATTTTGACAAACTCACACTTTTGGAGGGGCATTTTGACAATTTTCCCTATAAAAATTGCTCCATTTGTGTTTCAAATCAAATTTGCCACCATTCCATCATATTGCAATGTGAAAACTGTGCTAAAATGATTTAAATTAATCTCATGCTTGCATTTGTTTTAAGCAAATTTACAGTGCTAAGACACTTATTACACACAACACAACGCCAAAATACATTCAGAGCGCCCTTTACATAGCTCAATATTTTATTTTTATTCAACTATGGATTAATGTATGCACATTATAAGGCAAAAACCATTCTTCATTAAATTTCATCTTATACTAGCTAAAATACTTATTTAAGCAAGATAGCTATTTTAATATGTCAATTAAAAACAAAGTAACACAAAAATGCATTTAGGATATCTTTAAGTAGCTCAATTTATGTTTTTAATCATATTCCTCCTCATTTCTTTCTATAAAAAAAAAAAAGAAAAAACTATTCATTCTCATTTTGCGTACATTATGAGGCTAGTTTTGTCTAAACATATGTAAATTGCATCCATGTATTATAGGTTTGTTTAAGAATGACAATTGTTTCAAGATACAAAATATATAGAAAAGAATGTTAGAATGTATTTGGGTTATGTTATTTTAGGGTTGTAGGTCTCACTATTTCAGGTCGAGTCGGGATTCAAGTAATCTAATTTTGAGTTGTCTTGAGTCTCGAGTTGTTCAAGTTGAAATTGGACTTGGGTGGGGTTTCGGGTCTAATTTATGATTATGTTGGGTTTTGAATTGCCACGGTGAGGTCGGATTGGTTTCAGGCAGTCCAACTGCCTTTCAAGTTGGATATGGGATCAAGTAGAGTCAAATAATTTGGCTATGGAGGTAGGATTCGAGTTGGAGTCGGGTCGTAGTGGATTTGTGGGGGTGGTGGGGTGGGATTTTGTGACACGAAAGAAAGGAGAACACGGGGGTGGGGACTGGGGAAAGGATCGGGAAGCAAGTAAGGAAAGGGTCGGGAGTCTAAGTATGGCAATAGAGACATGAAAAGTACACTTGCTTACTGATAGCGCAAATTGGCTGTTAGCGAGGACCAGAGGACCCCACGGTTCTGTCCAGCAATGTAAATGTTCGATCCATTTCCTCAAAAAAAAAAAAAAAAAAAAAGAGTTCGATCCAACAATACAATAATTCATCACTACACACTCAAGTCCTAATAAAGAATACATAACAGAACCCTGTTATTCAGATTCGAACCGTTAGATCTAAACGGACGGATTCGATCGACCTAATTTAGATTAGAGGAGGGATCCATTGACAATGCATATTTTGACAATCTTGACAATGGTCATCTTTAAAAATTTGTAAAAAATCATAAAAAATCTTAAAAATGAAAAGAGTTTTATGGATGCATTATTTAACTTATAGATTGATAGTGTTTCAAATTTCAATCAATTTGAACATCATTTGATGCCTTATCAAAATTTTGTACATTTTTTAACGGTTATAATTAAAAGATCTTTTAAAATCTATCAAATATCGCTTAAATTGAATATAACTGGAAACATAATCAATCTATAAATTAAACATAACTTCCATAAACTTTTTTCATTTTTAAGATTTTTTATGATTTTTTATAAATTTTTAAAGATGACCATTGTCAAGATTGTCAAAATATGCATTGTCAATGGATCCCTCCTCTTTAGATTATAGGGGGACTTCTTAAAATTAATCTTATCCGTTGATTTTGATCCGACGGGCCCTGTTATCCTCATCAGGATAACAGCGGATGTGAATTCCTACAGACTCTAGTATTTTTTTTTGAATAACTACAGACTCTAGTACTCTACACTTGCACACTTGCACAATTTACAATGGGTAATTTTGCACAATCTCAGCAGCCTGTTTCTTTTAGTCGCTCCCACCACCGTAAATAAATAAATAAAGAGGGATCCCTTGACAATACTTATTTTGACGATCGTGACAATGAAATATTTTAAAAATTTATAGAAATTCATAGAAAATTTTAAAAATGGAAAAATACTTATGGATGTAATATTTAACTTATAGATTGATAGTGTTTCAAATTTCAATCAATTTGAACATCGTTTGATGGCTTATCAAATTTTGTATATTTTTTAATGGTTGTAATTTAACAGATCTTTGAAAGACCATCATATATAACTTAAATTGAATATAATCGGAAACATAATCAATCTATAAGTTAAGAAATACTTCCGTAAACTTTTTTCTATTTTTGAGAATTTATATGATATTTTACAAATTTTTAAAATATTATATTGTCAAGATTGTCAAAATTGTCATTGTCAATGGATCCCTCCTCATAAATAAAATCCTTTCACATTTCACACATAATGTAGTACCTCGGTCCCCAGCAAATTAAAAATTATTTAATAACGGCATTATTTTTTTTTTTTGAGGTGGCTAGAAAATATCGACCAATAATTTTCATTAAAAAAGAAAAAGTTATTTACAAGATGTATGAATTTATATAGGAGGAAATAATAAATCTCTTTAGATGAGTTAGTATTTATGCTAATAATTTAATACACAATTCATGGTAGATATCATATCACTCATGTAAAATAATAACTCACCCAAACCTCAAAAAAAAAAAAAAATTATAACTCACCCACGTTAAATAATGAATTCATTTATAAAATCATCACCATACTAAATGATTTAACAGAAATAATAAAATCATTGACCAGCATATTAACTTGTAGAGGAGGGATCATTGATCATGCTTATATTTATGATTCCAGATTTTTATGATTGCAGATTCTCCGTCTTCTCGTCCAGCCTCATTTCTCTTCCTCTCTCTCTTCTCGTAGAAGCCAGACCAACTCTCACGCCGAGCTTGGAGCCCAGCCTCGAGACCCCCTTACTTCCCTCTCCAGTCTCAAACACAGCATAACCCCCAACAAAATCCTCCTCCTTTGGTGGTGACTGGTGAGTCATTTGTTACAGCTGCTGCTTCTGTAAATCGACCTGAAAGAGGTTCTTGAACAATGCCCAAAATGTTTGGGTTCTCGCGCCGCAAGATGAAGCTGGGGAGGTAAGAAAATGGAACTTGATAACTGTTAGTACAATGGTTCCTGTAGTAAAGTGATGGATGAACAATTTGAGTAGCATTTGCTAGAAAAATTGAAATTAGATTTTTTTAGATAATGTTGTGATTTGTGAAGCTTAGTACCAATTCTAACTTCTGCTCTTGTGTTTTACTGTTTCATTAAAAAATATATATAGATATTTATTTCTAGATTGTTTGGGCCATTTCTTCATACTGTTAATGATTTTTGCTACATTCTTCACATTTTATTCTGTTAGCAGTGTTTGGATTCATAATGTTTTTGAGCTAAGTATATTGGTAAGGAAATCTACTGACACCTGATGATACTGGCATTTTTTTAGCTTTCGATTTCTTTTGGTACAACCTGGACCTTCTTGAATTAGAAGAAGATTCCCATTTTGGTAGTTTAATTATTGTTTAGTCTAAATATTGCAATAATGGTAATGTTTGGGAAAATCTAGGTTGAAGAGTCATCATGGAGATACCTTACATGTGCCTCGGAGCCCTGGACGGCCTGTTAAGAGACATAGCCAATCCAATGTAAGAATTATCTCAAGTTATTATGTGAAATTCATAATTACTTTTCTTAAGATCCTTTTTTAAGCATCTTAAGTTTACAATATTGGCCTCTGAGAGGTTAACGAGGAGTTAAATACAGTTCAGTCAATAGTGAATAGTAGTTTCTGTGTCGCCGGTGAAACCTGACTAGAAAGTAGCAACCTTGTTGGTATTAATACCCCTAAAAGGTTAATCTGATACTCCCGTAGGGTGTTTAGATCACTCTAATTATATTAGTTAATTAGAGAACAAGGTTTGACATCAAAAATGTATTTGGAGGGGGGTGTGGGGCTCAAGCAGTCCAAAGCTGGATTCTTTTTGTAACTTCCTATAAAGACAATTTAATAGGTTGATGGTAATGTAGTGGTATATGTGTCTATTTAGGGAGAAAATTTGATAACTACCTCAGTGAGTGTAAGGACCGATGAGCTAGAATGTCAATATTCATCAGGCGCGTTTGACTTTAGTAGCCATGCATTTGATCACACTGACAACTGGACTGCGATAGCCACTGAAGGAGATAAACCGGCCCCACGCTTCAGTGTAAGATGAAAATTTCTGTATATGCTTTCTGAACCTTCTGGAACTTTGTCTTTAGCTTCTTATGAACAGTTAGAGCCCGAGAGATTAAGATAATAGCTCGTATAGTTAACAGTTGAATCCATCTAAACACTAAACTTGGGCCATGAAAATTTAGAATTGTTCCTATTAGTTCCACAGTTAAAAAAAGTTGAAGAGTTATTCAAACTTAATGGCATTTGCTGAGGATTGGTTTAATTATACTATATAATCCTAGGGTTCAACTTAAATTTATCACATTCGCATTACACTGTTGGTGTCTATTTAGTGAAGGATAAATTGAGACAAGGTTTTAATTAACTAATGAATTGCTTGCAAAAGTTGACTGTACAATTGCAGTCTACTTTATGCATAATTTCACAATCTTTTATCTTTTTTTGGGGCTTACAATGGCCTTTGTGAACTGTAGCATGCAGCAGCCGTGATTGGGAGTAAAATGGTGGTAGTAGGCGGCGATTCTGGACATCGTTTATTAGATGATACAAGGGTAATTATCTTGATATATTATTTTTTACTTCAATGTAGAATATAGTGTCTCATCCAATTCCTAGTTTTTCTTTTTAGTTACTGGAACCTCTGATGGTCCTTATTTCTAATAATCATTATGTTTTATTTGATTCTTGGTTCCTTTTTTATTACACATAATTAGATATTGAGTTTAGACAAGCTTACATGGGCCCTGGCATCTCCGAAGATCTACCTATCACCAAGTGGGCGTACCTCCAAAATACCAGCATGTAAAGGACACTGTCTGGTGCGTCTCTTTGTTTTTATTTGGCATTCTAATTTTTATTTATTTGAAATTAACAGTTCTTATGCCTTCATAATTTGTGTCGACAAGTTCAAGTGTCCCGTAAGTACTCAAGGATAGCATACATTCAGCATTTTACCAGACTATGTATGATACCTGTTGTTTGGTAAAGAAAGACCTCCAGATGTTTTGTAGGATTGAAATTTTTGCCTGTTTAAATATTTTAATACTTTTTTATTGTAGGTCCCATGGGGGAAAACAATTATCCTAATTGGAGGAAAAACTGAACCAGTTTCTGAAAGAGTATCAGGTTCAGCATTGATCTCATTTGTCAATCATTATGGGATAGGTTTCATGAACATATTTATTTGGTTACCCTGACAATTGACAAAACAATTATCATAAAAAATATAAGTAAAATTATAGACAGAATCTCTCCAGGTTAGGATGTATAGCGAATTTGGTGCAATTGGGAAGTCAATTGGTTGTCCATCAAGCAGTTTGAAACTTTTGAATGATTAATGGCATGTCATTAAAGGATTCTCAAACTGCACTGAATTTGATCCTTTTCTTTTTGATTTGGTACCAAATTTGTTCGGTGCTGAATGTATCCTACTTAATTATATTTATCATAATATAGTTATTATGGAAACTCTTCTCTGTTAATTCTTTATTATATCTTGTTTGTAGTGTGGTCATTTGACATTGAAACAGAATGCTGGTCCCGCTTGGAAGCAAAAGGTGAAAGTCCGGTAATTTCTATTGGACCTTTTTTTCTAAATTAGTAGAAATATGGTTTCTATAAAGGTCATGAAATGTTATTTTTATTACCTCTGCTGTGTTGTTTTGCAAATCATTTATGAACATTCAATATCCTCCTCCATCAAAATGGCAAGTTGATTAGCTTAAAGAACATTAAAAGTGTTCTTCACGGTTACAAAATCTACATCTATAATAACAGCTGATCGAGTATCCACAGCTTGAACAAATGTGAATTGGTGTCTGCATCATTTTAATCCGAAAGGTTTTAGGCTGGACATAAATTTTTATTTGTGTAATTCACATATTGATAACTTTTTTTCCTATATTTTCTTTTTTGGTCCAGATTGCTAGAAGTGGGCACACAGTGACAAGAGCAGGTCAAGTTTTGCTTCTGTTTGGAGGTGAGACTTCAAAGGGAAAGAAATTGAATGACCTACACATGCTCGATCTCAAATCTTCTACCTGGCTTCCCTTGCGCTACAAGTAATTTATTCTGTCTCATCTTGTTTCCATATTTTTGTTAAAATAGTTATTTCAGCCTTTTGGGATGATTACTAGGTAATTCCATTCAACAAAAGGGATATATCACATTGCCATACAGATTAAACAAAAATGAATTTTTATATATTATTAGTTATTATATATGGCCATCCATTCTGTGACTTCCCTCAGTCCCTGTCCTCTCCCTCCTTTATAGTTTTGCAATGGCTGAAAGGTGACATTTCTTTTGTTGGGAGGATATGCATGTCTTTTATCCCATTGACAGGACAGCAAGACAAGGATACTTGTTGCATTTTGTATATTTATTTATAAAATAATATGAGTTACCAAAATTAAGAACAACAGAGGGATAATCAACCAGCACAATAGGACCTTGCTTTTAAAATTATGGTGAAGATTGGTGATATTGTTATATAACTGAATGATATGACTACTTTACAATTATTAAATTTAAGATTGTCGTTGCTTGCCTACGGGCTATGGTAAAAAAAAAAAAAAAAAAAGATTGTCATTGCTCTCTTATCTTTGTGAAATTTGACACTAAACTTATTGAAAAATTAGAGGAACAGGACCGTCTCCTAGGTCGAACCATGCTGCAGTGCTTCACGAAGATAGACATCTTTTCATATTTGGCGGACACTCTAAATCTAAGACCTTAAATGATCTGTATTCCCTTGAGTTTGAAACGGTACATACTTGAGGTCCCTTGTTTAATTTTCTTTTTAAAACTTCAGTTGGAAAGTTGGAATGTCCTTTATTACCTTGTGAATATGCACAATACAACTTATGTTGTCGTATCATTCAGATGGTGTGGTCAAGAATAAAAACAAGGGGCATTCACCCATCACCTAGGGCTGGATGCTGTGGAGCCCTGTGTGGAAATAAATGGTATATTTCTGGTGGTGGCAGCAAGAAAAAAAGTACGTCCACACCTCCCTATCTATTTTGTGACAGTTAAAGAAATCAGACAGTATCATTCTCACAAGCACTGTGAGATGTAACTTCAGACACTGATGGCAACAGAAGAAGAAAGAAATAGCATGTTTTTGTTCATTTTCTCTTGTTCTCTTTTTCAGGACATGCTGAGACCCTTGTGCTTGATGTTGTCAGATTTGAGTGGTCCGAGTGTGTGACGCCACCTGGTTCTTCGATTACTTCAAACAAAGTACGTCCATCTTATTTATGGAATTATTCTGATGTACTCCTAAAGTCATTAAAAATCCCGTGTGCCTCTTAATGGAGACATTCTATCTCTACTCCGTAGGAAGATAAACCTCTGGAAGGCTTAGTCTCATAATTTCACCATACCTTTTGTTTCATTTTTGGTTACTCTTGTGTGTTGGAATGGGTTCATTGGTGTATTTGAAGAAAAGTAGAAATAATATATACTAGGTACTGTACTGATCAGTTTCAAAAGAATGAGACAACACTGAATCTCATTATAGCCTTCTGACAAATAGATATTTTTCTTAATCTCACCTTGAACATGATTCTACTTAAGAATTGTAACCTGCTGTATTTTACATTCGTTCCTTTTTCTTCTTGTTCTTTTGCTGTTGATGCAGGGCTTCAGTATGGTTTCGTTGTGTCAGAGAGACAAAGTTGTTCTTGTTGCTTTTGGAGGAAACAGAAAAGAACCATCCTCTAAGGTCAGAAATGTCGCTCTATGGCACCTTTACATATTTGCCTTTTGTAAGTTTCAAATCTGTAATGATCTTTGTAATTTCATTTCAGAATAATAGTTTACTAATTATAAGAATTTTCTGTAATGTAGCAGTTGAACTGCCTACTATATGTTCATTAATTGAAATAAAAGGAGTTTACAGCAGACAGTAACTATAGAAGAAAAATAGGAAATAGGAAAAGAATTAATGAATTATACAATGATAAGGTGTCAAACTCCCTGTATGCTAGCCCTAGCCCTAACCCTGTATGCTTTTCCCCTTACATTCTGCGAGTGATGTCCATCGGCTATACGTGCCATTGTTTGTCTTTGCACTCCATGAAAGACGCGGTTGCATCTTTTAATCCAGGGTTCAGAGCACGGCCATCCATAAATTTAACTAGTCTGGCAGGCATGGCCATTTAACCATGATTTGATGATAGTTGTCTGTTGTCAACATAAGATTTCAAATGAGTGGTAAACATTTGATATTCTGTATGGTACAGGTGGAGGTACTCGTGCAGTTCCAAAATGACCATGCCATGAGCTGGCGGTCTGCACCTGTTACAGACCGAGTGTCTTATCAAGATGAGTACCCATCAAGCAACATCGTAACACGGCTGTATTCCTTTGACTCAGTGGCAAGGCATAGCCTGGCCTCTGCTGTACATGACCCAGAAGCTTCTGGAAGGAGGTCCTTCTCTGACACACTGGTGGAGTTTGGTAATGAAAATGGAGGTGGCAATGGCAGTGTTTCTCTCAGGAAACAGTTTTCACAAGACGAAGAAACTAGTTTGGCACAGAAGCTGCTTCGGCCTCTTGATGATGAGAAATTCAGGGGCTCGTCTCAGGTTATTGTTAGCTATAACACTACTTTTATTTTTCAAATTTGCATGTAATTTTTTTTTTTTTGGAGATAAATACCAGCCTTTTCAATGGTATCTGATGTGTATTTTGGTGTATACTACATGTAATACCTTGTCGTGTACAGATAAATTACTCTGCTGAAAGTTTAGGGCCTTCCAAATAACTTTGCTGAAATTTTGTGGCTGCGTACTCCATTATTGTTGATCCTCATTTTTTCTGCTTCTGATTGTGGTTTGGCTTCTAAAGAAAAATAATGTTTTCATTATGATTTATTACACAATTACCGTTGAGGTGCTGTCACGTTTTGCCTTTTTGGGCTGAATGGCATGCATATCATATCGAACCTTCTGGTTGTGCACCTTATTGCTAGTTTGGCTCATACCTTACCACTTATTACCTTGTGCTTGAATGATCTAATTAATGTGATAATATCAGGCAAAAAACCGGGATCCAAATCCTTCTGAAGCACAATCACATGATGCCAAAATTTCGAACTTAATCAAGAAGAACACGATGTTAGAAGAACAGTTGCAAACCTTGCTAGAGAGCAAAGAGACGGTAGAAAAAGACTTGACTGTGGCTGTGATGGCAAAAACAGAAGCCGAGAGGAGGCTTGAGGAAGCTCTCAAGGAGGTAGAATTGCTGAAAGAGAAGGTGTCGGGGTTGGAGTTGGCACAAGAGGAGGCGAACAGTTTGTCTAACACGGTGCATTCTGACAATGTTAGACTGGAGCATGATGTGGCATTCCTAAAGGCTATTTTGGATGATACACAGAAGGTAATTTCAAATTTGAAAGAAGAAGAAAATCTGCAATACAATAGAAGTAACACACCGCTGCAGTATCAGTGTCTTATTTTTGGTAATGTGCTGCAATGGTGACAGTTCACTGAGATCTTTTTAAATATGTGAATTCATTTTCAAATTCTGCGCAGGAGTTGCATTCAACCCGAGGAGTACTTAGAGGAGAGCGGGCAAGAGCTTTGCAACTACAAGTACGTTTTCCAGAAGACTTCTTATAATATCAATTCTCACTGATACCTCCCTTTTGTGATTTGTTCTTACAATGTAGCTAAATGGATTTTTTTTTTTCTAATTTAGATGGAACTGTATCACATCAAGCAAAGATGTCATTCAATGGAGGACCGAGCTCCCACACCAAGGAAACCTTACAACAACAATAACTTGTAAACTACGAAGAGAACATCTTCATTATTATTATTACCAATTTCATGTTCGGTTCCTGCAAAACCCTGATATTGTCTTTAATTACCCCTGTAAAGTTATTGCTGGTGTTGGTTTGCCTACAAATCGCGGGATATCTTCTTCAAAGTTCAAAGTTATGAAACATACTACGTGCTGTTCTTTGTGGCTTCCCTTGTTTCTCAAAAGGGCGAATCTTCACCACCAGAGACTGGAAGTCAGAATAGAGGGATAAAATGGGAACTTGATGATAAGGATGAGCCATTGAGGGCCATATGAGAGATTTTTGTAGTTAAAAATCATTGTCATTTAGTGTTTTAGTATAATGGCATATCATTAGTTTGAATGTATTCTGTGTGGGTTGTACATATGGGATTGATCACACTGTAACCTGGATTAACTATTTTCAGTGTATATTAACATGTTAGCAGTCAAGACTTGTCAACAGTATCTTATCCTGTTTCGTTGTGTATTCCTCTGTTCGGTACTACATTTTTTGCAGTTGGATTTTTTATATCAATAGAACTGTACCTACTTATATTCCCACCCAATAACGAGTTAGAAGATAGCTTAAGCCCAATAATTAGTTAGTCAACAGATATAATTAGCACCAGCCCAACAAGAAGCCCACTCAAACCCAGTACGCTCGAGTGCACCAACCCAATAATACAGCCGTTGGATCGTCTTGAGATTCGTAGAAGCTCTCTCAACTTCTTACCTTCTAGAAGGAACTCATACATCCAAAGAACTAAGAATAGAAGCCGCTGCTGCTCTTTCCGGCGACGCGGCGACTCAGACCAAAAATAGACTGCAACTGCAAAATGTCACCGTTAAATAATAGTAGCCGTTGCTATCCATTTCCATTCAAACTTATTTCTCATCACCACCGCGCTTCTCTCTTTCACCTATTTTTAGTTCTCCACTCATTCTTTCAAAATTGAGTCCACTGATAGACTTAGTTTGTAGTTTCTTTCTCAGTTTCATTAAAAAACAATTAAAATATTTCACATTTATCACAACAAATATTAGTAATGAATATTAAATGAATTAAGGTTTTAGTAGAAATTGTCTGAACAGAAACAGAAGCAATTGAAATAATTTGTAGCTTCTTTCTCAGTTTCATTGAAAACAATTAAAAAATTCCACTTATATCACAACAAATGTTATGTTTGTTTATGTGCCAGAGATTGATCTTTCAAATTTTCACTGAATCTATGCTTAGACTTGACTGTGTTTTTTTACTTGTTCAAGTTCCAGAGTTGGCCAAGCAAACAGAAACAGAAGCAGGCAAAGGGAGAAGGAAGAGGCCTCGATCACAAGTCAGTGTGAATCCCCCGCGCAAGAGGATGAGGGTTTACCAATTCATGTATATTTGTAGCACTATTCTGGAGTCGGTAACACAACAGAAATCCTTTGAGGTTATACAAGTAGGACCGAAGGAGGCTGAGACTGATAAAAGTCATTCAGCAGACTTGAACAAAATTTCAAAAACAGTAATATTGATATTCTCTAAATTTATTTTCTTTTTAAAAATATGAAGTTCCCTGTATTGTCCCCTTATAATTATTCCAGCTACCATGACAAATGGGGCTACCTAAAAAATATTAGAACGTGAGCTATTGAGAATGATAGTGGGATAGTTGGTGCTTTGTAACAATACCATTTACTAATGGATGAATAGCCTATGGTCATCTAATATCGTTTGGCGTGTCTTTTTCATTTGTTTTAAGTGATTACATTTCTGAATTTAACTCAATTTTAACCGGCCATATGTTTTTTTGTGGGGGCAGATAGTTGAAGCCAAAGCTCCTTCTCCAATGGAGATCCGGACTTCGATCTTCCTGTTCGGAAATCGCATTGATTTAAATTGCAAACCTAAGAAAAAATTCTCGTTTGATCTAAATTGTGAACCAGAAACAGATTCTCCATAAGACCTTAGGTAATATTCTGCTTTTGTTTGATTCTCTCAATATTTTCTTGCTTACATTGTGAGTCTAGAAGGTTTACCTACCAATTTGAATTCCTAACTATGTTCTGATAGTACATAAACTTTCATAGATTTTACCTGGTTCACAGTTTGATCCACTAATGGATTTGTTTCTCTGTCTCATTGAAACCAATAAAAAGATTGCACTTTTTATTGCAAAATATATAACAAAAATGAATACTGATATATAACTGTTTTCTTTCGAATTCTGACTTAACAGTGGAATATGCGTACTTGTTTAATTTTGTGCTTTTCTTTTTCTATTTTTGTGTTAAAGATTGATATGTTCAATGATTGATCTATCATGAGTTTGTTCAATGATTGATCTATCATGAATTTATTTTGTTTGTTTATTTATTGTGTGTTAGAGCTTGATCTTTCACGATATTTACTTGTATCTATGCTCAGACTTGACTGAATTTTTGTCTTGTTCAAGTCCCAGAGTTTGCCAAGGAAACGGAAACACAAGCAAGCAAAGGGAGAGGGGAGAGGGGAGAGGCCTAAGTCGCTAGACTGTGTAACTCCCCCACCCAAGAAGATTATGTGGCAGCAATTCATGGAAATCAGTAACACTATTCCCAAACTAAGAACACAAGAGGATTCCTTTGAGGCTGTATCAGTAGGACTGAAGGAGGCAGAAATTGATGAAATTGATTTACCAGACTTGAAGAATGTTGTGCGATCTGGGGTACAGTACGTGAAAGAATTATATATGTTATATGACAAACAACAGGTGAGTTGTAGTTCATTTAACTATTTATGTGTTGGCTTACGAGCAAGTTCACGTCTGACATGATTAATTGGTTGTCTGTTTGATTAAATCAGCATCTACGTAGGCCAAGAGACTACATATATGCACCTCCAGCGCAGATTAGATTCCGACATGAGAGCGTCCTTGGTGCACTCGATGATTGGAATGCACAGCAAGCTTCACCTAGAGCCGGAGACATTGTATCTGGCTGTCTCCATAATGGATCGGTTCTTGTCCTGGAACCCGGTGGATAGCCGTCAGCTCCGTTATGTCGGCATCAGCTCCTTGGTTATCGCCTCAAATTATGAAGAGGATTGGGCTCCAACGGTAAAATTTTATTCACATAAAAAATGTATATATATATTATATAAGTTATTTTCTGGAAATTAGTTTAACCTTGGAATACAAAGAAAATATATGCGCAAGAAATGTGGAGTAAGACTGCGCTCACGGAAGGTCTCTGTGAGCTTAACACAAAAAAAAATATCAACTCACATCTAAATTTTTATTTATATGGCTCAATAAATTCTTTATATCAAAATCTTATAGCGTGCAAAAAATTTTCATCTTTGGAGACTTTTAAATATATATTTCGGTTTTTATTTTTTATTTTTTAAATATATTTTTAAATATATATTAACATAAAATAATCAATGTCATATACATGTAACTTTTAGAAAATCTAAAATAAATACTTGAAAATCTCTAAAAATGGAAAATTTTTGCATGCCACGCGATTTTGATATAAAGAATTTATTGAGCCATATAAACCAAAATTAGGATATGGTTTGATACATTTCTTGTGTTGAGGTTCCCGTGAGCTTAAGAACAGTACGGTAGTTTTTTATATGGAAAAATAATAATTTTGCATTTAAAAAAAATAAATTTTCTGATTTGCTTTGTTTCAAAATATATTTGGATATTTATATGGAAATATAAATAACTATATTTGGATATTTATATGCAAATATTGAATTTGAACACAAAAGGTATCAGTGTTTAAACATGTATCAAGAACAAGTTTAAAGTATTAGTGTTTGATACAACAGCAAATGTCATGCATGCAGTTGCATGAAAATTGACATACGGTCAATCTATAATAGTAACATGCATATCTAATATCTATACTCCATAAAAAATGAATGGTAATTCTCCAAACATCTTAACTATGTTACATCATTAATATTATTTATCATTGATTTAATTTATTTGAATCTTTTCATCTTCTTTGATCTAATGACTTACATTTTTTTCTCTCTCCTTATTAGATAAGATGAGTATGATATATCTAAGATAAAATTTAATATTCATAATGATCCAACAACATACATATATATACATATAGAGTAAATTTAGCGTGCTCTTAGGAGCACGGAGGCCTCCCGTGCTCTTAACTCAAAAATTATACTAAACCATTATGAAATTTTGATTTATCATTCTCATTAAATTCTTTATATGAAAATCTCTTAGGATACAAAAATTTTCTATTTTTTGAGTTTCTTAAGTATATGTTTAGGAATTTTTTAGAATAACCTCAAAATATTAATAAAATAATGTATAAAACTATGTCATCTTTAAAAATACAAAACAAATACTTAAAAATCTCAAAAAATGGAAAATTTTTGTATCCTATGATATTTTGATATAAAGAATTTAATGAGACCCATAAATCGAAATTTCAAGATGGTTTAGTATGATTTTTGAGTTAGGAGCACGGGAGGCCTCCGTGTTCCTAGGAGCACCATAGTTTTACTATATATATATATATATATATATATATATAGAGTTAGGCTACAATAATATGCATATCACGGTTTTACCGTGCTATGCGGTCCATATCTCCATTTTCGGTGTCCAAATAGTCGATCCGAACCGCTCAACTTAATCTTTATATCAAAATATACTAGCAAACCAAATTTTAGAATTTTTAGATTTTTTTTGCTATTTTTAATGATGGGGACAATATCACTATTTTTGTATAAACCAGATCCCTTGGATGTAGTCATTTTCTCCTCATCATTTTTAGTGATGGGGACAAAATCGTTATTTTGTATGAACCAGAATCCTTGGATCTAGCTATTTTCTCTCCATATGCATAGCACGGTAAAATCGTGATATGCATATATATATATATATATATAGTTATTATTTATAAAATTATTATATTAATTATTATTCGCATTAAAAGATTTAAAAATTATATCCAAATTTTATTAAATATAAATACTTCAAATTAATAAAAATTTATATTATTTACTGAGATGTTTTTTTTGGGGTGAAGTCTGAGTTACAACTCTAGTATTTAACAATTTGTAATTGTAATTTATTCATAAAATGGTTTGAGAAATTATTGTCGACGTTATACATTGTCATGCGATCCCCATCTCATTGTAACTGCTTTTTCTTATTCAATCTATGAAATATTGTGCTCAATTATTTATTGTATGACCAGACACTGTGGGATATAAAAGATTTGAAAAATTGTACATATAATTACTACATTAATAATGGTCCACACAAATATGCGACATTCCAAAATCTTTATAACTAAAAGAAATAAAGAATGTACAAACTTCATTTGAAAGATATGTTTTAATTTGTCAAAAAAAAAAAAAAAACAAACAAAAGAAAAAAGAATGAACAACAAGAACTAACTAGATGCATCAAAAATTAGGTATACGCTAGAACTGTCCACAAAAAAAGAATGTTATTCCAATATATGAAGAGACTTTGCATCCTCCAAAACCACTTGAAAGGAGTCAATGTTACTGGTAATTAATTCACTTTGACTGAACTAGATGTATCTATATTCTATAATAACATTTATGGTAGTCAACTAGCCACATCTCCTAGATATATAATTTAGTACCTAAATAGATATTGATATTTTAAAAAATGCAAAACAAATACTTAGAAAACTATAAAAATGGAAAAAAATTTTGTATTCCTCAATATTTTCATATAAAGAATTTATTGAGCACCATAAATCATGATTTCAGACACGAAAACAACAATTTTGAGGCGTTAGCATTTCGGACCGAAATGCTAACGTTAGTATAATAGTCTAGCTCAAAACTATATGTGTAATCCAAAAAAGACTAATCCTTATCCTTATTGCTTCTAATTTGTAAGAACTATACTATTCCTCTACAGTATTTCTCACATCACTTGTCAAATCATTTTCCAAAAAAAATGAAAAGCAAAGACAGAAAATAAATAGAGGAAAGAAAAGTGCTAAAATATTCAAAATTGTACCCTATATGGTAATTGAGATAAGAACTAGAATATTTAGATTTTTTTTTTTCTTAATACACTCATAATGATAAAAATAATGATCACTTATATATATAAACGCAATTCAGTGGTTTCTACAGTAAAGTTTACTGTTGTCGCAACAGTAACACACAATGTTATCAGAACCGGACCGGAGATCAACCCGGAAAAGCTTTGGGTCACTAGTTTATTGGTTCAACCGTCGGGTCAACTAGTTTAACCGCTAAGGTTTTTATGTATGTATATGTACAATACATATAGTCATATAATATGATAAGTAAATATTTTCTAAAAAAAATTTAAAAAACAAATTTCGTCCCAGGCTACCATTTTTAGTAACCATTGGAAGCATTTATTTATGTTATTTGTACCAGTAAGGCAGTAACCACCAGTTTCCGGGTGTTGGGGTAGTGGATCTGGCTGTGAGCCTAGTGCCTATGACTTATATAAATAAAAACAATACATATACTGGCACACTGATGCTTGCAAGTTGCAACTAAAAGCAAGTCACCACTAGTGCAGGAATTGCATAACCTCTCAGAATCTCAGTATTCTCAGTGTTTTATCAAATATATGTGGACTACATCAAAATAATGAACTTACAGAAATATCAACGGTAAAAGCCATTTTTTAACCTTTTATAAGGTGTACGTGTTGAAATCACCCGACAATCATCCAAAATAATATATGAACTTTTGAATGTGATTCACACAATATTTATCGTACATAAGAGAAATTAGTATTTACTTAGATCATTGTATGATTCCTTACATATTTCCAAGTATCAAATACAACATTACATATAATATACACATTTTTACTACTTTATTATTATTTTTTGGTTTGATTTGAAAAACTATGGTCAATAATAACAATCAAGTAATCTGTGACCTTAGGAGCATGAAATATCAAACAGCACATAAATTGAATGAAATATGATACTCAATTCATAAGTCCGAAAGCATTTCTATGCTTTTTTTTTGCCTTGGCTTGAAAATTTGTACTCAAGATGTCAAGATAACACTCTAGGGATGTGAACATTTATAAAATACAACAGAAGGATTTTTTTTTTCCAAACAAAAAAAATTGAAAACTGATAGCCTAATACCAATTACTGTGTCATGCAGGTCAAGTACAGTGCTGTATGACAGCAATAGAAAAAATGCAGTTAAGTACGAAGCGTTTCTTAATTATATTTTCTGGTGATTTTCCCATTTTAATTTCTTGCTGTTTTTATTTGGAACAAGATTTTCCTGGTATAGTATCGCAATTAGGGTAGTTACGAGATGGTATAATAACATTGCATTTACCTGATCTCCTGAGAAGTGATGGTACGTCTTTGTCGGGAAATACGAGTAATAAGGAGGCATATATATGCGGTACAATGTCTGTCATTTTGATGAGTCAAACGGATTGCCTTTGGTATAAGCTCATTAAAGCAGGTGGCGAAAACAGCATTTCCAATTCTAGGCTGACCGAATGTCGTCAGCTGTACATGATCATTTTCACCACAATTCACCTATAAACAAAATGAGTATCATATTAAGTACTGTAAAATAAGTTTGCTAGACTAATAGTTTCAACAAAAGATCTCCAATGCAATTGGCTGGTGCATGAGGATATACAGTATAACATTATTAATATTGCATGAATAAGGTGACATGACATCTTCCAATGAATCGGTCCAGACTCCAGATGATGCTAGTGATTTTGGTATGGAGGCCCACCTGGCCAGTATAGTACCGGGAGTCCAGGATCTTAGTGTTTAAAGACGTTGTGCATTCGGGTCTAGTACCAGCTGGTTACTAACACATAATGGTAGTGTGTTAGGCCACAAACAGTTGATCCAGAAAGCAAACCGAATCTGAAAACTTTAGGAACATCCCGTTTAGCAATTACCCCTCCCCCCCCCCCCCCCCCCCCCCCCCCCACACACATACTTTTATGCAAAAAGACCAAAAATATTTTTGTTAAGACTTAGAATTGCATTTAGAGTTAGTTTAGATTTAATACCGTCCATGTGGATTGACCCCGACTGTACTATACGAGATCGTACGCTTGCGATCGAGTGTTTACTTAGGGTATTTAAAGGCCTATACACATCCCAGTGGCCAGAATAGCTGTAGTAAATCAAGATATTTATCCTATATGAATGCCATTATTTTGACCGAGTAAACTCATTTACTCTTATCAAGTAAATTTGCAACGGTCCAATTTGATAATTCATGCAATTAATTAGATGGTCAATAACGCACATAGGTGGCCAGCCCACATCCGTTAGCATCAAACCATTAATATTTTATATGTTTTAATTCCTAAGAAACTTATACTGCATGTTATTAAAATCTTAAAATATATTAATTAATTATTTCTAATTAATTTTCTAACACATTATAAGGCAAAAACCAATCTTAATTAAATTTCATCTTATACTAGCTAAAATACTTATTTAAGCAAGATAGCTGTGTTAATATGCCAATTAAAAACAAAGTATCACAAAACTGTGTGTAGAATTTTTTGAAGTCGCTCAATTTGTGTAATTAATCATATTCATTCTCATTTCCGTAAATTATGAGGCTAAATATTATTTAAAAATTTATAAATTGCATCCATGTATAATATGTTTGTTTAAAAATGATAATTGTTTTAATATAGGAATTACATAAGAAAGAACACTATAATGCATTTGGGTTGTGTTACTTTGAGATTGTAGGTCCTACTATTTTCAGGTTGAGTTGGGTTTCAAATAACTTAAAATTTTAAGTTGTCTCAGGTTTCAAGTTGTTCAAGTGGGACTTGGGTGGGATTTCGGATCTAATTTATGATTATGTTGGGTCTTGAATTGTCACGATCAGGTTGGATCACGTTTCAGGCAGTCCGGCTGCCTTTCAAGTTGGATATGGGATCCAAGTAGAGTCGGATAATTTGGCTATCGAGTTGGGGTCAGGGTCGGGTCGTAGTTGATTTTGTGACATGAAAGAAAGGAGAACATGGGGGTGGGGACGGGGGAAGGGTCGGGACTGGGGACTCTTCTGCCTCGGTAGTCTCTAGTCTTCCATCTGCACAGTGAGCCAGTGAGTCACCACTCACCATACGATTCGAAAAGGAAAATAAAATACAAATGATGGGCACGCGTCACGTCTTCCTTCTTCCTTCTCGTCTCCAGTTGAGCTCCCCAACCATTACAACCATTAGAACCACTAGAACCCTCGGTCTCAACCCCTCCCATTCCCAAACCCCCACCTATTCCAATTCCACATCCACATCCATGGCTGCTGCTCCCGCTCCCCCCGCTCCCACCCCCACCCCCGCCAAGCACGTCCTCGTCCCCATCGCCCACGGCACCGAGCCCATCGAGGCCGTCGTCACCATCGACGTCCTCCGTCGCGCCGGCGTTCAAGTCACCGTCGCTTCCGTTGCCCACAACAAGCAGGTCGATGCATCCTGGGGCATCAAGCTCGTCGCCGATGCCCTCATCCCCCACTGCGCCTCCTCCTCCTTCGATCTCATCGCTCTGCCCGGGGGCATGCCCGGCGCCCCCAATCTTAGGGACTCCCTCCACCTGCACGACCTAGTCAAGGCCCAGGCCGCCAGTGGCCGTCTCTATGCCGCCATCTGCGCCTCCCCTGCCGTCGCCCTCGCTTCCTGGGGCCTCCTCAACGGCCTCAAGGCTACCTCCTATCCCTCCTTCATGGACAAGTTCCCCCCTGAGGTCACCAAGCTGGAAGACAGGGTCGTCGTGGATGGCAAGGTCGTCACAAGCCGAGGCCCTGGTACCACCATGGAGTTTGCTCTGGCCCTCGTCCAACAGCTCTACGGCCAACACAAGGCTCAAGAGGTTGCAACACCTATGGTATATATCCCCTTCTCCTTCTCCTTCTCCTTCTCCTTCTCCTTCTCCTTCTCCTTCTACTCAACTCGATCAATTACCTCCTTCCTTCCTCTTATCCTTTCTTAATTATATCTATATTATCATCATACCAAATCATAGGTCATGCGCCCCCAGCATGGTGTTGACTTCTCCATGAAGGAGATCAACTCAATCAAGTGGCAATCTGATGGAATACCCCAGATTCTTGTTCCCATTGCTAATGGCACCGAGGAAATGGAAGCTATCTTCATCATAGATGTATTACGCAGAGCCAGCGCTAATGTTGTTGTCGCCTCAGTTGAAAGCACCTTGGATATAGTCGCCTCAAGAAAAGTTAAAATTGTAGCTGACCAGCTCTTGGATGATGTCCTCGATTTTGACTTTGATTTAATAGTTCTCCCGGTAAGTCCATCACCTCACAATTAGAAGTTAGATATTAAGAGCGTTATTGCCAAAGAAGCCCTATTATTGAAGACTTGCTTAAGAATTTTTTTCATCTTTATATGAAACAATTTTGCCATTTTGTTCATAAGGGCATTGGTAACTCAACAAAATTTGAACCAAACTGGTGGGAGTTCATGTATTTTGGAAGGGATGAATATGCACGCACAATCTATATTGTCAACAGTCAAAACTGTGGCCATAAGAAGAACCCAATCTCCGAAATACTGGGGTCCCAAGTAATGGCAAATCGATAAGCAAGTAATGTTATAAACTGTAGGGATACTCTTGCAAATATTGAATTCAGTCATGCACCTGCATTTAGATCCTGATTCAAACTTTTGCTTTCGATCAAGGGTGGGCTTGGAGGTGCAACAGCTTATGCAAATTCAGAGAAGCTTATAAATTTACTGAAAAAACAAGCTGAGTCAAACAAGTTATATGGTGCCATATGTGCTTCTCCAGCTATAGCGCTCGAGCCTCATGGCCTTCTTAAGGTGCTTCTCTAATTGTTGTTATTATTGCTTGTATACTATGTGAATATTTTTCACCTCCTGCATTGAATAAAAGGGTGGATTGGTAACCTCTTGAGGTGCTTCTATAATTGTTATTAGTTGTTACTATTGCTTGTATACTATGTGAATCTCACCTCCTAAATGTGAGTGACATGTATTGTGGGGACTTGTGCTACACATCATACTGCACATTACTACTATGTGTTTAATTGTATGTAAGATGGAAGGATTACAAGCTTGTTCGGAGAGTCTTTTGTTTTTGACTTCTTTCTTGCTTCTGTTGCTACAGTTCAGTGTTTAGGCTCTGGTATAAGTCACTATTTACATGGCACCAAATTAACCAGAATTAAGTAGAACGGAAAATGCAAACAAGGATAGAACAAATAGTTCTTGGATTTAGAAATAATCAATAAACAAATAAACAAAAGCTAGCTTGTGATTTTTCTGTCAGCTTATTGCATAAATAATAGATGGTTTTGCCGACATTCTCTAACATTGGGTACTCACTAGACCATCCCATCTGGTACATGTCATTAACGAAAATAGAACATGTATGATTCATGAGGTGTCCTTGTCTTGTCTGACATGTAGAATTGATTTGTGTGGAATACTCATCAATTCTATCTCTGAATGCAGGGAAAGAAGGCAACATGTTTCCCTGCCATGCACGATAAATTATCTGATAATTCTGAGAGTAACAATCGGGTGGTGGTAGATGGAAACCTTATCACTAGCCAGGGCCCTGGTACCTCCATGGAGTTTGCTCTATGCATTGTTGAGAAGTTTTTTGGTCGTAAAAAGGCACTGGAGTTGGCTAAAACTATGGTTTTTGTTTGAGCTCTGGCTTTTCTTATCTTGGAAGATGTGGGAGAGGTTTGTTTAGATAAGTACTGTATGGGACCTTTTGTAGTTTGATTTTGCCGGCGGTTACTTGTGTATGCTTTTTATTGAGCACCTTGCTGTTGTATATAAATAAATAAGAATTGTCAAGTTATGAGACATAAGACATGCATAATCAGTAACAATGAGGCTGAAACAAAGGGAAGACGATATTGGTTCGTCTTTTGACACCTTTTAATATACTATTCACCTTAATTTATGCTTGTCGGCATTGGAATTTTCTGTTTAGGAATTGAACTTGTGGTCATTTAATATCTTTTTTATGGCATTGTACAATTTGGAGTTGGTTTCATGGAAGCTTAACGGTGAAAAAGAAGTTACGTAGACTGAAGGAAGCATAAAATATGTGGCAATGAGACGTCACGGATGACATGCTTTTGAATGCGCAGGATGATCTACGCCTCATCGTCACTATGTTTTCTTATATTTATTTAATTGAGATATCGATCATCTGGCTGATTTTCTTCAACGTACAATAATAATGGCAATATCTTGTGCGTTTCATATCATTATAATTATAATATGATGGCCTATGGGCCGATCGATATACACGTCTTCAAAATATAGCATTTAAAATTTTGATTTGAAGGTCTCATTTATATTCTATATATTAAAATTACTTATATCAGAAAAAAAATTCTACTTTTATTTTAGCTATTTTTTTTTAGATTTGTAGGACACGACTCTGTTGCATGCCAATAGTTATATTCTTTGGTCCGTCATTGAAGAATTAATTTTAAAAAAGTGAAAGATAGTTTTGCTTGTTCTGTTTGTTTGTGTTGTTTGTGTTGTTTAAAGAATGAATTGTGTCGATGTCAAGAGTAAATTAGCTGAGTAGAGAGCAGAGAGAGACCAACTCAAAGCAAAGCACTCACTAAGTCACTGCACCTTTAAGCCTTCTTTCTTTATTTCTTTCAGCAAGGAATTTGGTCGCTGCTGTGCTGGTGGGCTGGCCGTCTTCTATGACCATGACAGACAGACAGACAGACAGACACAGAGAGAGCGAGCGAGCTGCGAGTGCTTCCCTTCCTGCGTCCATGCTCACATCACATCACATTTTTACATGACATCTATATAAATGTACGTGGAGTCATCTCTAGCTAAGACAACTCGACCAAGACACTCTCAACCAAATGGCAGCGTCTTCTCCCATTCAGGAATATCACCATCAGACCAAGAAGAATGTGCTTGTTCCCGTCGCCCAGGGAACAGAGGCCGTGGAGGCCGTGGGCATAATCGACATCCTCCGCCGCGCTGGCGCCCACGTGATCGTCACCTCTGTGGGGAAAGGAAAGGACCGGGTAGTGGAGCTGACGGGGGGCATCCAGCTCGTTGCGGACGCCCTCATATCCGACTTTAACTGCGCAACCTCCTCCTTCCATCTCATCGCGCTTCCTGTACCTACTTCATTCATTCAGCATTCAATTTCTTCTATATTATATATATATATTGTATATATCTCTCTGTCTCAAGTAGACATGTAAAAATGATCGATACATGTAACATACTCAACGCCGCAGGGCGGAATGCAAGGACCACTCCTTCTGAGAGATTGCGCAGAGCTGGAGGCCCTCATGAAGCATCATGCCTCCAACGGGGGTCTCTATGGAGCCATCTGTGCCTCTCCTACCGTCGTCCTCTCCACCTGGGGCCTTCTCGATGGCCGCAGGGCAACCGGCCATCCTTACTTTATGGACAACTTCCCGCCCCAGGTCACTCCGCTCCAAGAGAGGGTGGTGGTCGATGGCACTGTTGTCACCAGCCGCGGCCACGGTACCACCTTGGAATTTGCCCTCGCCCTCGTCAAGCAGCTCTATGGCAACCACAAGGCCGACGAGGTTGCAGCACCTCTAGTACGTATACATAAGAATCTATATATATCTGCTTATCTTTTAATGAAATTCCCCATGTATTGCGAGCTTCAACTAATGTTAATTTCAACCGTGTATGCCGTAGCTGATGCGCCCGCACCACGGTGTTCCTTTTACATTCAAGGAGCTCAACCCGATTGCCTGGAACTCTAATACCATACCTCAGGTCAGTTCACATCATTAATTAATAACCAAATTCATACCCTCTTAATTAATTTTCTCTTTTCTCTATAATTAAATCTCAGCTCTCGCCTCCTTGTACCGGTACCATCAATTCCAAATCAAGCTTCTCTTGCGATTTCATCATTTTCTTATGTTCTATTTGAATTAGTTTCTTATGTATACTATGGTTCATCATTATGCCACAAAACCAAGAGTCCATGACTAGTACTGAATCTGTAGGCCAGTTAGTTCATGAACTGATCACTCTTCTCTGTAATCTTTGCCTTTTAGTGTTTCTTTCTTCATCTTCTTCTTGATTTTTCATTTCCAATTTGCCACTCTATATTTTGTAGATTCTGGTTCCAGTTGCAAATGGCATTGAAGATATTGAAGCCACCTTCATAATCTACATTCTACGCAGAGCTGGGGCTAACGTTATTGTGGTATCGCTCGAAAGTAATCTGCAAGTCGTGGCCTCCAAAGAAGTTAAATTCATTGCTGATGCATTATTGGATGAAGACGTGCTCAAGCTCGACTTTGACTTGATAGTTCTTCCAGTAAGTTGTTCTAAGGTTTAACAATATCATATTATGAGTGTAAATTGAGAACATAAATAGAAAACATTTAAGGACTTGTGCACAAAAAATATCATAATATCAAATTTACAAATATTGATATCAACATTCTTTCTAAATCAAAGCTCCATTTACTTGCCAGTTCTTTACGATTACCAGATTGTCGATCTCAACCTGACAATTTTCTGTATCATTACCTGTTAAAGTTGGAATCTCTTTCAATTATTCGAGACATCCATGAGTATCTAAATTCAATTTGGCCATGTACATCTATATATGAAATCCTCATTCAGACTTTTACTGTCTATAATTAAAGGGTGGGCTCGGAGGTGCACAAACTTATGCAAATTCAGAGAAGTTAATAAGTTTACTGAGGAGACAAGTTGAGTCTAACAAGTTATATGCTGCCATAGGTGATTCTCCAGCTATAGTGCTTGAGCCTCATGGCCTTCTCAAGGTACCTTTCAATTTTAAATAGTGTATTTGGTTTTTACTTCAGTGTTTAATCAAAATTTGAGATCATGATCTGACTCAAAATTTAGTAATGAGTCATAAATCCTGATAGAAGTTCTTGCATTAATTAATTATTACTAACAAATTATAGTATATGTAAGCATTTTACTACCACATCATTTGATAATAGTTTTATACTTCTTAGTATGTGTAAGTCTTTTGATAATATATAGTTCTTCTGACAATAAATTTGATCATTTTGGGGATAATGATGTCATATATTATTTCAAATGCAGGGGAAGAAAGCAACATGTTATCCTCCCATGTTTGAAAAATTATCTGACAAGTCTGAGAATAATAACCGAGTAGTGGTCGATGGAAATTTGATGACCAGCCAGGGCCCTGGTACTGCCATGGAGTTTGCTCTCTCCATAGTTGAGAAATTCTTTGGCCCTAACAAGGCACTGGATCTTGCCAAGATGATGGTTTTTATATGAAGCTCACCAGAGAGAGGCCTCAAAGTAAAACAGTTGTAGTCTTTTGAGGAGGTTCCGACGTCTATGATATAATTTGTAATTTAATTTGATAATAATAAAGCTTAAATTAATAAAGGAATTAGTAAATTGAGGAACATGTTATGTACTATATTTGCCACAATTGTTACAACCAGATATTATATCAGAACCTTTCAATTCAATAAATGATATGATAAAATATTTGTAATGTACAAGTAGCTTCTTTTTCTTTGATTGTTTTGCAAGAGCACTGTTAATTTGTTTTCCACTGATGACTGTATTTATATGTGCCATATTGTTGTACATGCTTCGACGAATTTAAGAAATAACTTTAGATTCATACTAGAAGAAGTAATGTCCTCCTGTTACGAAGCACAAGTATGCAATATGATGACACTACTACAAAAAAAGGCATCAACAACTGTTAAAAGAGTGTTTTATCAACGGTTCACAGAGAGTTGGGGATACTGGGGTCGCTAATGCCTAATAAATAACCGTTGTTGAATATGGGCAATCAACAACAGTTTTTTGATAATAACAGTTGTTGTTTCTAATGAATCAACAACGGTTATTACTTTAAAACAGTTGGCAAATTGCATTCCCCATTATTTTCAATATTTAATTAATTTACTTTGCCAACGGTTTTCAAATAATAACAGTTGTTGATTCTTAGGAATCAACAACGCTTATTGCTATTTAATAGTTGGCATATGTTTTTGTTTTTATTCTTTAATAGTTATATTGAATTCTTACCCAACCGTTTTTTTTCAATAACCGTTGGGAGGATTGATTTTTTTTTAAAAAAAATTGTTTATTTACTGTGATTAGCCCATTTCTCGTCCAAATTAGATATTATATTATATACCATATTAGCAAAAAGCATATACATTAGAAAACTAATAATGAATCCTAATAATACCACATAATTACCAAACTATAATCCAACATAATATCATATATTCACAGAATTATTACCAAACTAAAATCCAATATAATATCACATTTATATATCCTACAAAATTAAAATCCAAGTATCCAACATAATATCATAGAATCACAAATCCTAATATATGGCCATACACGTCATAACTTTTGCAACATAATACCAGTTGGGTATTATACCGCATGTTTTGGTACAAATCAATATGTTTGGCAATTGTTGTACTCCGGTTGTGGTGTTTGTGAGACGTTCCTACGGCGACCGACCACGGCCGCGGCCACGATCTTGTCTTGCCCCTCTAGGTTTAGCCATGTCTGATACCAATCTGTAAAAAAAAAAAAAAATTCCAAGTCAGTTTCTTTTCATGTACTTTATAAATGAGCCAAACTATCAAATCCAATTCAATTAATATATTGTCCAAACCTAAAAAAAATAATTTATAAATGAAGTAACTGATCCTTACTTATGCCCTATACCTAAATAATCAAGTTCAAATTCAATTCAATCCTAATAACACCAGACTTCAATCTGTTGTTATTACAAAGCAGAGATCCCATGTCACTCACCGAAATAAGTTAATACAAAGAGTATAACTTATCAATATGTTACTCACACAAAAATCCCAAACAGGAGGCCTAATTAAAAAAAATTATAGAGGTACCAAAATCGACATGATAAAATCTCTATTCATTGAATTGTTAAGTGCTAAAACCGCAAACCTTTACACAACCCAGATAGCAAATTTGACAAAAAATATATATATATATATATATATATATATATATATATATATATATATATACAGATTGATTTAGAACTAAGGTAAGAAACAACCTCGGAGGAGGGAAACTAGGAGAGGCGACAGTGGAATGGGCCGGCCGGACGGGGTCGGTCGGACTGCCATGGCTGGACGGGGACGCCTAGACAGTGGACTGGGGCGTTGCTATTTGGGACGGCCAGACGAGGACTCAACTAACGGAACGTCAGAGAATCCAAGAAGAATGGCGACGGTGGACTGGAGCGGCCGGACTGGGGCCGGACGGGATCGGTCTGACTGTGGCGGCGAGACGGGGCCGCCTAGGTAATTCGAAACTGGTAGATCTGGGGAGTTAGGGTTTGGTTTTTCTTTTTCTCTTCAGAGCCGAGAGAGAGCGGGGCAGTGAGAGTGGGAATGTGACAAGGAAGGGAAGGGATCAGGAAGGGAAAGGATTGGAATTGGATATGAAATTTTTTTTAAAAAAGAATCAAGAATGGTTTTTATAAAAAAAAAGTTGTTGAAAGCTGGAGGCGGGAACTTTCCCGCTGGGACAATCACCAACGGTTGTTAAGGAAAAACTGTTGTTAATTATTTTACAATAAATATTTTATGTTAAAAAGAAATCAACAACTGTTTTTAAGAAAAAACGTTGGTGAAGGTTACACAATTTGCCAACTGTTTTTGTATAAAAGCGTTGTTGATGTTTTTTATTTATTATTTTTAATTTTCATAACTTCCACCAACTGTTTTTTGTAAAGAACCGTTGGGAATAAAAATTATTTCCCAACCTTTTTTTAAGGGAACAGTTGTTGATTCTTTCTCACCCTTTTTTGTCATTTTACTGTAACTCTTTACCAATTGTTGTTCTTTATAGTGAACCGTTGGGAATGCTTGCACATTAATATTTTATGTTACCAAGAATCAACAACGGTTTCTACTTTAGAAACCGTTGGGAATGCTGTCCCTTTCCCAACGGTTTTTTATAGTGAACTGTTGTTAATTCTTGCACATGAATATTTTATGTTAGCCAAGAATCAACAACGGTTTAAACTTTAGAAACCGTTGGGAATTATTTGCCTCTGCCAACGGTTTTGTATTGTATGGAGTTGTTAGTGTTTGCAAATTAATATTTTATTTCAGAGGAATCAACAACTGTTTCTTCTTAAGGAACAGTTGGGAATGATATGCCTTTCCCAACTGTTTTTTAAAGGAACAGTTGTTGATTCTTTCTCAGATTTTGGGCAAGTCTTTACCAACTGTTCCTTCTGATAAACCGTTGCTGATATGTTTAATTAAATTTCCAAAATGCCACTGCCACTTTTCAATAACGATTTTCTTGATAACAGTTGCTAAGTTGGGGTTGGTAAAGCCCATCTCTGTGGTAGTGTGAGCCTCAAAACTGCTTTATTTACTGATCAGTTTCCTCTTTAGAGATTTGGCCGTGTTTTCTTGAATTTTCATCTACTTTTGTTATTGAGTTTATATTTGAGGTCTCCACATAAATGATTGAATTCTCAGCCCATGGCGGGCAATAAAAATCATGTCTGAGGTAAGAAGGAATTTTCATGGGATTACATTTGTGGATCTCAGTAATATAATGCACCTGCAAATTGAAATCCTGCAGTGATCATAAATATCGATCATACAACATATTTGGTGCATTTTCTGTACTGATTTTGGTAGTAGCTCACTGTTGTTGTAGGAAAATCTTTAATTTTGTAAGGGTACCTGGATACTATACTATACATGCATTGCATGCCAGAACGTATGTATAGTTCATCTGTGAAAGCAGATTCAGAAATCAGAAAATATATATTGTCACAGAATAAATCTCAGTAGTGAGTAATTATAAAGCCTGTGAATTTAGTCACAGTGAGAAAAGAGAAAAGTGTAGATGGATCGACATCAACTAATAGTAGTACAGGTACAGGTACAGGTACAGGGAGCCTAAACTATATGGGCCTGGCCCGCTTGGTACCCTGGGCCTTCACCTGTGATTGAGTGAATAAAGGAATGGCCCAAAAATTGGTGAATTTACGCAAATGAAGACACACCACTCGATGGCCAACTCTGTCTCTGGAAGAGTGGAAGGAAAGGCCTTTGAAATTACCGTGATTTCTGTATGCAAAACTCCAATATGCGCCTTCTTTTATTTGTGTGTTCCGTTGTATTAATTATTATATGTTGTTGCTCACTTAACAGGAACGCAGTATTAGTTATAAAGATAATCTTCTACGTTCAAGGATATGTAAGTTTAATTTCTACCAAAACATTATAACTATTTTTTTTTTAATTACAGAATTTTTTATTTTTTTGAGATAAAGATGAGGGTCAAGTCACTCAAATTTAAATATTCATAAAAGACTCACCATCTGGGTTTCGAATCTGCAACCTTCCACATTGAGAGCGTTGCCCTTAGCCACTAGACCAAAGACTAGTTCTTAGTTAAGAAACTTAAATTCTAATTTGTTTATCTTAAGAAACATTTGTTCACAAAAAATGCAGCATTTATTTAGCTATATATATATTCAAAGAGTAATGCCTCAATTTTTTTGGCTTCCATGACTCTATCATACCTCCATTTTTTAAATTTCAAATACCTCAAAATTAGAAACTAATTTTTTAAAACAAAATTATTAGATTTGATCTGTATCACTTTATTTATGGGTATGTAAGAAATTATGAAATTTAAACATAGTTTTATTGACCTCAGGAATTTCAAAAGAATGCACTAAGCAATTTCTAGTCATTGATTTTTAAATTCATTGACTAAAATCTAACAATTTTTTGAATTTAAAATCTTGTGTTACTTGAAATTTAAATTGAAGACGTTGGAACCCACCTCATATTCAAAAACCATTAAAAACGTTTGAAGTCTTTGCCATTTAATGACAAAAAAAAAAGTTATTTGCCATTTTAAACTCAAATTAAACGATTTATATTTTTCGGGACATAAGTTTTTCCACACATTACCACGTAAGTTTTACCACACATTACCACTGTCATCAGCATTGGGTCATACTTGGTTTCATTTCTAACTCCTAACTTGTTTGGGACTAAAGGCTTGTTGTTGTTGTAATTTTTTCCACACGTGACAAATTAATAAATTAATGAATTAATTGAAATGGCTAGGGAGACACCACGTCTGACAGATATTGATTTCGGCGATAAAAGGTGCGATTAAAAGTCCGTAATTGCGGCTTTAGTTGTCTTCTTATTTCATAGGAGATCTGGCACGTTTTATATTTGTTGTACCATCACAGCCCACCTTTACCTTTTAAGATACGCAACTAGCATATTCATAATTACCACAGTAATTAGTAAGAAGCATAGTGTAGATTAATTATCATAGCAATTTGCTTAAGCTCACCAAACCCTCCTATGCACTTAATTATAATAATATTTTTTTATTTATATAAATTCGTAAATTTCTTGTATAAAAAAACTTCAATAATGGAGTACAAAAATTTTCGATTCTTAAAAATTTCAAGTGTTTGCTCTAAATTACTTAAGGTGGCTATAAATTTTTAATAAATAAGTGAATTTCTGAGTCTTCTGACTAGTAATAATGGTACTGCTTATTAATATGAGAAACTAAAGTTTAGGAAACCGAGAAGATTTCTTCTGAATATCTGAAATTATAGGACTTGGTCAATTTTTACAGCAGAAAACTAAAATAATTTTGAATTTTTAGTCTTCTCATCATTGAAATTAAAGGATTAATTAATGTGGGCTAAATGTGCCGGTTCAGAAATAAAAGGAAAGTTTTAACGATTTTCTTTCTGTTTTCAATTGGTAAGAAGAAATTATCTGTAAGTCGCGATTGCAAAATCAACGTTTTGTATTTTTTCAGATTTTTCAATTAGACAAGTTTCATATTTTTTTTCTTAAAAAAAAAAAGAAATTAAAGTAACATATATTCCTTTCTGTCAGAATCTTTTACGGAATTAGGTAAAAATTTTCATATCATGATATATCAACGAACATTTAAAAATAACAACTTCTCAATGGTCCCTACCTAAAGTTTGTATTTTCAAACTGGTCCCTACCTTAAGTTGGTATTTTCAAACTTTAGGTAGGGGAATATGAATATGGACTGGTTAAAGCAAAACTATATTTGCGCATATCAATTAAATTCGCAATGTGAGTATACAATTTAAAATTTAAGTTTAGTCTAGCCCATTTGATTGGCATAATATTAATATATGAATCAATTAATGTATAGAGTACTTGAGTACATATTTGTCTTTTCTTGCACAAACTTTGATTGGACATACCCAAGCTGTTATAAACGTATAATAAAGTTCGTATATATAATAATAAGGTTTTTCAAATGATTGTCTCGTCTTGTCTTGTGCATAGACTACGTAAGCTTATAAGTTTAAATACAATTTATGTTGCATCATCACCAACCTAACGCAATCATAATTCATAGGTAATAAAATTAAAATTGATGAAATGGAGTTTCCTAAGAAGAATTCTCGTTTCAATTTCCTTACTGGGCCTCTTTTTTTTTTTCCTTTTTCCTTTTTTTGGTGTTTCAAGTGCTAAGCCACGAAGATCAAACTAAAACTAGTCTTTTGATTATACCTTTCTTTTTCCAAGCCTTACTTTTTCCGAACTCTGGGGATACAATCCTCTTCAAATCTCAACTTGTGGTCCTAAAAAATCCTTCATGTCAAAACATCCATTTTTAGATTTTTTTTTTTTTAAGTTTTGTTTTTCTTTTTGAGATCTTTTAAGATAGCTTCAAATTTAAAATAATGATTTATATATATATAATTATCATTTACAAAAATAAAACAGATATTTAGAAACTTGTAAAAATGATAAATTTTTTTATGGATTTTGATATAAAGAATATACTGACACCATAAATCGAGATTTCAAGATTGTTAAGTTTATGAGAATGGGATATGATTGTTATATATTTAGCTTTCAAATGTAAGATTGCAGTATCAGCAAGTTTTGCGGTTTTTCTGGATCTCAAATTTCAGCTAAAATTAAAAAAGAAAGATCCAAAAATTGTAATTTAGAGGTCCGTTGTTAATTAGTAAGAAAATAATGGCAAAAATTGTGAGAATGGTCCATTTTAAATATATTTTTGGTAAATAAAATTGTGATAATTTTTTAAGTAAGATGTTGACACATTTTCTGCAATTTAGTCCACATTTAGCTACAATTAATGACAAATAGATTTTATTAATCAAAATTGTTTTGGTTGTATATTTCAAGTTTCTATTTCAGTGTTTTTGACAATTACGGTAGTTCGAAATCAGCTGTGATCCAAATCTGATTGTAGGCTCTTAAGATCTAGATTGGACGGTTGAGATTCCTTCAAAATCCTCTCTAAAAGACATCAGTTGTTGGATTGAGATTGCAGGACTTGCGATCATGTTTGTCCTCAACTCAAATCTGAAAAAGGTTTTCAAAGTATGAGAACCCCAACCGGCCAACCCGACCATGAAATAGGGTCATATTTAGTGTCTGCAACAAATGTGTCCACATATACATATTGATACAAAATTTAAGAGAAGTGTTACAAATTTTGAGATATGTATTACAATATTTGTATATTTATATATTTGTAGACACGTGGACACTACGAGGACAATTGGAAATTTGCTTTGAAATATACAGAGCTAGCGCCGGTTTCTGACTTTATTTAAACGGGCGTGAGGTGACTGGTGACTGGTGAGAAAAAAAAGAAGAAGAAAATTGTTGGCATGAGCATTGAGCCGTCTGCCGTCTGCCGTCTGCCGTCATTTGGAAATAATAAATTGAAGTTAAAAATAAGGGAAGAAAGAAGCATTTAGTGAATGATCGATCCAGAATTAATTCTAGATGATGAGATGAATGGTGGCCTTGTGGGCATTGCGGATCCAAGCGTTCGTTGATCATTGCGCCACATGAATTTGCAATTGAGTGCTATCTAGTGTTCACTCTATGGACATCTATAGAAGACACACATTGAATTGTCAAATGGAATTCATGTGGGCCCAAGTGTAACACTTACACTCACATGTGTGACTTTATGAAGAGTGGACAATTAATGTTTCCCTTTGCAATTTGCTCGAACTGTAATTAATTTGTTCAGACTTGATTCCATTGGACAACCACCAAGCAACAGTTTGCAATTTAATTGTTTAAACTATAATTCCCACATCAGCTTTGTTTTTTTTGAAGTGAAAGAACCACTTGATAATAAATAAATTGTGTTTTCGATGTATATATGCATGTATGTATGTATGATGCAAATTTCTTCTTGTTTTAGGGGGGAGAGGACAATTTCATCATCCTGAATTGCTGATGGTGATGGTGATGGTGATGGTGAGAGCCTGGACTCGTGCAGCTGCTGCTTAATTAATTCCCTTCTTGAAACTAATTAATAATTTTCATTTTTCAGATGAATGACGACGCCAAGGAAGCTACATAATTAAATAATGAGAAACAATAATATATTAATATTAACACCAACCATTTACCATTTCCTTCCTTGTATGATGTATCAATCAAATCAAATCATTATTAATATTATTATTATTATTATTAATTAATGATTGATTACGGTAACAAACAACGACAGCAATATTAATCTACACCTCTAACTTTGGTTGCTAGTTACTACTTATCAGCGGAGTTGGAGATATATATAACTGGAACTGGAAGCCTCACTTCCACTAGCTTTATATTGTACACTAGATTGCTCGTTGCTGCTGCTCTGCAGCAACTAATATTCGCATGAAATGTTCTTTTCAGAGGGGGAGAGGATTGTATGTTAACGTTTTAGTATTTGCAGATATGTTGCGGTTTGAAATAATATTTTATTGAATCTGTATTAAAAATTTATTTTATTTGATAAAATAAATTAGTCATGGAATCATATTAAAAGTACTAGCTGCATGGTTTACTCATCAGTCATCACAAATAAGAAAGAATAGCAGGACTTCATAAATAAATAAAGGTGACAGATTGTCGTGTCGGATCGGGTTCGGGTCAGATCTGTTTGACCAAATGAAAATGTCGGGTCAGGTATCGGGTTGACGTCTGCTGACATTTTTCGGGTCGGGTCGGGCAGATTTTTTGGGTCTAGTCAGATTTTGCACCTTTGTTCCCGGGTCAGAACAGGTTCGGATTCGGATCAGTCTGATTTTTCCTAGAACACGGGTCAAGTCGGGTTTGGGTCAATCTCACTTTTCCTGGAACACAAGTCGGGTTGGGTTGGGACCGTCGGGTTAGTTTGACTTTCCCTGAAACTCGGGTCAGGTTTCGGGTCGCCTGATTTTGACACCTCTATTAATAAATATTTGAATGAAGTAGACTTAAATCATCTAGAATCAGATCAGCTTTTTATTTGAAGTGTGATCCGAAAAGAAACTTCAATGAAGGAGAGTAAGAAAAAGTGCGATGACATCAGGCGGCGTCAGCACGAAGAATGAGAACCCCTGGATTTCAATCAGATGGCCCAAAAGATGAATGCTACTGTTCATCCTGGGATAAAAAGCCATCCCGGCTTTACCTATTATAATTATAATGTCATGCATCATCTTGAGAGTTAGACTATTATACTAACATTAGCATTTCGCACCGAAATGCTAACGCCTCAAAATTTATGTTATCGTGTCCGAAATTATGATTTATGGTACTCAATAAATTCTTTATATGAAAATATTAGGGGATATAAAATTTTTTCATTTTTAGAATTTTCTAAGTATTTGTTTTGTATTTTTGAAAATAGCATGTCAAACATCAATATTTTATTAATATTTATGAGCTCTTTTTTAAAAATCCAAAATAAATACTTAGAAAACTCTAAAAATGAAAATTTTTTGTATTCCCCAATATTTTTCATGTAAAGAATTTATTGAGCACTATAAATCATAATTTCGGATACGATAACATAAATTTTGAGGCGTTAGCATTTCGGTCTGAAGTGCTAACGTTAGTATAATAGTCTAACTCTCATCTTGATTATTATTATTGAGTAAGAGCTAGCTTTTGAAGGATCAGTTCATAACACAACAAAACTAAACCCCAAAAAGGCAATAAAGAAACAACGTACTAATAATATGTGAAAGAGAAGGTCCGCATCACTTGCATAGTTTTTCCCATAAATAGATTCATTCTCCCTTTCTCTTTTTCTTCCACGGATCCTCAGCACTTCCATTAGCATAGTTCCATTCCACTCCCTCTCTTCTGTTCTGTTCTGTTGATCACAATACAACACAACACAACACAACACAAAGACCTCTTCTTCTTTTTCTCCCACCTCCACCTCCACCTCCACCTCCATTGCAAAACCCAACATAATTAAATCTCTCACACTAAATACACAGAGAAGATGATTCTTTTTCCAAGATCAAACCTTTCTCCCAATAGATAATCACAATCTCCCCATTTGCAATCAAGGTAATGGAAGCGGCCCTTCTCGGATACAAAAAGGCACAAACCAACACACCCAACTCCAAATTGCAAGTAGAGAACCAAACGACAAAACTCAAACAATCGATTAACAAGTGGTCGGGGCCGAGTTCGAGCCTGGTGCTGGACGGGCGGAGAGGGGAGCTGGTGCGAACGGCGGCCGTGAGAGGAGGGAAGAGGGGCGGAATAATGTTGGATGATGAGAAATCGAAATCGAAAGCTGCGATAGCATTGAGGAATCATAGCGAGGCGGAGAGGAGAAGGCGAGAGAGGATAAATTCGCACCTGGCTGTCTTACGGGGCATGCTCACCGGCACCGACAAGGTACGTACCTGCCTTTGTAATTAATTAATTAGTTGACTTCTCTCAATTGAATGTTAATTGCATCCATTAATTGATTCAGTGCTAGCAATAGCATCGATGGATCATATATTAAGGCCAAAGCAAGCTGCATGCTGGGCTTGATCAGGGCAGGGGTCATTCTTAGTAACAGTAACAGTAATAGTAATAGTAATAGTAGCATTGAGCAATTAAATTAATTAATTAAGAAGCACTTCACTTCACTTGAGCAGGTCAGTTAGCACTGTTACGATTCCTCCAATAAATTTTAAGCACTCTCGAATGGACTGGACTGGACTGGACTGGACTAGCTCATGTTTTCTATATATTGTCTAGTGCATGCTTTGGTCTTATCACTTTCCCACTTCTATTTCCAATTTCCAAACATGTTAACAACAGTACCTTCCGCATCGACAACAATCTATCTGCTAACTTCATTATGTTTGTAACTGTTGGCAGCTAGACAAGGCATCCCTGTTAGCACAAGTACTCAACCATGTCAAGCTTCTCCAAATCACAGCAGCACAACACGCCCAATTGCAAGCCTATGCCATTCCATCACACACCGACCAAGTCGCAGTCTGCTGTGAACCTCTTACAGCAAGCACCACTTCTACTACCTTCCTTATTCGCGCCTCCATCTGCTGTGACGACTCCCCTCAACTCTATCCACAACTCAAACAATCATTGCAGAATCTACACGAAAGAGTCGTTCGAGCGGAAATTTCTTCTCTGAGTGGAAGAGTAAAGATTGTGCTTTTTATAATGCGTGAGATAGGTGAATTAGCTGATGGGGTCAAAAGGAATACCGTAGTGGCTTCAATAGACCAGGCATTGAGGTCGGCGCTTCAAAGAGTGAATTCTTGCATGGAGTTCATGCCAAGGGCCTCTAATCTGTTGAATAAGAGACGAAAGATTTTGCATTTTGATTCCTCGAGCTCTTCTTCATAAAAATGTGATAGCTAGTGTCTTTTATCAGACTCATCGCGGTGCATGTTTGGAGTGCCATTATATATTTATATATATGGTCAGAGGGTATTATTCTGACAGAAATAAATTTTTCTTTTTTTTTTTTTGTTGTATAGCTACGTGATATGTTAACACTTTTTAGTATGTTGAATGCATAGATTCCAATTGATTTTAAGTCTGAATGTGTTGTTAGTTTTAAGAAAATAAGAAGAAGAAGAGCCTTAATTATATAAATTTTGTTGTTGTGGGCCGCTGGCGGATTTTGGAGGGTTGGCGTGACCGTGAGAGAGCTGAGAGCCTATATAAGGGCATTTCATTGTTGAACTTGATTTTAGAAGTTGATGTATTGGGCCGTTAGTTCTCAACATTGTAATTAATTTGAGGCCTCTATATATACTATAGAAGCAAAAGATAAATCGTTAAGAGATTTCATATATGGGCTAAATTAATTTGAGTCTTTATATATAGTTTGGGCCATGGTATTTCAAAATATATGTTTATCATAAGGAGAAGAGAAGAGAAGGATAATGATTGGTGTTATCATGCACGTATAGCATAGATCCGGATCCTCTAATTATCCTCATCTGCTATTAATTCAAAAAGAAAAATAAATAAAATTGTGTTATTTCAATCAATCCGATGGCTCTTTAGCAAAGTAAGAATATATATATATGATTGAATGAATATCATTAATTAATTCCGCGTAGATGCACTAACTGCATTGCCATAGGACCCTCAATGAAGATGAGGACAAATCAATTAATTTTATGAGATGCTATATATATATAATTGCCTGATTTTCTCTTCTCATATCATTTTCCAAGTACAGTGGCAGGCCACTTATAACAAATGAAATGATAATATTGGAATTGGAATTGCCTAGCTCCAAAGGTAGGTAACCGAATGGTAAGGCACCAAGGTCCCATTAATTGCATTGCATGCTAATTAACTTATCATTTAATACGCTTTCATTATTTGATGTGACTTGAGAATCTGAGATCGATAAACCAATGCATGCATCCATCTACCCTTCTACTTCTACTACTACTTCTACTTCTAGTCAACTTATCGATCGATCGATCCAGATCAATTAATTTAATTTAATTTGGCACACAACACAACATATGAAACATGAAAGAAGCACCTATATATATATCTCTCTCAATCAAGTAATTGCAATTACTAGTTTTGGTCTTGTGTACAAGTAATTTCTTATCCTTAATTTGTGCATGCCGTTTCTCAACTGACTATATATATATATACAGTATAACTTTCCCAAAAGTAACAAACCGATCGAATTCGAGGGGCAGGGAATATTAATTAATGTATATCTTCTCTGGTTATTAATGAATCTTCAGATGTATATACCCAGAGGCAGATCGAGAGTCCCACGTATCACATTCACAAATGGACGATGCGCTGCATGTACGTTTATTCAATCCGGGAAATTTTCCCTAAATATAGCAGTAGTATGTAATATATATATATATATATATGCATCATCTTGACCCTTTGTATCTTCTGACTTTCTAAGTTGATCCACTTAATTAATTTATCATGGGTTATATATATATATAGAGAGAGAGAGAGAGTTAGGCTACAATAATATGCATATCACGGTTTTACCGTACTATGCAGTCCGTATCTCCATTTTCGGTATCCAAATAGTCGATCCAAACTGCTCAACTTAATCTTTATATCAAAATATGCTAACAAACCAAATTTTAGAATTTTTAGAATTTTTTTGCTATTTTCAATGATGGGAAGAAAATGGCTAAATCCGAGGATTCTGGTTCATACAAAACAACGATTTTCTCCCCATCATTATAAATTACAAAAAATTTCTAAAAATTATAAAATTTTGTTTCCTAGTATATTTTGATATAGAGATCACATTGAGCGGTTCGGGTCGACTATTTGGATAGCAAAAATGTAGGTACATACCGCATAACACGGCAAAACCGTGATATGCATATCACCATAGCCTAATTATATATATATATATATAGTAAAACTATGGTGCTCCTAGGAGCATGGAGGCCTCCCATGCTCCTAACTCAAAAATCATACTTAACCATCTCAAAATTTCGATTTATGGGTCTCATTAAATTCTTTATATCAAAATATCATAGGATACAAAAATTTTCTATTTTTTGAGATTTTTAAGTATTTGCTTTGTATTTTTTAAAGATGACATAGTTTAATACATTATTTTATTATTATTATTTTGTGGTCATTCTAAAAAAATCCAAAACATATACTTAAGAAACTAAAAAAATGGAAAAATTTTTTATCCTAAGAGATTTTGATATACATAATTTAATGAGAATGATAAATCAAAATTTCATGATGGTTTAGTATGATTTTTTAGTTAGGAGCACGGGAAGCCTCCGTACTCTTAGGAGCACGCTAGATTTACTCATATATATATATTGGAAACGAATCTATTAGTAATTCTTGACAAGTAATTGTATACAAGCTTGTAAAAGGACAAACTGTGAACCATTAATTATAACATTTGAGATTAAATTAGTATGCATGAGCATGAGAAATTGGAATTAGAAGCGAAAGAAAAGGGAAGTGGAAATGTGGAATGTGGAATAGTAGTGCCAACTAGAACACTCCATGTGGCGCACGTGCCAAGCATATGCCACCTCATCCCCGTAGTTTCCACCTCCTTTAGTTTCTTTAATTAATTAATTAATTAATTTTCTTCTGGGAGCCATCAGCCATCAGCCATGAGCCATATAAATTATTGTATGTAGTAATTAGAGTTTATATATATATATATATGTGGATTAGTACTCTTTTCCTAATTAAACATTACAGTACTACACTACACCTACATATAGCTAGTAAGCTAGCTCGTTATTAAGTAATTGATATATAGGTTGATTTATGAGCTTCAGCCTTCAGCTGTATATATTATTAATTAATTAATTAATTAATTAAAATTACTGGGCCATTACTTGTCCACTGCTAGCTAGCATTTAATTTGCATTTTCTATATATGTTGCTTAAATATTTATTAATTTATATATATAGTAGGAGCACGATACACAAGTAAGTGTGGGATCCGATCGATCGATCGATCGATCCGTCCGCACATATATATATATATATATATAATAAAAATTAGAAGTCGCGCGCTCGGTCTGGTCTGGGACAACATTGCATATTTGCATTGCATGCGCAATTTATACATAAATATATAGGGATAATCTTTTGTACCCCGCCCTATCGTACCCCGCTATTGTACCCCGCATATCGGACGGTCCGTATTCATTCGCGGTCGTGCGCGTTAAATAATTATTCCCAATATTTATTCCAATTTCAAACCTTCCAATTCTACTCCCGTAACCGATTTCAAATTTGAACGACGGAGGTTCTATTCCGTCATCGCCTTCCTGCAGTGCGAGCGTTCTTCTCCGGCGACGGCGACGACGCATCTTCCCTCCAGCCTGCGACGCATCTTCGCCGGACCTGCGCTTCCCTCCCTGCGCCTCCCTCCCTGCGCACGCTTTCTTCTTCCCTCCTGCGACACATATTCCGTCTGTATTCATCTTGACATTCCTCTCTCGATGCTCTTTCATCAATTTGACGACGTAAGTTTATTGAATTGCTCAAATTTGAGTTTAATTCAATAATTTGCAACTATTATTACTTGAATGTATTATTACTTTGTTAATTCGGTATTATTACTTGCATTTGCAACTATTATCTCTGGGTTGTAACCAATAATACTTATTATTTGATTTCATTATTTCTTATTTGTACACACGTTGAATTGTTCAAATCTGAGTTTAATTCAATAATTGAGTCTAGTTCTTCTCATTTGAGTTCAAATTGTCCGAACACTCGAATGTATTGTTACTTTGTTAATTTAGTATTATTACTTGCATTTGCAACTATTATCTCTGGGTTGTAACCAATAATACTTATTATTTGATTTCATTCTTTCTTATTTTTAATTGTACACATGTTGAATTGTTCCAATTTGAGTTTAATTCAATAACTGAGTCTAGTTCTTCTCATTTGAGTTCAAATTGTCCGAATACTCGAATGTATTGTTACTTTGTTAATTCAGTATTATTACTTGCATTTGCAACTATTATCTCTGGGTTGTAACCAATAATACTTATTATTTGATTTCATTCTTTCTTATTTGTATACATGATTTCTGCTATGGCCATTTAGTTTATTAGTTTTCTGTGTTGTATGTAAAAAAATGTACTTATTAATTGAGGTCAATTATTTTAAATTTGAAAAGTATTTCTCCTTTATTGAGTTACTATTATTACGTACATGTTAAACTATTATTGGTCATGTACATTGAAGTATTAATGGTTGTTCTTGTATGTGTTTCTTATGTTTTGATTTCAATGTATTAGTAAGTTACTCATTTTGTATTACAATGATAATATTATTAGTTTGATAATGTTACTATTATTACTTACCAATTGTTTGTATTGTTGTTTAATTGTTCTGCAGTTGTTCTATTTGTTTGTATTATTATTTAACTGTTGTATTGTTTCTCTTTTGTAGGTACAAATTAGCAAGGAGAGACTTATTGTTGCCTATAAAATTCAGACCGATTTAAGAAACACAAATAATAGGGTTAGGAGAGCTGTTTAATTAGGGCAAAGAGTTTCTTTTATCTTAAGAAAATTGGTAGTAGCTGTTTTGGTTTTATTTTATGAATGATGTGTGGATGTTTTTAGTTTATTTTGTGAATTATGTTTTAGTTTACAAAACAGATTTATGCTTTTGTTATAATGTAGGTATTATTACTTATAGTTTTTGTGCTGTTTTATTATGTGATATGGTTGGTTGTTATGATTTTTAACTGTGCATATAAGCTTTGTTTCAGTGGGAAGTTTGTATTATGACTTTACTTCAACTATATTATTAACTACAACATGAAGTACTATTATCTGTTATTTGTGAAAAAAATGTGTATTATAGTTGTTTTTAGTTGGTATTATTAATGTGTTAACATGGTATTGTGATATTGAAAATAAAATAAAATTTTATCATATTTTATATTATATTTATTATTATTAATTTCAAAAAGCACTAATTGTAGAAGTTACTTACAAAGGTCTGAATTTTGACAATCACATAAGAACATTCGTATATAAAATGAAATGGTATTACTACTTCTGTATACTAAGTATTTAGACCATCTATAATATGTATTATTAGTTGCAGAAGTTTAGTTTTCCATATTAATCAAACGGGGATTTGATCGGGGTATTTGACTTTTTTTCATAGTCACGTGTTTTTTTGGATGTGCAGAATGTATGCATTGTAGGTATTATTACTTCTTATAGGTAGTATTTAGGGTTTGATCTATAGGTATTTAGACTTTGGAACGAAATGTTTAACGCGCTTATAACACATTGTTAGTATTATTAGTTGGACTGTAAATGCATTTGGGATTTGGTCAATGTGGGGTATTTGACCGGGGTATTGAATGTGGGGTACTCATATCTTCTCCCAAATATATATATAGCTGCTTTAAGCAAGGGGAATCAATTGGATTGGAGTGATTGTATTTGTATTTGTATATCATAATATGAAAATTGGAAGATTAAAGCTGAAGCTAGCTAGCCCAAATTAATTAGTTAATTTCGGCCTTGGCCTTGGCCTTGGGGGTCCAGCACCAGGCACCAGGCACCAGCAGCAGTAAGTTCTACTTCTACTTGTACTAGTAGTCTAGTACCACTGTACCAATAGGCAGTAGTAGTCCCAGATCCAAGTAAAGTAGTAAACTAGCTAGTAAAGGGCATGCAAAGTCGAGGCACAGGCACTAGATAGATCAGAAAAACTCAAAAAAGCATGTATTGCATTGAATATCAATATTCTAATTCTACGGTGGGATCCACCAACCGAATACTGATTAATTAATTGATTCATAGCCTGACAAGTCACCAAATGCAATTGCTTATATTATATATGCAGTATGCAATATGCTTCTGCAGTTATGCTATCATATTCATGCATGCTATATATGTAAACATAACATAACATTCCATTTCCATGTGATCCTCATGATGACTTGGCACTTCATTCTCCTCTCCTCTCCTCTCCTCTCCTCTCCTTGGTGCGCTGCATCTGCATGCCTCATAGTCATAATTATAGTCATGGTCATAGTCATAGAGTGATAGTGATTGGATTCATGCCAGTTTAATTGCCACTACCCTCACCATGCACTAACTCAGCTCAACTCATTTTCTAATTGATTGCATTGCTGCTGCTACATTGCATGTGCCGTGACTTCATTCTGTTATCCACAAATCTAATTAACTATATTTCTACAATAAATTAATTTATATCATCAACAATATTTACTCCTTTTTTCCTTGCAAAAAAGTTCTTGATGAAGCATAAATTAAGTTTGTATACTTTCAGTCTCATTTGATATATACTTATCAAGAACTATCAAGTTTGTATAGTAATTATAACTGTCTAAATTTAATAGTAAAATCTTAATGAAGCATCAAATGCCACTCAAATTGAATGAAATCTGAAACACAATCAATCTATAAGTAAATAAATATGGTTGTAAAAGATTTTCTATTTTTAAGAATTTTGTGAATTTAATTATAAGCTTCATGGCAATAGTCTAAATTAATATAGCATTTTGTGGAGAATGGAGACAGTCCTCGAGCAGAAATGAGAATGAGAGGAGTTATAAAAAGACAATCATGAAATGCAATTAATTAATAATCCGGCTGCATATATCTCATGGATTAGTAATGACTAATGAGAAATGAAAAGAAAAGTAACGAGAAATGAAAGAAAAGTAATGAGAAATCTCGATGGCAGTAAAAGTAAAAGTTAAATATAATAATAATACTAATAATAAAAAGGAGCAGTACAACAAGTGGGATAATTAAAAGGGTATAAAGAAAGAAATAGAAAAGGAGATGTAGAAATGACAGAGAAGAGAGAGGGCTGTGAAATTCTGCACCGGATGACGACGTATGACGCAACATGTCACGGCCCAAGAGAGGAGAGGATGGGTGCTGCTTTCTGCCAAAACCAAAAAATAAATAAATCATTTTTGGGCAAGGGACGGACGGAATATTATCTAAATTAATTACTTAATTTCAAAGTACACTACTTGTATTATATATTCGCCTTTTTAAAGCTGGATCCCCATTGCCCATTGGCCCTCCCTTGCCCAGCCTAGACCCTTTTTATTTATTAAGTTTATTATTATATTATATTCTTAATTATATTATATTATTGTTACATTATCATAATTATATTATGCTTTCCTTCTCCAATTTTCCCATCTAGGAATAGAATCAATCTCTACATTCTTCCACTGTTGACACTTGTTGTTTGTGACGGATATGCACTGCAATTATATATCACCAACCATCCTTTCATTCTTAAATATTTGGGTTTACTTAAATATATGCTGCTCCAGTACATTCTTAATCAGTATTGGTCCATATATCACTTATATTTGGTAATTATTTAGTTACCCATACATTGTTCTCAAGTTTATATATACACAAGTCTTTTGTTACATACTAAATTTTATATTTACATGGATATTTTTTGCCATACCACTTTATCTTTACAACATTTACAATAATCTCTATTCTCTCCTACAAAGAAATGGGAGAGAATTCTTTTTAGAAATCTTCAAAAAAAAAAAAAAAAAATGTTTACACATATATGGTCCATATATGGTTGAGCTTATAGATTGATATATTGTAGTGTTACAGAACATTATAAATATTCTTTCAAATATGTATTATTTGACTGATGTTTTTACAGAACCTAACACAAATAACATGTACTGACCCCACTAAAGATTTATACTCCCTCCGCCACTGCACAGATTATGGTCTAAGCTAATATCTACCATTACTTATGGTCAATCCAACGCTTCAAATTGAACCAGGCTATCTCCCTATATATGTGCATCTTCTCATCTCTCTTATCTTTCATATTTCATTTGTTTCACAACCAAATTCAAAAATATTAGAGGTAAAGAATTGTGGAAACAAGATATGGTTTGAAGTAAGGATAACTCAAATTTGTGCACTGAAGTTTTAAACGGCCATAACTTTTGATACGAAACTCCAATTGACGCCATTTTTGCGGTGTTGAAAAGCTAATGACGAAATCTTTGAAGGTGCCCGCCGTTGGCCGGATGGACGAGTTTTGGCCCTAATTACGTCATTTAAAATCTCAAATCTCCAGTTGAAGTTTTTTTATCCATTTTTTTGTCACTTTTTTTTTTTTCCTCCTTTCTTATTTTTCATTTTAAAATTGACAAATTGTTAGTATTGATCTTGAGTGTATCTATCGGTGTGTCAGTGCATATTACATGTAAGGAATTAATTTGATCTTTATTTTGTGATTATCTTATATGCGGAAATTTTTTGTATATTTTATAGTTAACTTATGTACGAATCTTATAATTGAATCAAATATTGAAATCATAATATTTAACATTATGACTAGTTTTTCATGCATTTTAATATTTACTATGAAAATAATACTATATATAGCAGGTAATGCTAATTATTTTTTTAAGAAAAAATCAATATTTAGTATCGATTGTTACAAATAACCGACTAATGTTACAATTCAGTGACAGTCATTTGGCAGTCACCTTTTATCACACATTAATAGTGCTATATAATATTTATAACGGTCATAAAAATGAGTTGTTTCGTTTGGGACGAAACGAAACGAAATAACAGAAAACAGTTTTCCATTTACACCCCCTACACATCAGTGACTGCAAGATCAGTGACGGAATAATTTTCTGTCATTAAGGGTCTTAAATGTCTATTACGTATAAGTGGGTCTGACTTTGGACGCATGTGGCTTGCCTGTGAAAGGGAATAGAAGTCACAAATTAAAACTCTAGATCGAGCACGCGAGCTCCGTGTGCACCCCCTACTTAAAAGAGAAAACTTGAATTATATATGAACACATAATCTATATATGAAAATTGGAAAACCAAACAAAATATATCAAGCGCTAAAACTTACGGTTCATGGTTCATGACATGACATGATATATATTAATTAGTTAATTATCCATTATTTTACGGCATCCTAGTTCAGATCATCAGATGATCACCGTTAGGATAAACCAAAGTAGAACATAACTAAACTCCATCTCAAATTCTCAATTCAATTCTGCCCCTAGCTATACGTCTGCTTGACGAATTCATATCCCCTGCTCATGTACTGCATTATGCAGTTCACAGCGTCAGCCGTTGGATGGTCTCGAGATTTGTGCCACTGTGGATCTCAAGACGATCTGACGGCTGACGTTGTGAACTGCACAATGCAGTTAGTCAGGGATGAGTACTCTTTATTATTATTATTATTATTATTATTATTATTATTATTATTATTATTATTATTATTATTACTGAATTATATAAGTACTACGTACTATTTGAGTTAACTGAACTAATATACTTAATTAACAGATAATTAAGCAGAACATAATAAATTATTAGTGTTGCAAAAGATTACCAATTATTGTTTGATGAAAAGTTAGAACTTTTGTAAGCAAGGTATAATTAATGAAAAGAAACAAAAGATGCACACCCCCGGCTACCTAAAATATTTAAAGAGTGAATCGGTTAGCAATCTTTTATTTTGATACGAGCAGTTCTTATCAAATACTAGGCATGTGATCGCGCTCCGCGCGATTAATCCAATTCTTTAAATTTGATCGAAAACAGATGCAAACATAATTGTTAATCACATATAATACTGTCAACAAATTAAATATTGACCGGCCTAAAAAACTATTCCACGATACTCCCTATGGACAGTCTTCAAACGGGCCAAGATGCAATCTAGGAAATACTCTGCACAATATACTTTCACTTGGGCGATAAAAAAAAAAATCCCAAAAAAAAAATACCAAAAAAAAAAAATACTGTTCAAAACCACGACACTCCTTATGGACAGTCTTCAAACGGACCAAGATGCAGTATAAGAAATACTCCGCGCGCATATACTTTTGCTTCGGCAATCCAAAAAAAAAAAATCCCAAAAAACAGAAATCCAAAAAAAAAAAAAACTTCGCCAAAAAAAAAAATTTCGCAAAAAAAAGAACGGGAAAAAAAATCACTGTTTAAGTTGTATCTAGAGGGTATATCGAAACTATCCAATTGAAAAAAATGAACGGATCATATTTCTTCTAATCCACAACGAAATCCATATGCCTCCATATAAACTATAAATATATTAGCTAATGTTACACAAACCCAAAAAAAAAAAAAAGCAGAAATGCGAGATAGTAATTAATAAGGAATTTAACTCCTCTATTTTTAGTCTAACTCAGTTATATTTCTCATAATTATTACCCCCACAGAAAAATCTAGAAAACCACGACACTCCTTATGGGCAGCCTTCAAACGGGCCAAGATGCAGTCTAGGAAATACTCCGCACTATATACTTTCACTTGGGCAACAACAAAAAAAAAATCCCAAAAAAAAAAAAACAGAAATCCTAAAAAAAAAATCCCAAAAAAAAAGAAGCATTGTTCAAAACCACGACACTCCTTATGGACACTCTTTAAACGGGCCAAGGTGCAGTCTAAGAAATACTCCGCACCATATACTTTCACTTGGGCAATAAAAAAAAATATAAAAAGACCCCAAAAAAAATCCCAAAAAAAGAAAATCCCAAAAACACAGAAATCCCAAAAAAAAAAAAAAAAATTCCCCCCACCCCCAAAAAAAAGGGCACTATTCATTTGCACTGTGGAATCCACAGTATAAAAGGTTGTTGAAACCTTATCTATGTTCCACAATGAAATTCACATGTCTTCATATAAACTACAACCATATTAGATGATGTTACACAAAAAAAGGGCAGAAATGCGAGATAGTAATTAATAAGGAATCTAACTCCTCTATTTTTAGTCTAACTCAGTTATATTTTTCATAATTATTAACCCCACAGAAAAATCTGGAAAACCACGACACTCCTTATGGATAGTATTCAAACAGGCCAAGATGCAGTCTAAGAAATACTCCGCACCATATACTTTCACTTGGGCAATAAAAAAAAAGAAAAAATCCCAAAAAAAAAAATAAAGAACCCAAAAAAAAAATCCCAAAAAACAGACCACAACGAAATTCACATGTCTCCATATAAACTATAACAATATTAGATGATATTACACAAACAAAAAAAAGGCAGGAATGCGAGATAGTAATTAATAAGGAATTTAACTCCTCTATTTTTAGTCTAACTTAGTTATACTTCTCATAATTATTACCCCCACAGAAAAATCTGGAAAACCATGACACTCCTTATGGACAATCTTCAAACGAGCCAAGATGCAGTCTAGGAAACACTCCGCACTATGTACTTTGACTTGGACAAAAAAAACAGAAATCCCAAAAAAAAATCCCAAAAAAAATAGGAAAAAAAAAACACTGTTCAAAACCATGACACTCCTTATGGACAGTCTTCAAACGGGCCAAGGCGCAGTCTAAGAAGTACTCCGCATCATATACTTTCACTTGGGCAATAAAAAAAAATAAAAAACCCCAAAAACAAAAATTCCAAAAAAAAAAAAATTGCACTGTTCATTCGTACTGTTGAATCCACAGTAAAAAGTTTGTTCAAACCTTATCTATGTAGTATTTCAATTTAATTGTATCTAAAAGACATGCATATCGTGACCATCCGATTATAAAAAATGAACGGCCCAAATTTCGTCTTATCCACAGCATAATTAGCCAATGTTTAATACGGTCCAGAATGTTTTAAATTTGTTGACAAATAAACCGTAGCCAATATATTTCTTAATTTATAATTTACATTATTCCGCCCCTTGATTAATCATTGCCGATAATTTAAATATGGTTTAGAATTGATGCTTTTCGTCCATTATATAATTTAGAATGCTCCAACTTTATTTCGTCAGATAAAACTTAATTAGCAGTAATCATAAAATAAATAATTATTTTAATCTTTTCAAATAGATGTAAAAAAATAATTTTTTTTTATTGAGAGGGACACGCGTACGTAGTCCGTTGAACAGAATCTATTAATTAAATATATATGATTGAATTGAAGTATAAAATAACTTGAATATACATACCCTTCATCGTAATTAAATTAAGTTTGTAATATATATTTAAGTGTGACCTAGTGTCCATACGTTTTGCGTCCATAAATCCATAAGCGATGCGTGCCGTGCTACGCTAGATTGTAGCGCCCGCCCCGTCAATTAACATTCGATCCACATCGGCCCTATGTTCAACCCAGTCGCAGCTTTATTATTATTTTTTTTTTTTGGGTTGTACGAACTGAACCACACATTGCTCGTCAAATCAGGCGCAACTCCCGTAAGAACTATACTCTGCCCTAAAAAGTGATCAAACGTCTCATCTCTGTTTTTTTTTTTTTAACCACCAATGCCGCCCAGTGACTGGGTTTTTGTTAGCTCCTTCAATATCCCTGCTCCCACAAGCAGTAAGTAACAACATCTCCAATTCAACGATTGAAAATGCGAGAAGTATTGTTCTCTGTAAGACGAACGAGTGAGCAAAATTTCCTAACCATTCTACCAATCTCAGTATTGGTACATCGTAAACTTTAGTAACAACAGTTCCAACTTGAGTAACAAGTGATGAAAATTTGGTAACAACGGAGGTAAGGTTAATAACAACCGAGCAATCTTTAGTAAGAACTGAGTATACTAATTGTTGTGTACACTAGAAACTTTTAATGTTGTAACAATTATATGGATAATTGTAACAATTGTATGGAAATTGGTAACAATTGTATGGATAATTGCAACAATTTTATGAAAATTGGTAACAATTGTATGGGTAACAATTATGGATAATTGTAACAAGTATAGGAAATTGGTAACAATTATATGGATAATTAACAATTGTTTGAAAGCTGGTAACAATTGGATGAAAATTGGTAACAGTTATGTGGATAATTGTATAGGTCAAAGATTTTTTACAAAAGTTGGTAACAGATTCGCATTAACTACTAAAACATTATATAGGTCAAAGATTTTTACAAAAAATATATTTTGATTTTGAAATAACATCTTTTTTGAAGCCAAAAAAATAAAATCTGAAATTTGAAAGAAAAAAAGTATTGCATGGGCTGAAAACAAAGTAAAATGTAACAGTTACTTCAATAATTGTAACAACATCTGCCTGTTGTGGTTCAGATCTACAAAACCAAGTTGTTCAAGAGGATAAACACCACATCCATTACCTCCTCAATAGGAGGGTCTCAACAACGAAAAAAACACTTAGTTCTTTCCTCTGCCTGAAGCGGAGGGACAAGAAAAAAATAGAATGTGAAATTAGTAGGGGGTCCGATTTATACAACCCTAATTGGTTTACAAATTCTCATTTAGTTCGGTGTTTTTCGAAATTGAAATCGTCGGAACTGTCGGGCGGGTAAAATCGTCGGAAGTGCATTTTTAATACGATGCGACGTTCATTAATGGCCAGACGAATAAGGAGAGTCTCGCGAGTAGGCCTAATGATGAACGAAAATGGTGACGGGGATTAATTCACTACCGATCGAGCTTTCCAGAGTGTCGCCCAGAATGTCGCCATTTAATACCGTGTCAATTCTAGCACGGATCAGAGTCAACGATGGATCAATAGATCGTTGACTCCGTGGACACGAGGCATTTCCGTATATTTAAATCATAAGTGTCAGAACTGAAGAAATCACGCGGACCGTCCTTTTTTACATTACAGTACGTACTGTTATGTACTCATGATGAAGTTCAAGGTAAATAAATTTGGAGGCGCAAAATAAAAACAACCATGCATGAAGTAGTGCATGGTATATACATGCATACTAATAATGTTTAGGGTAAATTTTCCGATAGGAAGTTTACCTCAAATTCATATTTGGTCACTGAACTTTTATTTATTTATTTTTGGTCACTAAACTTTGATGTTTATTCAAATTTGGTCACTTCGTTAGTTTTTCTATCCAACTTAACAGAATAATTAACATGGTATCAATTTTAAACTTTAAAAATTATTTATTTTCATATAAAATATACAATATGTGAGACTGTAAGACAAATTTAAAACTTTTCATTTATTTTTATTTATAATTTTTTTCTACAATTATTATTATTATTTTTGTTTTCATATAAATATACAATTTTTTAACATGTCTAAGAATATGAAAGTATTTTATTGTCATAGAAGAAAAATAAAAAAATAATATGTTATTTTTTTATTCTTATTTTTTTTAACTTTACAAAAAAAAATATATGTCTAAACCATAAATCGATGTCATATTAAATATTCCGTTAAGTTGGATGAAAAAACTAATGGAGTGACCAAATTTGGATAAACATCAAAGTTCAGTTACAAAAAATGAATAAATAGAAGTTCAGTGACCAATTATGGATTAGAGGTAAACTTAAGTGACCTACTAAAAAATTTACCCTAATGTTTAATTAACGATATATAATGAACACGCATCTGACGATCGATAAGATATAAAAAATACGAGGACGCCAGAGTAGCACTGAAATTATTGGTAGCCGATCGGAATTAAGATTTAAGGGTAGACACAACACACATATATATACACATACATACGATTACGAAGTACATATATATTCATATGGCGGGACCACGTATCATGTTCACCCCCTATTTTTTATTGTAATTATTCTAGCTAGATAACATATATAGAAATTGGAATTATGTTGGAAAGAATAATTAATTAATTAGTCACGCCATTCATTAGGAACGTTGGTTAATTGTCACACTTGGGAATCCTTAACTAACCATAAAATTAGTCATGATCCATCTCCTCATACATAGCGAAGCATGCTATATCTATATATTTAGAGTTGGGTTACGCTCTTATGTATAATTGATGTTGGTGTTATGTACTTGTATTTCAACAATTGTAGTCCTGATGGCCGATTCGATTTGACCGGTGCATTTTACATAGTGAAAATCTTATAGGATACACATTTTTTCGATTTTTGGAGATTGCTAACTGTATCTAATGATTTTTGAAAGATGACAAAAGAATAATAATAAAATAATAATCTATTTAAAATTCAAATTTAGGGTATTTTTTTTTTTGACTGTTGTTGAATAGAAGAAAGTGATAGTAAATGAATGTATAATATAGTTAGAAATTAGAATAGAAAATAAGATGGTGAAAGTAAGGATGGGTGGTGTGGCTGAAATATATAGTTGATATGGGTTGATATGTAATATAGGTTGTGATGAATATTGAATTGAATGGAGTTGGGGCGTAAATGGTTAGAAATAGATGGAACGGAAGGGAGGGGAAGGGAAGGGAGGGGAAGGGAAGGGAAGGGCTGGGCAGGGCAGGGAGACTCGGGTCTGATCTGAATCTGATATATTCTGATGATGGTGATGGAGTGGCGGTGGCGAAGTGGCGAGTGGGGAGCGAGCACTGTTGCTTGCTTTACTTACTTGGCTTTGGGGCAAGTAAAGAGGAAATGTAGTCAGAAAAGAGAAAGAGTGATGGATCAGTACAAGTAGTAATTCCTTCAGTAATTCATTCCAATTCTATCGGCCATCGACCATCGAGCATCAGTAAGTGAAGTAATCGAGTATCTATCTATCTATCTATCTTTCTATCTATCTATCTATCTGTCCGTCCGTCTGTCTGTCACTCTCCACTCCTCCCCCTCGCCTCCCCCTCCCCCTCCTCCCTCCCCTGCTAAGTGCTAAGTGCTAACTAAATAATACAACTTCTCTTCTCATCTATCATATCTCCAATTAATTACTCTCTCTCTCTCTCTCATCTACGCCACCACCGCCACCAGCTCCCCTCCATCTTCCCCATTCCCATTCCCATTCTCCTCTGCTCTTCCCTCCACCCCCCCCTCCCCGCCACCTGCTCCACGCAATGTCCCACTCTTCCTCCCCCCTTCCCTCCACTCCTGACCCTCCCCTCCCTTCCCCCTCCCACTTCACTGCCGCCCTCTCCCTCCACTCCCCATCTCACGCTGACAAACCCGACTCCCCCCTTTCCACTCTCTTTCCCCACCCCACCCCCACCCCCACCCCCACCTCCTCCTCCTCCTCCTCCTCCTCTGCCGGCTCCTCTCTCGCCGCCCGCCGCACCCATTCCGGCGAAATCCTCCCCCACCATTTCCCCAAGCCCCGTCACCGCCGCACTGCTTCCGGCTCCCTCATCTTTGGCCCTTCCGACGCCACCACCTTCCCTCCTCACACCACCAGCACTGCCAGTTCCCCTGCCACCGGCATCTTGCCTGCCGGTAACATCTGCCCCTCTGGCAAGATTGCCAAGCCCACCACTGTTCAGAAGCCTACCAAGCACCGCACTGACGTCCTTGGTTCTGGCACTGGCAATTACGGCCATGGCAGCATTGTCCGAGCTGGCTCTGCTCCTGTAACCGCTACCGACGACTTCTCATCGCTCAAACGCGCCATGCTTTCCTCAGATCTTGAGGAGGTGAAGAGGATCGGCAATGAGCTGTACAAAAGGGGGCACCTTGTGGACGCATTGCGCGTCTATGATCGAGCAGTGGCTATGCAACCTGACAACCCTGTTTGTAGGACTAACAAAGCAGCTGCATTGATTGGTTTGAGGCGCTTCGGCGAGGCTGTGCGAGAGTGTCAGGAGGCTGTGCGCCTCGATCCCGCTTTCTCTCGAGCTCATCAGAGATTGGCCTCTCTTTTCCTCAGGTACTTGCATCCCATTGCTTCTAATTTTATTGGATCTTGGCGGTTGGTTGTTCTTCCATTCAGTACTATGGCAAGTCGGCAATTGACGTCGCCCTCTAGATGCCATTTTCTATAATTGCGTACCAAAGTGAACAAACATAGATTCTACATTGCCATTTCTCCATACCTGAGGCTGAGGGTATTTCTTCAGAATGGAAACTCCCTTTAATTACCAATATGCTTTCTCTTCTCATCATTTATTTCATCACAAGCAGAGCCCTCACTCCTTAATGATTCCAATTCAGGTTAGGTGTGGTTGACAACTCAAAGAAGCACCTTCTACTTGCAAGTGCGCAACCTGATTTGATCGAGTTGCATAAACTTCAAACATTGGAGAAACACCTGACTCGTTGTGCAGATGCTCGAAGGTCTGGAGACTGGAAAACCATATTGCGAGAAACTGATTCAGCCATAACCGCTGGAGCCGAGTCTTCTCCATTGGTCAGTTTCTACATACATTGGCTTCTGTTGGTGACTTCTTCGGAACAAAATAAATGTGTTAAATTCATGTATATCTATTCTATGCTATATCTTCTTCTTCTTTTTTTTTTTCCCTTTTACTCTTTCTTTTTCTTTTCTAATGTTGATAACAGCATTACCTACTGTATTCTCCACAATTTTTTGTTCTTTTTGCAAACATATATTGTCTTCTGTGCCTAAAGTTCCGGGCACCAAAATAAATGTTACATTTTAATATATTGTATGCTTATTTTAATGTACATAACAGCAGATTGGTTGTCTATGAGCAAACTTAGAAAAAAAAAAATATATGATTGGTTGTCAATATCAAATTGCTCTATTCTTCATGTTATTAGTACGTTTTGTTGTGGGTATTTCTGATGACACCATACTTTGTGTTCATACAAAATCAAATATTAGTTACCGCCTTTACTATATCCGACTTCTCATTATGACCACACAAGCACAGTATACTACATATCACAATATAGTTTGCATATCTATATTCAATTTTGACCTTTGGTAATTGATAATCACAGATATTTGCTTCAAAGGCAGAAGCATACCTTCGGTTGTACCAGATTGATGATGCTGATTTGGCAATATGCGATGCATGCAAGCTCGACTCATCATTTTCATTTTCAGCCGATACTAAGTTTTTTGGGTTTCTTGGGAACTCTTACATCCACTATGTTCACGCCCTGGTTGAAATGGCCCGAGGAAGGTAAATAATGTGATTATATGTACTAATAATAAAAATATGAATTCAACAGATACTTCTGATAAGAAACCAACCATTGAGGAAGATGTAGTGAATCCATATGAAATTGTGTGGATATAAGCATGCTGCAATGGTACAGTTGGATTTATCGACATTATGCAAAATGATTTTTTTTGTTTACAAAATTCGTCTACTGTTGAAAATATAAAATCGAGAGATTTACAACATGAATGAACTAAAAGCTCCCTTGGTAATATATATTTTTGGATCACTTTTTATGGGGTGAATTTGACCTTCTTTCCAATGCATTTCTTAGGGTTTTCGAGTATGCTATGTCGCATTCCTGATTATCCACCAAAAATAGAAAGAAAATTAACTTATTATAAAATTGCTGGTGATGGCACTCATGGTATGTTGAATTGCCAATCTGGACAGATTTGAGAGTGCAGTTGTGGCAGCTGAGAAAGCCAAAAAAATTGATCCGGCAAATGGAGAAATGAACTCCTTCATGGTCACTGTAAAATCAGTTGCGCAGGCCCGCTCGCTGGGAAATGAATTGTTTAACTCAGGTAAGTTTCAGGAAGCTTCCTTGGCCTATGGTGAAGGGTTGAGGCACGATCCTTCGAATCCTGTGTTGTACTGCAACAGAGCAGCATGCCGATACAAGCTAGGCCAGTGGGAGAAGTCCATTGAAGATTGCAATGAGGCCCTCCGAATCCAGCCAAATTACACCAAGGCCCTTCTCCGGCGGGCTGCCTCATATGCTAAGGTTGGGATGTTTATGACTCAATTGTGTTTCACTATTTGTATATGCTTAATTCTGTAGTTTTTTCATCATGAAATTTTCAAATGTGGTTTTAATCTGAACCTTGCCATTTTTTATTATTTATATTTTTGCTCCCTTAATTGTTGTTGTTTTACCTTTTCTGAATATTGTGACTTAGTATGGTTACCCACATGATTGATCTTACAAAACTTTAATTACCCTCTAGGTGGTATTTGGGGAAAGTAGGTACTCAAGTATTACAATCTTGTACTTAAGTATTACAATTTTATTTTGACTCTGAAGGATTTAATAATGGAAAGGTAGTACAGTACTTAGTTAAATAATGGACAACCCTGCCAGCATGATGACTTTTTAAATAAAATTAAACTTTATAGGATTGTTGTGTATTACATAATTAAATCAATCAAGTTAAGTGATATTGAAATGAATCGAGAACTAACTTTAAAGGCTTGTTGTTTGGCAATAGTGAAGTAGATATTGTATTGACTATCGAATGAAAAGATCAAATTTTTCTCATATGTACTAATTATTTATGGAATATTTTAGTTAAGGATATGTTTATGAAATTTACTTCTAAATGTGTGTTAAAATTTTACAGCACTTTAAAACACCTTGATGCCAAACACAGACTCACAACGTGCCCGAGTTAGGGGTGAAAACGGATCGGATATCAACAGATAGTGGACAAAATTGTATCCGTATCCGCTTTAGTTTTTCGGATACGAATACGGATACGGATATTTCCGGATACGAATACGGATCGGATATTAAACGGATACGGATGCGGATCGGATATTTAACGAATACGAATGCGGATACGAATATACTTCGGATATTAGACTTATTATTAAAAATAATATATTTATATAGTTTTTTCATGATAAATCACTAACTGAAATGGTTAAATTACTATAAAAATTAATCACTAATCATAAACGTGTCATTAGTTCATCGTGGATCATTATTATCATAAATAATTACATATTAGTTAAATAAAATCCATAATGTTCATTATATTATTAATTACAAGTTATAAATAATTATAAAAAAGATTAATTACAAAGTCTAATTAGATATAAACTTCACTAAATTTGAAATCTACATAAAAAATCCAATTGAAAGACATATAATAAGCCTTTGAAACAGATATCCGAATTACCATAATATCCGGATTCGGATAATTATCTGTATCCGTATCCGTATACGTTTCCATATCGAAAACCGTATCCGTATCTGTATCTGCATAAATTTTATCCGTATCCATATCCGTATCCGAATATCCGTATCCGCAAAAATCCGAATATGAATCCGGATACGGACGGATATTATCCGATCCGTTTTCACCCCTAGCCCGAGTCTTAATAAAATGTAAGTTTAAACATTTGTGGGGTAAATTTTTAACCGTACTAAACATGAAATGGTAATTGGGAATCGCATGCTTTAAGTACTGATAGCAGTGTCATAACTTAAATTGATCAGATAGAGAGGTGGGCTGAGTCGGTGAAGGACTACGAAGCATTGAGGAAAGAACTTCCGGGAGACACTGAGGTTGCGGAGGCGCTGTTTCATGCGCAGGTGGCCCTTAAGTCGTCCCGTGGTGAGGAGGTCTCTAACATGAAGTTTGGTGGTGAGGTTGAGGCCATCTCTGGTCTGGACCAATTCCAGAGTGCCATTTCTTTGCCTGGTCAGTTTTTTATTTTAAAAATTGAAACCTATCCAAATATGAGTCAACATACTTTCTGATTATCCCATTACTGTACTGTTGATTTGTTACCGATGCCAACAAGTGTCGTTCTTGAAAAGCAAAACAGGAAAAATGAAGCCGGTAATTGAAAATATAAAATGATTCTGTCATCGGTGAAGTCTGTATACTAAAATCACTCAGCCAACTGGTACCCAACAAGCTTGTCTAATTGCAGTAATATTTGACAGTTGAAATTATTGATTATGTTTCTTAGGTGTGTCTGTTGTACATTTTATGGCTCCGTTGAACCCGCATTGCTCCCAGATGGCTCCTTTTCTTGATGCTCTGTGCGCTCGGTACCCTTCAGTAAATTTTCTTAAGGTTTGTTTCTTATGTGTGCTTGTTAATAATCCTGTTACTTAATTGATACCTTTTAAGATCGATGAATAACTGGATATATGGGTCCATCTAGGTTGATGTAAATGAGAACCCGGCAGTTGCCAAGGCAGAGAATGTAAGAATGGTACCCACATTCAAGATTTACAAAAATGGAAAAAGGGTCAAGGAGATGATTTGCCCTAGCCAGCAGCTGCTGGAGTATTCAGTCAGACATTACGGATTCTAAAGTATTCTTTCGATTCTTTTGGCTTCAAAATGCCAAAACAGTTCACGTTATGCCGAGCAGAATTGTCGTTCGACCTAATCATTCAATTTTCTATTGTTTTATTCACCATCATTGTTACGAACTCGACATAATTCTTTCGAGGTCTCTAAAGGACCTGTTCATCTTTGATAGCAACGGTTACCACATTTAGTTTCAACACATGGCGGCATGTTCTTGGAAATACAAAAAAAATAGAGGGGTATTTTTCTTCTTCTTTTTCTTTCTTTTTTCTTTCCGTAAAAGAAAAAAGGGATTGCGGATGGGGTTGGGGGTGTTGCCAATGGGAAACATGTTCATTGAAGTGCATTACGGGAACGATGGTGTGATTGCATATAGGTCTGTACTTTTGCTATTTCAAGTAGGTTGAAGACTTCAAGTTGTCATTGTTAACCTGAGGCCAGTACATTCTGATTCATTTCTGTTGTATAACAAATTCAATTATAAAATAGCATACTGAATTACATCTTGCATAGTTTTATGTGTAATTTGTTGCCCTTCCTTGTGTCAGCTACTTGCATACTCAGGTCCGAAATGTTGGCATGGATTACCTTATTCAATTCTGTCTTTTGTTTTCTAATGGTTACACGTCTGGATGACTTCCAGACTTGGTTTTTACATGTGACACCAAATAGAGAGCGTCTCTAAATTGAAGAGCAAGGCATTTGTGTGGTCTTAGTTTTTGCTGGGTGTCACGTTATTGTGGTTGTCAAGACTGAAGAGACAGCATGCGGTGTGCTTAAATACGCCGGTCTCATATCATTATGTAGGACTAGCAACTGGCACTGAGATTAGGTGCTTGGTATTTTGTACAGATGAAATGCATTGAGGTAATCGTTGTACCCACACACCTTGAAACCTTTCGACTTCCAGATACAATTCCTTGGTTCAACACTTTCAACACATTATTGGACTGGAAGTCTTCTAATTTGTCTGTTACACAGAAAGTGAGTAAGATTATCAATCATGTAAAGATCTACTGATGGGACATGCAAATATTATCACTTGAAGGCTTTTGTCCCAGAATGTTTTCTTGCGAATGCCGAAGCAGATGATAACCCAAAAGAAATGACATTACATTCATGTCAATAGGTACAATTTGATAACTGAATTTAGTGAAGCAGTAAGTAAATATAATATTTCATGAAGCAGTATGGAAGTGGTACTGGCAGATGCGAGGGCCGAGGGGGATGAACAGTCGGTCGCTGAATGCTGTAAAAAGGGTGCAAACAGGAGGACTAAGGTTTTGGAAAGCAGCAGCTCGTTAACTCGAAGATTAATGGGCCTTTTTAGGCCCAAATCCCAATCAACAGATTAGAATACGATCCAAGCCCAGTGCCAGATTACAATTAATATTCTACATTACTCATTTTGAATAGGGGGTACGTACGTGTTAGTTAATTAATTAATTAGCTAGCGACGGACACTGCCACTCATGCATAATCAGCTGGTGGTTAATTAATTTGGACTTAATTTATGGCAAGGTGCCTTTTAATTTTAGTCTTCCCTTCGTACGTCAAGATAATGTTGTACCACGTACACCAATACATCATAATCATATAATATAATATATATTTCATAATCCAAACACAAATACTGAAAGACATAGGAACGAACGGGTCCAACTTAACTGCTGCCTCAACGAGTTCAAGTTTCACTTTTGGTTCCAGCCTCAGAATTGTAATTAATTTAATGCATTCACAATTCGTGAATGCAATCTCTAAACCGTATTCATTTTTCGCGCCAAATTTAAAAAGCCATATTCATGCATATTCCTATTCATATCCGTATTCCTATTTTAGAGTTTTATTATTTTGCATATGTTTGTAATTTTGTATTTTGGCCAAAAATGCATCTCAAAGTATATGTTACTGTGTCTGAAATTTTGATTTATGTAGCTCGATAAATTTTTGACATAAAATTATTGTTGGATACAAACTTAGTCTAATTTTCAAATTTTATAAGTATTTGTTTTCGATTTCTAAGATAACCAATAATTAATAATAAATTATTTAATGTTTGCAAATATCAATGTGAGAAGTCAATATATACACCGTATTTATTTCAACTCTGTTTATTATTTTTCATCTATAAAAATGAATTATGGGGGGGGAGGGGGATGCAAAAAGCCCTACCCTTATTTGAAAAAAATCTATAAAAATGAATTGTCAGCACCAATTTAGAGAAAAACAAAATCGAAACTAGTAATAACAATCGTTATTTAAGCTACAATAGTTGACTATATATAAAATCAGCGATCGAACTAGAGATCGAGTCTGCCTTCCACTATCAATGAACATCCATATATATATGTACATATTATAATATTCATTTTATACAACAAAAGCAAATTGAAAATGAACCATTGTTCAATAAATTAACGAACATTTTGCAGTTGATGTTTTTTTTATTTCTTTTCGCCAATACAAAATTAACTCCTAGTTAATGACATTAATTAATCGGGGTACTCTTTATTTTATGAGAAAATTGACGTATGCCATTGACACAGTGTATGTTGTATAAAAACCAATAATTAGAAATTAATTAATTATCAGTCAGTCCTTTTCCTTGGTTTATTAGTGATCAGATTGTTATGAACTCGATCAGCTCAACAAAACTTTCATTTATGGCAAATGCAGTTGCACAAAATGTTACAGGGGAAGACTACATATATATATAATTAAGAACCGTACGTCTTCCCTCATTGTTTTTGTTTTCCGGCAACAAATACTATTACCAAACTATACACAAATTAAGCTAACAAATAAAATTACGTAGCACATCCAAAGACCATATATAAATAAATAATTATATATTAATCTCTCAAGAACTCAAACAACTCCTCCATGGTTGGCACCAATCCTACGTATCCCCCTGTAGTTTGCACCACATGATTAGCCACCTGATCAATGGACTGCCTTTTCATTTGAGTGTAAGGACGATGACGATGATGATGATGATGATCAGTGGATATGTCGGAGCCTAATAGCCATGCGGAGTCTTTTCCGGTGAGATTTTGCACGACAGATTTGAACTGGTGGGCTTCTGTCTCGACGACCTTGGTCACTATGACCTTCACCTTCATCATCTGCTGATCTCTGCTGTCCATGTTTTTCTCTTCGTGGAACTGTCGAAGGGAAGCTGCAAGGAACTAATGTGAATTGGTATGCTGAATATAATTGGGGTTTGGTTGAATTGGGGAGATTGGAAGGGGGCCATATGGTATATATAGATGTGCTTTTGGTTTGTAGAAAAGCAACAGGTCAAGTGAGACTAAGAGGGGACTTCCCCTTTCCCTTTCCCTTTCCCTTCAAGGAATTTGAAAAGTCAAAACTTTTAGGCTTATTATATTGGAATTGGACAAACAATGCATATTATATTGGGCGGATCTATATCTTGATTTAGTTCATAAGCCCGCGACCCGTTACAGCCAACTCTGCTGGGTTTTAAACTTTTAATTTGATTTTCTTTGATATACTTGGAACAAAATATTATGGTATGGTGCACCGCCACGTAAATGGGGTTTTTGCACTACTACTCTATTCAAAATCTCACAAACCAAACTTTAAATGCCAAATCTAATTGAACTAATACATTCTACATATTGAAATAGCTAGGGTGGAATAACAAAATTTTACAATTTTTAGAACCTTTTTAACTATTTTTTTTTATTTATAAAAGATTGACCAAAAATAATAATAAAACAATGCCATTTGGATATCAAAAAGTACACATATTTGAAAAATCTGAAAAATTAGTTAAAAAGTTCCAAAAATTTTAGAATTTGGTACTTCGCATAATCTCAATATGTAGATTGTGTTGGGCAAATCGGTTTAGTCATTTGACTTTTAGAAATAGAGATTCGATGGCGGTGCAAAAAAGTGTTTCGCACCGCGGTACACCATAAGTCCATAACATAACATAACTCTATACTGTTTTTCCAAATAATGTTTTTTGTTTGACGATTTCCAAAACAATATCAAGTTATTATACTAACAATTTCTTTTGAGAATGTTCCTTGTGTAAGGAAAATTGTGTGAGCAATTTATCAAGAATTTAAAGGCGAACAAGGAACAATATTTGAAGACAAGATGAGCTAAAGAAGACGGTGATATCTCAAGATTTGGATTAGCTTTTCTTTGTATTTTTAACTTGAATATAATAGTGAATTTAGGTAGAATTACATAGTTTAATTATTCACTATTGATAGTATTGAAAAGCTCAAGGAAATTGGATAGGTATGGTACCAGCCCAGATTCTGTTATAACGGAACAGAGTTCTGTTATAGTACATAACGGTCATATTTCAAATGGTCAGCTGTCACATAATAATGTCGTTATGTAGCACAGATAACCATTCCGTTATAATGCATTATCATAGTCCGTTATAACGAATGGCCTCTGGTTTGCTTAAAAAGCAGTCAAATTCCAGTTTTCGTTGTAACGGAAACTCGGTTCCCTTATAACGGAACCAGAGTATGATCTGTTGGGCTGGCTGTTTCAGACCCATTTAAATACCCTTCTTCCCCAAATCGAATTAGCACTTTTCCACTTCAAAACTCAGTTGATAAAGAGCTAAAACCCTAGATCCAAACCAGCCATTGTTCCTTAAGCTTTTTATAGCAAAATCTTTGTGAATCAAGCCTCAACTACACCATAGATTTGTAGATCTTGTAAGAGTGTTAGCTTGTGAGCTTTGTCTTTTTCGGAGCTTGAGTTTCGCCTCTCCTCCAACCTTGGTGATGGCCCATTTGTTGTGTAAGGGATCACCGAGGCGCTGTAATCCTTTCTTTGCGAGTGACAGGAAAGGCGCACCACCGAGTTGGTTGTGGCACCCCGGGGACGTAGGCTGATTCGCCGAATCTCGTTAACAAATCTCATGTCACCTCTCTTTGTTTGCTTTCTCTTACTCTTCTCTATTTATTTTATTGCAAACTTCATTGGCCTTTGAATTGAATTGCATTTAGGATTTGACCGAAACTGTTAATTAAGTGAAAGAGGTTAAAATTGATAAAGGCACCATATTGTTAATTAGGCGCCATGAGGGACAACATATATATATATATATATATATATATAGTGGGGATCGGATAACTACAAAATTTGGTGACACTACTATTACCACAAAACTTATAAATTCACATAAAATCTTAAAAAAATAAAATATTTTACAAATATATTTATTTATTTATAGATTGATTGTGTTTCAAATTTCATTCAATTTGAGTATCATTTGATGCTTTATCAATATTCATCAAATTTGTATGATAATTATTACGGTCTATATATATAGGGACATGTTACGGTGCTTTGCAAAGTTGAGTCTTTTTTTGCTTTGCGTTTTCAATTTTCTTCATCTCCTTTCCTGGTATAATGGTATGAGGAGGGATCAAATGACCACAACTTTTGGTACCCATCGGTAACCACAAAATTAAATATCAAATAAATACATTTTTAGTGGCTAAATAACAAAACCAATTGATGGAATGTTTTGTATACATCATATTTTATGTGTAATAAAGAATTATATCATTTTGATTTTATTTACATGTGAATTAAGTATTAACAAAAATTAACAGTTCAGATTTTATGATTTTTCTTCTCTCTTGATGACTATTGAAACAATGTTAAATTTTTATCGGTGTTTATATATATGTTGTTGATATGATTTAGAATACATCTAATGGTTTAAAATTAATTAATTTATGTATAAATAATAATGTGGTTATCAAGAACATCAAATTTTGTGGTTATTGAATCTCTTATCCAGTGGTATAGGGGATTTGGGGGGTGGGGTTGTTGGGTTGGCGAATTGGAAATGAAGAGATCCGATCGAAGTGAAGATGCAGCAATTAAGCAAGAATTAAAATCCGAAGTGAGGTAGTGTATTGCGTCAGGTGGGGTAGGAATGATGAATGGATGAATGGATGAATATGTGGATTCGATTCCATTGCAATTTGCAACAAGTGATCACCATCAATCAAATTCAAATATCAATCCGCCAGCCTCGTGCTTGAATTTTGGCTGACTTGGACTTTACCTTTGCCAGTTTGCCTTCGCCTTCAAGATTAATTATAATTAGCTAGACAGGTGTACTTATTACGACCAAGTTAACGGACTAGATTAGTTTCTCAATCCAACCCTGCCCAGGTCCAACTTATTCTCTCATCCTCATGATCCTGTCATCCAGGGTCAGGTGCGTCTCACGAAATTGCATTTGCATGCCTCTCTCTGTTGCTCCTTTTGCTATTCATTAACTAAGATTACTCTTATCCAGTTATCCTTAATTTAGCTCATGCCTTATTACTTACTAGGCTGTAACTCCGGCGAAGCCCCAAAAAATGGTATCAAATAAGTACCTACGAATTTTATAGAATTTTAAATATTTATATTAAACAAAACTTGACCAACATTTTTAAATTTTTAATGTAATTAAATAATAATACTAATACTACTACTACTAATAATAATAATAACACAATAATTTATAAATAAGAACATATATAAATGTCGGATCATTTAAGGGTTAAAATTTGTTTAAGACATATTACATTCATCTTATTTAATGAGGAGAGAAAATAAAATATATAAACCATTGGATTAAAGTAGATGCATGAAGAGTTTTAAACAAAATTAATGGTTAATAAAACTGATGATGTGGCATAGTTGAGGTGTTTGAAAATCTACCACACTTTATGGAGTATAGATTAGCTAGTAATCATACAATCGTGTTTATTTCTATATTAAGAGTTCGATAATTAATTAGTAAATACAACATTTAATTTAAGAAAACAATATTTAATTATATTTATTGTAAATATATATATTTCTAGTTCTCGATTGAAGGGCATGTATTCATTAATTAAATTTGCGTCAATATGGATTTATTTTAATTAGTTAGTAGTCAACAAGAAAAACTCATTAAAACGCCACTACTCAAACTTGTAATTGTTCCATGAAACGAATCCACGATCCAAATCTGGTGCATACCTTATGTTGAAAGTAATCTGATTCAGAACATATCTTGATTTTTTTTTTATCCGAATAGATAAAAAAAAATTCTATAATATGTATCGTCATATTTGAATGTAGCATAAGAGTTGAAAATTTGTACTGTTACTTTTCTTCTCTTTTCTTATGTTTTCTTTCATATTTTTCCTTTTGTACAAATCTTTTTATCAATGGAATCAGGTAAGGTTTTCTTAACTCTTCAAAAAAAAAAAAAAAAAAGAGTTGAAAATTGGCAAAACTAACCACTCAATGGTTTTGGAAAAAAAAAATTTAATTAGTTACTTTTATGTAAATTGCTTTCAGCAACTAAAAAAGGTGCGTAATTAAAAATTTAAAACTTTTAAAAAACAAAATGAGTTAGGAATTGATCCGAATTGTTTTATGGCCTATTGGATACAGGTTTTCTATATATTTCTACTTTGTAACAAACTATTAAGTGAGAGACAAGTGAGTTATATATATTAATGGTTTCATGTATCTAGCTATTAAGTGAAAATCTATTTTTACCCTTTTGATTAATTTTTGTTGGAAATATACTTTGTGCATGGTTATATTAGTGATATCCTGGATGAGATTAATATTCTCAATTATAAAAAATAATTTATTATATTTCAGATCAAGTTTCTCTTAAACGTGCATAAAAATGGTTTAGCAATTTATTCTACGATAAAGAAAAAAAATCTCTTGAAATCTTAATACATCAAGGTTGCTTGGATAAAAGTGATTGGGATCACCTGCTTTTTTTTAGAAATGCAGGCCCTACTTTTCTTGATCTGACTGTTAAGAAACACCGTAGTACTTTGATATTGGTGCATCAAACACCGAAGTAATTGGAGATCCATGTGGCTACAAGAGTTTCACCTTTTAACATTCGAAGTCCACAAAAAGCTTGCTTACCAAGGAAATATAGAAAGGGAAAAATGTGGATCAACTCTAAGAGTGCTTTAAATTGTTTCGGATAAACCAAAACTTATATGTGATTTATTTACATCCCGTCTCTTGAAATTCACTTATTTCTTAATTATATATACTAGAGCTGGAAACCCGGGCTTTGCCCCGGATATTTTAAAAAAAATTCAAGATTTAAAAGATTTAAACTATACGTAAAATATAATTTTTTTATTTTAATAGTAAATTATATTATAATTGTCATTAGTTTGCAGATATATATCTTGAACATCCTTATATAAAAAAAGTAATGTGCAGTATATCTAAGATACACATAATTGAACATATATAACGTAACAATTAAAAAACTTTTTAGTAAAATATAAAAGATCAGCTTAATACACTCAAAATGAAAATAAAATCCATTGGATTGAATATTGAAATTATGAATGCTTAATTATTGTGAAATATTTATAGAACTTTCATTTTGGATTGTGCAAGTAGAAAGATAGCCATGTCTAATGGAGAAAAACTCTTCCGAATAAACACTTCAAAAATGTTTACTTTTCTTTTTTTGCTCATCCTTTTCGCTATTAAGTGCAGCACTTCGTCATTAAGCTCTTAATATATTGTAGATATTTTAGTTATAGATTACAATTTGTTGGATATCTTTGTAGTTATAGAAAAAAATTTTCAAGCTAAAAAGTAATAATAAATAATCACAACATCTTATTGTTTATGTAATTTAAAAAAAAATAATAATAGCAATAAAAGATGAGAATAGATATGTACCATACATGAATGAACTGCACATGGTAGAGAGAAATAGTTACAAGTTTGTAAAATCTAGGAGTCCTTATATAGTTAATATTTGCCAAATCGAAGACAAATAACTAACTCTTTATATTCTCATTTATTAACCGGATTTGAAATGGCAGAAAATATAGGGAAGGTAAGAAAGTTTTTTAAGTAATTGACAGCGTTCCATATCCTTCAAGGCTTCAAGCAAATATCAGTTTAGCACCAAAAAGACGGAAACGGAAATTGCTTTTGCAATGCATTAATTAGCTGATAGTTAATTGATTCTATATTGCATTATAAATATATTTTTATTTTTATTAAAATAAAAAGCTGAGTTGGCATAGCTAAAATGCTAGGAATCCTACCCCTCTTTCTAGGGTATGGATTCATGTATTCTTTTCTTTTTCCTTTTCTTAAACAATTATTAAGGTTGAATTTTATAATTTTTACGCTCTTAATTGGGACAATTTTTATATATAAAAAATAAAAAAATCTTATTTTTAATTTTTGAAAATAAAACAACTTATTTTGAAAAATAGTAAATCCGGGTTCCCAGAATCCGGCCTTACTGTTGGTAGGCCGGTTTCTGGGAAAATAGCCTACTTTTATGAGGCCGTTTTCCCAGAACCCGGCCTACTGTTGGCAAGCCGGTTCCTGGGAACCCGGCCTACCAATTTTTTTTTTTTTTTGATATTTTTTTCAGATATCTCGTTGTTAGCTTTCTGTAGCCGCAAAGTTTGCTCCGATCGGAGTTTTCTATCAAAAGTTATGCCCGTTTGAATGTTGAGTGCCCGAAATATAGGATAAGATTCTGTGTAAAATTCAGAACGGAATTAAAAAATGTTTCCAATGAAGAATATTATAAATAAATATTAAGTATCACAAATAATATTGGAAAAAAGATATAAAGAAATAATTTAAATTTATTGTATGATAATTATGGCCGTTCGAATGTTGAGTACCCAATATTTAAGATACGACTCAGTATAGAATTCAGTACGAAATTTAATACATGACTGTTATTTACACAATAAGTTTTAATAAATCCTAGAACTTTTTGCTCATTTCAAATAAATGACCGTTTGCTTATTTAGTACATGACTACTATCGTGATTGTTGAGTGCCCGATATATAGGATAAGATTCAGTATAAAATTCAGAACGAAATTCAGAAATGTTTCCAATGAATAATATTATAAATAAATATTAAATATCACAAATAATATTGGAAAAATGATATAAAGAGATAATTTTATTTTATTTGAAATGAGCAAAAAGTTCTAGGATTTATTAAAAATTTATTGTGTAAATAACAGTCATGTACTAAATTTTGTACTGAATTTTATACTGAGTCGTAACTTAAATTTTGGGTACTCAACATTCAAACGGGCATAATTATCATGCAATAAATTTAAATTATTTCTTTATATATTTTTTCTAATATTATTTGTGATACTTAATATTTATTCATAATATTATTCATTGAAAACATTTCTGAATTCCGTTCTGAATTTTACACAGAATCTTATCATATATTTCGGGCACTTAACATTCAAACGGGCATAACTTTTGATAGGAAACTCCGATCGGAGCAAACTTCGCGGCTACGGAAAGCTAACAACGAGATCTATCTGAATAAAATATCAAAAAAAAAAAATTGGTAGGCCGGGTTCCCAGGAACCGGCCTGCCAACAGTAGGCCGGGTTCTGGGAAAACGGCCTCATAAAAGTAGGCCGTTTTCTCAGAAACCGGCCTACCAACAGTAAGGCTGGGTTCTGGGAACCCGGATTTACTATTTTTCAAAATAAGTTGTTTTATTTTTAAAAATTAAAAATAAGATTTTTTATTTTTTATATATAAAAATTGGCCTCTTAATTGATCCTCATATATAAGAATTGGATATCCTGTGGGATCTTAGTTACGGGTTAATTAATTTGGCACTTGAAAGGACTTTCTAGCGAAAGCAAAAACAATTTATTTGGCCGACTGGATATTGTCCCCAGTAATTTTCAGGTTTAGATTAGAAACTTGAAAACTACTGGTACTTATAAAAATCGGGTAAATTTTTTAGGAGATCACTGAACTTTATCTCAAATTCATAATTGGTCAAACTTTCATTTATTTATTTTTTATCACTGAACTTTGATGTTTGTCCAAATTTAATCACTCCATAAGTTTTTTCATCCAACTTAATAGAATAATTAATATGACTCTAGTTTCAAACTTTGACAATTAATAATTTTTTTTAATATAATGTATACAACAATTGAGAAACTTAAAGTCAAATTAAAAAAACTTTATTTATTTTTCTTTTATAATTTTTTTCAAAATTATAATTTTTTATTTAATTTTTCATATAAAATATACAATTAGTAACATGTCAAAAATTCGAAACTATTTTATCGTCATAAAATAAAAATAAATAAAATAATTGATTTGCTTATATTGTTATGTTTTTAACTTTTACATGAAGAAAAATGTTTAAACCATAAAATGGATGGCATGTCAACTATTCCGTTAAGTTAATAGATAAACTACCGGTGTGACCAAATTTGGATAAACACCAAAGTTTAGTGACAAAAAAAGGATAAATGAAAGTTCAGTAACCAATTATGTATTAGAAGTAAAGTTTAGTAACCTCCCAAAAAATTTAACCCTTAAAAATCTTATATCGATACCAACGGCGCTCACGTCAATGATACACTTATTTTATTTTTTATTTTATTTTTTTTGCACGTTGGTGTTCAATAAAAGCCGTTAATTATATAGTGAAAGCTGGTAATTATAAATGTAAACTCAATTTGCCAGAATAAACCTCTCTTTTGATAACCAAGTTGCAGTTTAATATCCGGTTCAACAAATTTTTGATAATTGGAAAATTGGCAAACTAAAGAAATTGCTCAATTAAATCAATATGAAGTTGTTTAATTCAACAATTTCAAGCGATATATTCATGACCCCTTCGTTCGGTTCACTATAGCATCTCCCCCTTTTTCTCTATTTTTTTTTCACTTTTTTGTTATGCACACTATATTATTCATATTATATAGTTTAATATATGAACTAATAAATTTATTATGCGGTTCGTATGTTATGTAATTTGTCGGTTGTAGACTGCATATTAAAAGATGTCTTTTTATTATTATGCATGTAAATTTACTTATTATGCATATAGATTCATTAAGTATGCAGTGTATTGGTTATATAATGCATGTTACAAATGCTATATGCAGGTAAAAAAATGCTTAGTATGCACACAATGCAATATATTAAGAGGAGGGATCCATTAACAATCCTTAATTTAACAATATTGATAATGGGAATTTTAAAAAATTTGAAAAAAAATTCAAAAAAGCTTTTAAAAATGAAAAATGGTTTATGAATGTATTATTTAACTGATAGATTAATTATGTTTTCAATTATATTCAATTGAAGCGACATTTGTGACACTATCAATTAATCTATTAATTAAGTTAAATGATACATGGATGGCCATAAGTCAAGCTAGGAGGAGCTGGAGGAGCTAGGCTGCAGCCTGGAAGCTAGCCAGGAATTAGGTACCGATCGATCGAGTTTGTTTAGAATGCAATGAAGCTGCTAGCTAATTAAGCTAAGCTGGCCAAGTCAAATATGGTGCTACAAGTCCCAGTCCCAGTACCACAACATCATCAACATATATCACATATATATGCATGCACGTGTGAATTGGAGTTGGAGGCCCGCTCCGCCTCCGCCTCCGCCTCCGCCTGCCTGAATTGGCCTGGAATAATATTGGAATTTGAAATGGATATATGCATCATGCATCTCTATCTATCTATGATGAAGATAATTCTACAATTCAATTTTGATTTTAAGGGAAGCTAGCTAGCTAACGGCCAGCGTGTGTCAAGTAATTCCTAGGTGTAGATTGCATGCTATCAAATATTTTTTATTTTTTTATGCATGCAAAAATGCTTAATTAGCATGCAAGTTGTTTAGTGTTTTTTAGTTTCTGTAGTTGATTTTACAAGCATAATTAATAAATAATTTTAGCCGCATAATAAACAAATTTACATGTATAATTAGAGAATACATAGCAGATTTGACTGGCCCGACTATCAGTATCAATGACAAGAGCTACAATTAATGTAATCACTGTATTACTCCCATATAATACTAATCAATTGTTACAAGTTCATTAAACGTGATTAATTAATAATTCAAATTGATATATATATATATAGTAAAACTAGTGTGCTCCTAGGAGCACGGAGGCCTCCCGTGTTTCTAACTCAAAAATCATACTAAATCATCATGAAATTTTGATTTATCATTCTCATTAAATTCTTTATAACAAAATCTCTTAGGATACAAAAATTTTCCATTTTTTAAGTTTCTTAAGCATATGTTTTGGAATTTTTTAGAATGACATCAAAATAATAATAAAATAATATATAACTATGTCATTTTTAAAAAATACAAAACAAATACTTAAAAATCTCAAAAAATGGAAAATTTTTGTATCCTATGATATTTTGATATAAAGAATTTTATGAGACCCATAAATCAAAATTTCGAGATGGTTTAGTATGATTTTTGAGTTAAGAGCACGGGAGGCCTCCGTGCTCCTAGGAGCACCATAGTTTTACTCTATATATATATATATATATATATATATATTTTTTTTTTTCAATGAACTTAATGTTATATATTTATTTTAGCAGACCATGCATGCGAACCATAATGATTTACCTAATTGATCTGTATTAAAATGAATAGTAATATGAAATCTTAATTTCTATATGAAGTTTAATTAACTGCTCAAAATGACAAACATAGAAGGATAGTTCTAAATTGAGCTCACATTGTGATATAGACATTCAGTAATGTGAAAAGGCTAGTGAATCTTCTTTCCAACAAGAAGAAATTCCTAAAAAACGGTCAACAAAATTAATTTTACATGAGACTTGAGCGCAAAATTAGGGCCTGTCAATTTCGGTTACTTTACTGCTGGTTGGTTTAAGGTTTAATTTAGGTCCTATATACACAACCTTGCAACTGATCAGTTGTGGGACATCATTTCTTGTACGTATTTTAGGCAACGGAGAGAAATATTTTTTCCCAAAAAAGAAAAAAAACATATATAGAGCATTCGTATTGAAATGAACAGCACTTACAAATCATGAAAACCTTTTGATTAGCATAAGAGCATAACCGACCTACATTTAACTTGACTCACTAACAGAGAAGATGAAAATTTAGCGACAAATGCGCGCATCATTGTTTCTAAAGGCAAGGTATGTAAGTTTTCATATATGTAAGAAAGCTATGTAGTTAATCCACTTTAAATTTAGAAAATAGTTCGCATGCATGTTTAGGAAATTATAATGTGTAATGCGTTATTATACTACTTCCTTTTTTTAATAAAAGGGGGAAAAAAGGAGGAGCGCCGATGATTTGTATATATTTTGCTGGTGTACAACTAACAATTTCTATACAATTTACTTTATGGTACAACTAATAGTTATAAGAGATGCAATTAACTTTCTATTTTTACCAAACAAATGGGTATAAAGGGCACATTAAAAATTATAAAGGAAAAATGTCTGATGCAATTAACAGCAATTGGCTTAATTAGAAACGATTTTGGCGCACATAATAATATTACTTTAAATGAGAACCACGGCATTAATTCCAGCAAAATCAAAGGGGCCTTTAATTATGTAGTTATGGTAATATTGAAACAATTCCTAAAATACTGACTTGATTGTTCAGAAGTTTTCATTTGTTACCGCAATATAAATTTAGTGGTCCCACACGTCAGACTTATCTTCTTATATCATTTACTTTTTGAACCAAAGATTTCTGGACCTTTAAATTAAGGTTGAGTTTAATAAAAAAAAAAAAGGAAAAACAAGAGGATACGAACATATCATATGCTAAGTATATATATTATCCCTATAAAATGGACAACCATATGTGAAGAGAACTTGAAAGGACGATAACATACGATTTTTAAATTATAGAAAATCTCCTCATGAAATTATGGTCATGCTTGACACAAGAAGCTTACAACCATGTCCCAAGAAAATCAACACAAGTCATATATCAATATAAATTGTTCATAAACAGAGAGGAAGTGTCAATGATATACATCATATATAATTTTTTTATTTTTTTATAAATATTGTTATCATAATTTATTAACATTAACAAACATAGCAATTAGAGATTTGAAGATATTAATCGGACAGTTGTATTGAAAATAATTAATGCATACTAAATATAGTTTATGAGTATAAATGACAAAATTATCCTTTTACAAATCAAGGGCTCATAATAAAAGTTGGACCATAATATTGGTTGTATACAAAATTTTAGTTGTACACCAGCAAAACTCATATATATATAGAGCAAGGCTACAATGATATGCATTAATGAATACAACACTTTAGTTAATTATGATATGTGATTCATATGTCTACTGACGAAACGGAACCAGGAACGATTTGAAGTGGGACCTAGAAGTCTGATGCTCTAGTCCCTACATAATTTTCTAGAATATCAAATTTAGCTCATTATGCATTAAGATGGCTTGTTAAAGAAAAATTTCTATTTGTCATAATATCCTATTTTCAAAAATGTACACATTCAACTAATAGATCGAGCATTCTCAAAAAATAAAAACGTTAAATAACATTAAAAGCCAACTTTATATTTAAATAACAAAACAAGTAATCGATGAGTCATTGCTAATGTCTTGGAGCCAAGAAAACATCGAAACAACTTGCATAGACAAAATAAAAAAAAAAATAATCTTATAATAAGTACATATACAATAATCATAATCAATTGAAACTTTTTGTTAGATAATATACCATTACACACTTATTGATTAATGGTCTCCTTTTCACCAAGTACTAGTGCCAAGTGCAAAGGTTCTTATTTTTTCGTTAATCACTTGTGCTAGAATGTCACGGGTGTGGGCTCGCATTAAACGTAACGGAAGTTGGTGGTGGTGGTGGGGGGGTTGGATCAAGGGGGTGTCCGACCCCCCCTTGCCCCATGCTTTCCGCTCCTGCATGCGTCAGTCCTTGATGTTCAAATAGTTCGTCTAAATCGCTATATATTGGAAGACTAGTTAATTAATTACAATGTAATCTCTATATATAGACACACACACTAGGCTACAATGCTGTACAAAGTAAAATGACGTTCTACTTTACGCTCATATCTCAAAACACATAGCTCGAATGGCCAATCCGGTTTGACCATTGTATTCTACATATTGGAATCTCAATGAATACCAACTTTTGCTATATTTAGAGTTTCTTAAGTAGTTAAGTCTTAACTATTCTTAACAATTTCTGAAAAATAAACTAAATTTGAATTCCAAATAAATTATTATATTCTTTGAAAAAAGTAGAATACTCGACCTGTTTCATTAAAACAGAATATGAGATTACATCCTAAAATACCCATTAATTCAAGTTATAGTTTATAAGATATGAGCGCAAAGTAAAAACATCATTTTACTTTGTGAAGCACTGTTTCTTAGTTCTATACATATATATAATAAAACTATGGTATTCTTAAACTCACGAAGACTTTTTGTGAGGTTAAATTTAAAACATATCAAATCATATCCAAATTTTGATTTATTTAATTTAATATGTTATGTATATCAAAATCTAGTAGCATACGTACAAAAAGTTTTCTATTATTGGAGATTTAAAGTATTAATTTTGTATTTTTAGAAGTTATATATGAAATATTGATAATTTAATATACATATAATTTTTGGCTTTTATATATGTCGACCCGATTTATCATTGACAGTGATAATATACATTGTGAACCGATGGATATCTCCCCTATATATATCAATTGAATTGCTATAAAACAACTTTAAAGGGATGGAGAGGTAGCTGCAGAATTTTCTTTCAAAGAAGAACAGCTGCAGCTAGCAGCTAGCACCGAAGGCGAAGGCGAAGGGGATTAATTAATTAATTGGGCTCGAATAGTAAGTATATTAGTATGTAGTGAAATGAAATGATGATGGAGCAGACGAGACGACTCAAGTTGGACCGCAATTGACATGGTCAGAGTTGAATAATATTATAGTCATAGTCATATATAGTCATAGTCATAGAGGTTATTATTCAAATAAAAACGTACAGTTGCATGCTAGCTAATTTATTTGCTGACTTAATTAATTGTTGATCTGACTCAAATATAATTGTTATTGTGGTGCTGAGCTAGCTAGCTAGCTTGCTGTCGACCTGTCGTACATGCAGCTGTCAAGAAGGAAGCCATGTCACCAAGACAAGAGAGAACAACAACAAAAATTATATATCTGACCAGCTTGCTTTAATTTAATTTAATTATGTAATTTATTTATTTATGATGACTATTGACTAGTCAACCTGACTCCACTTGGCTAGTTGGCACTTGGCAATGGCCAATGGCTGGCTCTCATTAATTCTCAAGACTCAAGATCAGTGAATTATTCCAACTGATGAGGCTGAGGCTGAGGCCACATATATATATGACTTACAAATTAAATCTAACCTAGCTAAAACGTAACGGCCTTCCCAATGGATTATTCTTCTTCTCTTCTTCTCTTGTGAATCTAAGCTAACAGACTTCAATTAGAGCTAACTGATTTTCATTCGACTTAATTGTTCGATTATTGGACAGTACGTATTTGGACTGAACGCTTAATGTTTGAATTTTGGAAAAGAAGCTAACTGACGAATATATTGGGTCCAGCAGTTTTTAAGTAATTAATTAAGTAGATGAGTTTGTACAAAGAATTAATGGGCTTTTGTGGGCTTCAATAACTTGTCATTTCCATTCATTTCTTAATTTCAGTTGATTTCACATGCAATTATAAAGTGCAACTGTTTAATTCCTTATATTGTTTTGAACCGCAACCTAACTTGGAAAATAAATGAAGCATGCACTAACAAAAATACAAAATGTGAAGTCCAATATTCGATCTCAATAGAAATGATTTCTAGCTCCTAATTAATTAACTTGTCATCTCTTCAATTCATTGAAAAATTGCAGACTGCTAGCTATATACTGCTAAGAGAATTGGGAGGTCAAATTAACAAATTAAGATTCCGTGAAATTGAGATCATGTCATGCATGCATGGACATGATTATATATGTTGGTATGAGCTCATTGAACAAAAGAGTAGTTTTTTTAGTTTTCAAGAATCATTTTGATTTTGATTGACGTACGGCTCATCACTGATAGATGACTCATCATCGATCTTCATCCCAGACAATCGAATTAGCTAGTGATGCCAACCAGAAAATTAGATCATTCTACCATGCGTATATAATTTGCACAACAAAGTATATATATGACCCATTAATTTATCTCAGTACCAGATAGCTAGCTGATCTCAGCTGGTCACTCCAATATTATAGCAATACAGGCTGGAACGTTCTTTGCCACCTGCACCTGGTAAGAAAGAGATTGAGTGCAAATTAATTAAGCTTAATTTGGAGTTTCTCAGTCTCAGTCTCAGTCTCAGGATAATTAATAATTATTAATTAATTAATTAAAGGCAAACAAAAATAAAATGATATATATATATGCGAACAACAAACAGGAATTTGACACGACTTAATTGACAAATTTGTGATGAGCAAGAACAGATCAATGGGCTCGGGGAGGGGAGTGGATGGAGCGACCGTTGAAGGGACTGAAAATGATCCACTATTTGGCAGTTCTGAGTTTCCCACCAAAAGAACGAAAAGAGAAAATAAATTGGTAATTATATATAATTTGAATTAATACAGCTGGTAGATTAACTTAATTTGACAGGTGCCAATTCAATTGGATATGGTCTGTCGTCCGTAGTGTCAATTTTTCTAAGGAAAACTTGCCTTCAACTATTAATATATATATATACATCCAAATGAAGAGGGCCACTAATATATAAAACTGCACAAATTAATTAAAGACCGGAAAGGAGAATTAATATGTAACTTACTGATCTGATGGATGGATGGATGGATGGATGGATGGATGGATTACCCGAGGAGTAGGCAACCCGGCTGGCCAGCCTTGATGCATATATATATGTCATATATATGCGTGATTGGTGCATGCATGCTCTACAGCTAGAACTTGGATTTTTCTCCAACACCCAAAGCTCAAATCAAAAGCTATATATAATTCACCATAATCACAATTAATCAAACACCCGTCAATCGATCACTGCGCTGTATGCATTGGAACATATATATATTACATATTAGAGGATCTGCTGAGACTGTTAATTAATTCACTAATTAATTTCAGTGCGCATCCATGTGAGACAATTTTTCTAATTCATGTCATTTTGAGTGATTAGTTATCACTTTCGGGATGAGACGTTATATATTCAGTATTAATTTTGTAGGACAACAAATTCAGTTTCATTTTAAATTTCTTAACTTCAATTCATGGACCCCATTATATTGACCCTTTGTTCTTGATCCAGATTTCTGCAGACAATTCAAAGTTCCAAAAGAATCATGTGTTACTTTCGAAGCAAGAGGCTCCCGAATTCCAAATTCAGCAGCCACCACCAGTTGCATGTATCAATTGCGAGGTTGTTGGATGATTGTCATATAAGTATAACAATACTCAAGAATAGATACTTCAATATGTATACATGCAGCTCGACATCAAAGTCCTTAAATACAATACGTACTGACAACAAATTACGACCTCCACACTTTCATCTTGTACGTACGTACGTACATTCTCAATATATATAGTTTTACAAAAATTTCCTGCAAAATTAGAGAATCACAATGTGCTTAACATCACAAGCTGTCCACTAGCTAATTGCAAAGTACATAGAAGCAAACATCAATCATTGATTCATTAATTTGCACAAATCATGTAAATATGGTTCTAGCTCCATCCATGCAACAGCCTCATCAGCTACATCCGCTTCAATTGCAAATCCTCCGTTAGCATCAGAATGCTTAGGTTTCAATTGTGCAGGTAATGATGGTGTTGCTTCATGATATGCATCGGGTGGAGCTATTATTTGTGTTGGGGTTATTTCATTGCCTTTTGGTTGTTGATTGCCAGTTAAATTCTGCACAACTGACATGAAATTCACAGTATCAGTCTCGACGAAGGTAGTTTCTATGAGGATGACCTTCACTTGCATGAGCTTCTCATCGGACATGTTGAAGAAGATATATATATTGTGATGGAGCAAGAGCTAGCAGAGGAAAATGTTCTTCTTAGGAGAGGAGAGTAATACTAGCTAATTTATTGTAAGCTTGCTCTAGTACTGGATCCTATATGAAACGCTAGTCAGAATGATGGATGCTTATATATACAAGGCGAGGGAGAAGCTAGCATGCAAAGAGTTGGCAATTAAAGGAGACTTTGAAAATTTGAAGTACACAAGTCAAGTCAACCTGATGAGTTAATTTGTAGCTTCCAAAATGAAGACAAATTAAGAAAAGAAACATGATGTCAGTGTCATGCTATGGGAGCGCTTACAGGTGGCCAGCTAGCCTGTTACTTAAGAATTGAATTCAATTTGTCTAGCTGGTGCATGCAACTCTTACTGCGCGCATGTGTTAATTGAAAACAAAGCTAGCTAGCTAACTTATAACTAGTGGCCAAATGAAGTGATATTGCACAAGTTGTGTTCTGCAATTAATAATTAATTTAATTTAATTTCTCAAATTTAATTAAGCTGCATGCCTAGGAAAAATTATTATTATCATGTACGTAATTGTGGTTCATCTTGCTTGGCAGATGGAAAAACTCCAACTCATTATTAATTTGAAGTTAATTTGATGACTAGCTATATTATATACGTACTGCAGCCCTCTTGCACGTATGTTCTGTGTACTAATTTATGGAAATTACGAGACGTTGGGTATTGATATCCAGTGAGTAGTGATCAGTAGTGAGTGTTGGAAAATATATGACTAATTATGCAAAAATAAAATCCAGCGCAATAAATCAAAGGAAACATTAAAGGTTGTAAACTCTGTTGGATTTGATGTCAAGGTGCTCAATGTCTTGTCTCCGTGCCGCTTGTCGCCTTGTAAAATGATTTGTTGGTCAAAGCATACCTATAATGAATCACGAGTGCTAACTTTAAAGAAGTATTTGCCGCGCAGGTGCAGTGGACTTACGGCGATCTTCTCCCAAGATACTACGACCCCTTCTCCTTATTCACGGTGCACCCCGATCAAAGGATAGAACCCAAATTATATTGCAACTATATATAGCTCAGAAAATATTTTGATAATATTGAAAACTTTTTCTCGTAAGAGAAACAGAGGAGGATATGATCAGATTGTAATTCTGTGTATTTTCACAATATGCATCCTATAGCTGTTTATAATATTCCAACCAACGGCTCTTTCAAGATTCAGCATCTATATATATATATTGACATTTAATTACAGCATTGATATGTAAATATTTCGATACTGATCAATTCCTATTACTTGGTCCAGCTTGAGAAACCGACCAAGCAATAAAACAAATTATTAATTGCAAAATCATTCTTTTCATTTATGGGTATAACGTCCATCTAATAATTCTTTATAATGGTACTTAAATTTCCCAACGGTGCAATTCTTCAACAGATAAATATCCATTAAATATTATTCGTGTAATTAATTTAGAAAACTAGGATCATTAGGATTATATAAAGGATGGCCCGGTCCTTTATATTATCTTAATCATCAAATCATTCATATTAATTATAAGATATTTATATGTACAAAATCTTAAAATATAAGAAACTTTAAATTCTTTATCACCGAATGAAACTTAATATTCTAAATTAAGTTGAAGTTTCTAACAGTGAGCACCGCACAAATTAAACTAGCTAGAGGTATAAATTAAGAACTAGTCAATTACATTCTTAATTTGACACGTAAGTTGATCTCCAATTTATTATTATTATATTATATTATATTAGATATCAGTCCAGCTGGACGCAGCAATAGTAAAAATGTAAAATTAAGCAGCTGCAGCTAGCTAGCTAACACATACATGCTTCATATCATAAAAGTTAACTTAGAGGCCATTCTAATTTAGTAAATGCCAAATAATGCATATGGATTTATCTCCAATAATTCTCCATTCAAAGGCCGGATCGATCAAGGAAACGACCTAGTGTCTAGTGACAAGGACATCGAATTGAGTACTAGTACTGTTGAAAGTCACTGCCAGTATCAGCATCAGTATATCAGTATCAGTATCGGTATCAGCATCAGTATCAACGTACGAGCTGCCCTATATCTGTAAGTGGGTAAATATGAGCTGTTTCGTAATTTAATTTAATTTAATTTTTGTTTCCTCATTTCCATCACCGCCGTGCATGACCGTGATATTTCCAACGTACTCTCAACTGCACGTTTCCTTTCTTGTTAACTGAAATAAGTGAATTGGATCGATCAGATGGTAATGGTATGGTACTCGATCCATCGCCTATATATTCGGACTGTTCAACAATTAAAGTTGACTCTAGATCTGCCCCGTGCATGGACAATTCCATTCCTGCATTCGCTCCTATGATCGAGAGCTATCAATTTACATATATATTAGTCTATTTTCAAACACAATCAACCTACCTATGATCGAGAGCTTTATAACATATTCCTACCAATTTTATTTTATTTTATTTTAGAGATTTTAATGAGATTTTAAAAATTTTGAGAAAATATCGTAATATAATATTAGAATAAAAATAAAGTTTATGAATATATCATTAAACTTATAGATTAATTGTATTTCAAATTTGAATATCATTTGATGGCTAGTCAAACTTCTATACACTTTTTAAATTTTAACAATTGTAATTTAATAGATCTTTGAATCATTGTCAAACTTCACTTAAATTGAATATAATAAAAAATATAGCCAAGCTATAAGTTCAACAATACTGTTTTAAACTTTTTTTCTATTTTTTTGACAATTTTAATGATCCTTTTTTTTAATTTTAAAGTCTCACATTGCCATATCACAAATAAGCATTGTTAGAACTACTACTTTTACCCAATTTCTCGGAACCGACCCAGACCCTACCCGATCCGATCCGGATCCAACCTGGAACTGATATTATAGTGGGTAGGTATGGTATGGATCTGATTTAGTTACCCAACCCGAAACCGGATCCGACCCAATACCCATATAAATTTTGAGGTGTTGCATTTCGGTCCGAAATGCTAATGTTTGCGTAATAATCTAGCTCTCTCTATATATATATATATATACTCAATATAAACCATGATAATGCAAATATGAACAATAAATCAATAAAAAAAGTGGAGTAATTAATGATATGGTCAATACTTATTTGTCAATGTGAGTATATACGTTTACGCAATTTTTTAGAAAAGAAATATTTGTGATTGATTCAACATTTTAACAATAAAGCGGTGAATTATTCGATAACACTAGCACTTTAGGCAATATCTGAATTCACAAATAGGCATATTTAAATTCACAAATATTCGATAACACTAACACATTGAAACATAAGCTAACTGAATTACAAACATCCATAAACTGCAGGACCAACTTTATTAGTTCCAACCTCCAAGGTTAACACAGTGCTTTTGCACTAGCTTGTAAAGATTATGCACAAACAATACCTGTGTTTCCGTTCCTGCAGGTTAATCCTGCTGCTATGATTTTGGAGCTTGAAAGGGCTGGTCTAGCATTTGTTGGTAAAGATGAGACTGGATTAATTAAAGAGAATGGAGGTAAGTTTCTTTATATAAATCTGGGTTTTAGAATTGTAATCAGCCTTTCAAAGTATAAATTAGCTGGGATATATATATGCATGATCGATGACCTCTTTTTTCTATTTTTAGATTCTTGAACTGCCTTGCCTTGCCAATTGCCATATCCCTATGAATTAATTAAGAATTTTTAACATGATAAGAACAGGTTTACAAAATAAAATTGTTAACTTGTTGAATTAACAGCATCGATCCTTGGGCCCTTGTGTGTTTTCAACAGCCCAAATGTTCATCATCAGCCCATGTTGTTTTATTGGACCTGGATAAGACTACTTTAATTCTTAATTAACTAATTTTGTGCTACTATATATATAGTACTGTGAGTGTCCATTTATTCTCCACTGGACTGGCATATATAGTACTGTTTTTTTGTTATTTCCTTTTTGCGTGGTATTGGTATACTACTATACTTGCACTTGCAGATGTAGAGTTCTGATTATTATCCCTTCCCTTAATTAATTTACTTGTACAGTAAGAATGTGAGATTAAGATCGATATTTCGATTTGGCTTGATGTGATGTGACAATTAAGCCTGCATCATCTATTACTAGAGATCGAGTCTTATTTTGTTTTAATTTGTGATTCTTAATTAATGTCAATGATATATACATATATATATCAAGTGTTTTTTTTCCTGTTATGAGACCTGAGATATTTATTTTAGCCCTAGCTAGCTGTTCTCATCTCAGACTCAGTTAATGTCACTATACGTACGTCAGGAAAATTTGCTAATTACGTTGACCTTTCTAATTTACCGCCCTATGATCGAGTCGTCTATGACTATGATATGTCATATCACTACAACACAAAATGGCCTTTTACAACGGTTATTTTGGGCCTTTAACAACGGTTATACAACCGTTGTAGTGTAGGGCGTTGCTAAATGTAATAAATAACCGTTGCAAACACTGCTTGGCTGTTAGTCATTTAGCAACGGTTGTTACTTAATAACCGTTGTAAATAATAAACTGTATTAGAAATATATAAAATTGTATTATATACTTTGCAATGGTTCTAGATTAATAACCGTTGTAGATACCTATATATTTTTTTAATGTTCATTTTGTGTTCTGTCATGTAGTGCCCCAAATATGCTAGAAAAAAAATATATATATTTATATATTCACAAACAGGTAACACAACAGATATATACTACAAAGACGTTCACAAAACACAAACATTGAGAATAAATGATACATTAATCACATAAAAACAAGGCCAAAGACTTGTATCTATATTGATAATAGGAACAAATGTAGATCAATCCAGTAAGTAATGGAAAGAGAAATACAAAAATCATCCTTAAAAGAAGTCTACGGAGGACTGTTATCTGGTGACTGGTGCCTCATTTTCTTCAGTAAGAACAGGTTCTTTGGTGCCAAGAGGTTACTTTACCAATTACATTAATCTAAATAAAAAAATAAATTATAGTGAAAAAAAAATCTTATGCTGAAAAGTACTCTTCAAAAGAAGGATTAGTGCATTATCAAATCGAGACAAATTCGGAGGATATAAGCCATAGTCATCCTTTACATTATATTTGTGTGCTATAGGGACTGCAGTTATAGCTTCTCCTTCTAATACGCCTTCCTTTGACTGAAAAATCAATGTAGAAAATCCTTAACAAGTTTCCTCTAACTACACTTAACTACAAACCTCAACACATTATGCTGGTAAAATAATAAACCACTCTATGTTATTGGCACATATACCTTTTAAAATTTAAATTATAAACCTCTGACCTGTGTGCTGTTTCGCCTCATCTGCCATCTCCAGAAATTGCGGCTACAGGTTAGTATAGTTTAGTTTCATTGGACTTCATACTCGACAATTTCTACATTTTACATTTCTACTATAGGTTCCTGTTACTACAGGCTTTTTACATGGATGAAACTGGAAGAAATAAATAGAAGTAGCCCAGAGTAAATTTGTATGCTTTTTACATGGATGAAACTGGAAGAAATAAATAGAAGTAGCCCAGAGTAAATTTGTATGTAAAATTGGAATTAAGAAACTGGGAATTAGCAGCTGCAGAAGCAATTCTGATTTTTGGGAATACTGGTACTGCTGTCCTTTGTTAAACCCATGAAATACCAGTACTGCTGTCATTTGCCAAAGGAGATGATCCGCCTCGCCTTCGGCCCCAAGTCCATCCTCCTCTTCCTCATCTCCTCTCCGTCTCCTCTCCCTCCTCCTGAACCCTCCCTGTCTTCTCCCGCTCCCACAGCTGCAACGCCACTGCGCCTCTTCTCACCGACGACCTCTTCAGCCAGAGGCTACTGCAAGAACAACACCAGCTGCAGGTTCGTGCACGACTTGCCCGACGACAGCGCTGGGGCACTCGAACAGGAGCTCTTGCTCCGCTCCAAGGGCCAGCGCCTCATGGCTGCTGCTGCTGCTGCCGGTGGTGCCTTCCCTTCTCAGTTCTCACAGAGATCGGAGAGATCGACAGTCGGAAGAGTCGATCTGAGATTGGCGACCGAAAGCGTCGATCGGAGGTGCTGCTGCTGCGCGGATCGGGGTTGGTTGTGCAGTCGCAGCCGAGAGGAGAGGCTAGGGTGGGGCGCGGAGGTGGCGGCAAGCGGAGGTTAGGGTTTTCGCACTGGGTGGTGGAGTCGGCGGGTGGGTGGCTGGGCGTGTCGTCGTTCTCAGTGAGACGCGGGGAAAGGGGATCATCGTCCGATGCCGCCGAGGGGGAGGATAAGAGGCGAGTAATCGGTTTAGGGAGGAAGGAAGGAAACAAAGAAAGAGCGGCTAGGGTTTTGGTTCGATTTTATGGGGTCATCTGAAAAATGAAAAATTAACCAAGTATTTGTTTCCTGATACAGCCTACAGGCTATTCTTATTGTAAAAAATTAACAACGCTTCTTTTTTAAAAACCATTGTAAAATTTTCATTTTTACAACGGCCTTTTGTAAACAACCGTTGCTAAATCTTTTATGACAGTGCGGACCTCATCTTAGTAGCGGTTATCAACTATAACCGTTGTAAAATCTACAGAGTTTACAGCGGTTATTTACTAACAACCGTTGTTAAAATCTGTCAGTCTATTTAACAACGGTTTTTACTTAATAACCGTTGTAAAACCTACACATTTTACAACGGTTGTTTGTAAAAACCCGCTGTTGAGTCTTTTCTAACTGTACGGATCCATCTTAGCAGCTGTTATTAACAATAACCGTTGTAAATAGGGCGTTGCAAAAGGTCCATTTTGTTGTAGTGTATATATGTGAATGTGAGGCTAGCTAGCTTGCATTATCCTTCTCCTTGGACCCAATGAAAAACCGACAAATCATAAGTTCATAACCAATATAATATAATTGATGCCAACTTAACATTTGGTAGGGACTAGCTAGGGAATTAAGGGATTGACTAAACTTAACTGGATTTTTTTTATTGGATCCTGGGCATGCTAATTCCCAATTAAGATTCTCTGGTACAGCAATCTGTAAAGTCATTTTTATAATTCTGTTATACCAGAATTAATGGCTGATCATTTTGTATCCAAATTATAACTCAAACTAGCTAAACTGACGACGTTTAATTATAAATAACGCGTAATAATTAAGTGTTATATTATATATATTGGGGCAAATTCAAAGCAATTAATTTAATTTAATTTGAAGTGACCAAGTACAATTCAAGTTCCCTGAAAATTAGTCAAAACAAATTAAGGCATCAATATCATCACTACACACACTAACTAATTCGCCTAGCCTGTGACAAATTAAGTTTGACTCGTTACACAGTACAGAATGGAATAAGCGAAAGTCATTTATATATGTATGTGAAACAGATAGCTAGATTAGATAAGAGAGGTGAAGATATATAGATCCCATATGCATTAATTCTGAGGGCCAGCCTTTACATTACATTACAATTACATGCATCATTCATCAGATTCAGGGGTCTGTCTAATCGAAGGGGTGGGGGTAGTGTTGTGACAAAACCCGCCGGATCCGTGATCCGCTCGGACGACTCGTGCCCATCGCCCGCCCGGACGACCTGTGCCCGTCGCCCGCCCTTACCCGCCCGTGCGGGGGTTCGGACGGGTCACGGGTAAGGGGCGGGTAAGGGTCCGGGTTTTGGACCTCGCCCCCCGTAACCTGCCCGCCCGTCTAAACCCGTGCCCGCCCTTACCCGCCCTTCGGACCCATGCTCGTGCCCGCCCGTCGGACCCGACCTGTTTCGCCCGTCGGACCTGACCCGATCCGTCCCGTCGGACCCGACCCGACCCGTCGGACCCGCCTCGACCCGCCCCACCCTCGGGACCTGCCCCACCCGCCCCCACGACCCGTTCGACTTGCTGCACCCGCCGCACCTGCGCCCCCCCCCCCCCCCGACCCGGCCGACCCGAGCGACCCGCCCAAGCCGACCCGCCGGACCCGTCCGAAACCGAGACTTTGAAAAATCCCCCCCCCCCCCCCCCCAACCGAACGGCTAGTTTTTTTAAATTTCTCCCCCACCAATTCACACCTATAAATACACCCATACATTCAACACTCATTTCTCACAAACAACTATCAAATTCTCTCAATCTCTCACTCAATACTCTCTCAATCTCTTGCATAAATCAATTGTAGTTTTATTTTTACATTCTAATTTATATTTATTATTTCCAAAATTCCAAAAAACTAGTATATTTATTTTTTTACATTCTCTTGCATTAGTCAATCCTATATTCGCCGGCATTTCCGCAAAAATTCGGAGGTACATTCTATTTGTATTATTTTTTATAACATTATTAGAATACTATAATTTGATTTATGCAATTACACAATTATTTTAAATCGGATTTGGCAACATATGATAAAATTGTAATCAAAATAATTGAATTATTTATTTCTTTTATATTTTTTCCATTACTTGTAAAATAATTTCAAATTTTCAAAACTTGTAATTTTATCATAAAGTTGTAATCAAAATATTTTATTTTTTTATGATAAATTTTTTCATACACAATTAGTTTAATTCGATTATTTTTATATTTCGTTTTGCTTTCCATAAATTAATCCTTTTTTTTTTCCTTATTGTAGTGAGAAATGGCAACTCCACCACATGACTATTCCAATATGTACCCGACCGCCCCGACACCCAATCCCCTAAATGAGACTATCCAAGAATTAAGTGAACATTTGTTCGGTCCTAGTCCCCCTTATCCGCGAACTACCTATGAGACTGAGTACACACATCATACCATCGGAAGTGCCGCGGGGAGTTCTAGCACATTTGCTCCTCCGGCCATCGGTGGAAGTTCTGATCAATTTACCGAAATCCGAACAATAGAGGAAGAGCCGGCAAGCACGCCACCGGGGCAGAGAAAAAGAAAGAACCCCCGCCCGAAGTACAATGCACCTTGGTGGCGTTACTTCGAACAAACCATCGACCCGTCAACCGGCAAGTGCATAAGCGCACGGTGCAAGGTAAAAGGTTGCACTTCCAGTTTTACTTATGATGATAATAATAGTTCTATGGGTAGATATGCCCAACGGCATATCTAAGCCGGTCAAGAACCACAAGAACAACCCGATACCACACATGTCCAAACCCTTATTAATCCGGATGGTACACGAACTCACCAAAAATATGATGAAAAAAAATGTTAAGTGAGTTTGCATGGTATATTGCCCACAAGGAACAACCAATTAGTATGAGCGGTTGTTTGAGTTTTGCTCGTTTAGTTATTAGAGGTTGCGCTCAACCATTTTACAAACCATTTTATTATAGGAAAATGTCAAACGAAATTAAAGAACAATTTACGGCCCGCAAAAATGAATTGCTTGCCATATTTGCAACCGCACCATTTAAAGTAGCACTCTTTCACGTCCAATATTTGGACCGCCGGTAAACATGGTTTATCTTATATTTGTGTTACCGCACATTACATTGATAATAGTTGGAAATTGCAAAAAAGAGTACTAAGTTTTCGGATTGTAGAATACCCGCACACCGGCGAAGTAGTTTTTAATGCAATTTTGGGTGTTATGAATGAATATAGTTTGAAAAATGATCTCCAAAATAAAGTTTTCTCAATTTCTTTTGATAATGCTAGTAATAATGGTAAGGCCGTAGAATATTTTTTGCGTTCATTATCTCCAATTGCGAATGGAGCTTTCTTTTACCAAAAATGTGCATGTCATGTTTTAAACCTCACCGTTAAGGCGGGACTAAAACGTCCGGTGCTAATGATTTAATAACAAGATTTAAATCGGCTGTAACTTTTATTTTTACTAGTGGCATTAGAAAACAAAAATTTCATGTTTTGTGTAATAGAATGCAATTTACTAAATTAAGAGTGCCATGGGACGTAGATACCCGTTGGAACTCAACTTATAGAATGTTGAAACGATGTTTTCCTTACGCACAAGCTATTAATGCAATTTTGAATGAGTCGCCCGAGGGTATGGAATTAGCTCTCTCGTCGGGTGAATGGGATCAATTGCACAAATTAATGAAATTTCTTGATGCACGAACGGTAGGAGATGACAATCGAACAAACACAGAAGCACTCGAGAGATTTGAGAATTCACACAGAATTCTAGGTTTTTGATAACTTGGATACAAAATAACAACTTGTCCTGCCCAAAGGGCTTGAATTTGCTTATATAAGAAAATATAAATAACCCTCCTAAAGAAAACAAAGAAAGAAACAAAGAAAACAGTCTAAAACGCAAGAAAATTTCAAAAGACGCAACTTGACTCATCTGGGGGCGGACCGCCCGCCCAACAGAGCGCAGGAACTTCACTAGGGCGGACCGCTCAGATTTGGGGGCGGACCGCCGAAGACCATGCTGTATTAATTCGCCGTTTCGACTGGGATGCCTTCCGATTCTGAGAAAACTCAAAACATGAAAGTTGTAGCTAATTTCTTTATCTTTATATAGAATTTTGAATCACCTCATTTGGACTTGTATTGAGGAAGTTATGGTCAAAATATCACAGCATATCAATCTGACCAATTCTGGGGCAGACCGCCCTCTATATGCATCATTTCTTGGAGTATTCTTCAAAGTGACATCAGCATTGTCTTGCTCATATACACCGACCAGGCATGAGTTGCTTCACCACCTCTTCCGAATCTCCCAAGTATATCATGAAATGAAAGGTACATTTTTAATTTCATAATTTTTATCAATTTCGGTTTTTTTTATTAATTTCGGTTTTGTATTAATTTGGTTTTTTAATTTAATTTCGGTTTTTTAATTCGATTTTTTTTCTTAGTTCTCGAAGACACCGACAATTCTTTCGCTCCAATCGTAGGAGCCATGAAGGAGAAGTTTCTCAAATATTGGGAAATCGTACCACTCGTCACGATTGTTGCAAATTGTCTCCATCCAACATACAAGAAGGTTTACACGATAAAAATGCTACGAAGGTACTACATTAATTTGGACATTAGGAACACAAGTGTGGATCAAACTATGAGCCAAGCGATTGAAAGGTTGTTCAACGCATACAATGCCCAAATAAATGTCCGACAACCGGCTTCTACAAGTCAAACCCCGCAGTACATTTTTTATTTCAGATTTATTTAATTTATTTTGGTTTTTTTTTTAATTGAATTCGGTTTTCTTAATTTAAATTGGATTTTTTTAACTTTATTTCGAGATATTTAAATTTGAATCTGATTTTAATTTTAATTAAATTCGGATTTTTTTAATTTCATTCGATTTTTTAGTTCTTAAAATTTCATAGGACCCAATCGGCCGACGGATTATTGTCAATATTGGAGGATGATAGTTCGGATACTATGTACAACGCCTCCAACGAGTTACAAGTCTTTTTTTCCATACGGGGAGAACCGGAGGGAATTGATGTTCTTGATTATTAGAAGCAAAACAAAAATATTTTTCCAATTTTATCTACTATGGCGCGGGACATATTTGCCGTTCTCGTTTCAACCGTGCTCTCTGAATGTTGTTTTAGTTCGGCAAATCGGATTCTTACCGATAAAAGGTAAATGCCTATATTTTTTTACATCTACACATTTTTTTATTCATTTTAAATCACATTTTTTCTTTTACTTACTACATTTGTTTTTTAATGATATTAGAAGCAAGTTGGGTCCAAAGGTTTTTGAGCGACTCGTATGCCTCAAGGATTGGATTGATGCGGAAAATCGTGAGCAATACAAGGAAATGGAAGCATCTTTATCCGGCACCGAAACTCAAGGGAGCACGGAGCCGCACTCGGATGATGAATGCGAACCCGAAGAAGAGACCGGCCAATGGTATATGAGATCGGACAACTAAAAAGGTAGTTTCGGTTTCGGTACGAACTCTGCGCACTCTTCTATTTTCTTTTCATTTTTCCAATTTATTAAACATTTTCTTACTTTTTTAAATATTTACTAACATTTTTTAAAAAGATAGAACTCCGCCTATGTTATTTTATAATATCATAACATAGCCGGTCCCAAGCCAGGAATAAAGGAGGAGGGTAACTTTTTTTTAAACAAATAAAATTAAAAAAATTGTTTTTCAAAATTAAAGTTTCGGATTTTTTTTAAAAAAAAAATTGGTTTTAAGAAAAACTTGGTTTTAAAAAAAATACTTGGTTTAAAAAAACTTTATTTTAAAGAACTTTGTTTTAAAAAAAATTGTTTTAAACAAAACTTTGTTTTAAAAAGATTTTGGATTTTTAAGTTTTTGATTTCTTGAAAAATGCTTTGTTTTTAAAAAATAATTTGCTTCGGATTTTTTTAAAAAAATACTTTGTTTCTAAAAACTTTGTTTAAAAAACGTTTGTTTTAAAATAACTTTGTTTTTATCGTTTCAGATTTTTAAAGTTTCAGGTTTTTAACGTTCTTCGGTGTTCGGATTCTAAAAAAAACTTTGTTTTAAAAATTTATTTCATTTTTTTTTGTTTTTTAAAATATTATGTGTTAAAAAAATTATTTTAAACATTTTCTAAAAATAGTGTTCGGACCCTTCGCCCGTTGGACCCTTCACCCGTCGGACCCTTACCCGCCCGTTTGTCACAACACTAGGTGGGGGTGGGGGTGGGGGGACAAGAAAAGAAAAGATGAGAAAAGAGATTGGTGCAGCTAGCAGGTGATTGCTGATTGCTGATTGCTGATTGAGGGACAGTCAGAGAGAGAAAGAACAGTCAGATGTAGTCTTTGCTTTTGCAACCATCGTGCATGATTACTGCAGTAGTAGTAGCAGTAATGTAGTATGCAATATAATTGCATGCACTGTGAATCAAGGAATGAATGATACTGAATACCATCACTCATGTAAGTATATGATTGATTGATTGGTAGAGGGCTAGAGGGCTAGAGGCTGTCGCATGCATGCATATGATAAATTGAGAATGCATGGTTGACGATTGATCATTGGTTGCGTTCTACCCCAGCTTGAGGGCTAGAGGCTGTCGCATGCATATGATATAGGTCTAGGTCTTCCACTCAACTTCATTAATTTGTAGCCTAGCCTGTATCTGTGATGTGATTCTGTATGCAGCCAGCCAATTAATTGAGAGCGCCATTTTCACATTCTTTCTTAATTTTCTCCACCAATTGCCAATTAATTGTCCTCTGCTCTCTACTTCCAACTGCTCTCTAATTGCCCACTACTTATTTGACAACTTATCTTCAAAATTCAAATGCATGCATGCAAAAATAATAACATTCATAACAATATAATTAACTTAATTTTTGTAAACATATCAGCTGTGACGTCTTTGAAATTTTATTCAATTTGAGTGTTATTTATAATTCCATTCTAAATTTTGGACCATTACATGTATTAAATAATTTTGATTTTTAAATGGCACCCTCAAGTAGTGTAGTATGAAATATATATGTGCCATTATCAATCTATAAACTTAAAAATATGTCTATAGAGTTCTTCATTTGAAAGGTCGATCTGTTCTTCCTTTGTTTATATAACAAATATGTTCCGATATGTTTTTCAACTGTGTTTCTCTAAGAACGCCACTTGATATCATCGCGTGCCAAATTTGTGTTATATTCGGGTAAGATATTACTCGTTCAGAATTCAAATATTGGATCTTTTAAATCCAATTTAAATAGCCCGATATTGATCTCTCTATTTTTTTTTTTTTTTTAAGAAAATGATAGGGGTCAACCTCACCCCCCAAAACAGTTTTTGTCTTCTTATCTCAAGAAAAAAAAACATAGTATTTTTTTTCTTGACAATTGAAAAAAAAAAAATTCAATTCAATACGAAGTTAGATTGAATGCATGTTCTTTCAAAGAGGGATCCATTGACAATACTTATCTTGACAATATGGACAATGGTACTTTTTAAAAATTTTGGGAAAAAAAATACAAAAACTTTAAAATGAAAAAAAGATTATGGATGTATTATTTAAATTATAGATAGATAGTGTTTGAAATTTCAATCAATTTGAATTTGATGGCTTGTCAAACTTTATACATTTTTAAACGACTGTAGCATGTATAACATGTCTTTGAAGAGCTATCAAACATCACTTCAATTGAAGATTATTATTTAACTTATGAAATAATTTTGTTTTCAAATATATTCAATTTAAGCTTTATTTGATAATAGCTCATTAAAATTTCGTTAAATTATATTCACTAAAGATGCATAGAATTTTGATGAACTATCAAATGATATTCAAATTGATTGGAATTTGAAAAAGAAAATACAAATTTATAAGTTAAATCACTCATTATTATAAAACAGACTACATAAAGTGAATGCAAAGTTTCTTGTACGTGGATATACAAATTTTGTCCTACAATTAGCATACTTTGCAAGTTAAACTAAAACATTTTCATTCAACAAATAATGAACGATTTTTGATAAATGTTGAGTGACTTTTCTTATGTCCAGATCGAGTAACATTTGTGGGTCGTTTACATAATTACATGAGACAATGAAAATTAGCTAATAAAGTTGGTCCAGCGGAATATATGTTGTGCAGAATCAGCATGCTTAATAATTCAGCAATACATTTAATGGTTGTTATCAATCGATTGATTGATTCATTAATTACGTCTCAATTTGTGAATGTATGCATAATGCATGTCATGACATATTGACATTGGACTTGAAAACAACTCGTTTCACAAATCGATATAAATGTACTTGTGAAAACGATCGATCATGCATTTGAATTTCAGCTAGCTAGCTAGCTAGCTAGCTAGCAAATATATAATATATATGACGACACAAGTCTCTCTCATGTACGTATATATATACAATACAACTTAGTTGAAGCTTTAGTTAATTTGAAAGCATGTCTTTAATTCTGAGTTAAGAAAGTTTTTCACGCCGCCTCTATATCCTATTAATTGCTCGATCGATCTCTAGCTAGCTCACCAATTAAGTTAATTGCTTTAATTGTTTTTGAATTGATCTATATATATATATATCGATCTCGATCGACTACCACAACCTAGCTAGCTAAATTCTAATTAATTTGAGTCCATGCAAAATCGACAGAGGGAGAGGGAGAGGGAGAGGGACTCTTTGGTTGTTGGGCGAGTAGTTGGTGATGTGCTTGATGCCTTTGTCAGGAGAGTGCAACTTAGGGTTACATACACTGCTAGAGATGTAGCTAATGGTTATGAGTTCAGACCCTCGGCGGTGGCTCAGCAGCCAACAGTCGAGGTCGCCACTACCGATCCTACTTCTTTATTCACACTTGTAAGTCAAATTCATTATATATATATAAACACAAACACGCACACACACACATATATATATGGCTAATTCTGTCAATCTTACGAGCCTTTCTATTAATTACTTCTATATATGTTTTTGTTAATAATATGCTCAGATTCTCTTCAGACATATATAACAAATCAGCATATATACATGATCGATTTTGCTTAGTCATCATCTTCCTACTTTTCAATTTTGGTATTCTTTTCACCTAGAAATAAATTTGAACTCCATCATTTTTCGATCCAGATGAATAATTAAGAAATTATACCATATCTTCAAATTATATATGTCCTCTTTTCCTTTTCTCTAAAGTCTACATGAGAAAGTTAAAACTTCCCTCTTGGTTAAAAACCAATCCTACCTCGTAAATCATCAGATGGCATCACAATTTCTTTAATTGCAAAGCTATTAATTCTTTGAAGCATTCTCCGAGTCTGTAATTAATGGTGTTAACGTACAGTCACTTGTGCAAATTACAAATCACCAATATCTGTAGTTATCTTTTACAGGTTATGGTGGATCCAGATGCACCCAGCCCGAGTGATCCGACTCTTCGGGAATATTTACACTGGTAATCCATTCATATCCCCCTCAAACTGTGTCTCTGTGTTCGATCTTCCTTAATTTAGCTGTGCCAGTCAATTCCTATCTTATAGTCAATCGATCCAAATGTTGAAATTTTTTATTTAGAAAAGAGCCAACTTATATACTACAGAGTAATTGTTTACAAGAAAAGGACTAATTAAAATGCAGTTGTTTTCCTCCCTAAGGAACAAAAGACTTAATTTCTCAGCAGTATATATATTTTAATTATTCTGTTTTATTAATTTTTTCATATGTTGCTACTAGATTTATTATTTTTTTTTTTCCTGAATGATCAGTAAGCAGCTATCAGCTCCTTAACTATCAGGAAAGGGACTTCTGTGCAGATTAGATCGCTGTACTTCTTCAATAAGATATAGAACTAAATAACTTGTCAAGTTCCCTTTCTGCTATGTAACTAAATATGCATCTTTGATTAATTGTTGCAGGTTGGTCACTGACATCCCGGCTTTCACCGGAGCAACTAATGGCAAGTCATAAGTACACCAGTATTTCTGTAATTTAGGTATATCTCACTAGCTATCGATTTATGACAATGTTTTTCTCTCTTAATTTAATTAGGCCATGAGGTAGTGCCGTATGAGAGCCCTCGACCCTCTCTTGGCATCCACCGTTTTGTTTTTGTTGTATTTCAACAGCAAGGATGCCAGACAATTTATGCACCAGGATGGCGTCAGAATTTCTGCATGCGGGATTTTGCAGAGTTGTACAATCTGGGGTCTCCTGTAGCTGCGGTTTATTTCAACTGCCAAAGAGAGTCGGGTTCAGGTGGAAGAAGAACAATGCAATGGTAGGGTAGGGTAAGCTAAGCATTATTAATTTATTAATTAATGTTCATGCATGGTACTATTCATTTCTCTCATTTTCACTCATTTTTTTTTTTTATTTGTTTATTTTTCCCCTTGAAGAATGAAGATCATATATGCAATGGGAAGATAAACTTACTATATATCAGTGATCATCAGACAGGAATTGCAAATTATAATTTAGGTGGATGTAGTAGAGTTAACAATTAATTAATTTGTAGAGTGACTGAGTCTGAGTGAGATATATATTATTTGAATTGAATGGCTAGATGCAATTCCTGTAATCTTGCATGTTTCTTATGTTTTAATTATATATTTTTCTATATATTTCCTACAATACATGAATGGTGAGAAGAGCTAGCCTAGCATGCATGGCCTCTAACGCTAGCTATAAGAAAACAAAAACTGGGCCAATTTTGATTTGCTTCTCCACTAGCTTGTTATTGAACTGTCTAAGTTCTGTCGGGGTGTCAATGCGTTGGATCGGGTCATATATATTATATTATTCTGCTTTATAGTTATATAGTTTTACATAAAATTAGAGTGGCCTAGTGGTTTATTAGACCTACACTCAGACTGATCTGGTCTTCAAACGGGAGGGGAGGGGAGGGGAGGGGAGTGCGTTCAAATCTCTATCTATAGTCTATATTGAGCTTTTTTATTCTTTTTTTGTTTTTATCAAATCAACAGCTTTTACATTTAGAAACAAGAGCTAGCTTATCACGACCGTTCATCTAATCACTCGCGTTTTTTATTTGACGTCTCATGCATTTTTGTTCCCATTCTCAACTTATACAGTCAATGTGCTTTGGTTTCACTTTCATTCTACTTATTAGCTTTTTTTTGTTATTTTCTATATAAGTTTGCTCTACTCTTCTTTTTATATTTTGTTTGTTTCCAGTATCAATTATTGTGTTAAATTCATGCTTTGCTTCCCAATGGTAAGTTTCATTGTGATTTATTAATTTCTGCTTAATTTTGTTCTCATGTGTTATTTTTTTTAATTAACAGCCATCCCAACAAGCAAAGATTCAACAACATTGCAAAATTTAACTGGCTTGGGATGGGGTGACTGAACCCGACCCAACCCATTTCAGGTCAGAAAATACAGACCCATACCCGACCCATTTGTTGCCGGGTCGGGTCGGGTTTGGTACAGGTCATGTCAGGTCAAGAATTGACACCACCAAGTCTAACATATGACAAAGCACATGATTACAATTGTATAAATCTAATTACAAAAACAGACTGCAAGTGATTATTAACTAAAACACCTGAACAGCCGGCCACCTGTACTGGAGTCCTGGCATATAAAGATTTTTTATTAACCTGACAGGCTAATGCGTGCATGGTTCTTTACGGTTTACATGCCCACCATCATCACATCTCACAACAAAATGTTCTCAACAAAAGCCAACTCAGCAAGGGTTCAGACTAAAATTGCCTTCTTGGATTATTCTCCAGAGTTGGTGATCTCCAGTCCGTCGCTTAGTGTTGATTGTAACAAATATTACACCGAAGGAGCAGCATCTTCAATGGCATCTGGAGCCTGACTGATGCGGCTCTCAGTCCAGTTGCGTGAATTGCCATTGCCATTTGTTTCAGATTTCATAATGTTCAAGACCCTTTTATGGTACTTCAATAGTGTTCTTCTGTGACCAATACTGATATAAGTTATCCCAGCTTTCTCTATCTGCCCATATAGATGAGCCTGTAGAAAAATTTAAGAACACAGAGAAAATTCAAACAATAATTGCTGTACAGGTTTATCAGAACCTCTGGTTTGGATAATTTTTGCACAATTTTTTCACTTTGGATAGCTTGAAAAGAACAGTTATTTGGAATGTCTGATCCAGTCAGATGGTATAAATCAGTTTTCCATGGATCATCTAGATTAAGGACCTCAAAATTACAATACTTATGCTCTAAATCCAATCTCTTCTGGAATACTAGATAGTGGTACCAAGTCATAAGGACAAGAATCTTAATATACAGCAGGGACAATCTGATATGACACAGCCCACCATAACAAATCCCAAATCAAACAAATATATCTAAAACGTGCAAATGCATCTTTAGTCAGAAATAAAAACTATGTGAGACAATCAGTAGAAGAAAACATCAATATCTGTAACTAAGAGTCTACCTGAATCCGAAACTATCAGACCTAAAAAGACAGTCTGAGAGCCTAAAATTAGACCGAACAACTGTCATCTTTCAGACACGACTTTTCAACTGAAATCATCAACTAATTCAGTAAATTAAAAAAATAAAGCTTAAAAGAAGTAGTACCTCGTTTTCTTCATCTAGAGCACTAGTTGATTCATCCAGCAATACCAACTTGGGTTTGGCAAGGAGCAATCTTGCAAACGCGAGGCGTTGTTGCTCCCCCAAAGAAAGTACACTTGACCATTCTTGTATTGCATCCAGGCCGTTAAAACGTGACAAAATATCACCAAGCCGGACTAATTGGAGCACTTCCATTAGATCATCAGTTGTTGGCATCTTAGGTTTTTCCATCGCATCATTGGCAGTTAATCCTTGAGATAGGAATGGCAATGAACCTAAAAAACAATAGAACATTATAAACTATCTACATGTAAAGAGCGTGTGTTGCTCTTCTTTTTTTGTTTTTTATAACATGGGGGTATCTGTGTGAGACCAGCAGTAAAGGGAAGTAGTGTGTACACCCCTACTGGTCCATTTGGTCACTTTTCTCAGACTATGTATTGTTAATCTAAGATTCTAGTTAATAGCATTGGTAGGTCGTGAACCTACTTTTTTCAAAAAAAAAAAAAAAAAAATCTACATGTACCCTTTGATCTGATTCTATTCTTTCTTATATCTACTAGTCACTTTTTTTATAGTGTTATTGACTTGTTAGGTTAGCTATGCTTATTCTACTGACACCAGCGAGGCCTCGTAAAATAGAAAATCCTACAAATCCTAGGTTTCCAACTTACCATACAAAAAATCGAAAGATGTCCAACATTTCTTGCAAATATGTAAATCTTTCATAAGTTTTCCATGTTCAATTTTACAGAGTCACCAATTTCTCATTTACTACTGAGAAAAGCCAGAAAGAGGAGTTAAATCCCCCATAAGAACTGAAATGGTAAGTTCAAATGCGCAAGATAAGAAGAATGGGGTATTTTGTTTTCTTTCTCAAATTTGGAAGGGATACATAGTTGTAACCCCCATTTCCTTAAGTCACCAGGTCTTGCGTTAATCAGAAATCAAATTAATACAAGAGCATATATATACAAAATGAAACATGTACCCTTATTTTTTGGGTTATCTGATGAAAGGAGAAGACCATCAGTCCATGTAGGATAAAGCAGTTGCTGACGAAGTGTACCCAAAACCATGTAAGGCCTTTGAGGAAGAAAAAATATGCCTCCAAGCCTTCGATACTTGGAGCTTTGTTTTAGTTCTTCATCTTGCGTCTCCAACAAGTTATTCATTGACTTAGCAGATTCATTAGCTGTTAGATTAGAATCTTTCCTATCACCACTTATGTAATATACAATTTCCCCCCTACCGCTGTTCCAAAGGCCAGCTAGAGCTCGTAAAAATGATGTCTTGCCACTGCCACTGGGTCCCATAACCTGCATAATTTTTTAATACTTGCTCATCTCAAAACTATGAGGTAAAGGAAAGTAAAACATGAACATCCAGATCAAAAGAGTAATATTCCAACAAATGATATCTACTTCTAGGCAAGTTTAAGGTAAGAAATTATAGCCTTTTAGCCTTAACAAGTACGTCATACCAGATCATGCTGGTAATATTCAATTACTTCCAAAATCCTTAATTTCGCATTGCAAAAAGGAATTATATGACTCTATAAGCTTTTAGAGCAAATATATTTAACAAAAATATGCATTTAGGATAAAGATAAGATTTCTTTACCAGTAAATGGTCCTTAAGAGTCATCTCCAGGGAGAGATCAGTGAAAAGTACATTTCTACTTCCAGGAGCTTGTAAGGTTAAGCTTTGAACTTCTAGAAGCTTCTGAGGTTCAGTCTGGAGTGTTGACCCATTTGAGCTAGAGGAAGTGGGGTCATTAATTTCTTTAAATACAATTTTTATTGCCTCAGTATTATCATGTTTGAATAAGCTTGATGACTCGTAACCATCCAATAAATCATCAAACTCACCTGGAATTAAAACAGGATAAACTGTTAGATATGGAAATATTACCCCAACTTTTCAGTTCTGGTACGCAAAGGCTTGTGATTTATATTTTTAGCATTCTGGAAACAACACTGGCTCTGGTATTCAACTATATTGCAATTAAATAAGCAGCCTGCAGATTACAAAGAACCAACTATATTGATGAGTACATGGGGCTTTCTGGGTCAGATGCAAATAACAACTATATAATCTTGGGACAGGTTATGCTAAATAATGAAAAATTACCCCTGTAAGATATGAAATTGAGGATCATGCAGAAAATTGGGATGAAGATTCAAACCCATTAACTACATTCAATTACAGTTTTCTGCTTTGGGAAGAAGCTTGGTAAAATCAAGAACCTAATTGCTGTCATTATGGAGTATGCACTTCATATGAAGACAGACGTGAGAGATGACTGTGTTCTTCTCATATTGATAAATTGCTGGAACTTTGTTAACAGCAGAAAAAATAAGGAAGTAAGACAAATTTTCGAGAAAAGAGTAATCTAAACTCTCAACATTATGGATGGTATGCATCCAGATGGAACATACTGTGTGACTGCATGTGTCTGTAACAGCATAGTTGTGTAGGTGTAAGAAGAATATTAAGCAAGCAAGTGAAAAAAGAGAGAGAGGTCTCACCTAATCGATCAATAACTGCTGAAAAGGCACTGATAGCTTGAAACTGATACACAATGAGGGAAAAATCACTAAGAATATGGTTGAAGGCAGAGACAGACTGATTGATAACTCCGAACTCTATCTTCCCTGAGAAATACATAGGCGCGACAACAGCAGCTGGTAAGATTTGAATTAGATAGCGGTAACCATTGGTAAAGAACTCCAAGTTACGTGAAGATATCAGCAATTCCTATAAAACAAAAAGAAGCTCAGAATTGATGCATCTACATAATTAATAAGAATCAGAAATTAGTCAATCTTTGCCAAAAGATCAACGAATTATGATGTTTTACTTTAACTTCATTAAAAAGTTCCAACGATGATTAAATCATGAGACTCAATAACCAAAACAGATGTGTTCTTCTTCCTCCAAATTAAAATCCTAATCCATAGCAGTTGAACCATCTGTAACACTTAATAAAAACAAATGATTTTCTGCATAGATAATGTGAATTTAAAAAAATGATATATAGACACTAGATTATTACCTATCTATTTCAAAACTTACTGGTTTTTCAGAAAAATTTCGTTATTGAGGGTTATTAGTATTTAGTGGGGAGAACAATTTGCCTAATACAGGCAAAAGATACTAAAAGTATAATACATAGTTACATCCAATATACAGATTATACCGGAAGGAGCTTACACTAAGGTTTTCAAAGGCCCTTTTGAAACGGTCAATTAGAAGTTGTAGTTCATTCTCTTCTCCTCCATAAAACGCAATTGATTCGGCATTTTCTCTAACTCTAACAAGCCCATAACGAAAATCAGCCTCCTTTTTCTCTTGCATGAAATTCAAGTTAACCAATCCCTACAAATAAACAAGGTGACAGCCAAAACCCAAGAGATAATTATAAAATTATAGATACATTGTTATTTGTTAGAAACAAACACATACATTGCAAAGTTTTCCATCATTTCTCTTTTATCAACAAAATCAATCTTTATCACAGTTTCTCATTTTGGTACTTGCAATAGCTCTGCTCCCAACTACAGTGAATATCTTTTATCATAAACTCCAATTGGATTAACCAGAGCAAATAAGTTCTGTATGCCAGAGGTATAATCTGCCCATTTAAACCACGCTTCATAGGGTCAGTTGCAATTGGAAATTAAACCAAAAATTCATTTGTACCATAAAGTACAAGAAATGCATGGTATTTTTTTTTTTTTTTTTTTTTTTTTTTAGCTTGGTTTTGTTTGCAGGTTGAATAAAAGGCCAAACAAAATTACCTTTCCTAGAAAGATGCTAATCGCTGTACCACCGAGAGAATAGACGATGAGCACGACAAAAAGAGGAGGATAAATTCCATACAAAATATTACTGAAGGAGATCAAATCAACAGCAGCATTAAATAAGGTGAGAGAAAATGAAAGAGCTGTGCCGGTAAAAGCGCTGAGATCATCTACGATACGCTGATCGGGGTTGTCTATAATTGACTGGGATTGTATTTTGTAAAAGGTGCGGTTGTGAAAGTATCTCTTCATGTAATAAGTGGTCATCCATGAACGCCACCTGAGAGAGAGAGTCTCGCGCGCATAGTCTCTTAAGACAAAGACCTAGAAGGAAACAATGTTTGGGGATAAATGTGAATATGGATTATGATTTGATAATTGGAGAGATGCGAAAGGCAACGGGTACGTACAAGGGCTCACCGGAATTCCTCCAGCAAAACTTGCGAGATAGTACAAAAGTTGCTTCATGAATTGGTCCTGGTCCTTGTCTGGCGAAATAGAAAGGGATTATTATTAGGAATGAAAATGGTGAGATATGAAAGAGAGGTGAACCTACTGGCAAGAGCATTGTAAAAATCACGGCCGAGAAAGTTGAAGCCAACGCTGATTCCAGTGGTTCCGAGAGTGAGAGCAAAAACAGCGGCGAGGCGGAGCCTGGCCTGAAGCTTATCCTCGGAGGACCAGTAAGGGGCGGCGACCTTCCAAAATCTTCGGAGGAGAGTGGAAATGTGGGGAGCAACGCGCTGGACATAGTATTGATTGATTGATTGATTAATTGATTGGGTGTAGCAGGAACAATGAGACAATGCAGGAAGAAAAGAGAGTAAATTGGAAATGGTATATAAGTAACCTTGTCGTCGGCGGGCAGGGAGTCGTCGGAGGTGGAGGCGGAGAGGGGAGGAGGGCGGGAGGTTGGTGGAGGAGGAGGGCGGCGGCGGTGGCGCATGGTGAGAGGAGGGGAGTAGGAGGTGGAGAGAGGTAGTCGGCGATGGGTGTGGCCATGGGGAAGGGTAATAAGAAGAAGATGATTATGGTGATTATAATAATAATTGCTGTAAAAACAGCAGGTGGAGGAGGCCCCCATCTCGTCTCTCTCCTCTCTCCTCTCTCCCCAGTGCTGGCTGCTCCCACTACTACTACTAGTCCACTACTACTAAGACTCTGTGGCATTTGGCAACCCAACAACCGCAGCTACTCCTACTCTATCTCTATCTCTCTCTTTCTCTGAATTCTTTTTTTGTCTATGCCCAAAAAAAAATATGAATTTGCAATTTATACCCGCTTTTATAAAAATATCACGAATATGCCTATTTTCTGGTGGCCAGCGGTCACAATTCAATATAACTGCCAGCGACCAAAATATCCAGAACCAGAAAAAAATTTTTACTTTTATGTGACCACCACGTTATCCAGAATCAGAAAAAAATTTTACTTTTCTGTGATCACCACGTCCGGTCAGGCTCGGCGGTCAGACACAGAAAGTTAGTACTTCTCCTTTTTTTTTTTGCGTTCAGGACAATTTACATTGCAAAAAATAGAAGTACCAAAATTTTTGTGTCTGACCGCCGAGGCCTGACTGTCGGCGGTCAAGACGTGACGGTCACAGTCAAAATTTTTGGTTTGAGATATTGTGGCCGCCGACGATTCTATGAATAGAAGTACCACAATTTACCTGCAACGATCGTTGCACAAGCACTCGACATTCCTCTGATCACTTGCTGACATGCCAGTCAAGCAGTTCTCCAAATTCTAGCAATAGTGTTAGCTTCCATAATTTTATCGCATTTTGTTTTACTTCTTATTTTGTTCTTCTCTTTCAAATAACCATCAATGTAACTACAAGTTCATTAATGGAAAAGGGGGATGCAACAAGCCCTACCTTTATTTAAAAAAAAAGAAGTACCACAATTTACATTGCAAAAAAGGTTTGTCTCTTTCTCTTTCCACTTCCGTGATCTACTACTTTCTTACTTTACATCCAAACAAAGTCCTATCAAACCTTGCCAAATTCCTTACTGTCATAACATAGATACTAATGAAAATGACAAATAATGTGTAAACAAATCATTACTTCTAATAAAAGGAGATTAGATTTTTTTCTTTTTATATGAAAGCTATATCTTCCCCAAATAATAAATCTCAACTGTTGATTATTTATTTAGATTGATCACCATAATTTGACGTACATTAATGTCTCGCCCCATTAAAATTTAAGATTCATATCAGTTTTCCCAGAAAGGATAAGCTTTCGGCCCTTCATTATAAGATATAATAATTTCAGTCCAAAGGAATGTGTGAGCTCTTTACTAGCATATACTTTATACTTATTAATGATATCAAATATTTATTAAATAAATTTTACTATTATAAAACGGGAAGTCGTAATTGCCTTCATTAAAAAATAAAAATATAACTTATCTATTCCCACTACATTTTTACTTAAAAATTGTTTTTGACATGCAAAAAACAATTTCAATGGTCATAATGCATGTCTTCAACCTTCTAAAAGATTTATATATGTACGATGGAAGGAGAAAGAGTGAAAAAAATCCACTCAAATTTTAATGATCAATTTAATTATGGAGATGGATAAGAGGAAAAGTTAGAGGGGATAAAGATCATTGCTCTTCTAAAATAGAGGCGGAAGGAGGGGTGCCAGCTAGAGTCTGCGCCCTCCCGGCCTCCCCCTACAAGTTTCACATCCTCTAGGGTACCCCATGCATATGGGCTAAAAATCCCACACTAGAACGCCACAGTGCAGATCTTGATGTCCCTCGTTTTAGCTTCACCGGCATGTAAATAAACAGCTGCATAAAATTAAAATAAACTATGGTATGTACTTTTTTATTTTTTTAATAATCTCATTTAATATGTACCTTAAAATAAACTATAGTATGTACTTTTTTATTTTTTAAATAATCTCATTTTATATATACTGCTGTTATAAACAAACGATAACACTAATTTGTTATGAATAATATTTTAAGAATCAAAACAATATTAAATCAACTTTTCTCATAAAATTTTAGTCGCCTCTTTTCTCTTGAAACCCTAACTGTCTTTACTAGTAAATTCTCCGGTGGGGAGAGGCGGTGTCCCCAGTGAGGAGAGGCACACCGCCTCTCTCCCGTTACCCCTCTTTCATTTACTTCTTCTTTATTGATTACCTTCAATTTTGTTTGTTTGTTTCTCCGTCTATCTTTTCGTCGCTCTTTTTGTTTTAAGAAAGGTATTTCGGTGTTCTTCATTTAAGAGGATTATATCATTAATCACTCGATAATAGATTTTACTCCAGCTTCAATAAACAAAAATAGTGATTAAGAAATAAAGATTTGCAGAGTGCTTAAACAAGTTTTTCAATCCTTACAAAGACAATGAATTCATCACCAACTAAGACGGTAACTTCAAAAATGAATCGTGCACTTCTTCAAAATTTGTTTTTCTATGTTAATTTATCGGGACAAAATTATATTGTAGAAAGTTTTGATCGATACTTTATGTATTTTGGATTTAGATAGAGAAACAATTTTATTTTATTTTCTCGTTGATGTAACTTTGAAGTGAATAAATTTAATTGCCTACAGACCTTGAATTAAAAAAAAAAAAAAACCAATATTTAAGAATTAAATTACTACTTTATGAATTTTAATGATCAATACGACTTAAGAGTGATACTTCCGCACCATTTGTGCAATTCGTATAAACAATAAAGCCAATAGGCTAGATCACAAAGAAATAAACGGAATAATTGTTGAACGAACAAAGCATGTCAGAACTAGATTTTACCAACAACAAACTTAACTTCTCAAAGAGCTTAATACAAGTTCATTTATTAGTGAGTTCCAAACTTATTTTTATCGATCTACGCGTTTTTTTTTTTCTTTTTTTCTTTTTTCTTTTTTTTTTTTTGCAAATACATATCTTTTTATCGGTTTTAATAACAGAAATTAAAAGTAGTAATTCTAAGTGCATTGACATATCTTATTGATAAGTTCAATTTAATTGCATATTAGGATAGAGATTTACTTTGAAAATTATCAATTACATGTGAATTAACTTGTGTATCGTAGGATTTTGATACTTTAACTTTTATTTTATTCTTTGTGGCATTTCAGGAGATTCTAGAACAAACTGGAGCATATTGGAGATGATTGCCGACGAGCGGAAGCGACGGATCGCAAACGGGCCGAAAACAGAATTCTGGACGTCTCTGCAACCTCCTCTGAGGCCTCAGCAGCCCACAGTTGAGGCCGCAGGGGCCCAAAATAGCCCCCACGACCTCCCCACGACCCCTCCACGACCTCCTACGGCCCCCCGAGGGCGCAGAGATGGTTGCAAAGAACCAAATTTGGCAGTTTTTGCTATTTTCGTCATTCTAATTATGGTTGCGGTTATTTTCGAGACTCCAATCAATTTCAGACCTCTTGTATTGCATTTTAGGACAAATTTAGACATAGTTTTATGTTATAAAAGGGTACCAAGTCTTGATGCTTAACATCAAGTGCTTGGAGTTAGAAGAGCTAGCATAGGTCGAGTCCATTGTGAAGCGTGTAAAAGGGCGATAATTCTTATCTCACTTTTTATGCTTTATTTCATTATGTTTTTAGGCTAGATTTCCCTTCCTAGGGATGAACTTATACCCTTGATTTATGATATTTATTTATTTTGTTGCATCATTTGCGTTGTTGATTTGTTTTGTGTGATTTAATTGCTATATCTTAGTCTTTGCTTTCATGGGTTGATTATGTCATAATTGATTAGATAGTCACGAATATCTCTTTAATTATGCTTGGGATATAATTGAATTGCTTAGATAGAAAATCATAAAGTAAACCTAGATTTTGCATGAAGTAGAGAGAGTGGAAGTGTAAACTCTAATGAGGAAACCATAATCGAAGATAGATAATTGGGTGAAGTAGCGAGAGTGGAAGTCTAATTAGTTAGTTAGATTAAGGCTAAATCATAGAACTTAAAGCAACAAGGTCAATAAGATAGGTGACGAGAGTTGGTATCCGATTTGGTTAAGTTATGGTAGATGAAGTAGCGAGAGTGGAAGTCTACTATACAAGGATTTAGAAACCCTCAACAATGATTTGGACTTTTAGTTTAAATTGTAACAAGAAAATATATTGATTAATCAAGTGGTTAAATGAATCTCTAGGGCCTAATTCCTCGAACTTAAATCATCTTCTTGCTTTTAATTAGTTTTAATTAGGATTAGTTTACTTAAAACTACTTGTTTCTTTTAATTAGTTTATTATAATTAAATATACTAATTATCCGTCTCTGTGGTTCGACATCCTACACTATACTATAATTGTTGTGCGCTTGCAATACGATTTTAGCATATTTTAGGGCTATTAAAAACTACACAAAAATACACATCACTTATAATTCAAGGGGCATGCTAACTGTCCCCCACGAAAAATCTCCTCAAATGTCCCCCACGTGCATACGCCCGTCCACGTTAACTATGACACTATGTAGCAATTGATATGAACACCTGCACAGGGCTAGTATGAACACCAAATTTATACGAATTTTAGGGCGGATGACCACCACCAGTATCGGAATCTTTGTGCCCGCCCTAACCTTCAGCACGTGCTTAATTCATTTTCAGCACGTTCTTAATTGATTTTCAACACGTGGAAAATATGTCAAAATTTTTTTCTCATATCTTGCAACATTCATACCGGTCCAACCTTTTCTACTCCGTGGTGTTCAGACAACTTACAGACGGTGTTCAGACTAACTATAACTTGGTATTCATACCACTTACAAAAAAATATTCATACTAAGCCAACCTTCTACAATATGGTGTTCGGACAACTTTCAGTAGGTGTTCAGATTACCTATAATATGATGTTCATAGCACTTACAAAATATACAGTACAAAATGTACAATTTGTGCTGAACGGACATACATTCTGTAAATTTCCACATCAAATCCGTCCCAAACAAAGTTCAAACCTTCTTTTTCACCTCCTTTAAATACTCTATATATATATATATCTCTTCTCCCATGGAGACAGACCCAACCCCTTCCCGCCTTTCAAACCCTCTGCGCCACACAAGCACACAATCATACTGCCGCGCCATTTTCTATGTCTCCTCTTATCCCTTCTCCTTCTCTCCGTTGCATCCACCCACTCCACCACTCCGACAACGACAATATTTAATGCCGCCGACGACGACGACGATGCGACCGATGAGAGTGATGCACTGCATTTATATCTGCATTTTTACCAGACTTGCATCTTTATTTTGACCTAAAATTTTTAAGTTCATATGCATTTAGGTCGTTAAATGTCTAGAATCCAGTTACTGCTTTGTTTTGGTCCAATTTTCAGGAAAATGGAGCTTTTGGAGCTATTTGGACTAAATTTGGAGCAATGAGCAAAAATAGGTGCTGGAATGCATTCCTTGCGGGCCGCAGACAAGGCCTCGCGGGGCGCAAGCACAACAAAACCGCCATTTTTATTTCTTGCCGGCTCGCAACCGCCTCAAGCAACCGCCAAGAGCTATTTCAAGCAACCGACAGTGCTATCTCAGGTACTTGCGACCCGCAAGGAGGTCAAAACCGACTGGAACTTCTATTTTTTGGCGTGCTCGCTTATTTTAGGTGATCTCTTTTGGGATCTCTACCTAATTTCGCCCCTAGAGACCAGAAGTCGGTTGTTTATTTCTAGGAGCATCCTCGCCTATATAAGCATCATCTTAGAGGTTTCTAGGTATCAAGTTGTATCAAGTGGTGTGAAGAGTTAAGTTAGAGTTGTCTTGAGTTAGAGGTCAAGCTAGAGTCAAGTTTTAGGTAGTCAAGAGAAGTCTTGAACGCCGCTCAAGTCAAGAAGACGGTTACTCGCGCCTTCTTAATCTTAATCGGTGTTTTCTTTTTCTCTTAGTTGTTTTTATTTTCCTTAGTCATATCTGAGTAGTTTTCTTAGTTCTTAGGGTTTAGAATGATGTTTGTTTGTATGGATTGATTGCATACTTGTTTTACTTTAGTTATTTTCAATTTACTTGCGCTTTCATGAAATTGTGCTTATATTGTTTCTTGCTTGTTTAGTAAACCCGTGGATAGGCCAAATCTAGTGTGGTTAATAATATCATTTGACCAAGAATTGATATCTGTACTAATTGGGTAGATAACTTGTTGTCCAAAAGTAACCGAAAGGTGAAATTGCGGTTTGACGAAAGTTGAATCGGACCCTAGAACAAAAGTGAATTGAATTTAGGTTTAGAGATAATCTTATAAATTTCTATTGAACTAAAAGTGTTAAAAGTACCAACACATGAGAATTGAGGTCCTTGTAATTGCTTTGATTTAATTAGAAATTGATAACTAGAGTTAAAACACCGTACCAGAACCAAAACCGACTCTCTGTCAGTTACTTGCGGACCGCAAGCAAGTAACTGACAGAGCCGTTTCATCTATTGTACCCCTTGCGACCCGCAAGTAGTTAATCCAGACAGCAAACTGATTCTGAAAACCTTGGGAACGCTTGTTTAGCAATTGTTTTAAGTCTTTATTTACTGTTATTTACTTTTTAGCATATGTTAATTGTTAGGAAACCAATCTTTGCCAACACCCCCCCCCCCCCCCCATACAAAAACACCAAAAATACTTTCTTTAGGATTTAAAATTGAGTTTAAAGTCTAGTTTAGATTTAATTTCCGTCCCTGTGGATTCGACCCGGATGAGGCTTTCCTTCGAGATATATCAAATGGATCGAGCACCTGCTGTCCACCGCATCCTCCTCAATTCTGATCAACGATAGCACCTTGGAGGCATTTCCCCATAAACGAGGATTACGTCAAGGAGACCCCTTGTCACCGCTTTTATTCATCATAGCAGTTGATGTGCTACAACGCATGATACAGGGGGCCAATACCAGCATCCAACGCCAATTGACAAGCAAGCTTTCTGACCCGGTCATTGCGTTGCAGTACGCGGACGACACAATCATTGTTGCTTCAACTAAGGGTACCACGATGCAAGTCCTCAAACTAGTGCTCCATGCTTTCTCTCAAGCATCAGGGTTGCGTATTAATTTTGCAAAGAGCAGTATGGTGCCTTTCAATCCATCTAATCAGGAGGCACATAGCATTTGCACCAGCTTTGGTTGCCAGAGCACCACCTTGCCTATTATATATCTTGGTTTGCCTCTTACGATCAAAACACCGGACAGAATTTGCTACATGCCACTGCTCGAGAAGTTAGAACGAAGGCTGGCAGGATGGAAAGGGAAAAATCTAACAAAAGGAGGACGCCACGTGCTAGCCAATTCTGTGCTATCCACCATCCCCGTGTACTTCATGGCTTGTTTCAAACTCCCGGTTTGGGTGATCAAGCGAATCGATAAGATCAGACGATCGTTCTTATGGATGAAGGGGAATACTGACGGGGAAGGTATTTCTTTAATTAACTGGGACACGATATGCCTCCCTCGCAGTGTGGGGGGGCTAGGCGTCAAAGATCTCAAGCTTCATAATTGTGCTCTACTCATGCAATGGTCTTGGAAGCTATATGCTGATGGGTCGGGCTTATGGGCTACATTTGCTGTTACCCTATATGCCAAGGGGTGGTACTTACAGGGACCGCTCATACTAAAGAAGAAAGGATCGTTTTTCTGGACAGCCTTGCAAAATATGAATCTCATACGTGGCATCTCCATTAGATGGGCTATGGGGGATGGCAAGAGGATTAGATTCTGGGAGGATAATTGGGGAGGAACGGTCTTGTCTACGGTTGTTCAAGCCACTCCACAACCATTTATATCTCTCCATGATGCATGGCCCATCCGCTATACGCTGCTCGACCAACCACTCACAGCCTCACAAGCGGCAATTTTGCAGGAGGGTACCATTGAACTGCAACTCAGTCAAACAAGAGACAAGCCACTATGGTTATGGACTTCGAATGGGGAATTCACGGTTCGTTCTCTGTATAGGGCACTGACAACAGCGGGGAAAGAGATCTCACCAATTGCAGAGGTTTGGAAAGCGAAGGTTAAACCTTCCTTACGAATTTTCTTTTACCTACTATTGAAGGGCAAATTGCTTACTCAGGAGACACTGTTGAGACAGAACTTTCGTGATATAACCTTGGGCTGTGTGATGTGCAATCAGTGCCCGATCGAATCAGCGGTGCACCTATTCTTCTTGTGCCCACAGGCTATCCAGCTATGGTCAATTGTCATGGTGCATTGTGGATTTCCAATGATATCAATCCAGACAAACGGCTCTGGACATCTATTTACAGTCTAAGCTGCATGGTGGAGCAAGGTTCAGATGGTGGCAGGCGATTTTTATTCACACAGTTTGGCAGGTATGGCTGGAGCGGAACAAGAGAATGTTTGAGGGTACAACAGCCCCACTGCGAGTGTTGTTAGATAGAATTATTAATGATGAAAAGTTACAGTTCAAACATGTATAGGCAGAGTGCATGGTTAGGGACTTGGTGCATTAGGAGATTAGTGCTTCTTGTATGGATTAATTATGTTTTCAGCAGTCGAGGTGTCATAGACTGAAGAAGTGTTTGGGTTTCTTTACAGGTGTGTGAGATTTGTAAACAAGCTAAGCCACATAGCTAGCTTCTTGTAAACTTTATTTTACTAATACAAATGGCAGCTGCTGCCTCATTATCCAAAAAAAAAAAAAGAGGGAGTATTTTGTGGGGAGTATTTTTGAGTGTTTTTAGTATTTTGAGAGGGATTTTAGAGTATTTTGCGGGGAGTATTTTTTACTATTTGAGTATTTTGTGGTATTATTTTGAGTTTTTTTGCGGGGAGTATTTTGAGTATTTTTGCGGGAGTATTTTGAGTATTTTTGCGGGAGTATTTTGAGTATTTTGCAAGGAGTATTTTTGAGTAATTTGCAGGAGTATTTTACGGGGAGTATTTTAAATATTTTTGCGGGAAGTATTTTTACGGGGAGTATTCTCCCTCTCCCTCCCTCCCTCCCTCTCTCCCTCTCTCTCTTGGGGAGTATTTTTTTTTCCCTCCTCTCTTTCCTGTTGCCACCTCATCAAGACCTGGAGGGCAAAAATCGGGTCTCGATATCACTACTCTTTTTATTTGGGTAAAACATTGAATAATAATGTAGGCAACTCTTAACATGATAAATAAAAGGAGACCTTAACATTTTTTAATGAGCCTTTGTTATTGCAATTTTGAGCAGCTGCAGAATGGTTTCATGATCTAACTTAACAAACATTGTCCGATTTATCTGAGGACCTCATGCAATGCCTCATCCATCCTCTCAAACTGTAGTTACAGCCTATTATTATTATATCTCTCCAACGAGATTCTAGCTATATAGATTGCTTAATCAAACACAAATTGATTTTTCAATTGTCGAACACTCTCATCAGAATGAACTCTCAAAGCCTAAAACGAGAATTGGAAATGGAATTTATATCGTCTTCGTGATCGGAACAAAAAGATCTGTCGAGAGATGATTTCGGTCCACACAATTTGAGAGGTCTAAATTTGCGTTGACAACTCTGCTCAAAATGGAGGTATTTGACGAGAATTGAAAAGTGGATGCTGGTGCAATTATAAGCATGTTACTTCCGACTTTTGATTGAAAATCACACCGCACCAGCTTTATGCACGGTTATTCTATTTTTCTTCTTCGATTTGCCTTCATCTTACCAATTCTGACTAACCCTAATTTTGAGTAGGGGTGTCAACAAGCCGAGCCGAGCTAGACTAAGCTCAAGTTCGGCTCGTTTAATTAACGAGCTGACCGAGCTGGCTCGTTAAGCTCGTTTATTTTTTAATAATAAAATTGCCCCCCAATCTTTCATTTGTGACAAACACCCCCCCAAACTCATCAATCTTTGACAAATTGCCTCCCAAATGATAATTTCATCCATAATTGTCAAATTTAAATTAGAAATGACCAAACTACCCTTGAACATTGTATCTAAAATTGAATGATAATTTAATATGTCATGATTTTAAAAAAAAAATTAAATTATACGTAACTGAAATTAATTAATGCATTGTACAAGTACAATCGGATTATATAAATATTATTATGTAAATAATTTTAAAATATTATTATGTAAATAATTTTAAAATATTATTATGTAAATAATTTTAAAATATTAGTATGTAAATAATTTTAAAATATTATTATGTAAGAAATTCATAAACATTATCAACACATTAATGAATGTCTTTCTTAGACTTATATGATGTATATAACTGAAATTTCTAATGAAAATACACACTTTTTTTTAACATTTTTTTGTTATCAATTATAAAATAAAACTTATGTATCCAAATTTCAGTTGTCATGAATAAATTTATTTAAGACAATAATCTAAAGAATACAAATTTAAATTTAAAACGTAAAGTTAAAAAAATCAAATATTTTATTAGTTGTATTTCAGTGATTAAATTAGTCATGTTCACATTTTTTTTAATTATAAATATATCATTCTTCAAAATTAATAAGTATTATTTCAATAAATAAACAACAAAGTTCAAAGGGTAGAATAGTCTTTTCCAATACAAAATTGATAATTATGGATGTGATCATTTGGGGGGCAATTTGTCATAGATTGATGAGTTTGGGGGGTGTTTGTCACAAATAGAAGATTGGGGGGCACTTTGTCAAAAGTGAAAAGATTAGGGGGGTCATGGGGCATTACCCCTAAAATTTTAAGTATGTTATATCACAATTTATATAAAAATTAATATAAAATGACTAATAAATATATATTCATACACATTTTACATAACAATTTCATATATATTTGACCATATGTTGTATAATATATTAATAATTTACAATAAGAGCAGTACAAATTGCAATTAGTAATAGTTTATCGAGCCAAACGAGTTTAACGAGCCGAGCCATGCCAAGCTCGGTTCATTAGCTTAACGAACTTAACGAGCGAGCCAATAACGAGTCGAGCCTGAGCCACGAGTTTTTTAATTTTTTTGCCACTCCTAATTTTGAGGTTTGAGTGGCACATTTAGTAAATTGAGCAAAAACAAAGCTAATTCAAACTTCATAGGAATGAATTCTTCTCTTTTAATGAATCATACTGATCACAAAATTTCAATTGAAATCGTTTCTATTGAAATCTATTCTCGTCAAATCGTCTGAATTTTTTTAGGACATCATTCCGATCGGGGTATAAAATTCAGATAAGAAAGAAAAATGGCTACATTTTGAGAGTAAAGGGGCTTAATTACTAGATTGCTTAATTCAAATTCCACTAATAAATTCCATCGGAGCCGAATTCCCTTTTTTTTCATCTTTAGAATGCTAATATGTTTGATTGCTAAAATCATAAAAGTTAACAGTTATTTAAATTCAGGTAAAGAAGCAAAGGAAAATAGAAATGGAAAAGGTTGCTAGTGCTACAGGTACAGGGACCAGACGGACAACTTCATTACTACATTACCAGAAAGCAATGCCTTGATTTGATTAAGTATAGAGATCCAAATGGACGTGGTTGCTAGAGCTGAACTCTCCTCCTCCAGTCCCAGCAGCAGCGACCTCAAATCCCAGTTGAGTAAAGACCATCTTGAGCAGCTCCAAGCCGCCCCCATTTTGAGGCCAAGTTGCCAGCAATGTGGCCTTGATGTCCTTCATCTGACACTGCGTCATCATTGCCGCTCCAAGCCCATCCATCACGCTGCCAGAGGGCAGATAACCGACCCTGTTGGATAAGAATGGGAAAGTGAGGCCACCTGCATCTGAGCTCCACTGCTTGGTCTCCAGCTTGAAGGCGAGGTCCTCGTCGACCTCCATTCTGCCTCTGTAGTTCTGCGTCTTGATGCAGTCGAGGATGAGGACCTGACGCGGAGTGAGAGCGGCGAGCAGGCACTGGGCGACGGCGCGAGATCTGTTCGGGGGGATGGGGCATTGCACGGAGGCGAAGCAGGTGTTTGCAGCAGCGGCAGCAGAGGAGTAGAGATGGAAGGAGTTGGAGGCGGGAGAAGGGAGCAGGGGGATCTCGGGGAGGAAGAGGGATCCGATGGGGGCTGCGGAGGGGGGGAGGAGGCGGCGGAGGAAGGAGCGGGAGAGCGGGGAGAGAGCGAGGACGAGGAGATGAGGACGGTTGGGATGAGAAGGAGAGCGGAGGAGGAGGAAGGGGGAGGGCAGGGGAGGCGTGGGCGGAGGGGCGAAGGCGTCGAGATCCTCGTCCTCCAAGAAGCGCGAGGGAGGGGGCGCCTCCGTCACCACATCCTCCATCATGATTGATGATTGATGAAGCAGCCTCCTCTTTCTTTCTTTCTTAGTACAAAGTACAAACTATAGGGAATTAAGTCTTTGCTTTGCTTTGCTTGCGAAAGGGGCCGCTGCCCGCTGCGCTTCTTCTCCCACTCCGCCTGGCCTGCGGTCTGCCACTGCCAGCCTCTCCCTTACTTACTTTCACAGTTTCAACCCAAATGCAACCACTTTTCCTATATCACCCTCCAACCTCTCTCTATAAATTATTGAGTCTACAATTGCATTGCGTACTAACAAAAATATCGCAAATGGCCTTTGACTGGGCCACACTTCCAAGTAATTATTGTCCTATAACTATAAATTTATTTATCTTATCTGGAATGTGTAGTTCCAAATTATGTCCGATAATCAATAATGTACTAATAATTACTTGAGAATATTTTTACTAGGTATAGTTTTACTAGGTATATCAAGCAATTCAATGTCAACGACCTGTAGATGGCAAACAAGTTAAACCTCCTTCATCGAGGCCGTCACCGACCTGTAGCGTCCCCTATTATCAATGGAAGACTGGCGTCCATTCTTGTGAATTTAGTGAATCTGTTATTATTGGGGCTTATTAAAAAAAACATTGAGGATTATTATACTAACAAATTATTTTGTTGTTACGTTTACCAAGTTATGTCTAAATCGCGACTTTATTATATCGCAACCGTGCTAAATTTGAAACTGTTGAAGCTAATAACATACTTTTTACTCCAATTCATGTATAGCAAACTAGCATTTTGGGAGATATTCTTCCATGCCGAACCAGGATTAGTTTCCACCAAATTCAATTATAATTATCGGAATTTCTTTATCTTCAGTTGCTAAAAAGATATAATATGCAATCCAATTGAGAAAACAAACAATTAATTTCATGCTATCAACTTTCACTTGCGATTAGACGTAAACCTTAACACAGCATCCATGAAGTCTATAACTCTGAGCCTATACGATTGATTATTCAATTAAATTCACAAGAATGGATTGAATGTTGTAAACTAAGGCAATGATGAAATCACAATGCTCCCCTCCCCCCAACCCCCCACCAAAAAAGAAAAAAAAGAAAGAAAAAAAAAATACAAGAGGCATTCTACTGAGGATCATGCCATATATCCTCGGCAGTTTGGTGCTTGGCAGAGGCATCTGACTCTATTTTCATCAGACTCATCCGTGTTGAACATATAATCAAATCTGCAATAAGAAAATAGTTATGCATCAGCAAATATGAGATTAGTTTGATGCTATATTAAAATAAAATACAGAATAACATCGTAAATGATACATACGTCAGCTCTTGACCAGCATGAATGTCCTCTTTGGCTACAAACACGATTCGGTTCATATCATGCAACGTCAAAATCCTGGCATAGCAGTTAGGCTGACACTGCATGAGGTACCATTGATGACAAGCTTTAATCAATACCATCAACTAAAAATTATTGAGAACTGATTATCAATTCAAATAGATGTTAAATGAAAAAAGGTAGAAGCATTGGCGTACCGAATGATTGATTAGACGTGCTACATTTCCTTTCATAGTAGCGTCAAGTACAAATTCATCACTGATTCTAAAAAACTGTAAAAAACAAATAAGAAACAAGGAAAATCTGTATTAACTGAAAGCAGAGGTAAACTAACAAAAAAATAATAAAACAAAAATGAAGCAAGAGGATATAACTCACATAGCAATCTTTCTTCTCTTTTCGATAGAGCGCCTCTCTAGCATCGCTCACTTTGCATCGAATACGCTCGCCACGATACTCAATTATCTATAATATAATTAGACATAAATTGTTAGAAATTTTGTAATAGAAAACTTTAACTGATTCATCAATTGCTCAATGGTATTTTGTGTAGGCAAAGTAAGAAAACATCTACCATTTCTCCAGCTTGAATGGGTCTGCGAGCGAAGAGTCCCCAGCCGTGAATGCCAGATTTGCCACGGCATACTCTGTGATTTTCTTTTATCTGTAATAAATAAAGCCAAAATAACATATTAAAGAAAGTGACAAGATACAACATAAAGACAGGCAAATTTTTCATGAGAAAATTAACCTTCAAGTACTCGAGACGCTCAACCAGTGACGCAAAATGAGTTTGGTCCAGCTCATTCTGCTAAATTACGATAATTAAGAAGGTTAATGACCCTGCAGACATGCAAAAGAAAATATAAAAGCGGACAGAAATTAATAGATAATTACCGGAGGTACATTGAGGCTCTCAATGGCCTCCAAAGAGTGTTGGCGTGGGCCCATTGTGCGATGAGGAACAGCCTCCTCTCTTTTCCTCTGAAATTTGAACTTTACAAGTTGTTTTATATACTTAAAAATAGATTTATTTTATATTGTAAACATAAATAGAACTATGGTGAACAATGCCAAAATGAGATGAAACTACACTATGAAGAAAGCTCACTTTCCAGCCTAAGAAATCAGTATAATAACAATGGTCTGTTAAAGGTATGTGTCAGTCCATTTTGCTAAGCTCAAAATCACAAAGTCCACACAAGGTAACCAGATTATTGATTAAAACTTTATCACCGTCTTTTTATCTCCATCACATGTTGAATGCAGTGGTTCCGACCTCAACCCATATTTCAAAATTAAAAAAACTGTGGCAGCTAAAAACGTTGGACAGAAACCTATATTTTGATGACTGCAAAAAGACTATACAAACCTAATTTGGCTAAAGCTTCGAAGAAAAGAAAACCAATCTTGTGGACTCAAAGCATTTGAGAAGCACCATGTCCAGAAAGCAGGACTCCAAATGGTCCAATCATATAATTCATGGTCTAGATGGTTCAGATAATATAAATACGATCTAGACGGTTCAAATAGTTAGATATACCATCCAAAAACCTATTTTAATGGTGTTCAAATCCCAACCTATGCATCTAGAACATTCTTTGGATTCCAAGGTGCCCATAACTTTAAGGCAGAATAATGCATACTCACCGCAAGCATTAGAAAACAGTTCTTATAAGCCCACAGGAAACAAAGTACCTTTCTGTTTGTCTTTTGGTAAACACGGCATCTGGCACAAGCTTCTTCAGAACTTGTCGAAGGTAAAGCTGCCTCAGGGAAACTTGTGTTTTGGTTTTCCATATCCTTCCTGACAAGCCTCGCACAGGTAGGCCTCACATCATTTCTCTGGGATGTCATGCTTGTGAAAACTGCATCTTTTGTGTGCAGAACCAATGCATTGTTTTTGTTGACGTCTCTGAAGACGAATAAACAATCAGCCAAAAAGAGGCTTGACAAAATGCCCACAAGCAGGAAAAAAAAAAGGAATAGAGAAAGATGTAAAGTACCCATGATCAGGACAATAAGAATCAAAGCGAGATATCTGCTTGCCATGGCTTACATACGTGTGTAACTGCAACCAAAAAATATAAGCCATTCAAATTAAGCAAGAATATAAGAAAAAATAAAGTTTGCTGTTTTTCCCTTGGATAATCCAAACATTTTGACATCCAAATCTACCATAATATAAATAAATAAGATAAATAAACAAACAAAATTTATACCTCCATATGATATCCAGCCCTTGCTGCACACATTGCATGATAATAAACATTACACTTGCAACATTTGGTGCACGCACCATGGACTTGCTCACATATCACACACATCTACAAATGAGAACCCGCGTACAAAATTTTCAATTCAGTTTGTCTTGTACAAGGGAATTACAAGATATAGAGATCATACGTTACTGGTCACAATAGGTTTATTGGGTTTCTATTTTCTTGTGTCCATTGCATTGCTTCATATCACATCATAAAGCAAATACCATGAGGTTGCAAGATAATAGTAAGAAAGTACCAAAAAGAAAAGGGAGAATTTCTTTTATGCCACCTCAAAACATGGAAATTATGAAATTGCCACCCCAAAACTTGAAATTATGAAATTGCCACCTTAAAATCACGGAAGTTATGAAATTGCCAAAAATACACATTTGAACAACGGATTTGTCTTAAAATACTCTAAAAAATTATGATTCAAATGTGTATTTGTGGCAATTTCATAACTTCCATGATTTTAAGGTGGCAATTTCATAATTTCCATGTTTTGAGGTGGCATAAAAGAAATTCTCCCAAAAGAAAATATATATATTGTACTCATGGCATAGAGTTCTTTTACTAAGCTGATGCAGCAATAACCAGTAAAATCAATAAAAATAACAGGATAACATAAAGCATATAAGAAGCAAATCTTTTCTTTTTTTGAAAGAGCTGCAGCAGCTGCTAGTATAGATGAGGAGTTCAGAAAAAGATAGTAACCTTCTTGAAAGAGTCTAAAGGCACACTTAGTACCCCAACAGCAGGCTCCATGGCATGGGGATCAAGAAAAGACATATTGGGCTGAAACCATGTGCATGTAACATGCACCCAAAAATCACCCACGTTGGTTCTCTTAAGCGCACCTCCTATTATTTAATTATAAACTATTATGCAACCACATAAATCTAACCTAAGTTCGTAAATGAGTTAATAGATAAAATTGATCATGTATGGACTTCAATCACTCAAATTTCCTTTTCTTACAGGAACAGAACTTTTTTTCTGATGTACCTTTGATGGGGCATAGACAGCAATTTCTCTTCAATTGAGGGCCCTCACAAGCTCTACAGACCCAAGATGTAAGGTCATTCACATCTTTTGCACCATAGCATTCCTGATGCACAGCCACTTGACATCTAAAATTTACAGCAAACATTGTTAGAGAAGTATGAAATAATTTCATCACACAGTATGTTCTGCATGGCCTCAAAATAACTGACAAATTTGCATTCACTCCTGCATTAAAATAAGGCCAAAATTTATCTTCCTATCTGAGAATCACAGCTAGGTCGGGTTGTAGGATATACAAAAGTCAGCATGGCTTCAATCAAATTAGAATTTTCTCAGAAGCCTATCTATTAAAGCTTTTTATATTGGTAAAATGGAGAAGCATGTCCACAAAGAGCAAATTTGGTTGTCAACCTAACAACTCACCACTTGGGACAGTAGACATTAGTAAATTTAGCTTAATTATTCCATCTCTTTTAATATTTCTTAATTTTGAGCAAACAGAAAAAAAGACCAACATTTCAGAATTTGGCAGTCTAAACCAGCTTTAAGGGAGTTCATTTGAAAATCCATTTGGCCCCAAACCGAAAAATTAAATTTATTATCCAACAATAAGCTAATCTTTATTAAAAAAAAAAAAAAAAAGATTCTGATGCTATGATCAAGAAATCTTAATGCCAAATGCAGATGGCAAAAACTAACTTTGAAAATACCCTCCAAAAACCCCTGACTGAAGCATCCACTGCAGAAGCTAATAAATGCATAGCATTCAAAATCTTTATTTTAACAGAACAGACACAATTATTTGTGCAAGGGCCTTCCAAAAACAATTATTTGTGCAAGGGATGGAATGAATAGAAAGTTGCTATTTGCGAATGATTGAGATCGTTATGGTGGCAAGGAATTAACTTTTAAAGGACATAAAAGAATGCTACTACAGAAAAAGGCAAGTCAATGGTATTATGAGCAAAAAAAATGCATAAACGAGGAAGATCCTTACAAAAGCATGTAAAATTACCTGTTACATATTATTATCTTATTGTAATCCCAATCTTCAATCCAACGGCAGATGGCACACATTTCTGTCGTCCACCTTGCATGAACTGGTGTATATGGCTCTAAAAAATAACAGAAAAAAAAATGGTCAAGTGTTATATAGTAATCTGTAAACATCAATATCAAGAAAATTTTCTGCACCTTAATTTCAGTATATAAAACTGCTGTAGAATGGTAAGTTAGAACATTTTGTTATGTGTACCTTGAAGCAACTCTTCTACCTTCTGTATCATCGTAGTTGGAGCATTCCGTTGTATAGTCTTTGCATTAATTGGTTTCTTGCCATTCAACTATTAAAAGCCATGATCAAAAAAAGCAAATGTATGGATTACATATCTACAACTCGGGGTCACAAATTGAGATGATTTTTTCAACACCAACTCTGCAGACATAAAATTTTGTTCATACTAGACAGGACAAGACAACCCAACTCGCTAGCCAAGACAATTTATGATTTTAGATAGATCGATTGGAAAATGGTTGAAACTTGCTACCTGACAACTCAGGCCACTTGAGTCAGGCAAAATCAGCAAACACAACACAACATGACCGCATACCAATCAACATTAAAAATTTCAAAATAGATCGTCAAAAAACCCCCACAAAGCTTACCTATTAAATAACAACATTTTGTCACAACCGGAACTGTTCTAATTTTGCATATAGAATGACAATAAGGTTGTTGATACACTTTATAGGTCAATATCAATAACAAAATTGTAGATACGCATCAACAGATGAGCAATTCAGTTTTCGAATGGTACCGAAATTTGACAACCAATTTACTGGTTGCCACTGTTATAAAATAAGTTTTTTTGTCAGTACAACATATAGAGCTACTTATAATTATATCAGTATAATTATAAGAGGCACGTCTTTCTTCCAATTATGCTAAAGTAATTTTTCATAAAATACAGATGAACGCTTACCAGGTCATCTAACTTGATGTCAGTGCCTTTGACCTTGACAATAAGCTTCCAGTTTTTCCTTCTGGAACCAGTATGAGTCTCAAACCTAGCTGGAGTTAGCTTCATACCATTGCACTGATTGCAGTTACACAAAATCCTAACAAAAAATAAAAAAAAAAAACATATGGACCAAACTGCGAATTAAGATAATGTAGATACAATCATTGAATAGTATATGCTAAGGTTATATGGTGCAGACATCATTGATAATGTATGTATTAATAACTAGCAAATTAATCAAGCCCAATTAAACAAAGATAATCCCAAGCTTCAAAAAACCAAGTTTGATAATTAATCAACCCTCAAATGTTCGATTCACTTTTAATTTTCCGTATACTAAACTTAACAAAAATTACTGCCATGATTTTACTTATGTCATATGTATTGATATTGTCAGTGCTCAAGATGAAAAAAGGTTCCTAAGCAGAAATGCAAAGAACTCACATATGCTCTTTGCAGAAATATAGCCCTTCAAAGTTCTCAATGTAAACAGGGATTGTGTCATGTAATTCCGCTTTCAAAGATTCTTTCTCACACCTGCTAAAAAATGGCACATAATAATTTCATGGATTGCAAGTTGTTGTACAGACAGATTCATTTAAGTATGAAAATAGTGCATATTTTATAATTTTAGATTATAAAAATAACAAGATAAAAGAACAACCTAGTTTTACCAACAGAACTAGGGGTTATTGAAGCAGCTTTCTTCTTGCCCTTTGCCATGCATGATGGACAGAAGTACTTGATGTTTTTGAGTTCCTTCAAGAAGAAGAAGAAAATAATAGTAAATTGAACACAGACAAAACTATCGGAAAGGTTTACAATATATCAGGATCTTTTGTTATGGCCATCCAACAGGCCTGTGCCTTGCCCTACGGGACAATAAGTAAAATACTTCTAAGGTTTCATTTCCATGAAAATGGCGGGATTTCTTTATAGGTGGCTTGCCAAGCCTATCACAAGCCTCCTCCTTTACCCAGGCTTGGGATCGGCTACAAGTATAATAATTATAAGTAAATGCAAAAAGATAAAAGATTAAAACCTCGGGAGTGTGCATTGTGATGCAGTCGGAATGAACCCAGATATCACAGCCATCACATTGAGTCTAATAAGAAGAGAGAAAACACATGAGATGAGTTAAAAGATTACCAATGAAGGTGTATGGTAGTAATCAGAAAGTAAAGGTTCTTACAAAAGATCCGCCGTCTGTATCATACCAGACCTTCTCACAGACACCACAATAGCGTTTTTCCTTGTATAGCTGCACAGCAACCAAATAAGCATAGAATTAAAATAGTGAAAAATGCTGATAAAACAAATAAATGCAATAACGAAAGGATGCTTGCAGTGAGAGGGTTGAGGGTAGCAGAGTAAAAAGGAAAGTGGGAGGGAGGGAGGGACCTTGGCGCATGCTATACAGAGGCGGCGGTCAAACTCAGACTTCCTATTCTTGGAGAAAGAAATGGTCCTTTCACAGCCTTTGCAGGTTCTGGTATGGTCGCCCTGAATGAAATGAATGAGTGAATGAATAGCCTTAAAGTGAGAAGGGCAGGGCATTAGGCATCAGAGAAGAGTAAGAAAGGAATTGGAATTTAATTGCATTTCTTACAGAGGCAGAGGCAGAGGCAGAGGCAGAGGCAGAGGCAGTAGAAGTGTGTGGGTGAGCAGCAGCAGCAGTATCAGTAGCAGCAGCATCTTCTGTAGGGTCAGCAGAAAGAGAGTCGAGGTCAAAAAAGCCTCTCTCGGCCAAGAATGCCTCCTCGATGGCAGCCAGAAACCTAGGCCTGAGCTTGGACACCCTCTGCGCCTGAAAGCTGTCGACATTGTCGAGGAAAGGGAAGATATTGCCTGCCCTGATCCATCCAAAGTCACGGATTCCAGAGGGCGTGAAGCTGAAGTACATGACGCAGACAGTGGAGGGCTCGCAGGCGTTGAGGACGGAGTGGGAGGCGTGGTGGCGGGGGTTGACGACGATGGCCGGCCAGGAGACGCTGGACTTGGTGGCACGGGCCCAGACGACCTGGCCAACCTCGAGGTCCTCAAGGGAGCAGAAAGGATTGGCTGGGGCTGATGGTTTTGCGTTTGGTTTTGCGTTTGGCTTATGAGAAGAAGAAGAGTTGGTGTTCTTGGATTGAGAGGAAGAGGAAGAGGAAGGGGAGGGGAGTCCATCGTGGTCCAGCGCCCTGGGTCGCGAGCTGGAGGCAACCCTAGCCCTAGGGGGCTCATCATGCAGCGGTATGATCATTCTCTTCTTGATGGGCGGTAGGAGGGGCTCATCGCTGGTGGTGGTGGCGGTGGGGCCTTGCGCCTTGCAACGCTTGAGGGTGGTGATCTGAGTTCGGGAGAAATCGCGCTTAAGCAGCATCATACCCTAGCCTAGCCTAGCCTAGCCTAGCCTAGCCCTAGATGAGATCCAATTCAATTCAATTCAATTCAATTCAATTAGATTCTGAATCGGAGCAAGCCTGAGAGGGCTCGGGTGGCGCAACGCAACCACCAGCAACCACCAGCAACCACCAGCACGCTTGAGATTGAGATTGAGATTGAGATTGAGATTGAGCTTCTTTTCTCTTCGCCAATCGCCAATTCAATTCAGATTTCAATTTCCTCCGGCAGATTCATTTGGGGACGCGAGCAAATTCTTCTCTTTGGCTCCAAATATTTGGGATCCTCATGCAGCAGCTTCGCTCCAAAATTTTCGAGTTTCGACTGCTGCTGCCGCGTGCCCCGTGCCCCGTGCCCCGTGCGGCCGTGCCCCAGCCCCAGGGAAATAATAATAAGAACAACAATTTAATATAATATATAATATTAAAATAAAATGGAAATATTCCGGGCAGACGAGACGGGGATGGGGAGAACCGGAGAAGAATGAAGCGCTGCGCTACGGGCCTACGGTCCACCAGTACTTGTATCGGATTGGATTTTCCCGGATAGAATAATAATAGATAGAGCCAATCCATAGAGGCTCTCTCCCTAACTAGTAACTATAATGCATGGCCCATGGGCTCTCTACTTCACTATCCATCCATCCTACTGGCCTGGCCCCTTCCCTTCCCTTCCCTTCCCTTCCCTTCCCTTCCCTTCCCTTCTACTCTCCCTCCTCCGCTTCACTATTCATCCCTACCTTCCTTTCCTTTCTACAGAATTACTTACCTTTCAATTATGCTAGCTTCCCATCAAAACTATCCCAATTCCCAAACCAAATCAATATCTTTCAATTCTCTTTTCAAAATTTTAGCAAAAGAATTCTTACATCTTGATTTTTTTTTGTTGGAATTCTTACATCTCTGTTCAATGCATCTGGATATCATCATGGTAATCATTTCTACCAAGTTAAGTTTGAATGGAAAAACAAATCAAAAGTTTATCATGTTTACGGTTAACCAAAAGGTCCAAAACCAAATCTCTACACAAAGTACAAGTGTCATACGTACTTCCTATTTTTTCATTTCTTAAGGAAGATCACATCACATGTTATACACCCACCTTATCTCATCATTTTTGTAATTATCGTGTATTATAGGGTTTACTAATAAATTATTATTTTGTTACAATTTAATATTGTTTATTTTGTAAGATGACTATAATAATTAAAAACCTTTTATCCTTCAATTATTCTTTTTTCTTAATGATGGTATTAGAAAGAAGAATCAACAAGCGGAAAACAGAGGAAAATATAGTAAAACTTAACTCATTTATATATAAATGGCGTTGAACCCTTTAATAGTTGGATGTTGTGATAACACTTTTTGAAAACATAATTAAGATTTTTTTTTAAAAAAAGTACAAAATATAGTATCCTGCTCGGGAGCTGCTCTAGGCAGCATCAAATTTACTTAAGAATAGCTTTTTGGCTAAAAACTGACCATGATAACCTCTGGAGAAATGAAATGCGTCATATGTATTATAAGGGTATTTCTGTCCGAATTTGGTACAAAAGCTATGAAAGAGTAATTTTAACGGCAAAGCAGCGGCCATCTTCTCATATAATTTGTACGTTATGTATTATTTGGTGTCCCATAAAACACTATTCAACATGAATATTGTAAACTTTGTGTCATCAAATTAATCTTATAATAACTCTCATAATATAATATATTTGGTCATCAGCCATAAATGAGACATTGTACGGATACATTATGTTAAGACTATAAGGGCCTGTTCGACTGTCTACATTCCCATGGGAACGTCAAGGAAAACGAACCCAATTGGTATTTTATCCCACTCGATGTTCGGTGGACGGAATTTTTTACCCAGTTGGGTGTCTTTTCCCAACCATAATCCCTCCCCACAGCGTATACCCATGGGCACACGAAAATTAGGTTCGAGTCGATTTTATTTTTTCCAACTACTATTCGTGCTCTCCTCTCTACCCTCGTCATAGTTCAAATGTACACTCTGTGTTGAGCTTAGCTGCAGAAATTTTAAATCACGCCAAAGGAAAACAGCTTCTAGGCAGCTCATGACTTCTATCGTGCTTCAAGTTCTCAGTTTTGAGCCATGGCAAGAGGCAGCGACGAGGTCACTCATTTTTCGATACTGGTATGCACGTTCTTATCTTGCTTTTACTGTCCCTTATTCGCTTCGATATCTCAAATTCTAGATCAGTAACCCTAAGATCCAATTTGGCTTTCATTTTGCTAAGATTACTTAAAATTTGCCGTTATTTTCCATTAATTTCATTTAAATTTAATCAAATTGGTGGGGTGTGCCTGTGTGTGGGTGAGTGCGTGGGGGGTGGGGAAGAACTGTCCCTTAGTTCTATTAAGATTACAAGTACTCTACCGCCTACACTACTAACTGATCTAATTATATGGATGTAGAACTCTGGATGCGTTGTTGTGGCAAAAGGAGGCTGAGTTTCTTTTGATTTACTGTTGTCTCCTTATTTGGGTTGTATTACCAGAATAATTGCGATGTAATTACTATCTTATTAGGGTGGATAGATGTAGCTGTAGAGATATGCCAAGATGTGTAACTGTTTTTTATTTATTAATAGATCACTTGGATACTCCTAATCCAAGAACGCCTACACCATGACTAATGGTGAGCTTTTGAACACCAAAGAACCATCTTCACTTAGTTGCAAGAGTCATCTATTTCCACACAACCTGAGAGACATCTTTTTTTTTTTTTTTTTTTTTTTTTCTTCTTTTTTTCCTGTTTCACTATGAAACAATCAGGATTATTGGATTGAGATGATGATTACAATGGAGATGCTTGAAGAATTATTTGCCACTGGGAGCTGAGTCTGTTACCAGAATGAATATAAGAATACCAGAATGTGCTATGTGCAGTATGGAGCAAGATGAGTTGACTCATGCTCTATTCAAGTGTGGTATTGCACAGGCTATGTGGTTGGCATCCCCTGTTGGTCTTAGAACTGAGCTACTACTTACCATGTTTGCTGAAATATTTACGTAGGTACAGAATTCACTCTCAACTTCAAATTTTCTTATGTTTGTTATCATTTTGTGGTGTTTTTTGAAAGCACAGTGCTCTCATCTGCACAGGTACAGTTAAAGGGGTTCTGGTAAGGCAGTCCAATTTCAAAAAAAACTCTCTTGCTGGTACCGTTATCTGACTGTATTTTGCAAAAAAACTCTCTCATCGGTACCATTATCTGACTGTATTTGCTACATCGATGGTTCAAATACTGGTTCGAATTGGAGCCATTATACATTGAATAAACTCATATTCAACTCTTCCAGGAAATGACAATGAATCAAATAATAGAGCGATTTGGAATGAATTTCAAAGGTTTTCTTGTCAAATTACTTGTAGAGTTTAATAGAACTGGTACATGCTATCTATAATATTCAATTATATTCTTCTAGGCGGTAATTCTATTCAAGCAATCCTCGGAATGAACTGGATCAAAAAGTATCTTAGGAATAAAGCCAGGTGCTTTGGAAGAACAGGAATACACTCAAAGCGCAAGATTTTTGGAAGTAGCAGGAAATTATGTCAACTTTGGGGCATATTACTATGATTGAAAATGATCAGTACTGAAGCGTTTACTTCTGTAAATGCGAAAAAGCATATCAAGTTTGATGCACTATATTTTTGTAAATAAAAAGTACTGTACCATTTAAATTTGTCTTAATAATCTGGACCGTGGCATTTATTTTTTATGTGCATTTACTTTTTAATATTGATTAGGATTTATTACTTCAGCGTATATATTTTTTTGTAGCAGATGTGAAGAGTGGAAATATTTCAAGATAACATGAACACGTTACATTAACCCAACAATTACAAGTTTCATCATTAAGCCAATTTTAATAAAATATCAATAACATATCTTATGCCCATTCCAACCAAACCACTGAACAAGGTTTTTAGAAAATTCCCATTCCCATTCCCAATTCAAATTTCCCACAAATTAACTTTCGAATTCCCATTTCCAAATATTCTCATCCCATGAATTCCCGCGACCACCGAACACGCCCTAAGATTTTAATTATACGATTGGTATGGTTATGAGATCCGTACTAATTAACATTTATTTTTATTCTAAAAATTGAGTCCCACCTCATTAATAGATCAAGTAAGCGGTTGCTTACTTCTTCAAAAAGAAAAATTGAGTTCCACTACTTAATTATCAAATTTGTTAAATCATAACATTATAGAGGTAATACGACGTGAGGGGTTCATACTAGGACTAGAGGTAAGGTAATACTCATGGAAGCCAATTGTCCTTTGGTTAATTGTTGTGCTGTGCGCATGCATCATCATCAATCATCAGCAGCGCTGCGGCGCATGTACATCACTGAACAGGTAGCCACATAATCATAGCGTGACGTCATTTGTGAGACGCTAGCTATGGCCTATGGTTACGGTTGTGTCGCCTTTTGTGTGCTGCACCAGCACAGCACTGCCACTTCAACATCAAACGTGACTTACGTTACGTCTCATTGTCAGTGGAAAGCCACATATAATAGAGAATAATCAATCCAATATGATTATTTCAAATAAGAGTTTATTTTATGTTAAGATGAGCAACGCTGAGCCCATAAGCCCAACCCAAAAAGGTCCAAGGCCCATATACAAGAATTATCTAGAATTATGGAGATAATAGATATTTATTAGGAATATTCTAGAGACAAGAAAAATATCTCAAGTCTAGAATATACTTGAGAAATATCTTGAGAAAAATATCTTGTATCTAGAATTATCCACCACCCTCCATAGAACTAGTATAAATAGGGGTGTGGAGTTGGATGAAGAAAACCAAGCAAGAGATAGTAGTAAATTGGAGGTTAGGATTGTAGTAAGAAGCTAGGGGTATATGGAGGTGTAGTATTTGAGTAGTAGTAGTTGTAACAATATTTTGAGATATAATAGAAAATATTGTTATAGCTAGTGCCTCCATACTCAACAATCTGGTATCAGAGCCGGAGTTGTCGGAGCTTGTTCAGAGTCGGTGGTAGGGGTCAAGCATAGAGCCGGAATTCTGCCGGTGTTCCGCCAGTCAATATAGTGGTATCGACAAGTTGTCGAAGGAGCCGCAGCTTGACGACAGTCCGGGACTGCGAAGTGCGGTGGAGGAGAAATCTTCAAGAAGGCTTACTAGACGTCGGCCGTCCTAGTTGAAGCCATGGATTTCTCAGGTACGATTGGTGGAATGAAGAAATTGAATTCTAGTAATTATATATATTGGAAGGCATGCATAGAGTCCTACCTCCAAGGGCAGGACCTATGGGAGGTAGTAGGCGGGTCTGAGACGACCCCGCCGAAAGTTGATACCGTAGAAGAGACGGTATCGGAACAGGTTGCTGACCCCAAAACGAAAAAGAAGAAGGCTTCAGAGAAGCCAGCCGAAACTCTGTCCGTGGAGAAGCAAGCCGAAACTCTGCGGAAATGGCGAATCAAGGCTGGGAAGGCAATGTTTGTACTCAGGACAGCCGTTGAAGACGAGCTACTGGAGTACATCAGAGAAGCGCCCACGCCGAAGGTAGCCTGGGATACCCTAGCAACACTCTTCTCAAAGAAGAACGACGCGCGCCTCCAACTACTTGAGAAGGAGCTCATGACAATCTCACAAGGTAAGATGATGATTAACCATTACTTTACAAAAGTAAAATCTCTTTGTAGTGAGATTGCTCAAATAGACCCTGAAGAAAAGATCAGCGAGCAAAGGATGAGAAGGATTCTCATCAATGGGCTAAGACCCGAGTACAGCGGGTTCATAGCAGCCGTCCAAGGTTGGCCAACGCAGCCAACACTATTGGAGCTGGAGAATATGCTCGCAAACCAGGAGGCTCTAGCGAAGCAAATGGCCGGAGTCTCGTTGAAGCAAGAAGAAGAGGCCTTGTTCAGCAACCGAAAGACGGGTCGACCTGACCGAAAGTCAAGAGGTAGACCCGAAGGAAGGTCTAGCCAGCAACGAAGGCCTAAAGAGAAGACTAATTCTTCAGGGGGAGCTCGAGACTCATCCGATGACAATGAAGACGATGACGATCGATGTTATAATTGTGGCAAAAGAGGGCATTATGCACGAGATTGCTGGCGGAAGAAGAAGAAAGGCCATGGTAATGTGGCGACCTCAAGAAGCCAAGACATTGTCCATGAGAGCAGTAGTTGTGAAGAAGAGTGGGATGCAGAAGTAGCACTCGCTGCTGCAATCGTGGATGATGAAGAAAGCCTCGCGGCGACCAAAGTGGAGATGGTGCCGGAGGAGGTCCCATATGAAGAAGATTGGGACACAGTGGCGACTGTTGGAATACAGTCGGTAGTTGGCATAGAGGTTGCCGACAGTGATGAATCAGAGGAAGAGGAGTTTGACATGGAGTCGTGGCCGATCAAAGATGAAGAAAATGCCATAGAAGATGAAGAAGAGATCGATATCGAGGCTTGGCCCATCAACAATATACGAGACATTGTAGAAGTTGATGAGCTTGAGGAAGAAGACATCGATTCGCGGTCCTTCATCAATGGCATAGATGTCGAGGAGGCCAGTGATCTCGAGGTGGAAGAGATCAATTTCGAGTCATCGTTCTTCATGGAAGATACCGAAGATGTCAAAGAAGTAAGTAAGCTTGACTTTGAGTCATTACCTTTTAAAGAACCAATTAAAGAATTGCTCGATGAGGAGACCAAAGTCATAAAGGAGGTCGGAACTATGAGTTGCGTCGTGGCGGATGAAGAGAAGCCTCAAGAGAACGATGGGGTGGAAACCATCACTGAGGAAGGTGATGCTGATGAGATGACACATAGGAGTGTCGGTGATAGACAGATAATCTTGCAAGGAGATGCAACACGTCAAGTGATCCGCAGAGGAGTATCCATTCGACGAGAACCAGTGCCAAGGCTGGTACTGAATCAGAGTCCCGAAGTAAAGAATCGAGAAGTTCAGCTACAAGCAATTGAGCCGTGCCGATCAAGAAGTAAAGAATCAAAAAGTTCGACCGCAAATAAGCATAACGATCCGGATGGACGCGGAGTGCCAAAGTTCAGAGCAACACCGAGTCAGCGTTGAGGGGGAGTGTTAAGATGAGCAACGCTGAGCCCATAAGCCCAACCCAAAAAGGTCCAAGGCCCATATACAAGAATTATCTAGAATTATGGAGATAATAGATATTTATTAGGAATATTCTAGAGACAAGAAAAATATCTCAAGTCTAGAATATACTTGAGAAATATCTTGAGAAAAATATCTTGTATCTAGAATTATCCACCACCCTCCATAGAACTAGTATAAATAGGGGTGTGGAGTTGGATGAAGAAAACCAAGCAAGAGATAGTAGTAAATTGGAGGTTAGGATTGTAGTAAGAAGCTAGGGGTATATGGAGGTGTAGTATTTGAGTAGTAGTAGTTGTAACAATATTTTGAGATATAATAGAAAATATTGTTATAGCTAGTGCCTCCATACTCAACATTTTATTTGTTAAGCTACCTGCTACTCAAAAGATTAAGTAGTAAAATTATGTATAATAACATAAGAAGCATACAAATAAATGCCTAATAAAATTTGATAAAAATAAATAATTATATTTGTTGAGTTAACAAAATATGATGATATAGCATTTGTATGTTGTAGTTGATAAAATAAAATGGGAAGACGAAAATAGAATAGAAAGGAATAGGATATATAGGAATAGGATAGAGGATAGAATAAAAAAAGGTGAGTGGATTAGTTATAGAATAGCATTTGTAGTTGCTATTTGCTTGTAGAGGCTTGTAGACTTGCAGTCTTGTACTCGTTCTGTTCTTTGTTGTGTTGTGGGTATCTCTCTCTCCGGCCGTGACTCTTTATATACTAACTAGTAACTAGTAACTAGTAACTAGTAACTACTACGATCGCTCGGAGTCGGATTAAACAAATTAATTTCTCCCTCTTCGTCAGAGTCAGAGTCTGTCTGTCTTCTCTTCTGTGATCGTATTCGTCTCCGTCTCAGTCCGACCCAATAGGCAATGGCGTTCGAGAAGATCAAGGTGAACAATCCAATCGTTGAGATGGACGGTGAGTTCATCTCCTCTCCTCTCCTCTCCTCTCCTCTCCTCTCATCCAATTTCCCAATTCTTCCTGATATATTGAAATTGAATTAATTATTCTGATTTGATTCAAAGTAAGTTCCCAATTCTTCCTGATATATTGAAATCGAATTAATTATCCTGATTTGATTCAAAGTAATTAGTTCCCAATTCTTCCTGATATATATGTCGGAATCAAGCTGGCACATATATAATAGGAAACAAAATCAGGATGTAGTGTGCTGACCTAGCCACTTGCGCACCTGGAGCAGAAAAAATGGGAAAGCAGCAGGAAGATTGCAAAGGCTGATTTGTGAGAATATTCTCCAGGATTTGAGCTTTATGGTGTAGTTAATAATTGACTTAGTATAGAATGTTTGTAAATACAATATTGTAGTTTCTAATTATATGGAGGTGTCATGTTAAATAGAATAGATTACAGGGAATAGAAAATGTATGTGTGAAAGTTTTCTTTTCTTCTTTTCTTCTTTTCTGAACTCTGTAATTTTCAAGTTTTGTGAAATAAATTGAGGGAAAGGGTTGGGCGGGCGTCTTGTGTTCATCTGATTTATATTGTAATATGGTATCAGAGCGCCAGTCGAGTGATCTGTTGTGAAGGCTAAAAAGAAATTTCAGTTTCTGAGAAACCGCCATGGAACAACAACCTGAAATCCCTACCGAAACAGCCAGTTTAATCGACAAACTGGCGCAACTAATAACTCTACAACAAACCCAGTTGATTACCATGCAGCAAAATTCCATGATAATCAATCCACCTTCTCAAATACCCTCTGAAACAACTATCTTACACCCAAACCAGATTCCAATCAAACTAAATGGCAAAAATTACTCTTTGTGGTCACAATCAGTGAAGATGTATCTAAAATCCAGAGAGAGGACCAAGCATATTACAGACCCGCCTCCACCGAGTGCTGATCCAGTATTCAAGAGATGGGACATCGATGACACGGTAGTCAAGGGATGGATCTGTAACTCTCTCGATGCAAATCTCTATGGCAAGTTCCTTCGCTACCCAACAGCCAAGGAGGTGTGGGACGCCATAGCCACCACGTTCTACGATGGGAGTGATGCAGCGCAGGTCTTCGACCTAAATAAAAGGGTGAACCGAATCAAGCAGGCGGGTAGACCGGTGGAAGAGTACTACAACGAACTACAAGACATATGGCTAGAAATTGATTTTCGAAGGCCAAATCAGATGGCATGTGCCGCTGATATTGAGAAGTTCAACAAATTCATACAAGAATCCAGAGTCTATGCCTTCCTTGATGGGCTCGATGACAAGCTTGACAACGAGCGAGCTAACGTGTTACAGATGATTCCATTTCCCACGCTTGAACAAGCGTTTGCAAGGGTGAGGAAAGAGGCTACCCGACAGAATATCATGAAGAAAGGGAGTGAAGAAACTCACCCACCAGCAGCAATGATTTCTCGTGGACAACGGACTTACGAGGTAAACTCTAATCGCAACTATAACTCTGTTGATAAGTCAAGCCTCAAATGCACCCACTGCGGCCAAACCCGGCACACCAAAGAGCAATGTTTTCATTTGGTTGGATATCCGGACTGGTTCAAAGAAAGGCGCAAAGGAAAACCTAACTGGTCGGGGAAAGGTCGTGCAGCTGTTGCACGTGCAGAGGGGCCATCTCAAGAGCTGCAAGTGCAAAAGGAGGCTAGCATTGAGACGTCTGGAATGAAGGGCATTGGTGTGCCACAATTGAATTATTGGGGAGACAAGAATCATGTATTAATGCATCAAGGTATGCAGCAGCCCAACGTCATGCCTCAGTTGAATCAAACTAATTCCCTGGACCAGGAAGCAAGAGGCCTTCATGCTTCAGGTACGAGTTCATCTATACCCTTGCATCCAGGAGCTCCAGGTAATACAACTCACTCATCTAATCATGATTTTAACGGTTCAAGAGAAAAAGAATGGATATTAGATAGCGGTGCAACGGACCACATGACATATACGAGCCATGACCTCATAAACTCAAAATTACCGAGAAAAAATGGTATTCTAAATGCAAATGGCATATGCTACCCTGTAACTGAAGCGGGAGATGTAGCAGTATATCCAAATTTGACTCTCCAAAATACCTTAGTCGTACCAACTCTGTCCTCAAAATTGATATCAATTGGACAACTAACAAAGGAATTAAATTGTGTGGTTCACATATTCCCGGATTATTGCATGTTTCAGGATATTCAAACCAAGAGAGTGTTGGGCCGTGGTACTAGAAAAGGAGGATTGTATTATCTCGACAATTTGAAGAAGGGATTTGCCATGATTAGCAGCAGCAATGGCGAAGAAGAGAATAAGATATTACTATGGCACAAACGATTGGGTCATCCATCTCTTGGGTATATGCAAAAGCTCTTTCCATATTTTTTTGATAAATTTGATTATAAAAATTTTGTATGTGAAACATGTATTAAAGCTAAGAGCCATAGGTCTACATATTTGCCTAGTAATAATAAAACATTATCACCTTTTGATTTGATTCACACTGACGTGTGGGGGCCATCCCCGATAGTTTCTAAATTTGGTTATCGATATTACATCATTTTTGTCGACGATTGTTCACGTATGACATGGTTATATTTATTAAAAACAAAAGATGAAGTAAAGGAAATTTTTAAAAATTTCATAACCATGATTAAAACGCAATTTGATAGAAAAATCAAAGTAATTAGAAGTGATAATGGAACGGAGTACATAAATTATGAATTACAAAATTTTTTTCGAGATGAAGGTATAGTACATGAAACAACTTGTGTTGGAACACCACAACAAAATGGAATCGCGGAACGTAAAAATAGGCACATTTTAGAAATCACAAGAGCCATTCTCATTGATAGCAATGTACCAAATATTTTTTGGGACAATGCAATAACATTTTCCATATATCTCATGAATCGAACTCCAACACGGGTGAATGATTTTTCCACTCCTTTACAAAATTTTTCAATGCATTTTAAAATTCACTCAATACTTAATCTAGAGCCAAGAATATTTGGGTGTACTGTGTATGTTCACCTTCAAGAACAATTTCGATCTAAACTTGAACCAAGAGCAGAAAAATGTGTATTTTTAGGAATAACTCAAAATAAAAAGGGATACAAATGTTACAGTCCAAGATTAAGAAAATTTTTTACGTCAATGGATGTGACGTTTATAGAAAATGATTTTTACTTTAAATATTCTGAAAATTCAATTCAGGGGGAGTTGAGTAGCATGCCAAGTGAGGAATTAAATTTTCTAACAATGGAGAAAAATAATGTGAATTCTGGAAATGAAAATCACGTTCAAATTTTTGAAAATGAAAATCAAGCATTGGCACCAATTTTTGAAAATCATGTTCCAGCACCAATTTTTGAGCAAACTTGCATATCTCCAATGAGATGCATGCGCACCACAGAGGAAAATGATGTGGATACCGAGAATGGAGCAGAACCAGAAATCATGGCAACCGGGCATGGAAGTGAAGCAATAATACAATCCGACGATTCTATACCACAAGTGCCTAAATCTCTTGGATCACAGGTTAGCTTGACTCAGCCTATCCCAAAATTACAACCTAGAATAAATAGGGGACAACCACCAAAGAGGTATGTACCGGAGGATGGTACCAGTCAAGCAAGCTATCCAATTGCAAAATACACTACCACTGCTCATTTATGTGAACCATTGAAAGGATTTGTACATCAATTGTCTTCCATAATGATACCAGAAAAATTAGAGGAAGCTGTAAAAGAACCAAAATGGATAAGTGCTATGCAAACAGAAATGGATGCTTTAGAAAAAAATAATACATGGGAATTAACTGAATTACCTGAGGGAAAAAGGGTCGTAGGATGCAAGTGGGTATACACTGTAAAATATGATGCACAAGGAAATGTTGAAAGATATAAGGCGAGACTTGTAGCAAAAGGGTACACCCAAACATACGGAATTGATTTCCAAGAAACATTCTCTCCTGTTGCAAAACTAAGCTCTGTTCGAGTGATATTGTCTCTTGCAGCAAATTTAGATTGGCCATTGCACCAGTTTGATGTAAAAAATGCATTCTTACATGGAGAGCTAGAAGAGGAAATATACATGGAGATACCCCCGGGCTATAAAACCTGTGAAACTGCCAACAAGGTATGCAGATTAAAAAAGGCTCTATATGGGTTAAAGCAGTCTCCAAGAGCGTGGTTCGGACGATTCAGTCAAGCCATGAAAAGGTATGGATATATTCAAAGTGACTCTGACCATACCATGTTTTATAAAAGGAACCAAGAAAAGGTAGTTGTTTTAATAATTTATGTAGATGACATGATCATAACGGGAAATGATATGGAAGAAATTAAAAGGTTAGAAAAAGCACTGTTCAATGAATTTGAGATGAAAGACCTAGGTGGTTTGAAATATTTCCTTGGAATAGAGGTTACAAGAAATAAAGAGGGAATTTTTCTATCTCAAAGAAAATATATATTAGATCTCTTAACTGAACTGGGAATGCTAGATTGCAAACCAGTAGACACACCTATGGCCCCAAATCTAAAATTAGATGCATATTCTGATCATACCCCAACTGATGTGGGACGATATCAACGGTTGGTAGGAAAACTTATTTACTTATCTCACACAAGACCTGACATTGCATATGCCGTAAGTGTGGTAAGTCAGTTTATGCACTCTCCCAAAGAAGAACACCTAGATGCGGTGATGAGAATTATAAGATACTTGAAAGGCACTCCAGGGAAAGGTATAGTGTTTCAGAAAAATAATCATCTTCAGGTGGTGGCATACAGTGATGCTGATTGGGCCGGATGTGCAATAGATCGACGATCAACTGCTGGCTACTTTACATTTGTTGGGGGTAACTTAGTCACGTGGAGATCAAAGAAACAAAATGTAGTGTCACTATCCAGTGCAGAATCAGAATTTCGAGGTATGGTAAAGGCAATCTGTGAATTACTATGGTTAAAAAAGTTCTTAACTGAATTAGGCTTTGAGCCACAAGCTGAAATGAAATTATTCTGTGACAACAAAGCTGCCATAGACATATCTCATAATCCCGTGCAGCACGATAGAACAAAACATGTAGAAATTGATCGACACTTTATTAAAGAAAAATTAGATAAAAAGATCATATCCATGCCATTTGTGAGATCTAATGATCAGCTTGCAGATGTTCTGACAAAGCCCGTGTCTAGCAAGATTTTCAGTGAGTCAATTAACAGGTTGGGAATGAAGGACAGATATGTGTCCGCTTGAGGGGGAGTGTCGGAATCAAGCTGGCACATATATAATAGGAAACAAAATCAGGATGTAGTGTGCTGACCTAGCCACTTGCGCACCTGGAGCAGAAAAAATGGGAAAGCAGCAGGAAGATTGCAAAGGCTGATTTGTGAGAATATTCTCCAGGATTTGAGCTTTATGGTGTAGTTAATAATTGACTTAGTATAGAATGTTTGTAAATACAATATTGTAGTTTCTAATTATATGGAGGTGTCATGTTAAATAGAATAGATTACAGGGAATAGAAAATGTATGTGTGAAAGTTTTCTTTTCTTCTTTTCTTCTTTTCTGAACTCTGTAATTTTCAAGTTTTGTGAAATAAATTGAGGGAAAGGGTTGGGCGGGCGTCTTGTGTTCATCTGATTTATATTGTAATAATATACATTGAAATTGAATTAATTATCCTGAAATTGAACAGGGGATGAAATGACCCGTGTCATCTGGAAGCAGATCAAAGATAAGGTTGCTTCTCTCTCTCAATTCTCTCTTTCATCTACTGTAATCAGTCTAGATGAATCTTCTACATTAATTGCTTAATTTGCCCATGCAGCTTATCTTTCCCTTCCTGGACTTGGATATCAAATACTTCGACTTGAGTCTCGCCAATCGCGATGCCACTCATGATCAGGTTACCATTCTAAGTGCACAAGCTACCCTCAAGTAATTATTTTATTTATCCTTGCTATTCAAATTCAATTTATTATCCTCGCTATTCAAATTCTATCCAACCACCACTACTTAATAAGACAGACAATTTTATTTAGCTGGCTACCTCACTCTTCCTTTTCAGATACAATGTCGCAATCAAGTGTGCAACAATTACCCCTGGTAATATCTTAGCTTTACTTCCTCGATTTTGTTCTGCTGTCTATGTCAGAAATTGCTCGATTTTGTTCCATAATTTCACTAAATTTTGAGGGCTGCAATTAACATTGTCAACTCGATGGTTAAATTTTAATTATTCTTTTTAACTGTTTGATTTGACTTTACTATTGTTTTGTCTAATGAATAAAAAATAGACGAAGCTCGTGTTAAGGAATTCAACTTGAAGTCCATGTGGAAGAGTCCAAATGGAACAATAAGAAATATTTTAAATGGTTTGATCTCTCTTTATTATTTGACTTGTATTATCCTTTATAATCAGAGTTATTAAAAACATATGAACTTTATTTTCCCATCAAGTTAGCTTTTTTTTTTTCCCCCTCTTCAGGAACTGTTTTTAGAGAACCAATTATATGCAAGAATATTCCCCGGCTTGTGTCAGGTATAAAGATACCATTTCATACTTATTAGCAATTACGCACATACCTGATTGAAGAATGTAATAAATTGTCAGTAACCAATCAAATCCTTACTTCAATAGAGACAATTTAATACTGGAATACATAAAATGATGAATTCAATTTCTTTTTTCATTCAGGTTGGACAAAACCTATATGCATTGGAAGGCATGCATATGGTGATCAATATAGAGCAACTGATATAATTACTAAAGGACCCGGAAAGCTTAAGCTAGTATTTGGTTAGTTAATCTGTTAATGTGATTTTAGCATCTCCTTATTTCTCCTTAGTTAATCTGTGAAACTGATATAATTACTCTTCTTTAAAAAAAAAAAAATTAAGGGTGCAGGGTGCTTATTGTTGTCTCTTCTTTTTGTCCTTGATTTTTATTTTTAAAGAGGGTAAGGAGGAAAATCTGGAGCTGGAGGTGTTCAACTTCAAAGGACCTGGTGGTGTAGCTCTTGCTATGTACAACACTGATGAGGTATATTAAACAATTGCATTCAAATTGTATTTATTTTGTTTTCTGTATATGCCATGCAGCATTTAAGAAAAGTTAGTAATTGAACTAAAGAGAATTGCAATGGCCTTAATCTGGAAACAAAATAAATTCCTGAATATCTAGTTCGTTGTAAAAAATAAAAGTAATTTTGTTAAAAAAAAAAGACCTTGTTTTGATGTGTATTTGTATCTATTATTTGATTGTGAATCTGCTTTCGTTAGTATCTAAAAGCATGCTCTGGTTTAGAGGGTTAAATTTGTTAAAGTATAACAATCCATTTGATCTCAATAAATTGACATTTACGAGTAAAGCTACTGTGAGCTTAAGCTCATGGGCCTTTTCGGTGAGCACACCTCCAAAAACATATCAAATTACCTCCAGGTTTCGATTTATATGGCTCAATAAATTCTTTATATGAAAATATTATGGGATACAAAAATTTTTCAAAATTTTAGAAAATTTTTAAGTATTTGTTTGAGCTTTTCTAAAAGTGATACATAAAACTTGATTATTTTATTAATGTTGTGTAGTCACTTTTAGAAAATTTCAAATAAATACTTAAAAAGTTTTTAAAATAGAAAATGTTTTATTCCATTAGATTTTCATATAAAGAATTTATTGAGCCATATATTTTGAAGAGTTATGTTATGGTGCACCGCGGTGCAAAACACGTTTTTGCACCGCCATCAAATCTCTATTTTCAAAATTCAAATGACCAAATCGATTTGTCCAACCCAATCTACATATTGAGATTATGCAAAGTACGAAATTTAATAATTTTTGAAACTTTTTAGCTATTTTTTCAGATTTTCCAAAGATTAGTACCTTTTTATATCCAAATGGCATTATTTTACTATTATTTTGGTCCATCTTTCAAAAATCCAAAAAAATAGTTGAAAAATTCTAAAAATTGTAAAATTTGCTATTCCACCATATATCAGTATGTAGAATGTGTTGGTCCAATTAGATTTGGCATTTGAAGTTTGGTTTGTGAGATTTTGAAAACGGTGGTGCAAAAACCCCATTTGCACGGTGGTGCACCATAACATAACTCTATTTTGAAACTTGGAGGTGATTTGATATGTTTTTGGAAGTGCGCTCATGGAAGGGCTCCGTGAGCTTAGGCTCACGGTAGTTTTACTCGATAATTACATGTTAATTTAAATTTTGTAATTCTATAGTCTGTATGCCAGGATGCAAAGATGACTAAATTACATATCCTTGAGTAGTTTGTTTTCCATAATTTTAACTAGCAGCTGTCTTGCGTCCTTGTTTTGTATTTCAGTCAATTCGTGCTTTTGCTCAAGCTTCAATGAACATGGCTTATCAGAAGAAATGGCCACTCTATCTTAGTACGAAAAATACTATTCTCAAGAAATATGATGGAAGGTGAATTATCTTATAGTAAAGTTCAAGTGGCAATTTCAAGTACCAGAACAATTTCCTACAGAAGATTGATGGAATGTGAAATTAATATAAATAGGTTTAAAGACATTTTCCAAGAAGTCTATGAGAAAGATTGGAAGACCAAGTATGAGGCAGCTGGAATATGGTACCCCTCTTTCTAATAAAATCTATAATACTACAAAGGGTAATGGGGTTTTTCAAAGCAGCTAACTCGTGCATTTTTGGTATGTAGCTGAGACTTGAGTATGCAGCCGAACCTTAATAATGGAAGTTAGATAACAAATGATGATAAACTGGTATTGGGTGAATGTCCATTGTAGGAACCAGGAAGCCAAATTTAACTTCATCCCTAGAAAGCATACTATTTTTACATTTTGGCTAATGAGCCTTGTTTTCGTTTTGTTCTGGTGTTGATATCTTAAATTTGATGTTTGGTTCAGATGTGATGGGAAATAAATTAGTCAGATTTCAATGTTTACCAGTGCTTGGAAACACACCTTGCCCAGTCCATGCTTGACCTAACTTCAACATAGTAACTTGCACTATAAATTTTCTTTCTAAGCTATATCATGGACTGATTGTTTAAATTCTGTTGTCTTTTTTCTTGTTGTAAGGTATGAACATCGCCTTATAGATGACATGGTTGCTTATGCAATGAAAAGTAATGGTGGCTATGTGTGGGCTTGCAAGAATTATGATGGAGATGTACAAAGTGATTTTTTAGCACAAGGTTCCAGACAATGATTTGAATTCATTTTTAGATTGTTGTAAAAATTCCACTTTTCTTGCATCTGCACTTAGTGATCTTATGTTTGTCATTATCTTGCCATTTTCAAGATGATTGATAGCTTAGTATGGTTTTCTACAGTATTTAGCCCTATTTTTTACTGACAACTTTTTTGACTGAGAACAAGCTGAATGACAATTGAACCAAATGTTTAGATCTGGGTTCCTGATGCAGATGGTTCTTATTAGCATGGATTAGGAGGACAAATAAAATTGCATGTCTGTAATTTTCTATGTTATTTTGCAAATTATTTGGTACACTTTTTGGCTAGATCCATTCTCTTTATCTCTAAGTTCTTAACTGTAGTTGTTTGAAGAAATATGAAATAATCAACTTATGACTGACTATTATCATTTCAGGTTTTGGATCTTTGGGATTGATGACGTCTGTCTTGGTATCTCTTCTTTTCATTCTAGTATTTTAGTGGAAAAATCCGTCTGTTCTGGTTTAATTAGTGATCTTGCTATATACAGAACAACTTGGGTACTGCAAAATTTTGGATGCATTATTTGAAATATTCCACTTCCTTTTGTTAATTACAGATTTGCCCTGATGGGAAAACAATTGAATCTGAGGCTGCACATGGTACTGTCACACGCCACTTCCGAGTTCATCAAAAAGGGGGCGAAACCAGTACAAACAGCATTGCATCTATTTTTGCATGGACCCGAGGGCTCTCACATAGGTATTGATTGTGCATATTAAAGTTTCAAAGTAGATGGACTGATGGTATCTTGTAATACAAAAATATCTTGTTAATCAAACTACATGAACTTAAAATGCAGAGCAAAGCTTGATAGCAACATGGGATTGCTAAATTTTACTGAAGCTCTTGAGCGTGCCTGTGTTGGAGTGGTTGAATCAGGAAAAATGACCAAGGATCTTGCTATTCTCATCCATGGATCAAAGTAATGCCATATATATTTTCTTTCCCGATACTTCACTTTTTTGGTTAAGGATAAGCCCAGTCAGAAACTAAATGATTGGGCATTCTGAGACGAAAAAAATAAAGAGTACTGCAGCAAGTGCCGGTAACCTTTTACTTGCCAAACAGAAAAAAAGGAAAAAAAGTTATTTGTTTGGTTATTGAAGAGCAGCTCAGTACATGATCTGATAAATAATTAGGTGAATGCCAAGTATCTCAATGAAGGGTGCTAAATAATACTGATAAGAAGAAAAACTGATTAGTATGTATATGATTTTTCACTTCTTATCTCTTACGGTTGGTCTTCCATTTAGTAAATTATGAATGTCATCATCTCTGTTACTATATGCAGGGTTAATCGGACCCAGTATCTAAGCACCACAGAGTTTATTGATGCTGTTGCAGAGGACTTGAGACTGAGACTGTTCAAGAGATCCAAGCTGTAAACATTATCTAGGTAAAATCTCTCGAGTTCATCAGTGTAACTTTCTTGCCTCCAGTATAAGCCATCTTGGTTTAACTGTCTGCTTTGTCTTGCAATTTGCAGGCCCATACATACGAAGATCTGTAAGCGGGCTAATTATGGATCTTTTTTTTTTTTTTCTTTTTTGTTTGGGTAGTAGCAAGTTTTTTCCTTATCCTCATCATGTTCTGGTTTCTTTTTTTTATTTAAATGAAATAATTATTCAACAAGTTCAAGGCTCTATCTGTTAGTTTCTAGACGTTGTTTTGTAATTATTCATCACTTCGGGTCTGGTCAGTGGTCACGCAATCATCAGGATGGGAAATGAAGAAAGTTGAAACCTTTTGGAAATATATGTTCTCCCTGTAACACAACTTATGGATTGATGTTTTGAGTTAGGTTTTGTGATTATATATAGACTTGTTATGCTCAAGGGCGGGTTGTGGTGGGGGTGGGGTGGGAGAAGCGGCACGGGCTAAGGGTTGAGGGGCAGCGGGTTGGGACGGGATGATTTTTGGGGATGACCCAAACCTGCCCTTGCACCTGTCGGGTCAAACGGAACGGGTGGGCAGCATGTTTGTGTCCTTTTTCTTTGTGGGCCGCCGAGAGTGGAGGGTGGACCGCTGGCTGGCAAGGGAGAAACGCCGACGGTCATTGGAATGTGAAAAATTGAGAAAAAAATTTAGAAGTTTGATTTTTTTTTTTAAAAAAAAAAAACAATGTGTTTAACATGCTTTTAAGATTTTAAAACCAATGTGAAAAATTCAAATTTTAACCTTTTTTTTTATTTTGAATAAGTTTGATTTTTTTTAAGTCCGAAAATCTAATAATTCAAAGATATAATTTTTTTTTCAAATGAACTAAACTCAAAAAAATGAAAGTTTCGGAGAATCTAGACCTTTTATTTCAAATTCCAATTGGCCAAGACTGTAAATTTAAGACCTTTATCTAATCATTTTCATGAGACCACCTGGAGACGTCCAGTCCATGCATTCTTATTAAAACTAGTAATCTACCCGTGCCATGCAGCGGGTGATTTAAGTGCATAGGACCAATATGAACCACATGAACATCATGTCATGGATGAACTTATTTAGTAATCTTTCTTATGTAAAGTTGTTAAAACAATATATCCAATACTTTATTTGCATAATTGTAATTCAGAAATAAAAATTGTGAAAGTAAAATATATTAAAGGACCAGACAAAAAAATAAATGCCTCGAGCATTTGATTATAAAATTAAGTAAAAAAAATAGCATAAACAGAAGAAAAGACACCTATTAGTCTATTACAACACGTTCAAGTAATGTCAAAAATTGCCAATTGTTTGTAATTTGTCTATGATCTCATATATTATATATGAACCTGGAAAGCCCTTAGGAGGAATGGCAAACTTGCTTTTAAGCTCGATGAACCTCTCTTTGATTTTGTAAAGCGACAATAAATTTGGCTGAAACAAATAAAATAAGCCAAAAACCCAACAGTTATGAAAGTATAAAATTATATATCTCAGACTTAATAGATGGATAACAATGAGCATAAATTGGCCATCCTTTCACATAGGTGAGAAGAAATGTTTGAAATTAAATCATTATGCCTTCTCATAATTCCTCAAATACTTGACTTACAGTTAGTGCTATTCACCAGTTCCTTGGCAACTATAATGTATCAAATTAAGTGTGATATATATCTAATTAATTGTCAATAAGACTAAATTTGGTGTATGGCATCATAATTGAACTGAATTTAAGTCATAATATCATTGACTATGCCTGAAATTAAAACATGTATATGAAATCTGAAACCAATATGGGCATCAATGGACGAAGAGAACAAACTTGTGCAGCAAGTGTTGCCTTTTGGACCCATCTATATTAGGCTCCACCAGTAACTTGTGCATGCATGCCTCTGATGTTTTGCATAAAATTGTCATAAGAACAAGATGAAACATAAATAATTAGATTTACAATAAGTATGCCACTACCACAGAAAAAATCATCAACGGCGGTTATTTATGACAATTCCCAACGGTTCAACGAGGGTTGGGAATACGAGGGTTGCTAATGCTTACTAAAGAACCGCTGTTGATGCCGTCAATCATCAACGGTTAAAAGAGAATAACAGTTGCTGTTCCTACGCAATCAACAACGGTTATTAATAAAAAACCGTTGGCAAATGACATTATCTGTGATCTGAAATATTTAAATAATATATCTTTGCCAACGGTTCATAAGAAGGAACCGTTGTTGATGACCGTAATTCACAACAGTTTATAAGAAATAACCGTTGGCAAAGAAGCTAATCCACAACTGTTCTCTCCAAGAACCGTTGGCAATGAGACGAATCAACAACGGTTATTTTGGAGAAACCGTTGGAAAATGACGTCATCAATGATCTAAATTATTTAAATAAAATATATTTTCCAACGGTTTACAATAAGGAACAGTTGTTGGTGTTGTCAATCAACAACGGTTTACAATAAGAAACCGTTGTCGGTGATGCCAATCAACAACGGTTCCTTAGTAAATAACCGTTGGAAACGACTTTAATCAACAACGGTTTTTATAGTCAATTGTTGGCAATTATATGAATCAACAACGGTTTTTTGGTAGGAACCGTTGTTGATTTCATCATTTGACAACGGTTTTTTATTAAACCGTTGTTGATTGTCGTAATTCCCAACGGTTCGTTGTTGTGGAACCGTTGTTGATTATTTACATGTTTTATTACACAGCGTTATTACCAACGGTTTTTTTAAACAATTAAATAACCGTTGTTAAGTTTTGTCGAACTGGGCATGTTGTTTCTGTTTCATTCAGAGAACCATACACATTCACATATATTCTGTTTTCTATTTCATTCAGAAATTAACCAATCTAAATTAATATAAATCACATAATTAACACATCTAAATTAATTAACCAATCTATATACATACAAAATCAATTAATTGTACCTATTTTACAATTCGAAACCTCCTAATAATATCTACTACAAAAATCCGATCGAGATCACAATTCGTAACGCAAAAATTCGCAACAAAATTCTATTACCTCGTCGAGTTGATGTCGTTCGTACCTTTCGGATGCAATAGCCTGTAAATTTAAGATGTTGCATATATTTGAATTAGTTTGATATATAATATGAAATAAAACATATATACTTGATAAACGAAATAGGTATATATACCGAAGGTAACTTCTCCTCATAGCACGTATTTATTAGGTCATGCATCGTCCGCATGACGTAATATCCGCACTCGGAGCCGCCCGGTTGCCTTGGGCCCTACAATAATGAAAATAGATCAAGAATCAATATGGATTTCGTACGTTTTTCTTTTTTTCTTTTTTTGAATATTTACAAGCCTAATTGTATATATAAGTTACGTGTATACGTATATACCTTGATCAACTTATACGTGAGCTTGCCTCCGTTCTTCTTGATCACTCCTCTTTTGGTCCAATAATTTCGGAAGGCCCTACAATTAATATAAATTAGTGCGATGATTCATATTTTGTTTTTTAATAAAAGGAGAACGGAATTTAGTTGATTATTAAGCTTACGTATTCAAATAGCCCATAATCGTTAACTTCGGCACCTCGGTGGGACACAAGGAATCCATGATGTAGCACCGAGACTCGGCTAGATGCATGATGAGAAGCCGCCAGTGAGACCTACAATATTAATTATTTCAGTTTATTTGCCATCCAAACCAACGAGAACGAAAGGTAAGAATTTATATATTTTTTTTGTTAAAGTAGAGTTGAGTAATTTCGAACCCTTCGTGATACGGGAGGAAGACGATCGAGTCGAGCTCCATCGGCTCAATGAAGTCGGTGAGGTAAGTAGCACCCTCTCTCGCAATGTTGTCGGCCGCACATCGGTAGGGGTCCAGAAAACGGAAGCGGCCGAACAACAACATCTTGCACCGACGTGCGCTTGCACTACATTGGAAAACCAATTATCATATTTTTTTACGCTAACTACAGATTAATATTTCATGAAAGAAATATCAAAGTCAAATAATCGATCTTACATGCTAAACATTTGAAGTATTGTTACTTCGAGCCAATCATTCTTTAGCATGTCGGTGATCGCGGTGGTGGTGAGCACCGTTGTACCCCCGATCCCTAGATCCTCCACACCGTAGTCGACCTCGAAAGTGTCGACCTCTGACGGTTGGCTCATCAGTAACTGGTAGAGCGCGAGGCCATGCTCCTGAAGTCGGTGCACCTGAGAATCCTCAAGTAGTGGCACCCGACTCGCAGCTTGTGACGACCTCGGGGGCGGTGTACTCGGGCTACGTGCCGATGCTCTCCGGGCCTACGATTAATGAAACCTATGCAATCAGGACCGAATTGGTATATAAATAGTTTTTTATTTTTTTAAAAAATATATACCTGACCGGTCGACTCGGTCTCTATCAAGTGCACCGGCCACAGAACAAAACTCCCGACTGCTTCATGGATTTCCACAAGATCCGCCACCGGAGTCGGGAGTTTGTGTGACCGATTCGCCTCGACGCAAAAATCTATCTGCACCTTTCTTTGATCGGGCGGGATCGGTTGACCGTGGCATGTGGCGCCCGGAACGGGTAGAAACATCCTTCCGGTCGCCACCTCGATCTGAGTATCCGCCGCCTCAACATAGAGTTTGCAATTGCGTGACCTCTGGAATGTAAATATTATTGTTAGAAGCTTTGAATTAACTCAACCACATTTTTTAATTCGTCGAGTAGTGTTGGACTACAAATAAAACAGAAAAAAAACGTCTACCCATATTTCGGACTGAAATAAAATATTTCGGTCCGAAATCTGTCTTCTGTTTCGACAGACAAAATTTCGGTCCGAAATATTTCATTTCGTTCTTGTTCGTCGATTGTCGTCTCCTACGTTCGTGCATCACTTCGGACCGAAATTGTGTCTGACACTTATTTCAACAAGTAGAAAGGTAAATTACCTTGTTCTCGGGGGCGGGCGGTCCCTGCGGTGCCGGCGCCGCAGACGAAGAGGTACCTGCCTGCTGGAGCTCACCTCCGAGCAGTACCTGTTGGAAGTTACCCGGGACGCAGACGGAGGCCATTAGGTCCTGGATCCTTGCGTTCATCTCCTTCGTCATTTCCGCCGTCATCTCCTCCCGTTGCTTCCTCAGCTTCTCTTCGAACTCCTCTCTCATCCCGTCAACCTCCGATTGGGAGTAGCAACCGGAGTGAGAAGTCGCGCCCCGTCTCCTCTTTTGCTTCCCGAAGACGTCTTTCCGGCGTGTGTACTCGGAGCTGTGGGCCCGCGTTCTCCCGGGATGTTCCGGCGTCCCTAGAGCGGCAGTGAGGACATCATTTGCGCCGTCGGGGACGAATGATCCCTCACTCGCTTCTCTTATTTTTCCTTCCTGCAGTGATCAATTGAGTAAAATTAACGTACATGATATATGTTCAGTTTAAAATCAATTGATTAAAAACTGTGAAAGCATCAACAACGGTTATTTAAGAGAAACCGTTGTTGTCACACTCAACAACGGTTTTTACTAAAATAACCGTTGTTGATGATAACCATCAACAACGGTTCTATACATAAATAACCGTTGTTGATACTTTCCATCTCAAAATTCTAAAAAATAATTTTGCTTGTCATTAACAACGGTTCCTCAGTTAAAACCGTTGTTGATGACAACAATCAACAATTGTTTCTTCAATAAATAACGGTTAATTTAAAATGTGCAGTTAATTTAAAATGATGAAAGCATGTGCAGTTAATTTAAAATGTTAAGTTAAGAATATATACCACTCTCTTCTGGACCTCCCGAATAGCCGGATCGTCGATAACGGCAACTCCATCGACGATGCTCTTCGACCTTGCCAACATCCAGTCGCGGCTCCGTTCGTCCAAATCGGCACTGATAGGAGTGCCCGATGGTTCCGTCGGTGCAATTACGACATTGCGAGTCCACTTCTTCCTCCTTGCACTCGCGTAACCGCCCGAGCCGAGCCTGTGAGGGTACACGTTCTTCTTGGACGCCTCTCGCCCTTGCGCACTCTTTTTCTGTCAATTTATGAAACAGCGGCGTCAGTACAAATTAAGTAATTAGTAGTGCAGATTTTTAAATAACAGTGATTTAATTAATGAACCTTAAACTCGTCAGTGTTGCAGTTCCTGACAAACTCTTCCCACACATGTTGCGGGATGTTATGCTTTGCGCAAGGGTCCTCCTCACTCTCCTGAAGAATGTAGGTTCGGTTCAAGTGCGATTTGAACTCCTTCCAACGGACTCCCACCTTTATCAAGACCTTCCTCTTCTCCCTGTCGTCCGGGAGATGCCAGAAATCCTGCAGGACATATAAAGTAATTATTCAGTTAATCAACGAATTCGGTTAATTGTACAATCAATTATGCAATTTCTATTTTGAATAAAGTTCGAGATTAAATTTTGCAATTTCTATTAATTATACAAAATCAAATGAAGGTATTCAATTAATAATATAATCTGAGATTAAAGTTCAAGAAAACACCTTTATTTTGTTCCAGCAATTCGTCTTGTAATCCAACGGGACCTTCTTCCAGTCCGAGAAATTGATGGGCACATGATCTCTCGCGGTTTGGCCCACATAATTCGCGAACGACCCCGTGGCGGCCCCTGTGGTGTTGCCATCTGTCCCGAACTCTATCTTCCTTTCGGGGTCTTTTACCTTCTTGCGGTAAGTCTCCCCGGTGGTTGGCCCTCGTCGCCTCCGGGGTTCTTGTTCGGGTTCGGATTGTTGTTCGGGTTGTTGTTCGGGTTGTTCTTCGGGTTGTTCGGTGGTTTCGGGGTTTTCAGGGTCCATGGCTGCGGAGCAGAGGAGAGGCAGAGAGGGAGGAGAGGAGAGGCAAGGCAGGGAGAGGAGAGGAGAGGAGAGGCGAGGCAAGGCAGGGAGAGGGGGCGGCGGCAGAGAAGGAGGAGAGGAGAGGCAGGGCAGGGAGAGGAGAGGCGGCAGGGAGAGGAGAGGAGAGGCAAGGCAGAGGAGGTCGGAGACAGAGAGGAGAGGCAGGGAGAGGAGAGAGGAGAGGAGCTTACAGAGAGGAGGGAGAGGAGAGGCAGCGGCGGCACGGCAGCAGCAGCGGCGGCACGGCAGCAGCAGCGGCGGCGGCGGCACGGCGGCAGCAGCAGCAGCGGCGGTGGCAGCGAGGGCTTGATCGCCTGAACAAGCGCGAGAGAGGGTTTTAGAGAGGTTTTGGGACTTAGAGAATTTTACAGTGAAATTTGAAATGAAAGAGAGGAGTACAAACGATTAAAAACTGTGAAAGCATCAACAACGGTTATTTAAGAGAAACCGTTGTTGTCACACTCAACAACGGTTTTTACTAAATAACCGTTGTTGATGATAACCATCAACAACGGTTCTATACATAAATACCCGTTGTTGATACATTCCATCTCAAAATTCTAAAAAATAATTTTGCTTGTCATTAACAACGGTTCCTAAGTTGAAAACCGTTGTTGATGACAACAATCAACAACTGTTTCTTCATTAAATAACCGTTGTTGATTCTTTCCAGTTTTCAATAAAAAATATAATTTTTCCTTGTCACTAACAACGGTTTCTTTGTTAATAACCATTGTTAATGAAATCAATCAACAACGGTTTTCGATATAAAAAACCGTTGTTGATTTATTCAAAGTTTTAATTTAACAAAATTATTTTGTTGTCATCAACAACTGTTTTTCTTGAGTAACCGTTGTTGATGACGGCAATCAACAACGGTGCTGTAATTAAAAACCGTTGTTGATTGTTTCGCGCCTTAATAAAATATGAATCGCGGGGTTTCCAGAGACTTCAGATGCGCACTGGCACCAATCTCGAGACCCAGTTAATGCGGTTGCCAAGAGTACTTTTAATCTAATCAACAACGGTGGTTCATGTAGGAACCGTTGTTGATTCTGTCCAGCTTTTAAATCTGAAAAATTACTTTTTGTAATCAACAGCGGTTTCTCAGTTGGAAACTGTTGCTGATTCCTTTCAGCTTTTAATTTAAAAAATTACCTTCTTGTTATCAACAACGGTTCCTGATTGATAACCGTTGTTGATTATTGGGATTTTCTGAGACCCAAATAATGAATGAAATTATGTTTCAGCCTATCTGATAGAGGTAAATTATGGTGACACAATACAAATAAAAATCTTAAGTGTCTTGCATGATCAAATTGTCGTCCATTTCAGCCAACTCAGCTGCTTTAGCCGGCAGGAAGAGAAGAGTTGCAAGGTGTGTAAAAAATGGCAAGACCATTTTTACTGGAGCCACAGGGGTCCTACAGGTGTGTAAAAAATGGCAAGACCATTTTTACCTAACCCATGTCTCATGACCGGCGTGCGCGCAGCTCCAGTTAGCAGCAAATTAATAAGTGCAACAGTAATTAGGGAATAAAACAAGGATGGAAAAATGCCAGGAGCTGGTGCACCGTCTGAGTCCATTCTCTGACGGTTTGCGTCAGATGGAGACCCAACTCAAGTGCCCTGCTTGGTAACTAACTAACAGTACCCAAAAATGATGAGTTATGACCATGCTTTGCAGATTTGGAGGCATTTCTGCTATCTCTACAGCTTGAGTTGGTAGGATCAACCCTTCTGCGAGGTTTTGCCTGCGGGTGTGGCATTGAGTTGTGAACCTTCTGGTTCTTCTGAGGTGCTGCAGGTGTGGTCCTGCCGGTTAAAGCAGATTGCTCATGCAAGGCACTTATCAGATTGCCTTTTCTTCTGAGGTGTTGCAGCTGGTCCTGCCGGCTAAAGCAGCTGAGTTGGCTGAAATGGACGACAATTTGCTCATGCAAGGCACTTAGTTGTTATGTGTGTTCTGGTATACTACCTCTATCAGCTAGGCTGAAACAGGAATTCATTCATTATTTGGGTCTCAGGAAATCCCGCTATGAAACAATCAACAACGGTTTTTTAATAAATAACCGTTGTTAATTTTGCCATCCACAACGGTTTTTTAATAAATAACCGTTGTTAATTTTGCCATCCACAACGGTTTTTTAATAAATAACCGTTGTTAATTTTTCCATCCACAACGGTTTTTTAATAAATAACCGTTGTTGATTCTTTCGCAGATTTTAGTTTAAAAAGTTATTTTGTTGTCATCAACAACGGTCCTCAGTCAGTAACCGTTGTTGATACCTCTATCAACAACTGTTGTTCACTAAACATGATCTTAGTACGAGCAAATTATTTTGTTGCTTATAATAAATATTTTGAAATATCTAATTAATTACAAATAGCAAATTATCTAAAAGTACATTAATTACAAATAGCAACACACACAAACAAAACAAAAGAAATATTAGAACTCAACAGGCGCAAGATCCCAAGCTTGTCATCTATCCGATACATTCGCTGAACATGCACCTGCATTAATGAATTAATTTAGTTAATATATCTATATATCTAATTAATTTCAAGTATACCTAATTACTTTAAGTAATTATTCTATTTAATTAATTAAAAAAATGTATCATTTACCTTCTATGCGGTTTTCTTTCTTTTCTTTGATCCCTTCGATTTCTTCCTTTTTCGTCTCTTCAGCCACGTTCCTTCGTCATGGTCTGTACGGATGTAGATTGTCTCTGGCGCATCATCAACTGGCTGGATGGCGGTACCATTACAAAATGGTCCGGTTTCGTCAAACTTATCGTAGTCGTCCTCATCGACAACGTCTCCGATCCCTACAATGTGCCGTTTACCGGTAAGAACAACATGCCTCTTTTTGTCGGCCGGGTCAACAACATAAAACACCTGCTTTGCTTGCTTAGCCAGTATGAAAGGATCGTCATGGTATCCCAACCGACTGAAATCAACGGTGACAAATCCATCCTCATCCCGTTGGACTCCGCGTCCGTTATCGATCCACTTACAGTAAAATAGGGGAATCTTAAATTTAACGTAATCTACTTCCCATATTTCTTCAATCCAACCGTAAAATGGCTGGGGCATATCTCCAGAAGCCGCTAGAGCTACTAACGTCACACCACTGTTTTGCACGGTGCTCTTGCTGTCTTGGGTCCGAGTGTACCAAGTGAAGCCATTCAAGTCGAAACCTTGGTAGGTGTGCACTGTTGACCCGGGTCCGAATGCTAACCACCTGACAGTCTCACTTACGTCTTCATCGGATGGTCTGGAATGTACACTGTCTTCGAACCATCTTATGAATGTTCGATTATGCTCATTGGTGACCCAACTTTCACTTCTCGAAGGATTTTTCTCACGTAGCTCTGTCAGGTGCCGGACGACGTACGGACTTACATCAGCAAGGTGCTGAAGAATTTTGAGATGTGCAGTCCGGATCAAATCGTGATCCGGCCTCACCAGTTTGTACCCAATAGTACCTACACCTTGGAGTCTCCCCTCGTGCCGAGGCTTGGGAAGGCCGATCGGGTCAATGTCGGCCACGTAATCGGTATAGAAACCGATGATCTCTTCAGCATCATACCCTTCAACCATACTTCCTTCGGGCCTCGATCGACTACGGACCAGCCCTTTCAACTGACCCATGGCTCTCTCAAAAGGGTACATTTGTCGCAGGAATGGGGGGCCACAGAGTTTTATTTCTCTAACGAGATGGACTGTTAAATGCACCATGATATCAAAAAATGAGGGTGGAAGATACATTTCCAGTTCACACAGGGTCGTCACGACATCGGACTGTAAGAAGTCCAGCCCTTCGGGATCGATCACCTTCGAATTAACTTTGTTGAAGAAGGAACAGAACCTGGTGATCGACTTCCTAACATGCGGGGGGAGGATACCTCGAATGGCAACCGGGAGCAGCTGAGTCAGCAGGACATGATAATCATGTGATTTCATCCCGATCAGTTTCATATCTTTCATGGACACCCTTCTGGAAATATTTGAAGCATAACCGGATGGCACACGAATTGATTGCAGGCATTCTAAAAAACTGATTTTCTCTTTTCTCGATAGAGTGTAGCAGGCCGCCGGTAAGAAGGTACGCTCTCCCTTTTCTTGGGGTGCTAGCTCTGGGCGAATGCCCATTTCAACCATGTCCTTTCTAACGTTGATGCCATCCTTTGTTTTCCCTGCGGTGTTCAACAACAAGCCCACTATGCTCTCAGCGACGTTCTTTACAATGTGCATCAAATCCAAACAATGCCTAACATCCATGTGCAGCCAATAAGGAAGATCCCAAAATATGGACCTCTTCTTCCATAAGTCGTCCGGATTATCGTGAGCAACAACATCCTTCCCAAATTGGACTCTTATGTGCTTCACTTTTGTGTAAACTTCTTTGCCGGTTAACGGGACCGGAGCTTTTCTCCTCTCAGACTTGCCATTGAATTCTTTCTTCTTCCCTCGATATGCGTGGCCAACCCGAAGGAATCGACGATGCCCCATGTACACAATCTTCTTACAATGCTTTAGTCGTATGGAACAAGTTTGTTCTCCGCAAACAGGACACGCCTTGTATCCTTTTGTTCTGCATCCCGACAAGTTACCTAACGCGGGAAAATCGTTGACCGTGCAGAAGATCATAACACGGATGGTACACCATTCTTTCTTATATGCATCGTACACTCGTATTCCCTCTTTCCATAACTTCTCCAGTTCCTCAATCAGAGGAGCTAGGAACACATCTATGTCATTACCCGGTTGTTTAGGACCCGATATCAGTAGTGGCATCATTAGGTACTTCCTTTTCATGCACAACCAAGGAGGAAGGTTATAAATGCACAAGAACACCGGCCAGGTACTGTGCCGGCTGCTCATGTTACCGTAAGGATTCATTCCGTCGGTACATAGCCCTAACCTTAAGTTTCTAGGTTCGCCACCGAAATCAGGGAATGTCATGTCAATCTTTCTCCATTCAGAAGAATCGGCGGGATGTCTGAGCATTCCATCGTCTTTTCTACACGTGCCAGCCCACTGTAACAACTCAGCGTCTCTTGGATTTGCAAAAAGACGTTGCAATCTCGGTTCTACTGGCAGATAATACAAGATTTTCGCCGCAGGTTTTTTACCTTTCTTTGATGGGTCAGTTCCCGGTTTGTACCTTGAAAGCCCACACTTTGGACATTTATCAAGATTGACATGCTCTTTTCGATATAGTACACAGTCTTTCGGGCATGTAGGAATCCTATCAATTGTTAAACTCAACGGACACAAAATTTTTTTCGCTTGGTAGGTTGTATCCGGCAACTCGTTATCTTCTGGGAGCATATCCCCTAAGAGTTTTAACAGATCCGTGAAACTTTTATCGCTCCAATTATTTTTTGCTTTCAGGCTAAATAATTTGAAAACCGCTGATAATTTTGAAAATTTCGTACAACCGGGAAATAATTCTACATTAGCATCTTTGCTCAGATTAATTTCAGAAAATTCTGGTATGTCCACAAAATCGTCGGGAATGTCGTGCATCATTTCATCTACTTGATCATAGTCCGTACAATTAGTGCTATCTATATTTTCTATATTTTCAACCCCAATTTCCTCCCGTACATCATTTTCTCGATCTAAAGAGGTCTCGGACACATTGGAAGCCTTGCTTGACTCCGCATTTGCCGATTCTTCGGAGCACTCGCCATGCCACACCCAACGAGTGTACCGCTCCTTAAATCCACGACGGATCAGATGACCCCTCACTTCTCTGACATCCCTAAATCTCCGCAAGTTCTCACAATCGGAACAAGGGCATAAAATAGTTTCATCACCCCTATGCCTCATATGTTCCTTCGCACAATTAATGAATTCTTCGACTCCTAACAAGTAAGCACTTGTATCACGCCTCCCATACATCCAACTCTTACGATCCATCTGTAAGAGATAATTAAATATAATTTTTATTATGCATGCAATATTAGTACTAGGTCCCTGCTGGTTCTACAATTAATAGGTTCCGGGCTGGCCAACCATCCTAACCCACTCTTTGAATACCTTGTCTCATTAGCGAACATGCGTTGGGCAATTTGTTGTTCGAGAAAAATTCGGCAGCATTTCCCATTAGCTCCCCCGAGTACGCCATTGCACGTACCCGTGAGAACAAATGGAGAAATGATCTACCGAATTTTTCTCGAACAACAAATTGCCCAACGCATGTTCACTAATCCTAAATGAGACAAGGTATTCAAAGAGCAGTCCCAAACGGGGACTATTCGAGATTAACCCCTATTGGATTAATCTCGAACGGGTAACGACCTAAAGTTATTCAAGTTCCGGTAGTTTGGTTCTAATGCATGACAATACCCACATATAAAAAATGCTAACATGCATGCAATTATATGCTAATTAATTATATAATAACTACTGATTATTCAATCAAGTAGATAAATAGAATTAACCTCAATATCTCGAAACGAAAATGGGAGTCGGAGGGGAGAGTGGTATGCCTTCCAATCAACTTCCTCTTGAGCTAGATTGAAATTAAAGGAGGAGGGGGAGGGGGCGCTACTGCCTGCTGGTCTGCTGGAGAAGGAGGGAGGGAAAAAAGAAGGTATATATGCCTTATGATTAATTTGCTAGCTGCTGGGTGAGGAAAAAGTGTTGTTGTTGCTTGGAGAGAATCAACAACGGTTCCAAATGAATAACAGTTGTTAAATGGGCCACAGGCGGGAAATTCTCCCGCCACAAGAAGGACTCAGCAACGGTTCCCAACAAAAAACAGTTGTTAATTCTTACACAGGAATTACTTTATGTTACCCAAGAATCAACAACGGTTTGTTCTTTAGAAACAGTTGGGAATGATAACGGGTTAGCAACGGTTTCTTATAGAGAACAGTTGTTGATTCTTGCACATGAATTTTATGTCAACAACGGTTTCTCTTTGAAGAACCGTTGGTAATGATTATCCCTTTACCAACGGTTTTTAATAGTGAACCGTTGTTAATTCTCGCACAGGAATATTTTATGTTACCAAGAATCAACAACGGTTTGTGTTTTATAATCCGTTGTGAATGCTCCACCTTTTCCAACGGTTTTATGTAGAGAACCGTTGTTAACTCTTGCACATGAATCAACAACTGTTTCTTCTTAAGGAACAGTTGGGAATGATATGCCTTTCCCAACTGTTTTTTAAAGGAACAGTTGTTGATTCTTTCTCAGATTTTGGGGTTGTCTTTACCAACTGTTCCTTCTGATAAACCGTTGCTGATATGTTTAATTAAATTTCCAAAATGCCACTGCCACTTTTCACCAACGGTTTTCTTGAAAACAGTTGCTAAGTTGGGGTTGCTAATGCCCATCTCTGTGGTAGTGTGCGCTCTTTGTACAACTTAATTAATAATTATGAATACACATCATTTTTTGCTAGGAGTAAATAATAGCAACATTTATTTTTGCACGGTAATTTATCAAACAATTTGTGTGCCATTAACATTACCTTGCAAATGCACTTGACAAGGACCATAGAGGAAAGCATCTCTTATAAGTAGACCGTTGCTCGACTTTTAGCATATGATGGTGTTCCTGCAATTATTTTCTTTCCTGATCGTCCGCTTCTCATCTTCCTTCCCTTTCAAGGGAGCCATTCCCACTGCCATACCTTACACATTGGCAGCTCAGGAGCACTGGAATCTGTCAAGTAGCCTTAGACTCATCTTTAAATGTAAAGACAAAACAAAGAAGAAATATGCGAAATGAGGAAGTCAATTACCTTCTTGACAGCAAAAATCAATGAATCTTTTTCTGCAAAACAATACAAATCTGATCAATTAAAGTTGTACTATTCTAATATATTAGCAGTATAGTTCAAATTAGACAAATACCATATAACTCAATCACATTGAGTTAAATTGTTCACCTGATCGATTTGACGTGCCCCTTCACTCGTCTTGCTTGTGAGCTCACATCACTGTCTTCCTTTCCTATTTTCCCCTTTATTCGAATCACTTTAATCTTTTTTGTTTTTTATTGATTGAAATCCTCATAGTAGGCTCTTCAAGACTTCAACTACTATACAGAAAAACGAAAAGAGGTATGTTCTATCTATCTATACTTATAAGTATGGCCATCTACTGGGGCACAGGTACTAACCTAACTCCTGCAGAGCCAAGAAATGGATCCTAAATAAATCACTGTTCATAAAATTTTCAAAATTCAAGTACTGAAACAAAATTTTCAGCAGAAAATGCTGAAACTCTACCAGTGCCATGTACCATAGAGGTAATCGACAAGGCCCGCAAACTCGGAATCGGACTCGGACTCGGCCATGGGACTGTGGACTCGGAATCGGCCGACTCGGCCGGACTCGGCGGACTCGTATCGGAAACTCGGATTTTTTCGGAAAAAGCTTATTTTTCACTTAAAAAAATCATAAAAAATGTAAAAAAAATATCTAATCACAAAATAATGTTAAAACAACATATTACACACAATTAAACCACTAATTCAATTTAATAAAAATATTCAAACTAACCAGATAGTCTGATGAATTCTCACATATAGTACAAAAAAAAAAAAAAAATGTGACAAACAATGAAAAACAACTTAAAAAATAGCAATCCAATAAAATCACATGAAAAAAAGAATATAAATAACGAAATTGTAATGATTAAGCAGAAACAAAGCATAATTGTCACCAGACTCGGTCTGACTCGGATGACTCGGACGACTCGGCCGCATAACTCAGACGACTTGGCGTCGACTCGGACGACTCGGCCGAGTTATCCGATTTTCCCATCAAAACTCGCACAGTCACCAGACTCGGACGAAATCGGCTCGGAATGGGCCGAGTCCGAGTCAACTCGGACTCGGCCGATTTTGCAAGCCTTGGTAATCGATATGATATTATGAGTTAAAGAGCTGCCTGTCAATATGTAAATACTACTATTGGTCTCTTATTTACTCAGCGGTCAGGGAAGCAATGCACTTCCCCTCCCCGTGTCAACTACAATATTGACTGATTCACAATCATATATACAATCACTTTTGACACTCACAACAGACATGATGTCCCAATACCTATACATACAATGTTACAGAACGAAATGGACCTGAGAGAACTCATGGAGAATATCTATGTGGCGTGCAAGCTTCTGAGTTACAGAAGTAGTGGGTGCTGATGTGGCAGCGCACCTGCTCATAGCATCATTTATATCTTGCAACTTTTCTAGGAGGGACTGTATCTCCATCTCCATTGACTTCCATGAACAGCTCGACCCCACTTTTGGCAAGCCTGGGTCAACATAACCTACATTCAATTTGTACTGGTCAGTGCAGTTCAATCAAAATGTATAAAAGCTGAAATGATCAAATCTTGTGAAGCAAACCAATTTGGCACTTGTTATGTTTTATGTACCCCACACAATTATCGTTAATTGCCTTTCAAAATGAAAAACTCAACCAAGCAGGCATTGAAAGAAAATATTCCTAGCATGAAATAATCCAGGTTCAGCAGTATACCAGAACATTTTTTTCTTTTTGAAAGGTTCATTCCCATTAAACAGGTCCTAAAAGTTAAATTGCAGTTAAAATTCAATAATTTACAAATATTGGCACCAGCCTGGTCTGATGGTACGACGGGAATTAATGGCAGGATTTTGCCATTCCAGTACAATGGTTTGTATATGATAGCAGATATGAATTCTATACCGGCCCAGCCTATGCAATAATGCCATTATAGGACAGATAGCACACTGGTACCCTTTATGTAGTATATAGTTACACTGTCTGCTACATAAAGTTTAAGTTGGAACAATTTAAGTGCAAAAGTTCAATGCTAGATAGTCAGTGCCTGTTTCCCAATCCATAACAACTCAAACACAGCGTGTTCATTGTTCAATGAAGATGATTAGATCCAGACTAGTAAAAGGCCCGTGCGTTGCAACGGATTATTTTACATAATAAATTGTAAATAAATAATTATTGCAATGCACATTACTTGATATATAATTATTTTTTATAAATTGTAAACATTTAAAATTCCCAATTCAAAACAACAACAGCCATTGCTCATAAGACCAAATATTAAAACAGAAACTGAAATCCCAAATAAAAACTACTATCAACTCCAACAACAAATAAATAGAAGGCCACGTATCACTTTCATTCATGACTGAAGAGCAAAGTGTTACGACGGTTGTAGATGTAATTAAACAAATATTTTACTGCCCCAATGCTCGAATCACCATTTCTCTGCATCATATGAAAACAAACAAGATCAATATGAAATACATCTATAGACCAATTTAAAATAACAGAGCTAAAGTACTAAGTTAGGAAAGGATATCATTTGTATGCTATACCTTATGAAAATCGACTTCTTTGCAATCATCCAAATTTCTATCTGCATGTAACAAACAATCAAACATCTTACAACATGGTAACAGTAAATAGTGCCAAGAATCTTAAAGTATGCAAACAAAGAAATCAGAGAGAATTTCAACTATTAACCTTCATATTTGAACCACATAAATCTTGTTGCCTCCATTTCTATGTAATTGTCTATAACCATTTCGGAATCATTAATCTGAAAGCATAAGAGATGAATTATCCAAAATAGAAGCATTGATAATCATGAGTAGAATGACAGATCAAAATATAACAACATTGATTTAGTAATCACATTATCAACATTAATTTCAATTGTAAACTTTAACAAAAAATATCAGATACAAGATGTTAACAACGAAAGCTGGATACCTTAATCTTTGTAGTTGTTTTAAAATTATATGCTTGCGTGGTGCTACCTAGTAGGGCGTGAGAGGTTTCTTCATCTACCTCGAGGACTTTGCTTATTGGTAAAGCTTCACCATCAGCAACTTGGGAAGACATTGCTCCTTTCCTTGAGACTTGAGAGACTCTTTGTTTGTAATGAACAAGCAAACATATAAGAACTCACGAGTAATTCAAAGAATTATCTTTCTAAATGTAAAAAGGTGTTTTCCTTCTTATGCAATAATTTCATTTTATTCTAATTACTAAAACGTAAGATATTATTCCAAAAATGTCTCTCTATGGCAACACAGATATGGTAAACTACAAACGAAAAAATGCATTAAATGCTATGAATTGTGAGTTGTCATATCTAATTGCAAGATATTATAATCCTGTAATATTGCATCTAATTTAGCTGATGCCCTATTAAGCTGACACAACATCAATTGCTATAATTATTAGTGATTAATTGAGATATATGAAATTGAAAATTTAATTAGTAATTAATGTATATCAAATCATACTGAAGATACTTGTACCACCAAATTAGAAATAATAGTTCATATCAACAAAAGTGAAAAGTTGAAATAAACAAAGATAATGAAAAGATATATCATAAAGTTCTTCTATCAAAATATCATAATTAAATAAAAGGTACCTTTATGTCTTGGTGTCCTCACCTTGGTTTACTTTTAAGAATCTATAATGTATAAACGTTGTGTTAAAAGTAAGTATAAACGTTCAAGCTATGGAATAGTCAAGCATTTGTTATGGTAATAAGCTCAAAAGTTATTAGATATGCAGACTTCTACGGGTCAAATATAAGATGAGTTATATTACGATATTCATTAAATAAAATATATTATTATCATGACCATCTTTAGAAAGCAAAAGGATCACTGAAATCGAAATAAAATCTATAATATGCTCTTGCTTTATGAAGAAATTAAATCTTAAATAAATGTGCTAAAATTACTATACAGGCTACTTTTTTAGCTGCATTTCATATTATAAATCATAAATGATTTGCAAAAAAAGAAGAAAAGTTAAATGTTCATATTCTATAGAACCAAAAAAGCTGATAGTCCAATACTAAGAGATCTACCAAATTCTAGATTTTTGACAGTGAATGCATATATTATATAGAACCAAACAAAAAAAAAATGATTTAAAACAAATTCAGCACCTAACAAACCATATTATTAGACCTTCTGCAAATTCCACGTCTGAAACTTGAAATGAACACAACTTGCGTCCAGACTTAAAAAACAACAAACTTGATAAGATCCGGTCCCCAGTTTTGCATTCCTAAATAAAATTTGGAAGAGTAATTTATTGAAAACAACATATGAGTATATCATTGTAAGAAAAATACAACACTGAAGCTAAAATTATAAAATTATCTATCTCCTAGACAAACCTAAAAATATCGTTAGATAAAACATTAACAACGAAATTGGAGATTCATATAATCCTTCCAAAACTGAGCTCTGACAAAATTTGGAGAAGCATAAAGAAATTACCTTTCCCAAACTTTCTTTTATATATATAGAGGGCATTCAATTGGACCAACAGACCACCATAACCGTCCATAAAAAAATATAATTGTCAACCATATCAAACATTAGACAGAAATGTTATAAATTTATGAAAATATGTATAATAATCCAATACTTTAAAAAAAATTACCTTTGTATAATTGAAGGCAGGAGAGCACGCTTGCATAGCATTTTCACACGTAGTCTGCACCAACTTGGAATTCATCCTTCTAAAATTGATGAAAAAATAGCAACTCAGCATTCCCAATTTTGGATTTGCTCAAAAACAATTTGTAATCTTTCTGCCATCTACGGTCTACCAAAGAATCACAAAAAGATGCAAACTAAATAAATACTTACCTGCCATCTATCTGGTATACTGATTTGTAACCATGAGATCTTCAAGCAATGAAGCAGCAGCGTGGGAAGCATGCTGAAGATTGAAGCAGCCGCGGTTGCATATGGAGGCATGGATAGGAAACGTGAGTTGGGGCAGCGCGAGGGCTAAGGCCGGGCAGGTTTTAATAGCAATCAATTTCGATCATCACTCGATCAAAAGGCGGATGTGGCGGCAGCGCCCGGGGATTAGGCCAGGTGAGAGTTGATCGTGAGGCGGAGACAGTCAGTTCGCGCATCTCTCCGTACCGGGGGCGAGGAGAGGGCACCCGTTGCGGCGGGCGGAGGCAGGGGCTCCCGTTGCGGCGGGCGGAGGCGGGGCTCCCCGTTGCGGCGGGCGGAGGCGGGGCTCACCTTGCGGTCGGCCGAGCTCCGGGTTGAGGCTTTGGGTGTTGGGCGGCAAGGTGGGCTTTGTTTTGTCGAGAAAGAGAGGCTGAGGGAGAGAGAGAGGATAAGAGAACGATCAAATTAATTTCAGCTATTTTGGAAACAAAGGAAGGGAGAGCGACTCGGGAGAAAGGGGCCTAGGGTTATGCTGCTGTGCGGAGCGCTCCAATCTCGTCCGTTCCCGGATCGGGACAAACGAAATCGATGGTTCAAATTGATTCCGACAGAAAATTAGTGAATCCAGACCGTTGACAGAATAAAGCAGTCAATCTTGATCGTTGCAGGATCAGGACACTGCATGCTTAGTAAAGGAGTAGGGATAGGGATAGGGATATGCCTCATTTCGTCCTTACATACATACCCTGGGAGGAGGGGTTGAATCTGGCGGCGAGGCCGACATAGGAGGAGAGCATGACGTTGAGATCTCCCTCGACCTTGCGCAACTCCTCCCAGGAGTTGTCGATCAAGATCGAGATCGACACTGAGTTGCGCATCATCTCGCTGTCTCATGAATCTGAAGTATTACCATTACCTGAAGTAGAAAACGTACTCATGCACTACCATTACCTAAAGAGCTGTCAAAAAGCTCTTTGTACCAGCACACATACCCATTGCCCTTAACCTTAATTCTTGATTAAGTCTTAACAAATTAGGGGATTAAAGAATCACAATTTTCATTCAAAATTTCATTTTTGACCTACAACAATAGCAAAGAAAAAAAAATTAAAGTATGCTCTGTAAGAAATAAATTTCAGTTAGTATCTCAAATGCTTTGTGCCAAGTTACAATTGGGTTCTCATATGGTTTATGGACCCATACCATTATTGTAGTAGAAGCTTCCTTCCCGTGAGATGTTAAATGAATTTGGTCCCTCAGCCACGATTCCTTGGCCTCTTCCCACAACCTTACATGGCCATGATTCCTTGGCAACATTCAAAAATGGAGAAGAATAAGTTCCTGGATTAAATCCACATCCAATGAAAAAGATTGAAAAGAAAAAGGAGCAAAATGCATACCTGCCATAGAAAGGCAGCGAACCACACCAGGCTCCGTGAGGGAGAGCTTCTCGTGAGAGGCCTTGGAAATATCACTGGCAACCGGAAGAGATGGCGCGGTGAGGGTTTTTGTTGGGTTTCCTTGCGACAGCAAGAGGGAGAAAGAGAGGAGTTCAAGTTTGAGAGGGAGATGCGAGTGGGGAGCGGAAAGCAGTAAGGCTTTGCTCCAGAGAGGGATAGGGGGGGGGGGGGTGAGGGCAGGGGAGGGGAAGGGAAAGGAGAAAATAATTGAACCCCTTCAACTTGTTCTTGAGTTTTACTGTAGAAGGTGAATGGAGGTGAGAGGAGGGTAGCCTCTCTATTATTTTTATTCAAAATCCTTCACCTCCAAATTTGGAAGTCAAAATTTTAACCTCCAATTTACTACTCTCCTCTACCATCTCTTCCCTTCCCCTTCCCCTCTAAACTCGGGAGCACAGCCTAAGGGGAGAGTGGGAGGCAGTTCGGTTTTACTGCAAATATCACTAAGAAATCAACGTAAAACACGAATTAACTGGAGAGGAAAGAATAAGCAGATCGGGGCAATCATCGTCCGTCCACATGCCACATAATTTTCAATTGACGGCGATTAATGTAATGGGTAAGAACAAACAAAAATGGAGAGTCCATTCCTTAGATGTTTTTTAATATATAGAGAAGAGAGAAGAGAGATAGAGAGAAGAGAAAAGTTCGGTTTTAAATTAGGGAAATGCTACACCAATACAGTTAGCGCTCCCGTCATCAATACGAGTATTCATTTTTTTACTCTCTGATCTCCCTATCGCTTTCTCCTCTCGATCTCCCTCTCATATGACACTTCTAGTCTCTCTTTTATGAAGTCCTCTCCCAAACCTCAATATCCCTCATCCTTTTCTCTCTCCATTCTTTCTCCTCTTTCAATTTCTCTCACCCCTCTCAATCTCTTGCCTCTTTCTCACCTCTTTCTATTCCTCCTTCCTCTCCCTCCTTTTCTTTTTGAAAACTCTACAGTGTCTAAACACAACAAAAAGGCTTCCTTTCTTGTTTTATTCTATCTCTATCAAATATTTTGAACAAACTCTTTTCTTTTAATTGATCTATGTTCTCGATCACATCTTTTCTTTTAATTGATCTATGAATGTCTTCTTACAGAATGAAATTATAATTAACTTTTATAAGAAAGCTATCTGACTGTATAATTTTGCTGGACAATTTGCATAAGAAAGCAACCTGACTGCATAATTTTGTAGGACAACTTGCATAAAACAGGAAAATAACTGCATAATTCTGTAGAACTTGCATAAAAAAGCAACCTGACTGCATAATTCTGTAGGACAACTTGCATAAAATAGGAAAATAACTGCATAATTCTGTAGGACAACTTGCATAAAAAAGCAACCTGACTGCATAATTCTGTAGGACAGCTTGCATAAAATAGGAAAATAACTGCATAATTCTGTAGGATAACTTGCATAAAAAAGCAACCTGCATAATTCCATAGTACAACTTGCATAAAACAGGAAAATAACTGCATAATTCTGCAGGACAACTTGCATAAAAAGCAACCTGACTGCATAATTTTGTTGGACAACTTGCATAAAACAGGAAAATAACTGCATAATTCTGTAGGACAACTTACATAAAAAAACAACTTGACTGCATAATTCCATAGTACAACTTGCATAAAACAGGAAAATAACTGCATAATTATGCAGGATGATGCACCGCATTTATATCTGCATTTTTACCAGACTTGCACCTTTATTTTGACATAAAATTCCTAAGTTCATATGCATTTAGGTAATAAGATGTCAAGATTCCAGTTACTTCTGTACTTTTGTCAAAATTTCAGCTAAATTAGGCTTTTGGAGCTATTTGGACGTGATTCAGAGCGTTGAACGACAAGATGGCGCTGGAATGCACCTCCTGTGGGCCGCAAGACATCTCCTGCGGGCCGCAAGCGCGTTACTGTGCAGACTGCTTATTTTGGCGCCCTAGTCTATATAAGGCGGTCTCTTTGGGACGGTTTAGGCAGCTTTTCATCTCTGGAAAACTCTACACAACCTTAGCCGCCGTCCAGAGACCAGGAAAGACAACCGTCTTGCTTCTTTCATCATCCTTGGAAGGAGATTCGAGAGATTCTTCCTCCAAGTTGAAGATCGAGTGGATTCTAGTTTCTTCTTTGGTTTCATCATCATGAACTCTTTCATTTTCTTGTTTTCTTTGTTTTCTTTTGTCATGAGTGAGTAGATCTTTAGTTTCTAGGGTTTAGGATGAAACTTGCTTGTATGGATTGATTGCAAACTCATTTGACTTGAGTTGTTTTCAGTTTGCTTTGCGTTTTCATGATATCGTGTTTGTGACTTTACTTGTTTGTATGGTAAACTCACGGATTAAGCCAAATCCGGTGTGGTTATGTATATCATATGACCAAGAACTGTTATTATCACTATTTGGATTGATTATTCGCTGTCCAAGAGTATCCGAGAAGAGAAATTGTGGTTTGACGAAAGTTAAACCGAATCCTAGTATAGAAGTAAATTGAACATAGGCTTAGAGATATCCCTATGAATTTCTATTGAATTAGAATTGTTAAAAATACCAAAACGTGACAACTGAGGGACTTGTAGCATCTCTGGTTTGATTAGGAATTGGTAACTCGAGTTAAAACGCCGAACCAAAACCGAAACTGCTTTTTGTCAGTTGCCTGCGGACCGCAGGAGACATCCCACGACCCGCAAGCATCTGAAGAAAGTGCAAGATAGAGGTGCCAACGCTGGTTGTGACCCGCAAGAGACATCCTGCGGGGCCGCAAGCAGTCAGTCCAGACAGCAATCTGATTCCGAAGACCCTAGGAACGCCTTTTTATCAATTGTTTTAAAGTCTTTACTTACTACTGTTATTGATTAGCATCTTTTACTGTTTTTGAAATCAATCTCTGATAAACCCCCCACTTTTAGACCAAAATACCAAAAGCACTTCTTTTTAGGACTTAGAATCGCATTCAGAGTTTAATTTAGATTTAATACCGTCTCTGTGGATCGACCCCGACTGTACTACACGAGATTGTACGCTTGCGATCAAGTGTTTGCTTAGGGTATTTAATTAAAAGCCTATACACATCTGAGTGGGCACAGGACAACTTGCATGAAGAAGCAATATGACTGCATAATATCTGTGACAAATATTTGGTGAATTGTGTCAATTTTTGGTGAATCGCGCGGAATGGCGTTGATCCGGATTGAAGAATCGCGCGGATCTGGTTGCAGAATCGCATGGACCCGGTTTGCAGAATCATGTTATTCGCTTGGATGTCGCAGGGATCACGGAGAGGTCAAGGGCGCTCGGTATCATTGACGGGAGCGCGTTACGTATCGCTATATCAGCTCCCTTAAATTATATTTTACTGAAATTTTTTAGAACAACATCAACTATTGAATTTCACCCTTGGAAGATATTTCTAAACCTATGAGCATGAGAGATGAAACTATGTCTACCAGATCTACACTGCTTTCTTTTTTTTTTTTTTTTGATGTAGCAGGCAATTTGCCTACCATCAATTTTCATGAAATGAAATAAAACATCTACACTGCTTTGAACGAATAAAATTATTATTGGTTTTAGTATGCATGGATTTGACCCGATCTAGAGCCCATCCGGCTCGATCGATCAGAGCGTTACGAGTTTTGTGCCAAATGTTAGAAATATTATCCAATATGTGCCATTTGGTTCTTTATTTTTGAACTAGCAACCGACCCACGTCATGCAGCGGGCAATTATAATTTATACTGCAAAATGTTATTTACTATGATATATCATATATGTCCAACTTATGGGTCGAATAAATTGATTAGTTGTACAATTTATAAATTACATACATCGATACAAAAGATTGTATTTTTTTTTTTTCCAGTTCTTCACTCATTTATTAATACAGTTGTTTCAACCCTCGGCAAAGTAATACCTTTGGCAAACCTTTTTGTTGTGAATTTATTTCTCCAAGCAAGGGCTCATGTTTATCCTCAAAGTCCCAACTCCAGCCCTGAGAGCACTAGCTAATTGGTTAGCTCGTTTTAACAGTGTACGAGGCCTAATTTTTTTCTTTCATCGTCTTATACATTGATCATTATTATTTTTTGGCTAAGCCTGCTTTCCTACAAACAAATTTATTCATTTTTGTACAAGTAGAACTATTTTATATATCGATCATTATTATTTTTTGGCTAAGCCTGCTTTCCTCCAACTTCTATCCTCCATCCTTGTTCCCCCAAGCAACTATAAGCAGTCTTTTTAAAATACGGTATGTGGTTGACGGACGGATAGTCTATCGTCAAGAGATTAATCGTTATGCGGCCGATTAGTTGGATTTTTGTGGACAATTTTGCGTTTTCAGTAATATACATATAATATTAACATTTTACTTTAAATGAGATAAAATATATATTGTAAAATACATTTAGAATGTACTCCGTCTATAAGCTAATTTTTTTACTTATTAATAAATGTATATATATAATTGAAAATAAAAATACAGATAAAGCCATGAGCCTATGACCTCTTTATTAATGCTTTATAATTAGGAAAAAAAAAGATAAGTTCTGAACTGCAAACAATATTTCTATGGTAAAATATATCACACAACATAATTATAATGCAAACAATATTTCTAAGGTAAAATATATCATACAACACAATTATAAATCAGAGAAAAACGAATTAATTTCATTTAAATGTATCTAAGATTTTTGTAATGGATTGATCAGAATATTAAAAAAATGTACTTACAGAATGGAGACAACGGTAAGTATTTCCAAATTTGTGTATTACAATGAGCCATAGTGGCATACATGCGAACTTGACATTATATTTTTAATTTGTTTGAGTCAAACAATAATGTACTTAATAATACTTAATATAACAAGTGCCAGGTGAATTAAAAGTCGATTGTTGTGTTGAGTCACTCAAGAGTGCCTATAGGTTTTCCTCAAAAAAAAAAAAAAAAAAGTCACTCAGGAGTCACCGAGTCAGGACCCAAGAGAATATTTATATTGCTCCTGGCTCACGATGAACCATTCGGACATTTTGTTTTATTTTCAATAATAGCCTACAACACCACGTGTATAAAACACCACGTGAATATTACACTGAAACCTTTCTCCAAAGTATCAAAGACGCGGAGCAGCAGCAGCCATTCCTTTTCTTTCCTATCTTCCCAAATCAATAAAACAACATTATGAGCGCAAATTGAAAAACGAGTTTAAAACGTTGAAAACAAATTCACGTTATAATCCACCATTTTTCCCATTTTTCTTCTCAAAACTGTTCCACTCGTATCAGGTTTGGGAACAAAATTCACGTTGAAAACTATTTTGTTTGAGAAAGTTGGTTTTTCAGTGTAAAATTGCAAAAGTAAAAAAGCTGGCAAAACGATCTATTGACGGTTTGTGATAATCACTCCGCTCAATGGCTAGATTCTAGCACATTTAGTATAATTAATCGGATTAAACGACCGTTTAATCGGAAATCGGAAGATTAATCAGAAAAATCGGGCGTTTAGACGTTCTGCAGCGCCAAACACTCTTCGATTTCAATATTCGTGGCGTTCTTGTGCCCGACTCCGCCTATTCGTCCCACTAGTCGGCTGCCCAGAGCGTTTTTCAAAACACTGACTATAAGAATATCACTATTGATTAATACAATCTACCCAATGTCCCAATTCCTCTGGTCATCACTTTGTCCAACCCTCCAACCGTTGCTCCGGCCACCCGCCCTACCATCGTTCTGCCCACCCCTCCGACCGTCGCTCCATCCACCCCTTGGACCGTTGCTTCGGTCACAACTCTAGAAATCTAAAGCTTCATCTCACCCTATCCAATTGTCGCTCTGATCGCCGCTCCGGTCGTAGATTCGACCGATCTTTGTTCATGCATTTTGAGATGGCGAGCTACCTTATTTCCTCCCCCCTTGCTCTTTGAGATCACTACTTACATCTTCAAGAACTCCCCTACTTTTTAATGAGTTTCGACACCATTTTTACCCTCTCTCTATAGTTCTTGTCATTGTCACCTATTTAAATGACCTACAAAAGTTAAAGAAAGAAAAGACTCTGACAAGAATATAAAAAAGATAAGAAAATTACATACATGTTAGATATATAATTACCGGCTTCAAAAATATAAATACCCAAGATAACAATCTAAACACCTAGCTTCGAAATATGAATACATGGAATTGAAATATAACCATCTGACTTCGAAATATAAACATTTGGCTTTAAGATAAACACATGAATTTAAAGTATAAACACCTTGTTTTGAAATATAACCACCTGGATTTATAGTATAAACACCCAGATTTGAGATTTAATCATCAGACGTTCAAATATAAATACGTGGCTTTTGAGATAAACACCTGGATGTGAAATATAAACACTTGGTTTTGAAATATTAACACCTGTGATATAAATGTGTCGTCCCTCTTTTGGGGTCGCTTTTAAATTTATAAACCTAGGTCAACCATTGTCAAGCCGCAAGCGCACGGCTTAATTGCAGTATAGCTAGGGTCGACCACAAGGACGGACTGGTAGAACCAGACTCTTCCTACTCTAACTTCTAGGTCAAAAGAGGTGTTTTTGGTATTTTTGGTTTAGGACAAGACTAACAAAATAACAATAAGCAAAGCAAACAGAAAATATATATTTGATAACAGGGATGAAAGGTGTTCATAAGGGTTAGAATCTGTTCTTCACATGGTTCATGGTTTTGGGTGTAGGGTTTAGGGTGTAAGGCTTAGAGTGTAGGGTTTCGGAGTTCAGGGTTCAGGGTTTCGGGGTTCCGGTTGAGGGTTCAGGGTTTCGGAGTTCAGGGTTCGGGGTTCCAGTTCAGGGTTCAGGGTTTCGGGGTCTGGGGTTCGGTGTTCACGGAGTTCAGGGTTCGGGGTTCGGGTTAGGGGGTTCAGGTTAGGGGTTTCGGGTTAGGGGGTTCGGGTTAGGGGTTTCGGGTTAGGGGTTTCGGGTTAGGGGTTTCGGGTTTGGGGTTTCGGGGTTAGGGGTTTCCAGTTTGGGGTTTCGGGGTTTCGGGTTTTGGGTTTGGGGTTTCGGGGTTTGGGGTTGAGGGTTGAGGGTTTCGGGGTTTAGGGCTTAGTGCATAGGGCTTAGGGCATAGAGCTTAGGGTTTAGGGCATAGGGTTTAGGGCTTCGGGTTTAGGGCTTCGGGCTTAGGGCTTAGGGTTTAGGGCTTCGGGCTTAGGGCTTCGGGCTTAGGGCTTCGGGTTTAGGGCTTCGGGTTTAGGGCTTCGGGCTTAGGGCTTCGGGCTTAGGGCTTCGGGCTTAGGGCTTAGGGGTTAGGGTTTGGGGCTTAGGGCTTGGGGCTTAGGGCTTAGGGCTTAGGGCTTAGGGCTTGGGGCTTAGGGTTTTAGGGTTTTAAGGGTTAGGGGTTAAGGGTTTAGGGTTTTAGGGGTTTAGGGTTTTAGGGTTTTGGGGTTTAGGGTTTTAGGGGTTTAGGGTTTTAGGGTTTTGGGGTTTAGGGTTTTAGGGGTTTAGGGTTTTAGGGTTTAGGGTTTATGGTTTTAGGGGTTTAGGGTTTAGGGTTTAGGGTTACTAAGGATATGTTTATAGGTTACCCTGTCACCACGTTGCGCAGCGCGAATGCCGCTTGCTTCATTTACTAACTCAATGGTTTTGACATTTTACTAATTACTGGATCAAATTTTTCCAGAAGTTGTTGAATTTTGACAATTAGAGGAATTACTTGTTCACTCAACGCTAGAATCTGCTTACTATTTTGTTCAGTTCGCAATTCAATTGGTTTTGGGTTATCAGGATCAAATGTTAATTCTTTTAAAATATCCTGTAATTGAGTTGTTACTTTATTTATGAGTTTAGTTATGTTGGCATGTGCTTCTTGCATAGTATAGACCATAGAATGGGTGATTTGTCCCCTGATTTGTTCTACTATAGCTTGTGGTAAAGTCTTAGTAGTATTTAACAAATCTCTTACTGCTAACACAATATTATTTTCGTGTTTATTTTTATCATTATGTTTAAGAGTAGTCAACTGTTCTCGGGCTATTTGGAGTATTACCTCGAGATGTTGTTTTTGTTCCAATTCTATAGCTTCATGTTTGGCTATGAGTTGTTGTAATAATTCTTTTATTTCATTTAAGATATTATTAGAATTTGACATCTTGGTTTTTTAGAGAACTTACCAATTTTTCCATGCGATTTGCTATTGCGTCCTCCATGTCAGAGTCCATTTCGTACTCATATTGACTATACTCAATATCTTGGCTGTAGGCCGGATTTACACCGAGTATTTCTAGAGCTTCTTCATCTTCTGCATATAGCTCTGCATATCTCTCTTCCTCATCTCTAGGGTTCCAGTGTGGATTTTCCTGTTGGGATGATTCACCTATACTCAAAGAATTTTCTTTTTTAAGAGTATTTGTCGGTTGCTCAGTTAATCTTTTTTCTTCATTAGAGATTTCAGAATTTATTCTTAAGATTTCGATTTCATTATGATTTATAATTTTCTTTAAACGATCAGATTTTTTCTTAAGAATTTTTAGTTTAGCTTCAAGTGCATTGATTTCACGATTATTGTTGACTAACTCTACTTGCTTTATAGCATTCTCTGTTTGAGTTGCTGTTAAAAGCAATCTTTGTACTTTGATTTCTCCCATTATTCTGGTGAATAATATTCTTTATCGAAATGTTTCCAGAATCCTGTCATTTCCCAGAGTATTTTTCTTATCTGGTACTCTTGACTTTTTAGTTTATTCAGACGTTTTTCATTTTTACGTCTTAGATAACTTCGATACCACCTATCATATTCTAGTTGATAATTTCCCACAAAATATGGGGTAGTGTTAGGGTCTATTACTGTTGATACACCTATTTCATATATGCATATTAACCAGACTTGCACCTATATTTGCACCAAAAATCCTAAGTTCATTTGCATTTTAATAGAAGATTGTCTAGAATCAAGTTACTTCTGTGTTTTGGTCCTAAAAATAGGTAAACGGAGCTTTTAGAGCTATTTGGACTAAATTTGGAGCAAGGAGCAAAAATAGGCGAAGGAGCACAAAGGAGCATCTAATTACAGATCAAAACCGCCTATTTCAGTGCACAACCGCCATATCTAAATCAAGAAAACGCGCAGAGAGCCAATTTAAGCAACAGACATGCTATTTCAAGGCCGAGCTCTCTTTGGACTTCTAAATGCGGACCGCACTCCTATTTCTGCGGATCGCATTCAGTTCAAAACAGAACAGAACTTCTATTTCCAGGGAGTGCTATTTTTGGCTGACTAACTGCGGACCGTACCTTGCTAATTGTGGAACGCAGGAAGGCTAAAACTGATCATAACACCTATTTTCCAGCGCGTGCTAACTTTGGCAATCTCCTTTTGGGATTTTTCCCTTAATTGGACTCCAAGAAACCAGAAGTTAGAGCCTAAATCTGAGACATCTTCTCCTATAAAAGAGACCCCTTGGGTGCTCTCATATCATCATCTCATAGTATCTTGATCTTGTCAAGTCATAGAGTTAGTTGTTAGGTCTCATGCGTTGAGATTAGTCTAGTTCATAGTTTAGTCGAGAGTCGTGTCAAGAGAGGAGCTCAACGCCGTTGAAATCGAAGGAGATGGTTACCACCCTCTTCCTAAGCTTACTCGGTGCTTTCTTTTCTCTTACTTTTGTTTATTTGTTGTAGTCATGTCTAGGTCTGAATAGTCGTCTTTGTTCTTGGGGTTTAGGATGATGTTTGTATGTATGGATTAATTGAATACTTGCTTTTAACGTTTATGCATTGAAGTTATTTTCATATTTGCCTTGAGCTTATTCATAATTATGCTTAAATTGTTTTCTTGTTCTTTGATATGATCCTATGGATGTATGTTCGTATCTAGTTGGTAGATTTATATCTTCTTAGGCCAGAATTGCTAATTGCATGAGAGTGCACTTATAGTAGTTCACCCTATTTTGATAGACCTGTGGATTGGGCATAGTCTAGTTGGAAAACTTAATGTCAATTGATAGAGATTCAATACTTGCATTATTTGGGTAGATAACTTGTTGTCCAATTGTATCCGAGAGGAGAAGTTGTGGTTATAACGTGAGTTAAACCGTACCTGTGATCGAAAGCAAATTGGGTTTAGGTTAGAGATAATCTAAAGATTTCGAATTGATCTAAAAGTCTTTAAAAGTGCCAACAAACGAGAGTTGAAGGACTTGTAATTGCTTTGGGTTAGTTGGGGATCGATAACTTTGATCGACAATAGAAACTGAATAATAACTGCCTTTGATCTGTTCCCTGCGGTTAGCATTGGTGATAGGTGCGAACCGTACCAAGCAGAGAACAGACAGAGAACCACAAATTTGTACATCCTGCGGTTCGCACCTTCTAGGGTGCGGAACGCAGGCAGTTAGCCCAAACATCAAACTGATTCCGAAACCTTGGGAACGCCTGTTTTAATAATTGTTTAAGTCTCTTTTACTGTTTTCTGTTAATTTAGGAACAAATCAACTTCAAACAAACCCCCCCAAAATTGGTTACGAATCAGTTACTTTTAGGATTAGAATAGTTAACAAAGAATTGTCTAAATTTGTCTAAATTTAGTACCGTCCCTGTGGATTCGATCCCGACTATATTGCATAAATCGTACGCTTGCGATAGACTGTTGTATTTAGGGTAAAAGCCTATACACTCCACGCGTATCAACTGTGGAATTAGTATAATACCCATTTGTGTAACATAATCCTTTTATTTTAGGATCTATTATTACATATTTCTCTTTTTCTTCAACCTGTTTTTCTATTAGTTCAATCTCATTCTGAATTTTATGTAGTTCAGATATAAGATCTTCTTGGCTATCTAATGTTACCATTAGCTAGTTAGGCTTCTCTGAAGGCGTAATAGTTGCATAAGGCTTTGATACCATTTTGCGAGTTGCTTGAAACCGTGCATATGCCTTAGTGCAGGATAACAGGTCTCTTTTAGACATGTCTCTTTCTAACATATCTCTTTCTAACATATGTTTTTCTAACATTTGCATGAAACCGTACAAATGAGGTCTTTTTCTAACAACCTAACATAGGGTTGGTAGATATGTCAAAATAACATATCACTACTCTAGCTATTATTCCTAACATAGGGTTAGTATAACATATCACTACTCTAGCTACCATTCCTACTAGAAATTTTGCATCAAAATTTCTGCACAAACGTGGTAGTAAGGTAGATGAGATGTCTCCATCATAATCATTGTTGGTCATTTTATCAACTAGTGAATCTAGTGAAAGGAGACCCACAAGCATCTGAAAATTCAGACCTTTGTTTTCTTTCATGATCGTGTGGGTTAAGAGCCCACATGGTAGTGGGGTGTCCTTTTAGTTTAGGCATCCTCATCTCGTTAGAGATATAAAATTTTATAAGAATCATTTCTGCGATAACAGAAACTAATCTTAGTTTGCCCTTACTCGGGTTTTCTATCATGTTTTATGATTCTTCAGATTTTCCTGAAGTGAGTGTGCTGTTTTGATTATTATGGGGTTGTTGCTCTTATGGTACTATCATCTCCAGTAAAGAGTAGTTATGTATTGTCAAAATAAATTATACTTTAATAATTAAATGCATGATATGTGTCTTTGTATGAACTCAATGGACTTATATTCTAGTTTTATCCTCTTGTCTACACCCTATAGGTATTATACGTCTAGAAGACTACTTACTCTGAATACCGTATTCGTGACTTTGGCTTTCTAGTTAAGTTTATCGATTAGGTCTAAACATTTGGCAACCTGCTTTCGGCATATGGCTAACCATCCCTTTATTTAACCCAATCAGCCTTCCTAATTACTTCTGCAATCATCGAGGGCTTACTTTTTGACGCCTAACGCTACCTGCTAACGGCTTTTTCAACACGCCCAATGTTTGCGCTTTCACTCGTCTACTGTGGGTAAAAAGGACTTTCCAACTTTGCCTACTTTAGGTATGTTTTTATCCTAATCAACTTAACTCTGCCTTCCGGCCATGTCTCTAGGGACATACACAGGGTGCTATACCGGACTGAGTCCATCACTCCCATATTCAAAGTATTGGATTTTCCGTTAGTACCAATGTTTTAACAAGGAATTTCCAATAATATATTTTCATATATTGATCATACAAACACTTTCATATCAAGCAAATATTTATTAAAACATAATCATATTTATTACAATTATAACACAACCTTACATATTTATGGAGAGACTTCCCATTACAGCGTTCACCCCTTAAGGCTTAGCTCCTATACATCTATTCTTAACTCTCTGGATTTTTTTGCAAATGTAGAAGATGTC